>JALJCO010001134.1:0-730921 GCA_023101725.1 Atherinomorus stipes
TATTTGTAAATGAATTGTTCCAAGGCATAATTATAGTTTCAGATATCTGAAATTTACTTCTAACTAGTCATATTACCAATGCTGATATCTGTAACATTTTTACTAGTAAAAACTTATTTTGACTGTTAAAAATTATATTGTGAATATCTGGAATGTATCATTCATTTTTATATCTGAAATGAAAATTCTTACTAGTAACAACTGAAATATGTAGGTCTGAAAATAGAGTTTTGTCCTAGTAAGAGAATTCCTTTACAGACATCCAGAATGTTAATTTCAGATAGGAGGAGAGATGTCATTTTAGATATCCAGAAGTAAAAACCCAATACACATGAATGGGGAAAGTGATATCATTTGTCCTAGTAAGAATGTCATTTTAGATATCTGAAATGTTAGTTTTCACAAGTAGGAATTTTTATTAAAGATATCTATTATACCCATTCAGTCAAGTGAATATATATTAATACAGCCACTTAAAATTTGTAGATATCTAAAAATTGGTTCTTACTAGTACAGTTTTAATTCCAGATCGCTTCAAATTAAGCTTCTGCTAGTAAAAAGGTAATTGAGGATACTATAATTACAATTCTGAAAAGGAAAATTACAATTCTGACAAGGAAGAATGCTTTAATGCTATCTATAAGAGACATGTGGAGAGTAACTTTGCCCTTTTTAAACTAACATGGTGTACCATCATCCTGTCTCAAGATAGGCAAAATGTTTTGGGGAGATATTTGTAACTGCATTTTTCCAAGGCATAATTACAGTTTCAGATGTCTGAAATTTAATTCTAACTAGTCATATTACAAATACCTGATATCTGCAACGACATTTTTACTAGTAAAAACTTATTTTGACTGTTAAAAATTATATTGTAGATATCTGGAATGTATCATTCATTTTTGATATCTGAAATGAAAATTCTAACTAGTAACAACTGAAATATGGAGGTCTGAAAATAGAGTTTGTCCTAGTAAGAATTCCTTTACAGACATCCAGAATATTTATTTCAGATAGGAGGAATGTCATTTTAGATCTCTAAAAGTAAAAACCCAATACACATGAATGGGAAAAGTGATGTCATTTGTCCTAGTAAGAATATCATTTTAGATATCTGAAATTTTAATTTTAGATAGGAAGAATGTGATTACAGATGTCTGGAATATGTATTTTCACAAGGAAGAAAGTTATTCAAGATATCTGAAATACCCATTCCGTCAAATGAATAAATGTTAAAACGGCTTGCCATAGGATTCTCTCCTCCTGCTGCTACGTAGCATCCTGACAAGTGGAACGCAGCCTCCTAAAATTTACACACACCAAGTCCTCAAGTGTGGGAAAGAGTCTGTTTTAATGCAGACAACACACACGAGTTTTCGGTTTTACAAGGCCATCAGAGGGAGAGACGCTGTGGGCCTGCATACCAGAGAGCTTAAAGCTTTGACCTTTAAAGCTTTGAACAGGCTGGAGGGAAAACCAGATGAAGAAGAGATGCAGAATTATGCTTTTCATTATAGTTTTTCCTTTTTTTCACCCTCTGCAGAGCACTGTACGGCATCCAGTCAGATGTCCGTGAGATTTACATTTCCAACTGGGAAATGGTGGATTTGGGGCTTTCAGCACATGAAAGAGATTTTGATTTGTTGGCTGTTTTGGAAATATGAAAATTGACTTTAAAAAGCAAAAAAATGTACACACAATAGATGAAAATTGAAAGCAGAAAAGTGGTTGAAATCAGATTTATGACCACTAACAAAGACAGAGGCTGAATGGTGGCGGGGAAAGAATAATAGAAGTACCAGACATGCGGGGAAGAAATGAAGTGTTGCGACAGAGAGGGAAAAAAGCAGAGGAGCAGGAAAAGAAGGAGAAATGAAGGATGGAAGAGAGAGAGGGACGGAGGAGAAGACACCTCATGGTACTGGTATTGATTATTGTGTAATATGAGAGACCGACAGATTAACGAGCTCAAATGTCAAAAGTCTGATATGGGTTTAGCTGGGGGGGCGTGGCCAGAACAGGGCCGGTGATATTGTGGGCGGAGCACCTGGCAAGTGTGATTGGGAGCTAAATGTTATTGATTTGATTCAATTCGATTAGATTCAGTTCACCACTTTATTTGTACTCGGGAAGAAATTCATGGTGTTTGGTGATGGAATTTCTTTGCTGAGGCACTTTAGGGAAAAATTGATGTGTATTTTAATTACTGTGTGCATTTTTTTTTATAGTTGTTAATTTAATGGATAAGTCAGAAATTAGCACAATGATTTGATCAAAACACTTGACCACTGACCAATGCGCAGTATTTATATGCTAAACTCATTCACACATGTATGGGACCATGGATGTCTCATTTACTTTCAGAATTAATCGCGTTATTAAAGTCCATGTTTAATTAATTGTGAATATTCCTCAATTTCATCACTTTACGTCAAAAATCATGTCGGTAGATCAACAATCGTGTTCAAAATGGAAACAAAGTCAACTAATAAATCAGATGGTTCATAAATATGGAAGAAAAAGTGTTTTTTTGTGGATTCTGTTCACCCCTGTGATAAGGTGCCTACATACCGAAAAATATAATTCATATTTTTGTACCCCATGAGTAATAACTTTGTTGTTTATGCATTAATGTGTTAAAAAAATTGTGTGTATATATATATATATATATATATATATATATATATATATATATATACCCTAACATACCCTGATATTTAAAGCCTTATAAGAAGAGTTCCTGTGACTTTACACATTTATAGTGTTTGGGAACTAATGCCTAATAATAGTGATAAATGTAAAATTGTGCTTATTTCTTTGACAATAATTGTACCAAGAAAATCTCTACTTACGTCATCCCTAATGAAGCCCATGTGGTGACTTCAATAGAAAAAAAAAAAAAAAAAGACTAAATTATGTCGTTTTGAGGAAATTATGGACGCAACCCACTCAGGACACTTGGATTACATTGGACGAGCAGTATGGAGGAATATTGACAAGTTTTTGTGGACTTTTATTGACCTTTTTGGTTCAGTTGCCGGTGAACTCTATTATATGAAAGTTGGGGGAAAACGAAAACCTGTCCGATCTCCGGCTGCATTTGAGATATTAAAAAAGTGCTTCAAGTCTTGTTCAGTATGAGGGTGAGTAGAAAATGAACTCACATCATTCTGTGGCTGCACTATTCCTCTAATCATTATTTCATTTCTTTTTTAACACACTGAGCAACACAAACTGGGTACAGAAATAAAATGTAACCTAAATAACATTTACAAACATCAGCCCACGCAAGTAGTTCTATTTTTACCTTTATCTTACTAACCCTGCATGTATGTGGAACATCCACCAGTTCATGTCACTGTCCGTCATCTTCTCACGTAGCTCCACTCACTTCTTGGACGCCGCTAACGTTAACATGAACTTGTGCTGCTGTTAAACGTTTTGCGACATTTCGTAGCTTCATCCACCAATCCCTACTGGCCTGTGTGCGGTGGGGCCTCTGGACCTCTGTCCTCTTGTTCTCTTGTGGTTCCCCGGCACTTGTCTTCGATATAACGTCTAAAACCCGTGGCGCTGCTGGAACCTTGCGAGACCCAGTCGGCCACCGGCCATCCTGGAGTACCGGGCATTCTGGGATTCTTCAGACGTGGCCAGTCCTACTGAACTCCACACGTAATAAGCAGAGATGGTAAGTTTGGACCCTGAAATTAGGGATGTAACGATAACCGGTAAAATGGTTAACCGTGATAAAATTCCCCACGATTAGTAATACCGTTTCAAGTTTTGATTATCGTTAAGACCGTGACTGAGTACTGCACTTTGAAAAACTCCCAGTGATGCTGCACATTGGAAAAGCAGTAGCAGTCCCAGTTTTCAATGTTTAATTTATGAAAATATGGTGGAAAGCAACAAAGGCTCCCACATGGACAGTTCTCTTGAAATTTTCCCCCCTTTAAAGGCCTCCTTCCACTGAAAACCCGTTTAACTTGCTCCTTCTGAAATACGGAGGGTTTCCCCTTGTTTACTTACACATGCTGACTTGCTAGCGTTGCGTTCCCCCCAGTCGGCTGTGCTTTCTCTTTAGAGAAACAATACGAAGAAAAGAGCGAATCGGGAACAGCCTTGCACTTCTACGTCACATTGCAAATAGCGTATCCCACGTGGGGTTTCTATCTGTCCATTGGAAGGCAGGTAACCCTCCACTACACACTAGAAGTAAAGACGGCACGACTGTAGCTTCGGAGTTGAGAAGCTAATTAGCTAACTGTTTGTTAGCATGGCGGAACAAACTTGTTTGTCGGCTCTATTTCCTGTCTGTAACAAAATAAGAGCGGAGGGCGGAGCTTCCTTCATACACTCGTGGGAGCCAGCCAATCAGACGGAAATTCATGAGAAGGACCCGGAAAAGCTGCCGTTGGACCACAAGCCTCTCTTCTAGTATACAAATACAGCTGGATACAAAGATACCAGAAGGTTTTTTTAAACAGAAACGATGCAGAATGCATTCAATAATAATGGAGAACACAGAAATATTAATGAAATGACCACGGAAGTCCAACTTTAAAAAGCACAAAGTAGACATTTGGACCCATTTCGGATGTTGTTAAAGATGCTGGGGGTATTTCTATAATACCGCGATAAAAATGATAACCGTGATTATTTTCGTCACAATAACCGTGATATGAAATTTTCATATCGTTACATCCCTACCTGAAATAAAACCTTTATAAATTCATTCACTTGTCTGGCCTGTGGAGTGTCTCAGGGGTCTGTCCTTGGACCAGTTTCTTTACGGATTTTCATCCAGCAAACCTTTAAAAAAAGGCTATATAGAGGTCTTTCTAAGGGTGTCCTCCATATATCCTGCTCCAATATTTACTTCCCATCACCAACAGCTCAGTTTTTTCCCACTGTGGTCCAAATATACAGCACCACGGTTTAACAGTATAAACTAAAATATTAGTACCACAGAAAGAAAACTTCTAGACCTGTAATCAGAGTGTATTCACAGCAGGACGGTGGTTTCTAATTTTTCTGTTGTGTATGCAGCACACTGGTTTCAGTCTGACAAACAAAACACTCATAAGCTTTTAATCCTGAGCAAAGTTGTGACAACTTGCGCTGCATTCGGGAGGGATTTTGTGTTTGATTAAGCTCATTAGAAACTGGCATCTTTTGTTAGGTTTCATATCCTTGGATTTACTTTGTATTTGTTCAGAAAGATTGTCGCACATCTCCGGTGTGAGTCAGGATTATGTGCCATAGTTTCAGGTGTTTACAGTAAACAAACTCACCCCCCCTCTGTTTCCTTTTTTCCGAATGTCAGCTTTATACTGCAGCTCCTTTAACGTGCTCTACGGGAACAGTCTGAGGAGGGTTAGGGATGAAATGAGGTCACGTAGTCGCTTCAGGTGAAGACAGAAAACCAGAGAAAGACGGGCTGAACAGGTGGGAGACTTTAGGGGGTGTCGGATGTTTTGTCTCTCCATGCTGAGGGTGACGATTCAGCTTCCCACATGACTCCCCCCTCCACCTCCTGATGCTGGTTAATGAGTGTGTGTTAGTGTGTGTCGACCTTTAGGTCAGTCTGCTGTGAGAAAGCTGCGACATCCAAGCCTCCCCTGCTGGGTGTGCCGCTCAGGGTGTGTTTGTGAAAATCACTGTTTGTATTTGGGGGTGTACAGCTGTACATGCTGGTGTGGCTTTTATTTTCTTAAAAAGACAGAGATGTTCACTCGGACCCAAACGTCTCAGCTGTGGGTCTTAAAGAAGTTTGGTTTGTGAAGAGTTTAGTTTTTAGGGCAAACTTAGACACGTTGGCCATTTGCCCCATACTTATCATTAGCTGGGCTGCTCGGCTGCCTGTCCGGCTAAATACTGGAGCCATCTTGAAAGTCCCTTTCTCCATCGTTCACATATATGAAAGGACATATGAAAACAGACCACAGGTTTAAAAAAAAAGTAAAATTCCCCTTTAAGAAGACGATACACAACTTTATGTGTCTCTCAGCAGAAGATTGGATTAAGAACTGGATGAGAGAGAATTTTCTACAATGAAATGAGGACAAAACAGATGATTCTGTTTAGTAACAAAGAGAAGAGGGTCAACATTGGTAAACATCTTGAAACTGCTGACCAAATTCGTGACCTTGCAACTTTTAAGTGTTGATAGATGCAGGTCAGACTTTCAACATCCACCTAAGCTGTCGCCAAGGCAGCCTTTTACCAACTGGAATACATCAATAGAATTAAAAGTTTTGTCTTCCAGAAAGACCAGTAGAAACTCCTCTATGCGTTCATCTCCAGTTACTGGATTACTGTGATGGTCTTTTAACAGGACGTCTTAAAAAAAAGGCGTCAAACAGCTGCAGCTTATACTTTATTTTGTATAATGATGTCATTTGTAATTATGTCATAATATTTTTATGTTCCATCATGTGAAACAGATTGAATTGTCTATGTACGAAAAGCACTATATAAATAAACTTGATGCAATTTTGTCCTTCCAGGTCTCAGTGTATTAATAAATAAAATCACAAGTACTTGAACTAGATAAGTAAATTAATAACTATGAAAGCAAATGGCTTGAATAAGTTAACAACGTAAAAACGGCATGTAGGTATTAGCAACAGAAACCTGTGTACTGAAACTCTTCAGTCCCTGGAGACGATAAGGGAGTCTGTTGTCCTTGGGTAACGATCCTGCTGCTGAAACACACCAAAAGACCGTTTGATCTCTGCAACCTCGCAGCTAAAACTGCTTCTTGAAAGGTCGTCTGGAGCAGCCAATTCCTGCCAAGAGGAGTAAATAAAAACCTAAAAGCTCACACGGTAGCTTTCTTCCCCTTGACCTGTGACTTGTATGTTTGCTGATGCAGCAGCCTCACAAACTAAACACTCTGATTAGACATTATTCGCCCTGATTATTTGTCCTGTTTTGGTGTAAGTGGGGTATTTTTCTTCCTTATCATAATTTAACCTTGATCTGGACGTTGGCCGGTAGGAAACAACCTCAGAGAACTTAAAAGTGTCTTTATTGTTCTGAAGTTTGTCGACTAGGACAAACTTCTGTTTTTAAATCCAAACGTGGCATTTAGGTGAATCCTATAGATCGGAAGAGTTTTTGATTTTGGGTCTCGTCTGCAGTGAAACAACTTTTATTGTTAATAAAACGGTTATAAGGTCTTTTGCTGAAGGACGTGAGTTCCAGGAGAAACAAGGATGCCATCATCTTCACAATCAGTGGAGCATGTCAGTGTCGTCATTTGGCCTATCACGATGACATCATCATTTCTTCCCCCATAAATAACAGCAACTGTTGCCCAATGATTATCACCCTGATAACTATCATGCACCCCCAACGAGATATTTTGGGAAAGGCTATTTCCACTGCCTCTGTATTGTTATCTGACTTAAATTCACGTCATTGTCATAGAAAGAAGAAGAAAATGAAAACATAAACCATCGAGTGACTGTACCCACTCCGGTGGATCATCTAACGCAGCGTAGTTGGGGTCAGGCTTAGTGATGACATAGTCGTATAATCTATTTCATGTAGTTGATAAAGCTGCATATGTCAATTCTCCAAAGAAAAATAATGTCACTTTTTTCAGGGAGGGGTTTGTTTTGGCACGCCAGATGTCCCTCAGTTAAAGGGTTGGATACGGTAATATGATCTATATATACATGATATATATATATATATATATATATATATATATATATGTACATATATGTATGGAGTCGTATTATTCATAACCCCCAATCTTTAGAAAAGACTTAATTCACAATAGTAACTCAAATAACAAGAAAATAAAGAAACTAATGATGAATAAAAATTTACAAAATATAATTTAGTGAAATGAAATACTGCATTTGAATTGACGTTGGAAATAATCATTTAAAAAAAAGAAAAAGACAAAACTGTCCCAGACACATTAGAGCAACTTTTCCATGAGCAGTGGACCAAAATACCTGTCAACAGGAGCAAACGTTTGATTGGACGTTACAGAAAACACCTGATTGCAGCGACTGCCCCAAAGTGATGCTCAATGAAATTTTAGCTTTAGAGCCCCATCATGCTTGTTTTGTTTTATTTGTTGTGTGTTTGTTTTTTTGTATTTCTTTCAAACCACAATTCAAAATCAATGTCATGATTTTCATATAATTTTTTTTTATTATTACTTTAGTCAATTTTAACGACAACTGATTTTTTTTCCCCTTCTTTAATGGAAGAATATAAATATGAATATGAATTATTCATACCCCCCAATTAAAGAAAAGGCTAAACAACAATAATTCAAATAAAAAGAAACTAAAGAAACTACTAGATAAAAAATAACAAAATTATAATTTTGTGAAATAAGATATTGCTTTATACTATATACAGTATATATGTATATATATTGGAGACCCATTGGCTGTTTTTTTCATATCAACACCTCTATCTCCAGAGAATGAATAAAATCCAAATTTTACAGAAACACAGAAAATGTTCCAGAAAGAAGTAAATCCAGAGCTTGCATATTGCGTTGAGTCCACACTTCACTGTAAAACTCCTTGTTTTTTTATTAAGCAATAGCCTTCATGATGCATTTGAAACAGAAGCAGTCATAGGAGAACACATTAGCAGAGTTTTTACAGCTGGAATTAAACTTTTCATCAGAAAACATTGGAAGTAGAACAGGATTTATGGTCTCTGAAGTGTGTTCCTGCTTTTCTTTGGCTGCCAGCTCAACGAGGTTCTTCCACATTGAGGTGACGGACATCTTGTTTGGACGCCAGTGCTTAGTAGAGTCTTTTAGCAGGGTTTCTCCGGGTTATTTTAGTACCTTACATGTTAGAATTGCTGCTTTCTAGTGTGTGCAAAGATAATTTATGCTGCTTAGATCTCACCCAACCCCCTCCAGCTACGTGAAGAAGAGGTTCAATCTCTGCAAGACAAAAACACTAAAAGTGTTTTAGGTCGGTCTGAATGTGAAAAGTTTCCTTTCTTTATTTTCTTTCTGCATTGATCTCAGATCAGCAACACTGGTTGTGTTCTTGTCTCCACTGTGTTTCTCTGCGGCTGCGGTCCTGGTGAAAGAAACCACTGAAGTGTCTCAATTAGGTATTGATCGTAGCTGACTGATCATTGGAGACTGCTGACAGACTTGCAGCTGTGGTGGGAGATTCCACCACAGCTGATGGAGCAGGGATAGCCACGAATCTGCACTTCAGCTGTTTAACCGCAGGATTTTTGGTTTAGTCTCAACACGACTTCACATCCAGATGTTACCAGCAGCTCCTCGGGGGTGTAGTGCAGGAAATATTTCACATTAATTTGGCCCTCTCTAACGACAAGCATGTATTCATCTGTGGTTATGCATCACTAACGTCGGAGAATGAGATAATTAACATGTGGCTATGTGTTTGTTATTCGTGGGAATTAACACATGTAACATGGATAACTTTAATTTTATTTTGCTCTGATCTTGAAATGAGTTATGTTGATGTCACTGAACTTAATAAGTGTGTTACAAAGCATAAAAAGGACGTCTGGCATGCCACCACGTTCCTGTTTCCCCAAAAACTACAAATCCCACAAAACAGGTCTACCTACTGGCGGGAGCTATGTCCAACTCAGAAATCCCAAAATATTAAAGAAAAAGATGATCTGTGACAATAATGTCCTGCCAACTCTTTTGATCCGATACATTAGATATTAGCTACTAAGGGCTCATTCAACGTAAGCATACGCTCATTTCACGCATATCTATTGAATTTACCCTCTGGGATATATATTTTTAATTTCATTTCAGTAAGTATTCAGAAAAGTATCAAATGGACCAGTCCTACCAGAAACCACAGGGGCAGTGTTGAGCAGTGCAGCTGACCTGCAACCAGCAAAAGAAACTCAGAAGAAGAAGTCGTGCATTCCAGTTGTCTCTGAACTCGTTTTTGCGAGGTGACTTTGGGCGGAAGTGGTGTCGTGAACTTTTTTTTGCCGAGCTGTGAGCTCGTAATTTGCAGAGGACCCCCGATATTGTAGATTTAAAGGTGCACACCGCCACAAAATCAAAGGTCAAAGGCAGAAAAATGTGACATAATTCAAAACTGTGTCTCGTTTGATGTGTAATCGCTGCACTACAATAGCGATTTTATGTTTATTTTCTTAGACTGAGACATTTATATCTACTTGCCGAGGGTCCACTTACATGGAGGCTACCATATCTGTGCTAGCATTTTTAATACAGTGTCCGAAAATGGACAATGTGCGCGAAGTGAGAACCCTCTGAACTTTAAAACTGCTGTACCAGCTTTGTTTAATGGGAGTTAGAACACTGTTTTGGGTGGGTTACCTGTAGTTACCCGTAGTACAGCAATAGCTACACCTGAAACTACTGGATCCACTGACAGATGAAAACATATTTATGCCTAGGAGAGTTTTGGCCACCGATGGCCACCATACATTCACATTGAAGTCATTGCTATACCCATCTTCACCACTACATGCAAGTAATTCTTAAACCCTGCACCTTTAAAGATGTTAAAGCGTCCAGTACCATTGTTGTGTTTATTAAACTTCTGTATAAGATATTTTCTGTTCATAAGTTTCTGTGTGAACACCACCGAGTTGTTATTGAATTTTATGTTCTCACTGCGGTCTTTTTTTTCTGGTTTTTGTTGATGAAAATATGTTGTTTATTAAACAAACACAGTAAAACTGGCTGCTGATGTCATGGTGATATTGTTATATCGTCTGTATTATTTTTTCTAGCTTGTACTGTAGTTGTAGATGCTCACGACTAGGCTGTTTTGGTAACGTCTATTTTTTTCACCGAATTAGTGCAACTGGAACTGCAAATACCTGGTAATGACGTCACCAACGTGCGTCTGCTTAAAACAGCCAGCTAGAATAACGGGCTGAAATATGTTGAAACTGTCTCCAGGGATAAATATAGTACTCTGGTTAACTAAAAAATGGGGCCCTATGTCAAAAATTCAGAACTACTTTTCATTTAAGATGCACACCATTAGAAACAATCACTAAAAAGACTCCACGCTGCCACTTTTCACGAGTTGAAGTCCAATAAAACCCCGTAAGACCCATTTTTGCCATGTTAAGTTGACGTCAGTCAGGGTCCAGCTGCAGCATCTGACTGATCTGGTGTGTGTGAGATCAGATAAAATAATCCCGAGCTTCCCATGAACATCTAAGGATAGATCTAAATTAAGGGAGGCATTTTAGTCCTGGCTGAGGGAAGACTCGCCGTCCGTGACTTTGAAGCTACGACCTGAACGTGATGACAGCCGCGTGGATCTCTGCGTGTAAACAACAAAAATGTCACATATGTGGATTTTCATGACTCTTCGCGCGTTGTGTTTAACTTATTCAGTATTTTACACACACACGGCGCTCGCGGCTCCACCCCTCCCCATGTAGCACGAGGCAGAGAGAGGCATGTCCCTGCGTGTTCCTGCTAGAGGTCGAGCGACATAGAGAGAGAGAGCGGAGAGAGAGAGCGGCTCAGTCAGTGGATCCTGAAGCAGCTGCTGCAGCAGCACGAGCTCAGCTCCGCGCGGACTCCTCACGTTCACACACCTTATCGATACACCGATTGACCTGATGGATCTTTGACGTCACTAACGGTCGGATACCCCCCCACCAGTCCGTGGACCTGTTCTGCAGAACTTAACGTGTGTGTCGCGTGCTCTCGGTCTCCGGCGGGGCAGCCATGGGTTTCTACGGCACCCTGAAGCTCATCTTCTACAAAGTGAGTATCGATTATTGACGGGCGCGTGAGGAGCTGAAGGTTTGTCAGGCGCGTGCACCGCCGGGATGACGAGGCGTTTCTGCCTCTGACAGCCTCGGCGGGCGCGTGCGTGTGTATGTGGACCACTGCGGAACCGAGGAGAGGGAGCGACGTCTCATTTTCTCTGCCCTCCACCACCCTCCCCCGGCTCTGATTCGATTATTGGTTATTGATTGTTGCTGCTCAGCCTCAGTCTCGTATCTGCGGTCTGAGTTTGGACTTTGAGATTCAGCTTTTTAACACAAGCAGCAAAAAAACCTGCAGTTTTGGCCTCAAATGCTCCAAAATGCAGAATTACATTGGAAATAATTCAATTGGAATAGATCATATTAGATATTAACTTCATTCTCCAACACTTGATCGTCATTACAGCCTCAAATAACAAGATTAAAACGTAAAAAGTGACGTTTTTGCTCAGTTTTAGAAATATAATAGAGTGCAGCTGCTGTAATGGGCATTGTTTTGGTTAAACCTTAGATTAGATTAAAAACTATGACAATCAAGTTAAGTATCTGTTTCTTGATGATCTTTTCTGATTCACATGTGACATTTCTGTGAAAACACAACCACATTTTGGGGATCACATATGGCTGAAAAAACCATTAAAATAGTTAATGCTTCAAATTGCTGGCTCCTTAGAGGAGATATATTAGGTGTGGTTCACATATGTGCTCATATAACCAGCGAAACTCATTTTAACCGCTTCAAACCACAAGAATGACAACAATGTGGTTTCAAACAGGTTCAAATAACTAATCAAAATCAGACTTCAGTGCCTGATTAAAAGCTTGTTATAGCAGGTTAAATATAGTCAATTACAGCTGCTTTAATGTGCATTGTTTGGGTCAGACCTCAACAAAATGAACTGGAATCAAGCTCAACTTGATTATCTGTTGCATGTTTATCCATGCTGCTGCGACGCACGAGATTACAAGCTTGAAAACATTTCTGCCTCCCTGTACAGTCAAAATGCAAATAAAGGAGGTGCTCGCTGCAGCCACGTAGACTCCAGCATCCTGGGCAAATCTTAGGAATGGATTCAGTCTTATAAGTCGTGTATTAAAGTATTTAATTCAAACTATAAGAGTAAAACCTTCCTAAGATGTGATTTCATGGTTGCATTAAAGGAGGATAATATAAAGTGTAATCTGCCTGATTTGGCTAAAAAAAAAAAAATGCAGCATAAACTAAATAAATAACCTCTAAAAAGTGTAATCTCATCTCCTTGCTATAAAAACACATGCAGATGTATAAAGGGAAGATTTTAGTTTCAGATGTGGGTGAAAACAATCAATGAATTAAGCTAGAATCCCTCTAAAGTACTGCATGTTTGTTGATTTAAAGTACAAGCTAACACCCTTGAAAAACATCTTTTGGCCCAAAAATGAAGGACATCACCAAGCACAGCTCTCATAATCTGCGCTAAACCTCAAGGAAAACATGGAGAATCAAGCTCAGCATCAAGGCTTAATGCTCATTTATCTTTTCTGCTGTAAACTGCAAGATTAAAACCCTGAAAACGTGACTGCTGCTCGCGTTTAGTGCAGCTGCTGTAATCTTCCACGCTTGCTCTGTAAATGCTACATAAACAGCAAAACACTGTCGTGTCTTGTTGAGCTTTACTGCTGTAAACCACAGAGAAAAGTAGAGGAAATCTATTTTTTGTTGCAGAAAAGAAAGATTTTACAAACTAAAGCAGCTTTAAAATGTGCTGTTTGGTGAGATGTGTTGCATATTAAGTCAGAAAAGGTCAGTGGGACCAGATGTTTGTCTGTCAGTACGGCTTCCTACTCAATGGAAACACAAAAATACAAAGGATGCTGCATGTGTGAAGTCCATGCGCTGGTCAGATAAGGCTTCAGCTTCATTATATCTTCAAATGCCAAAAATATCCTCAGAAAGGAACAAATACGTGTCTGTATATACTGAAAATACAGAAATAGGGCTGAGTAGTTTATGTATTCTTAATATTTTCATGAAACGTGGTGAATTAAACAGAAATCTACAAAAGCTGATAGATTGTACTAGAGATGTACTGATCCAGGTCTTTCCAATCATGTACCGATACCTGGGTTGAGCATGTCGGCCGATACTGATCCGATAACTACTGTTTAGTGAATGAACTGTATTAGGGATGCACCGAAAATTCGGCCACCAAAAGTTTTCGGCCAAAAATGACCCAAAAGTGCATTTTCGGTTTTCGGCCGAAAGACATAAATCACCGAAACAACACAGCCAAAACTTGTGATGATGCAACAAACAGCGCATCCAGCACGCAACTTATGAACTTTGTGTTTTTATGTGAAAATATATTTAATTTCACTGTCTTTCAGCAGCCAGTCAGTTATAAGCCTGTATATTATTATTTGTTGTAATAGTCCTACAGAAAAAAAATGTAAAAGGCATTATGGAATGTACACGAGTGAAGTCAAACTAAATATTTTATTTTGAATTTTAATCTATAGTGTACATTCTGTAATGTCAGGGGTAAATAAATATTTTTATACTTTTGTACTTGATTTGTTGCAATGATTGATTTTAGTGAAGTTTGTACACATCGTAGCTAAAAAGTGCTACAGTTCTAATAATTGACATTTTTTTCGGTGTTCGGTTTTCGGCCTTGGTTTGTTCATTTTTTGTTTTCGGTTTTCGGTCAAGTATTTTCATTTCGGTGCATCCCTAAACCGTATACTTATTTATGAAGGCATCGGGCTTGACATGAATATTTAGCCTTGTTAAAAAAAAGGTAACAAATTAACACGGATATAAATGTTCATTATTTTATTCTTTAACAAATAAAGTGTACATTTGTTCCGATATCAATAAAAACACAACTGACTGGATCGGGATGCTGTATCGGCTGTATTCATCCGATATCTGATCCAGCTAATTTGTCAATATCAGAGCCGATATCGGATTTTTGTGCCTCTAGATTGTAACGCTAGGTGGCAGCAACATGTAGTAGTTGCTCCGTTTGATATGTTTTTTTTTATATTTTGCGGACTAAAATGTGAGCCGGAGCGAGTAAATTTTCATGCACTCGCGCATGTGAGACCAATAAAATGTGCGTTTTTTTTCTGACAGACTTTCACACCAGGTCCGTGTGTGGCGCTGCCTCGCTATGAGGCCGTCTCAGATGGTTTAACTCCACACCGGCGCACCAGAAGTCATCAGCGCCTCGTCGCGGCGTCGGGTCTATTTATGACAGCACGTGCTTCCAACGCGTCACGCTCTGAGCAGTGTAGCCGCGTAGCCAGGACCAGACAGGAAATCAGACACGGGAGCAGTGTAGAGCATCCTGTGAATTTCAAAATAAAAGCCTCCGCAGATTTGCGATGGCTGAATTATCAGTGACACCAGATTAGAAGTGAGTCATCAGGGGGTCTGAGTGGGTTTTATCATGATTGTTATTACGTGAACTGGTGACATAATGCACGACCTTGTAGTTTTGTCATCTGTTCTTAGTCCCTTTATCATAATTTCTTTATCATTAATCTATTTTTATATATTTGAGTGGAATGAGTCTTGAGTTGAATATGTTTAATGGGTAAAAATACTGAAACAAATAAATAGAGGTAAATTTGTCTTGGACTTTTTCTCTCCTTTTTGCTGATCCGATCCATGACTCAAAAACCGTAAACCGCTTCAAACCGTGAAGTCATTGATCCATTGCACCACTACAAACAGGGACCTGACAACTAAAACATGGCACTTAGAGTGAACACAGAGCCGGTCGGAGACATAAAATCTGCTGTGACCTGTGAACATTGTAGTTTCTGCATTTATTGTTCAAGTATTTATCAGTAATTCAGTGAAAATGAGAGGAAATGTGAACATTTGCTTAGTAAGTTGATTTAAGCGTGCGCCCCTAAATTTTCTTCTTGTACTCCTAAAAATGAAAGTTAGGGGCCACTGTGCTCCTAGTAAACAAAGTTAGTCTGGAGCCCTGAGTTTACGTTTTAGTGTGTTTGGTTTTAGACTATCCACCATCTGCCTAGTTTATAGAGATCTTTTACTCTTATTCGGAGGCTGTGCTGTTCAAATGGTTAGTCCTTGTACTAAGGAAATGCCCATACATCGGCCGGCTGATATTTCCTTTGTTTGCTGGTATTGGCATTGGCTGATACGTCAGGTGTGTTGGCCGATACCCAAACTTGGAATTATTTACAGACTTTTTTATATGACAAGTTTAATGTTTCTTTAATATTTGTTTAAAGTGCATTATTTATTTTTTATATATTTATTTGAAGTGCTTTGTTCTTTTTTTTTTATATTACGAGTTGTAAAATGACTTTTCATTGTATCCTTCATTATATCAATTTGAGAGTCAAATGTAGTATCGGCCCCAAATATCATCAGGTTGAATTAGGCTGGGCGATACGGCCTAAAAATAAAATCTCAGATTTTTTATTTCTTTAATTTTTCTTTAATCCTGCTTATTAAGGAAGCCATGTTGTCGCTTGCTATTGCTGTTTTGTGTGCGCTATGATGTTGTTGTCGCCATACTGCCATGTGAAACTAACACTATGGAAGCTCTGGGGAGCCAAAATTACACAAAAACTCAATTTACTTATTTTTCAATTTGCCTGCAACAAAAAAAAAAAAGCAAATTAATTCATTCAGTTGATTTTTCGCTCTGGCCTAGGTTGAATCGGCCATCAACTGAGGCTGATAAGAAAATAACAGTATCGGCCCTAAAAAAATCTGTATCAGTCAATCCCTACCATGTACATTCAAGACTGTTTTTAAGACCAGCAACAATGAGTATCCATGGCAACGGAAATTTGTTTACCAGTGGGGTCATCTGATTAAACTCTCCAAAACCAAATTAGTGCGAGAAATAAAGCACCAATCCCACAGAGGCAGAGAGAGATGGGGGGGGGGGGTGGTTATCTAACACCAACAAAAATAGAAGGAAAAACAGAGAACGTGGTTTTATGTGTTTCACTGAGACATATTCTGGTTCTGATGTCCATGTTCACTTCATGAATGTTCAGTCAGAGGCTTCTTCAAGTAGCTGCAAGAGAGACAGATGACAGCTACGGATGGGCATAATGATACCCTGAAGTCGATACTCGATACCAGCCAGACAAAATATCGGAATCGATACTTTTTTGAGTATCACTGATAGAAAACATGCAATTTGTTTTTACTTTTGAGAATTTTAGGCAATAAAATGATGAAAGCAGCCAGATTCTAGCTTCTGTGTCACATGATGGTGGTAGCCAATCAGATGTCATGATGATGATGATGATGATGATGTTTTGGTATTTTTCAGTACTTAGATGCAGGTTATTGCACATTATGTTTTGGTAAATTTATTAGATTACCATCATATTTTATATTTGAACATTTTCCACTGAATAAATGTAAATAATCTTAACCTGTATTTAAGTTATTTGATAATTAAAAGAAGTTTTTAATCAAATTTTTGTTTAATTTACTCATCAATGTAAATTATTATCGTTTTAAAAGCATTTCTTTCCAGTACTTTTGTTCTCAAGTTTTATTTATATTTAATATTGCACTTGCATTCAAGATGTAAATGTAAACTGCACATGTGGGTTACTTTAAAGGGACCAAAAGCATTGATATTGGTATCGATAAAAAAGTACCATAAACTACTGGTATCATATCAACATCTAAAAATTTCTGTCGCCCTTCCCTAATGGTACAATTGGCAAAAATGTCTTCCCAATAAAACCCCAGAAATTGCATTTGGGTGTTCATACGGTCTTTTTGGGGGACTTTTGTCTAAAAAGATGCAAAAATGTTTGAAAAAAATACTTGAAATCAGGTTAAATGCAAGTATTTGGTGCTTTTTTGCAATTTTAGCCTCAAACTATAACAAAGCTCAGAAACGACCACATGTTGCCGCCATACAACACACGTCGCCGAGGGGATGCAGCAGAGATGCTGAAGCACAGATGCGTGTTTTACCAGCACCAGAACTGAGTAGCTCTGTCACCAAAAAGTGAAGTTATTCCTCAGAAAAAGATCCAACAAAGCCGGCGACGTGGAGTCAGAGGCTGAAAGCAGATTATGTTCAGGTTGTGAATGAATGAATGAAATCCTCTGACTGGAGGACACACACATTCCGCCTGCTTTGTGTGTGTGTTGCAGCCTGTTTGCTAGTGCCGCTCTATTTTAGACCAGCGCTGCACCGACGACATTCCTCCGATTTTCTGCATTCCTGCATTCATTCACTGCCAGAGACACGCAGAGGGAAGAGATAGAAGGCTGATTCAGACCTCGAGGTCGCTGCGTTTATGGCACCTCGCAGCGTAGGTGTTTCCAGCATCTCTGTGGTTCAGCAGAGGGCTGCAGTTTTTCTGCACCTCCTCGTTAATGTGGACTCTGCAGCAGCTGTTTGGGCTTCTTTCTGACCGCAGGGGCGTCCCAGAAACCCACAAACATTTGAAAGAACATGTTTTGTATTTCCTCTCCAGGCGTCTCGGGTCCAGATTGATGATGGATTCAGTCTAGTATTAAATAATTCAGTGTTGTACTCCGATGATATGAATATGAGCTGAGGGTGAAACCTGACTGGACCAGTGCCTGTTAGATGTTTGAGTGTTTGAGTCATTAAATAACTATTAATTCACTGAAGATTGATTATCTTTATTTTTTTACAAGTGATGCAAACAGTAAATCAGATATAATGATAAAACCAAAAGAAAAAAAAAGCAAACTACACATTCAAAAAGGAGTAGGAACAAGTAAAAGTTAGTAAATCCTACCCCTTTTACCAAACTTTATAGTTATAGGTCAAATATAAACACATAAACTATGGATGTAAGCAGCTATAAATATATTCATTTGACATATATACGTAATTATATACAAATAAGGTATGGATACAAATATATAAGATCACTTGATCAACTTCAGATCTTCTCAAAATAACCAAATATTCATAAAAAAAAAATGTTTTCTACGTAATAAATGTAAGGGGGGTGGGGTCTTGTACCCTGCACCCGTCTTCCTTCCAGGACGTTGAAGCAGGTCTTTGGCTGTACGGATTTTCATGGTGCTGGTTGTCTCCATGCATGTCGTAGGTAGCAGCTCTAGCAAGCTCGTGCAGAAGTGACGTCTGACTCAAGTGTTGTAGTTCTGATCACAGCTGATTTAGTTTCTCACATTCTCGGTGCTCCGAAGCACGTTTGCGATGCAACAACCTGCTCCTGTTGCTGCCTCCGGTGTCCAACGTCAACGTCTGCTGCTTCTTCTCTTTCTGAACTTTCTATTTTCACCACTCAACATGTCCAATTTATATCATGAGAAAAATAAAAAGTAGTTTTTGGTGTTAACAGGTGAATGACTCTAGAGGATTAGATGCTTAAAAACAAAGTTATGAGTGAGTCAAATTAACCTGCAGTGACTGAAGGAAACTGCTTCTCTTGTGACTTCTTTTATCCCGGTCGTCAGAGCTCCAGTTGTCTCCATTATTTCCCTCATGGAGGAAAATCTCCGTCACTAACTGTTTGTGTCTGTTTCCACCACCAGATGAAGAGGAAGCTGGGTCCAGACGACCGGCCTTTCCCTTCAGGGAAGAAGCACTGCAAAGGCAGCGGATACCTCAGGTAACGCATTTGATGCAGATAATTAGCAACAGCTAACGTCCGTGCGTCCAAACTAAGAAAGTTAAAGTACCTGAGCTGCTCCAGGTGTGATGCTCCTCACATGCTCACCAGTAAATCTTTCCCTGCAGCCCCTCCAGTCTGGTTCAGGCCACGCCCACTACATTTGGAGACCTGCGGCTGGCCAATGGCCACTCAGCTCAGCGGCGACGGGTCACCTCCGGTCCGCCTCCCTCTGGCCTGCAGGACTGGCTTCACACCTTCCAGGTGAGCGTGTAGTGAGTGAAACGATGAAAACAGCAGTGATATCGACTATAAACGATTGTTTAGATTATTTTTGACACATAGATTCCTGTTGCTTCCAGAGGAGTGTTGCAACTTAGCGACTGTGTCGCTATATTTAACAAGCGTTCAGACTCCTGCCACTTTCAAAAATGCGACTAGCAAAAAATCTGGTGGCTTTTTGGCTCCGTGTTGCCGACTTATGGAGGCAGATGTGAACGCACGCTTCCTTCTTCCCCTCAGTGAGCAGCAGTGCTGCCGTAGGCCTCTCCCCCATCCCAGAGCACTCACAGGAGGCCCGATGTTGTGCTGAAATAAGCACCCCTGCTATGAAAGTCAGGAATAGAGGGCTCTGCCAGAATATGCACCCACCTGGTGAATTTGTCGCAGCTGGGCCAGCAGTATTTACTGGAGAGTCAGGACACGATCATTAATAATGTCACTGGTTTGGTGGCTGCAGCTCATTTCCAGTCGGTAACAGGAAACCAGTAACTCTCACCCTGGCATCTGTAGCCGATGTACAATCTAAATGTTACTCTTTATTTTTCTTCTTCTTTTAACTTGTCCTGTCCAGCATCGTAGCAGCAGAATGATGATGTGGCTGCTTTATTGTGTTGAACCGATTTGCTTTGCCAAGAGGAGCTTTATAAATATAAGCCTCCTCTTGATATCCCGAGTTTCTGAGTTTACATATTTTTTTATATATATATATATATATATATATATATATATATATATATATATATATATATAGGACAAAGTCATCCTCAAAATGATTCATACCCTCCATTTAAAGAAAAGGCTAAATTGACAATAGTAAGTCAAATAAAAAGAAACGAATAAACTATAAAAATGTACAAAATTATAATTTAGTTAAACAAAAATTGATTTTGAATTGTGGTTGAAAATAATGATTAAAAAACAAACAAACAAAATTCTTCCCGACACATTAGAGCACCTTTCCTATGAACAGTGAACCAAAACACCTGTCAACAGGTGCACACGTCTGATTGGACGTTACAGGAAACACCTGATTGCAGTGATTGTCTCAAAGTGTTTAAAAGGCATTTTAGCTCCATTTTAGCTGTTTATTTCAAAAGAGTTCTCAAAATTAGTTTTCATTGTGTCCCTCATTATATTAATTTTGGGGCCATATGCAGTATCGGCCCCAAATATCGTCAGTTTGTATCTGCTGAGGCTAATGAGAAATTGTCAGTATTGGTATCTGCCCTAAAAAGAATCTGTATCGGTTGATCCCTAATATATACATAAACACATAGATATATCAATCAATCTATCAAAACTTTACTTATGAAGCACTTTTTAAACAAAACTGCGACATTCCCGCCCAGCTAACCCTCCGATCCCCAATATAACAACGGTACACACATGTACACACACATGTAAGATTATTTTTAAAAAGAGAAAAATAAACTAAAAATAACGAAGCTTATGATTTGCTTACTTTTACTAATAATTAGCTAAAATTTAATTCTGTACTTATTAAGGTGATTTCTATCAATTAAAAGCTAATTATCTAATTGCCATTCATGCCTACAGTAGCAGAGTCCAGACAAGCCGACACGAGTCACCAGGACGAGTTAATCCAGCAGCACTGCTGTCCTGCAGCGCTGCAAAACACCCGCTCCCCTTCATGTTCTGCATTTAGTTAACCGTGTGTGTGTGTGTGCATCTTCTGCTTGCTGCACATAAACAGCAGAGTGCTGCCTCCAAGCTGTCCTTCTGCAACTAATAAAAGAAACGTACAAGGACAAACGCACACATAAAGAGACGCTGATGCACACACATTCATGGGGGGAAAATGCCGACGTCTCTTTTGTAGCTTTGGGAGGAAGATCAAACGATTGCAGAGACGTGGAGACGTATTGAAGCAGACGTACAGAGAAACAGAAAACCAAGCAAGAAAACATCACAGTAATTCACATAAACATTCACTTACACTTCAAAGTCCAGAAGAAAAACAAGATATTTTAAAATTAGAAAAAGGAACCGTTTAAAGATGAACAGAGGATATGATAATAAATACATAAAAGTTTATAACAGTAAGGTTAAAAAAAAAAAAAAAACCTGACAATTGTTTTAAACAATAAATCTGCAGGATTTCTGAAGGTCTGTCAATGTTATTTTTCCAAGCAGCCCACGTCAACGTTTAAATTGGATTTTAAACACTTTGTTACTAACAGCTTGTCACATTTCGGTGGTTTTATCTGTGAAACATACCAAAGATAACACAGTTGGACAGACAGAAAATAGGATTTCTGCTGCAGCAAAGTGATTCCTGTAGAAAAATGATCTGAAAACTCGGCATATGTCGGCATGTGCAGCGTCCTTCACACTTCTGAGGAAGCTGGACGACCGGAGGACAGAAGGAAAAGAGTCAGGTTAGAAATACAGCAGAGGAAGAGGATCTGAAAGTTGTGTCCATAAGAGACGTGAACAGCTCCAGCAAAGACCTGAACCAGAGAGATGCACCCAGACTAAGGATAGACCGATACATCAGCCGGCCGATATTTGCATTTTTTGCTGGTATCTTTTTTATACACACATACATAAGTTAAAATTTTCTATTTGATACTTGTTTACAAGTGCACTGTTTATTTATTCATTTGAAGTGCTTAGTTCTTTTTATATTGAAAGAGTTGTAGATTTTTTCAATTGTATCTAGGGATGTTCGATATTATCGGCCTATCAATATTTTCGGCAGATATTGGAATTAAAATGTGATAAAAAAATTATAAAAAATATCAGTATCATTTTTTTGGACTGATATTTTACCAATGAAATCTTGTGAGATTTCGTAGCAGAACAACAAGATCTCGTGAGATCTTCCATTAGCATGTATAAAAGTCCCTGTTATTGTGGAAGAACTTCATTTCCCAGCATTCCTTTCAGAGTCATGTGATCTACGGTGCAGCTGCTGCTGCTACAGACTGACTTGCTTTGAAGCTGCTTATAATATGTCTGGTTTTAAGTTGTTGGTTAAGTTACCAAATTGTCAGAAACATTAGAATTAGCCACATGTTGGCTAATACCTGCTAGTATCTATAGGGTTGAAAAATGATTCTCAGATACTAATCGTTTCTAAAAATTAGTATCTAGTTAGATATTAATTAGCACGGGTATTGATATTTAAATGGCACTTTGGCATCTGCTGAGTTTTGGAAAGTATCCAGTGCCTCTGCCCTTTTAAACAGGCACTGCTGCGGGCAGCCCCTCCCCTACAGCATCTCCCTGGAAGACCCATTGTTTACAGTGTGGCTTACTTAGTTGATTTTCCTTTCGTTTCCTGCATTTGACTTTAAAAGTTAAAAACTAGTTCACCCTACTAGTTGTCTGGTCTATTGTTTACTTGATTTGTTCAAGTGTTGTGAAGAAAAGGACACATAAATAATTACACCAACTAGTGGTTGAAGTTTGTTTGTTTGTATCCTCTGAATCACAGTGAGCAGTCTGCACAAACGAGATCTTTAAAAAGATGTATTTATTTTCCATTTTTTAAGGTGTTTTCTCATATTTATTAATATGTTTTTGTTGTATTGTTTGGATTGTTGGGAGTTTTTTGGGTGATTTTTCTCCCCTTTAGTATCGAAAAGTGTATCGAGTATTGACTACAATCTTTAGTATCGTATCGAGAATGAAATTTTAGTATCGTGACAAGCCTAGTATCTGATATCTGGCAGCCAGATGTCCAAAATAAACTCTTCTGGCTGACTTAAGGCTATTTTGGGATCTTTGTTATCAGAGCTCAATATAGTTGTATTTCTCAGAATATGAGAGATACAACCTCCCATTTGTCTTTATATATTGGTATCAGTTGACATCAGATATCAAGATTTAAGAGTTGGACAATATCTGATATCGGTAAAAAGCCAGTATCGAACATCCCCTTTTGTATCCTTATTTATTTTTATTTTTTTGGGAGTCAAATGTCAGTCTGGGCCCCAAATAACGGCAGGTTGTATCAGCTGATGAGAAAATATCAGTATTGGTCCTAAAAAAAATCTGTATCGGTCAGTCCCTACTGTAAACCTACGGATGATTTAGCCACTGTTTGCTGAAGCCTCATCAGAAATGGTTTCCATGGAAACGTATCTAGAAGTGGAGTGAAAGGCAGTGATAGCAGGTCTGATGGAGGGATGAGTCCTCCTCAGACTGGACCTCGATGTTCCTGACGCAGAGTGGCATCATCTGGACAGAAAGCAGGACCGTGCAGAGAGGACGTCCTGGTAGAAACCTGGAGAACTACAACTCCAGGTTCAGGATGTGTTACAGGATGCAGAATCCTGAGCTTAACGTCTCCCTCCATTCTCCTCCTCCACCTGCCTTTTCACCCCCCCTCCTCCAGACGTGGAGCGGCCCCGAGAGGCTGCTGGCTCTGGACGAGCTGATCGACAGGTGCGAGACCAGTCAGGTGAAGCACGTGATGCAGGTCATCGAGCCTCAGTTCCAGAGAGACTTCATATCGCTGCTGCCCAAAGAGGTACGGCAGCAAAACCTCCCCAGCAAAGCAAAGGTTTCCAGACTGACAGATCCCGTCCTAATCTCGGTTTGTGGGTCGTGTTTGCAGCTGGCCCTGTATGTGCTGACCTTCCTGGCTCCCAGAGACCTGCTGCAGGCCGCCCAGACCTGCAGGTACTGGAGGATCCTGGCTGAGGACAACCTGCTGTGGAGGGAGAAATGCCGCGAGGAAGGTAAGCTGCTTTATCGCGCTTCGCTTCTTTCAGACATAATCACATTAAAACAAGGGAAATAACTAAGATTTATTTTTATTTTTGCATAACTGTTTCTAAAATCATGTTATTGATTGAAAGGAGAGAAAAAGGGGGGAAAAATCAATTTATAGCAACGCAATATGAAGGAAATCAATAGATTACCTCGTTTGTTTGGGTGAAAAGATAAGAGAACAATTAAAGGATGATAAGCTCTCACAGCTGAAGGACTGAGCGTTATAGGGAAGATTTGGACCTCTTTTCTAGCATGAAATACGTTCATTTACTCACCAAGACAGTTCTGGTGTAACTACAGTTCCTTCGGGAGGTATTTAGATCCACTCCACATCAGCGTATGCGCAATATAATGGAAGTGATGGGGCAACCTCGCGCAGCCTCTAAATGAGGCATTATCTGCCACAAACGCCTTCATTTCACCAGTGTTTTGTTACCAAACATTAGTCAGACCCCCCCCGTGTGAGCTCAAAGCAGCTTTGAATTGCTTATTTGTGGTGATCTTCCTTATTTACAGACATTTACCGTATTTTCCAGATTATAAGTTGCACTTTTTTTCATAGTTTGGCAGCTTGTGCGACTTATATACCAAAATATATACAATTGAGCATATTTTTAAGTATCAATTCATGTTGACTGACATGAGCCAAGGACTAAATATTACCGTCTAATGCCAAAAGAGGACGCTCTAAACTTGTGATGACTATATTCTGCTCCGAGGGCAAAAATCCCCAAATAGCCTCATCTCAGTAAGAGGGGTTCATTTTGGACATCTGTCTGAACTGCCTGTGCGGTGGAACAAATCCTCAGTAAACATGTTTATCCTTCTTCGATATGATGTTCATAATCATTTACAGGCATTAACTTTGGAATTGGACTGATTGGGTCATTTTTAGCAGTAACAAGTAGGATATGAAAAATGAGAAAATCCCCCTATTTAAAATAAATAGGGTGATTTTATATTTTTTTTGGTTTTGGGGAGGACTTGGTGATACGTACTTTCGGTGCGACTTGTATATGTTTTTTTCCTGTTCATGGTTCATTTTTTGACTGTTGCCCCATCACTTCCATTATATTGGACATACACTGATCTGGAGTGGATCTAAATATCTCCTGAAGGAATTCAAGTTGCACAAAAACTCAAATCTTACAAATGCTTGTAATAAGCAAAAAAAAATCTGCCAATGGGACAAGCAAAACTTTTTTTGATAAGATTTCTTGAATAAGATGCATTTTCTTAAAACAAGTTCTTATATCTCACTGAAATGTTTCTTTTTCAGTAATTTTGTCTTATTTTAGGTGTGATGAGATATTTTGACTAGAAATGAGACAAATATTCTTGATAAGATTTGAGTTTTTGCAGTGTAGAAAATAGGTCCAGGTTTAAAAAAAACCTGACTTCTCCTTAAAAAGCCTCTCACCAATGTAGGGAAATCAAATTTTACAGAAAATGTAATTGAATAAATGAACATAATGACGGGGAGAGGGAGGTAGTTTCATTTTGTGGGTGGTTAAGTAGCTCTAAGAGATTAGCCAGAGTCATTAGTGTGGTGAAACAGTGTAAAACTTGTGTGTGTGTGTGTGTGTGTGTGAGATTCGTGGAGACCTACAGGTGTGTTTTCACAGGAAAAACAAAAGTCCAAACACAGACTCGACCTCGCTGGATGTAAATAGCTTTCTGACCCGAGTATAACATGCAGATGCAGCTACACACCGTCTGTCACTCCTCCTTCATTCAGCGCAATGCAGTGGCTGAGGTGTGTGTGTGTGTGTGTGTGTGTGTCTGGGCGTGTTGCCAGTCAGCCGAGATTCACTGCCAGCACTCAGCATCCATACCAATGAAGCTACCTAGCGTTAGCGCCACACCGCAGCCATACCAATGAAGCTGCAGCTCTCCAGCTTCGTGGAGGAGGCTGATCATTAGCCTCCTGCTAAACCTCTGGGAGCCGGTTTGGCATCTGCAGCAAGTCAGAGAGAAAATCACGCTGCTAGCCTTCATTAGCGCTGCTCCACTTCCATACTGATGACACCAGCATCCACGTTCACCTCTGGAGGAAGCCGAACCACAGATACTGGTCTGCAGGCAGCGCTGGCACCTGAGAAAGCGGGACGACACACTGGGGTTGACTTGTAGACCAGTCCAGGCAAACACGGAAGCAGACCATCCGCCACTGCTGAGGTGGCACGTCTGTGCACGTCTTGGCTGTTGGAACAGCAGTGGAAACTTTGACTGTGGTAGAAAGAGAATGCAAAGATCACGGAGCTTCATGAAGACTGTTGTTGTCTGATGATGCCGGTGTGTTGTATCACAGAGGAATATCAGCCAATCAGAGAGCAGAGGGATGATTACATGAAAACAGTTATTTTAAATTGGACTGATGTGGATCGTGTAATGGATCTAGATCTTCTTGTTCTTTTAGCACTGGTCCAGCATGAAGAAAAATCGCTGCTTAGCACCGATATCTGCAGTCGTCCTCTAAATTATTCATCATACCCTCAAATTAAATAGGGGAAAAATCAGCTGTCAGTGAAATAAGATGAAATTGATAAAAGTAATAATAAATAAAAATTCTATGAAAATCACTGTACTGATTTTGAATTGTGATTTGAAAGAAATATTAAAAACAAACACACAAAAAATAAAATAAGTAAACAAGCATGATGGGGCTCTGGAGCTAAAATTTTGTTGAGCAACACTTTGAGGCAAACACTGCAATCATGTAGACAGGTATGTCGGTCCACTGTTCATGGGAAAGATGCTCTTATGCATCTGGGACAGTTATTTTTTTTTATTTTCATTATTTCCAACCACAATTCAAAAGTAATATTCTATTTCACTAAATTGTAATTTTGTGAATTTTTATTTATTATTAGTTTCTTTAGTTTCTTATTATTTGAATTACTATTGTGAATTTAGCCTTTTCTGTAATTGGAGGGTGTTAATAATTTTGAGGCGACTGTATGTGCAGTCTTCAGGTTCAGGTTAAACTTTATACATGGTTGAAACTACAAGTTAAAATGTGTCCAGGTTTAGACCACCCAGTTGTTTTGGATTATAACGCACTGACTGAAATGTTTATTTTTCATATGCTCTGATATGTGTTTTCATGTATTCCAAGTCGGGATGGGCAAAAAAATATATCACAATAATTTCTGGTTTTCATCACGGTAACAATAATTGACAAAAGGGGGGGACATAGCGAATACATAAGTCTGAAATATAGGGGGGGGCAAGATCATGTAAAGCCTTAAAGACAAGCAGGGGAGATTTGTATTGAATTCGAAATGGCACAGGGAGCCAGTGTAGGCTAGCCAGGACAGGGGTGATGTGGTCACGCTGACGTTTACCAGTCAGTGAGCGAGCTGCAGCATTCTGGGCCACCTGCAGCCTCGATAATAATTTTTTATTAAGGCCTTGGTAGAGAGAGTTACAGTAATCTAATCTCGACATGATCAGCAAGTGGATTACTTTTTCCAGTTGAGGTTTAGGCAGGTATGGCTTGACTTTAACAAGGACCCTCAGGTGGTAAAAAAATACTCTTAACCACAGCATTAACTTGTCTATCAAGTTTCAAAGAGCTGTCAATAGTTACCCCCAGACTTTTGACAAAAGGAAGGTTAGATGAGGATGAGGGAAATAGGGAGGCGAGAGCCGATTTTAAACCGTTAGGAACTGTGGTGAGACCAAAGGCAATCGCCTCTGTCTTCTCTTCATTCAAAAGAAGAAAGTTCTGGGACATCCAAACCTTGAAATCCTCAATGCATTTAACTAAGTTACAAATGGAAAATTCCTCACAATCAATGGAAATATAAAGCTGTATATCATCTGCATAGCAGTGATAAGAAACCTTGTGCTTTCTAAAGATCATCCCTAAGGGGAGCATGTACAAGGAAAACAAAAGGGGACCCAAAATTGAACCCTGAGGAACCCCACAGGTTAACTGAGTGGGGTCAGAAAAGCAATCTTCCAATTGGACCTTACATGTCCTATTTGTTAAGTAGGACTGAAACCAGTCAAGGACAGCACCCCCTAACCCAACACACTGTTCCAAGTGAGAGATTAAAATGTGATGGTCTACAGTATCGAATGCCGCCGTTAAATCCAGCAAAATAAGAACTACTGGACGACCAGCGTCCAGAGAGAGAAAAACATCATTAAATATTTTTAAAAGTGCAGTTTCAGTACTGTGAACTGATTTAAAACCAGATTGAAATTTATCTGTGATCTCATGTTGATCCAGGTGGGACTGTAGCTGTTTAGAAACAGCGGGCTGATCGGTTAAATATCGGTGTGGTGGCCGATGCTTGATTCTCAGTTTTTAGGGCAATATCGAGAGGGGGCCGATTATATCGTGCATCTCTAGATATCATCATTATCATAGGCAAGAATGTGACAGTATGGTATGGCGAGGTACCTGGTGATATCACCCCTGCTGAGTAGGGACGAGTGGAAAACAGGCTGAAGTGGTTTTTATCGTTAACTGTTCGTCATGCAGAGATTTTTACGCGAGCTTAAAGAGAAGCTGGAAATCACTTTGCTGCTTATTTATGTTTCCAGGAGAAGACAGAAAACCAGCCGACTGTTCATTTGGTTTTCTTTAAAATGTTGATATTGGCTTTTCATGCTACACACAGCCGCTCACCTCCTCCTCTCCTCAGGTATATCAGAGTGTGTGTCGCATCGTCGGAGGGAGAGCGTGCGGCCAGGCTGTGCGGTCAGCCCGTGGAAGTCGGCTTACATCAGACAGCATCGCATCGAGACCAACTGGAGGCAGGGGGACACGCGGGAGCCCATGGTACGCTGTAAAACACACACACCCTTCCCTGCCAGAGCGAGCGTGTTAACCTGTAAATATCTCATCAAATCCTCCGTGTCTGCAGGTGCTGAAAGGTCACGACGATCACGTGATCACCTGCCTCCAGTTCAGCGGCGACCTCATCGTCAGCGGCTCCGACGACAACACACTCAAAGTGTGGTCGGCCATCACCGGCAAGGTAGGCGGCGAGACGACATGTTGATTCTTTCTGCTGCTTCAGCTGCAAACACACACGAAGGCGAGCCTTTTACCGCTGATTAAAACACGTTTCTGAAAACAAAAAGCATGAAAATAAACCTGATTGCAGCTTTGTGACCAGACTGTCATGAAACAGAGCAGATGTAGCGAACGCACTCCTCAGCTTATACGGTGGAACAGAAAATAAGAGACTAGAGGCAGGCCTGCTAGTCGGGGTGTGTTGCTGAGCTATTTAAGCTCTGCACACACACACAAACACACTAAACCGGACGCAAACAGCCCGGGGCCGCTTTGTTTGAATGCACAACTTATACAGAGTGTGTGTTAAAGGTAAACACACGGTCAGCACGGTTTGCATACATGTATGTTAATAACCTCACGCTGCTTCTGCAAACCCCTGCAGACTTTCTCCATGTTTCCAGTCAGGTCGTATTCTTACATCCTCTCCGGACCAGTGATGCAGAAATCCAGAAAACATGTTTGTAGTGCTGCTGCAGCCACACACATGCGGAAATATTCAGCTTTAAATCAGTTTAACTGGAGATTTTCAGGACAATTTGTTGATAGTTGGGATTTAATTTTCAGCTGGAGACGGAGTTTTACAAAAATAGAACATTTTTGTTTCTAAATGATTGTCCCTGTTCTGTTTTATAAAAGAAAAGAAAACCGAATTTCTAGAAAAATGAGCCGAGACAAGCCGAGGCCTTATCAAAGACCAGATACTCCGGCTGGGACGATGCGCTTTTCTCATGATTTGATTCTTTTATGATTTTTGGGGGTGGTGATTCAGTTTAAATTGTGATTCTTTGATATATTTAGTTTGGTTTTTAACACCAGACCAAGTTCTTCTGGTGAAGTTTTTTCCAAAAAGTAGACATAACATCATATTAGGTCTTTTTTCCCACCTGGCTTATAAATACAGATTAAATTGAGGCATTCAATTTTAAGTTTGGAGGAAAGAAAATTGATTTAAAAATCATAAAACAAAAAATCTTGATACTTGCAAAACTAGATGTTTCGATCTGGACTGAGAGCTTTTACATTCATGAGCTCGGTTTCTGGTTTGTGAAAACTTTCTTCTATTGATGAAGATGCATATATGGCTCATTTTATTTATTCATGGAGACCAGAAAGCAGCTCCCAAAAGCATAAAAAAGAGGCTTGGGGTCATTTTTTTTCTCCTTTGAACCTTTGCCTTTCACACACAAACGCATCTGAGTTGGTTGTTTTCATTTATTTATTAAAGAGCAGGTCAGAAGTGAGTGATGCAGACATCTGTCCAGTCCTCTGGTGTGAGTCTGAAAATATCAGGCTGGTTGTAAACATGTAAAAAAGGACATTAAATGTTAAAAGAGAACATTAAACATGTAAAAAAAGGACAACAAACATGTAAAAAAGAGAAATGAAACAGGTAAAAAAAAAAAAAAGGAAATTAAGTATGTAAAAAAGGTCATTAAACATAAAAAGGTGGACATTAAACAGGTTTAAAAAAAGGAAATTATGTAAAAAAAAAAATGGGAATTGAACGTGTAAAAATGGATATTAAATAGGTAATAAAAATGACATTAAACATGTAGAAATGGACATTAAACAAATAAAAATAATGTCAAACATAAAAAAGGGAAATGAAGTATGTAAAAAGGTAATTTAACATGCAAAAATGGACATTAAACAGGTAAAAAAAAAAAGGAAATTATGTAAAAAGAATGGAAATTGAACATGTAAAAAGGGACATTAAATAGGTAAAAAAAAAAAAAGAGGACATTAAACATGTAGAAATGGACATTAAACAGGTTAAAAAAAAAAGAAAAAGGAAATAAAGTAGGTAAAAAAGGACATTAGGAGCAGCACTGCAGGCGGGTAAAGTTGAGTGAGTTTAAAGCAACAGGTTTAGTTTTACAAGTCCAGATCCTGGACTGATGATGTGAGGGTGGTGCAGGTTTTCTGCCACTGAGACGTGACGGCGGCGTCGGGACGAAACCTGCTACACGTCTGTAAGACGCGGCGCTGTACGGAGCACTTCCTCATGGCTGGACGTGTTCAGGCTGGAAACACTGAAACACACGTGGACTTTGTTCTACCGAAACCAGATAGAGGCGCGCACGCATTCTTTAACCCGACACACCTGTTCTGTCTTCCATACAGACCTGCCTGTGTGTGTGTGTGTGTGTGGGTGTGTGTGTGTGTGTTGTGGGAACATGAACGTGTTTGTTCAGTCATGTTAAGGCAGCCTTCATCCTTTTTAGGATTCAGGATCATAAAGACTCAGTTTAAGTGTAAAAGACATGAATGAGATGAATGTGATGTTCTCTGAGCTGATGGAAAATGTTGTGTGTGTGTGTGTGTGTACAGGGAGAGTTGTGTTATATCCTGTAGAAAGAAAAACACACACACCCTCATCTGTAGCCTGCAGGGAAGAAGAGGTGTGTGTGTTTAATGGTCTTGTTTCTCTGAAAAACTGCTCCTTTGTGAGGACGCGGCGGCGTAGCAACAAAGAACGTTCACCTGCTCCGTCTCCGCAACAGCTTCCAAGTCAAAGTTTCCCCGGCTGTTGCCATGACAACCACCGCTACAACACCTTCAAGGTGAAGCTGCGTTTTCCCAGCGTCCTTTGATGGTATCTGTGAAAGTGGAACAAGCGTTGACCCACATGTTTGGGAAGAATGTGGCGGAACGATGAAATCTGGAATCTTCCCTGTTCACCGCGTCGGTGTGAATGACGTTCCCATCCGGCTCGGACGGGAAGTCGGGGAGCGAGGATGATGAGTTACAGCCGAGTCATCGCTTTCATGTGAAACACAAACAACCAGTCTGATTTTTTCTGCTCTGTTTGTATTTAAATTACAGTTATAATCATGTACAGTTCTCCGTATTTATTCATATATGCACATGTCTGTTTAGGTCATAAATATTCCTGTTTCCCTACTTGCATCTATTTATGATACAGAATATTTTGTATTATATATTCTATTCTTTTTTTTTTTAATACAAGTGTTGCTGACCGTGTGTGTAAATGTGTGTAAGCTGCTAGAAATTGAGTTTTCCTGAGGGAGTTCATCCCAAAGGAATAAAGTCAAGTCAAAGTCTATTAGAAAGGTAAAAAAAAAATTTTTTAAAAAATAAAAAAAATTTTTTGTTATCTTTTTTAAAATTTTGTGGGTTTTTTGGTAAAAAATCAAAAAAAGGAAAAATACACCACAACAAAAAAGTGTAGTTTACTGCGTCTGCCACTTTTCTCTAAGCCCCCCTACCCGGATTTTTTTTTTTTAAATTCCGCTCGTTGGTTTTTTGTGGGCGTTCCCGACATCACCAAGAGGAGGGAAGGGGGGGGGTGTCTGTTGGGTTTTCGTGGTCTTGGGGGGGGGGGGGGGGGGGGGGGGGGTTTGTCTTAGTTGATGGTTTAAATTATCAATTCCTGCGTGGTCCGTTCGCAGCCCCCCCCCCCCCCCCTCCTCCTCGCGCGGCGGAAATGTGTTGTGGCGCGGGGGAGCGTTAATTCGGATTCTCTTTAGAAGCTGAACAGTAAAGAAAAAAGAAAAAAAAAGGACAAAAAAATAAAATATATTCTCAATAATATTCAAAAATATAACATGTTAACCTCAGGAGGCGGGGGGTTTAGGGGGAGGGCGGGTGCGCAAGGGCGCGGGCGTGACGGAAACCGGAATCATTAGGCAAAATGAGGCGGAAGGGTATAGGAACATTAATAAATCGTAAATTCACTTTTTGTTCGCGTCCGGGCCTTTGCGCTCTCGCTCTGCGCGTTGCTTGGGGGACACGAGGTGTCGGGGCTAGTAACATATGAACCCTTTGACTTAAGTTAAGTCAAAGGGTTCATATGTGTAAGTCATTATATAACTTATGTTTTTACAGACTTAAACCGAAAAGGGGCTGAAATGATTTTTCTCTTAAAGCAAAAATGTTTTTAAAAATTGGATATCTGTTTATTTATTAATTCTTATATATATTTATTTATCTAGTATTTTTTTTGTTCTTAACTTGCCATTCTTGTTTATTTTGGCCTTTTTTTTTTTTAAATTTTGTTTTTACTGTTAAGTAAGGATAGACCGATACATCGGCTGGCCGATGTTTGTGGTTTTTTTTTTTTCCTGATATCGGCATACATCAGGTGTGTTGGCCGATACCCCTACTTGGTATAATTTACAGACTTTTTAATATTTATTTATTACAAGTTTAATGTTACATCTAAAATTTGTTTACAAGTGTACGTTCTTTTAAAAAAAAAATATTTATTTAAAGTACTTTGTTCTATTTGGGAGTCAAATGCAGTATTGGCTCGAAATATCAGGTTGTATCGGCCATCGGATGAGGCTGATGAGAAAATATGGGTATCAGCCCTAAGAACATCTGTATCAGTCAATCCCTACTGTTAGGTGTCCTTAGGTGTTCTGAAAGGCGCTGTCAGGTAAATTCTATTAATATTATTTTAAATGAATTACACAATTTTTAATATTTAATATTTTTATATTTAATCTGTCTGATTTTTGTTTTTATTATTTCTTTTTATTAAACTGATTTATTTTAGCGATTTTCTTTCAATGACTCTTATTTATGCATTTTTTAAAAATAATAGTTTATCTTTGCCCTAATATTTCACTTTGCTTTACCGTAGTTCAGTCCTTTTTTTTTTTTGTTAACTAGATTAAAATAAGCTAAATAAAAAGTCAAATATGATTAAAAACTCAGAAAATCATCACTGTGTAGAAGTAAAATGTTTTATGTGATTTTTATAAACCAGAAAATAGTTTGTTGGATTTAAAGTTAATTATTTTCTTTTAACTTGTCCTGATCACGATTAGTTTTTTATGTCCTAAATGACAACTATAGTAATGTTTAGTTTTTTTTCTTCATATAAGTCATAATTAAAGTTTTTATTTTAGTATTTATGATCAACAGTGTGAATAAACGATGATGATGAAGAGGAAAAAACGTTTAACGGTGTTTAATGTTATCGTTCTGTAGAAAGATAAGAATATTTTATCGCCGGGTTTTCCTTAGATTTGATCTAAATTCCATCTGTTGCCATGGTGACCACTTCCTTTAAACATGTTATGACAAGATTTTACCTTTTCACTGACATTTATTTATTTGCAGATAAACATTTTCTAAATAATTCAGATGAAACTGATCTGAATGAATCTTGTTCAAACTGTGAAAACTTTATGTAAACCAGAGCGTTTCCGTGACACCCCTCTCTCTCCCTCTCTCTCTCTGCCTTAGTGTCTGCGCACGTTGACGGGTCACACTGGCGGGGTGTGGTGCAGTCAGATGGCGGTCGCCACGGTGATCAGCGGCTCCACCGACCGGACGCTGCGCGTGTGGGACGCCGAGAGCGGAGAGTGTGTGCACACGCTGTACGGACACACATCCACTGTACGCTGCATGCATCTCCATGGCAACCGGTAAGAACTCTCTCAGACTTTAAGAACACCTGACATCTAACTGCATTCATCTCCATGGCAACCAGAAGGGTTTCATACACACACACACACAGACATGCATGTTTTGTATCTTACTGCTCATCTCCATGGTAACCAGCTGCTTGTTTGTAATGTTTACACACACAGAAATACACCTGAAACCAACACCCATAATAAGCACACACACTTCAGTGCCAGAAGCATGTGAGACTCATTTACTCACACTAACACACACACACACATCATTCATATTACACTGTAAATACAGACATAAACACATGATAAATGTACACAAACGTCTACACACCAGCATCATTGATTCAGACAAAGTAGAGCAGGAAGAGAGAGTGAGATACGTTTCACTTCCAGGGTTTTACAACCAGAACAGAATTATTTTAAACGGAGAAAGATGATCTGGTTTTTAGAATTAGATCAGTTTGACCTCAAATGAACAACACATGACATATTACACCTCATTTATTTATGAGAACCACAACCAAGAAGCAGAAGCAGAAGCAGGCTGTGGGAAACTATCGTCCTGTCAGAGTCCGGGCAGACCTGCAGTCTGGACTCTGGATCAGGTCCTTCTGCTGCCAGGTCTGGATCAGTGTCCTGTTGCGTGATCTGATTCCAGTTTCATTACCACGTTTCACTCTGTGATACTTTAGTTTACAGAAGAGTTCACGTCCACTCAGAGCAGCTGCAGAGCAAACCCAGACCATCATCCTTCCACCACCGTGCGTGACTGGTGGTGTGAGGCATTTAATGACCAAACAGCTCCACTTTGGTCTCATCTGTCCAAAGGAAATTGTTCCAGATGCCTTTATTCAGTTATAACTTTACTAGCCTAAGCTGTGCCGCCATCTTTTTAGGGTGATGACGGTTTTTACGACAACCCTTCCACAGTCCCGTTCTCTTCAGTTTTAGGCTTTCTACGTACTTAAGATAGACCGATACTTCAGGCTGATATTTGCGGTTTTTGCTGGTATTGGCATCAGCTGATAGGTCGGGTGTGTTGATCAATACCCAACCTCGGCATAATTTACAGACAGGCATCTACAGTCAGCCTAAAAATGTTCATAGCCTCCAATTAAAGAAGGAAAAAAATCAGTTGTAGTTGAAATTGACAAAAGTAATAATAATAAATAAAACTTACTATGAAAATCACAACATTGATTTTTAATTGTGGTTTGAAATATTAAAAGCAAACAAAAAAATAAAACAAGTAAACAAGCATGATGGGACTAGGAAGCTAAAAATTTTGTTGAGCAACACTACGAGGCAATCAGGTGTTTCCTCTGGGACAGCTTTGTTTTTTTATTTTTATTATTTCCAACCACAAATCAAAAGCAATATATATTATATTAATATATTATATAATATATTAAGTATAATTTTGTAATTTTATATTTGTAGTTTCTTTTGTTTCTCATTTGTATTACTCGTATGAATTTAGTATTTTCATTAATTTAAGGGTATGAATAGTTTTGAGGACAACTGTATGTCATGACTTGTGTTTCCTCTGAGGTTTTTCACCTCATTTAAATATTCAGCGAGGACTAGATTTGCTTTTTAAATGTTCTGACATTAAATAAAAGTCCAGAAAGAAGGTAAAAGTTGTTTTATTTACTTTCTAGTGAGTAGTACTAGCACACAAACACACAAGTACGGCGAACGTGATGTCGGGTTTGTCCTGTTAACTGTGACTTTAGCTCATCTGATTGGCTGACACGGCTGTGATGTCACATCTCCTGTCCATCAGGGTGGTGTCGGGCTCTCGGGACACGACGCTGCGGATGTGGGACGTGACGACGGGCCGCTGCGAGCACGTGCTGACGGGGCACGTGGCGGCGGTGCGCTGCGTCCAGTACGACGGCCGCCGCGTGGTGTCGGGGGGCTACGACTACATGGTGAAGGTGTGGGACCCCGAGACGGAGGTGTGTCTGCACACGCTGCAGGGGCACACCAACAGAGTGTATTCGCTGCAGGTAAGCACCACCCGGGCGGCATGCGGGCGTCTTTCAGCTCCTTGTTTCGGTTTTAATGCCGTTTCTTTTCCTTCTGCAGTTTGACGGCGTCTTCGTGGTGAGCGGCTCGTTGGACACCTCCATCAGAGTCTGGGACGCAGAGACAGGTAGAGACTAGAAGTGGACTCAGTCTCGTTAATTTATTTAACAGATCTCATCTAAATGTAATACAATTTGGTGGTAAATGAGAATAAAACATTAAAATACATGACAGTGAATAAATCTAACCAGAATCATTAACATCAGTCAGGCGGATTTCTGTTTATAGAAACACAATCTAGGGATAAATTTAACCTTATCCAAGTTCGGCGCCCCTGAGTGGTGAAATGTAAAACAACAAACCATGAATAGGACATAATTCAGCACATTACGGCTTTAAATGATCATAAAGCTGATTTCTCCGCCCTGCTGTCCAGGTGGGTGCGTCCACACGCTGACGGGCCACCAGTCGCTGACCAGCGGCATGGAGCTGCGCAACAACATCCTCGTGTCCGGCAACGCCGACTCCACGGTGCGAGTGTGGGACGTCCGGACGGGACAGTGTCTCCACACACTGCAGGGTGAGATGACGACATCAAAACAGCGATTCATGATAAAAGTTACGAATATGTCCGTCAACGAGCTGAAACTGCTGCTGTTCACCGAGTTTACAGGCCGATAAATCGGCCAGCCGATAATTTAGGCCGATATTTGCATTTTTTGCTGGTATCAGCATCAGCTGATATCGGTCGATCCCTAGACTTTCCTGTGCTTGTGGTGGAGGTCAGAGGTCACCGTGTGACGCTGTGTCTCCTTCAGGTCCCAACAAGCACCAGTCGGCGGTGACGTGTCTGCAGTTCTGCAGAGGTCTGGTTCTGTCCAGCTCCGACGACGGGACGGTCAAGCTGTGGGACCTGCGGACCGGAGCGTGGCTGCGGGACGTGGTGGCGCTGCAGAGCCGGGGATCAGGTCAGAAGCTCACGCCGCCGAGTTACACCGACACTGATGATTGTAAAGCTTACGGACGCACGACAGAGCGTTCTCAGTGACATCATCTGATGTCTGTGTTTTATTACCAGTCAGGCTCAGGGCTGGTGATATGGACCAGATATCATATCACGATATATTTGTTTTAAATGACGATATATGATATATATCGGTATTTTTACCTAATTTGCCTGAACGTTTCATTTCATATCAAACACCTGTTTTTTATTATGGAAACATATTTAACGGTTTCGCTCCACTTCAGTGATGGAACTGACTAAACTCGTTAGAAATGTTTGTTAAATTGAAATAATTCAAGATAGTTGGCTGATCATTTATGATTTCTTTGTAAAAGTCCTGGGGAGGATTTTCTTCCAAATAATAAATAATCAGGTGACACCTTTTCTTGTTAGAAAAATAAAACAAAAAACATCTGCACATCTAAAACTGCAAAATAACAGTATATGTAAATATCTTTCTCACGTAAATATCATACTGCGATATCATGGCGGTTTATCGGCCTGCACTAATCAGGCTCCTGTGATTGGTAACAGGTGGGGTGGTGTGGCGAATCCGAGCGTCCGATACCCGGTTGGTGTGCGCCGCGGGCAGCAGGAACGGCACCGAGGAGACCAAACTGCTCGTGTTGGACTTCGACCTGGACGACAGGAAGAAGGAGACAGACTGAGGAGGAAGTGACATCAGAGACAAAAGTGTAAATGACGGCGCGAATGGAGGGAATTGTGTTTTTTTGTTTTGTTTTTTTAAAGAAAAAGCTGCAGATTTTTTGACCAAAGTCCCGACTGGATCCGGTTTCTCCCATCAGTCAGACGGACGCGCTCTGATTGGCTGGCAGAGACAGGTGGACTAAATACGGACAAACAGCTAAAGACAGAAACATCCCCGAAGTGTGACGCTCAGAGGCATGGATGTAAATGGTTTCCATGGAAACGTGAATGTTTGACAGACAGACTGATGGGATTTATTTAAATCGAAGACGGCTCAGAGATGTTTTGAATGTAGTCGATGGGAGAACGGAGGGATGAGGGCATTCACCTTTTTTTGCTGCTGAACTGACATCAACACGATGATGATGATGACGATGATGATGATGATGTTAACCAACAAATCCAAATCTACCAAATGTTGACGGCCAAAGAGGCAGCGGAGACGAGGAAAGCTGCTGCTGTTCGGTCCCCAGCGTCTCGTCTCCGCTGCCCGTACGCATGGCGGCGGGTCTCGCTGCCCGTTGCCATGGCGACGGGTCTCCCTCCTGCAGTCCTGTCACACACACACGTGCTGTTTAGAAAACACACTGCTGACTCCTGGCTGTAAAACTTTGTTTTCCCTTCAGGCAGAGACGAAGGACGAGCTTAAACTCCGGCCGGAGCCTCACATCTGCAACGACTCCGACACGTGACGTTTTCATTTAAGCCACAGAAAGTTCATTTAAACGCAGACGAAGGATCAACAGAATCGAGCCGCTTGTCACCGAGCGCTCGCTGGGCTGTAAATCGCTCTCAGACACAAATGTTTGAGGGATTTGTGGTGAACTTTGCCACATAATGCAAATCCTCAGCTGACGATTTGCTGCCAAACGTGGGAGGAAACGCAGAAACTACAAACACATTCACACAACTGGCAACTCCTGACGGCTAAACGGGCCTTTTTAGGAACAAAGTTTCACACAGAGCTCACAGATGTTAACATGACAGCAGCTGTTAGTGCTTCTGTTCAACAGGAGCGGATAAAAACATCAGGAAAATCAGAGAAATGAGCGTTTATTCTGTCATCGCTCTGACTCAACACTCATGGAGGAATCACAAAGCTGTAGCTGCTCTTTAAATTACCGATGTTGGTGATAATGTGGGCTTAAAATCATGTTAATACTGTGTTAATAATACAGTAATTATAATTTAATCAAAACATTGATTAGAAGTTGGGGTTTATTTGTGCAATTTGACTTCCTTTCACAACTTCGGTTCAATTAAGATTTTAAAGAAAAAAAACACTAAAGCTTAAGTAATTGTTGGCTTTTTTTAATGTTTGCTATTAATAGCTCCTTATCATCATCCAAAAATCTGATGTGGTGACAACCACAGTCAAAATAATCCCCTCCGAGCTCCGACCAGATGGTGAAACATAAATTGACAGAAATAAGTGAAAGTGGTTGAAACCAGAAAATGTAGCAGCTGGTCAAAGTATTAAAAATACAGTTGTAAACAGTTAAGATATTGAGAAGGAAGGGATGGTTAATTAAACATACCATGTAACACCCTGGATTTCAACCAGTGGCTAATTGTCATCCCTTGTCCCTGAAGGATGTTAGTTAAACAGAATTTAGCGATGACTACGGTCATATTTGTTTAAAACCTCATGTGAACAGACCAGCTCCACCTGAGGTTTATAAATGGTGTGTTAAAGACGTTTTATTTGCCAGATCTGTCCAATTTGTCTCTAATCTCAAAATGTTGTCTTCAGTAGAGGGAAAAGGGTTGAAATGTTGACCCAGCTGGTGTCAATCATCCCGTTAGCACGACCATCAGGATCTGATTACTGGGAGGAATTAGAGATCGTAACAATCCGATCTGTTGCATCTACATCCGTTTCTGAGATGTGCAGTTCAATAAATCCCAGTCTACATTTTCTGTCCATTATCGGATTTCGGATATCGGATGGTAGAACATGGCAGCACCCGGGTTTTTAGCATTAGCTGCTAATTTACTTTGTTTACGCTCCGTCTTCTAGCTGTTGCTCACGTTGTTTTTTCTGTGTATAAATGTAAAAAACACTAAAAGTTCTGCATGAATGAAGACGGAGTATCAGGAAGAAATCTGTGTTAATCTGATTTCTCATAATCAGATTATTACAATTATCTGATCAAGCATAATCAGATTATGCTGTTTATATGTTCACTTCAATTATCTGATAATTCCAGAAACCAGATAAATATCACATTTTTAGTGCGCATGTAAGCCGGCTCATTGTCTCTTAGTCCTTGGCCTTGACCCTTTGTTTTGCGCGTTCATGTGAAGGTGTAGCGGTGCCCGGGGGGGGGGGGGGGGGGAGTGGTAGAGCAAGGTAGTGGCCATCGAAACGGAGATTTTCCAGGGGAGAAAACAAGTGGTATGATATTAGCCAATATTTAATGAAAAATACGGGCAAAATGTTGAGGAAATCAGCAGCGGCAGCCAAAGACACGCAAATTTGAGTATTTTTTTGTGAATGAAATATGAAAAATCGCTATTTTTAGGTCGCTTTAATGTATTGCAGACAGTTTTGTTCAATTTTTTTTTTTTTTTTAATTGCTAGTTTCGTATCGTTACGTGCATCGGCTCATGTCTGTAATGTAACATTAACGTTAAGCTTGACTGGAAGGTGTCGTCTTTGCTTTCATTTTGACATTTTTTTCAGCCCAAAGTCGAAAAAATAATGCAATCGCCCAGGAAAGGGAGATTATTGCTGCTGCAGATGGCTTTAAAAAAAAAAAATCTTTATTGGCACTCTGTTTCAAGTGCTCGGGCTAAGAGGAAGGGATTTTAATAGGAACTGGGCCTTAGACTCAAAGCTGAAGCACAGCAGAGAGGGAGGGGGAGGGGCCTGCTAGCTGTATTCATTCACATTTTCAGCTGTTTCCTTCTTGTTTTTCATTTTCTGCTCAGTTTCTTTTAGTTTCTGCCATCACAGCACGTTGCTTTGTGCTACACGTCTTATTTTTTCTGCTCAAAACAATTTTTAGTGTTTTGTAGCTTTTATTTTGAAATTTTAAACTCTAAATTAATCTGGTTCTCTAAAAACCAATCAACAGACTCTGAGGCTCATTTTTGATATTTTCACCTCCCCACTGTAGCTCTAATAGAAATGGTTGCATAAAACGAGGGATTTATAAATCTGATCCTGGTAGATATTTCTATATTTGTTATGAGCAAACGTACATAACATTAAATTTTCTTTATGTGACACTAAACTGATGGAAAACAAAATCAGCAGCTTTGTTCAAACTGCAGCTGATCATGAGAGGAGCTGAATCTTTGAAGCTGCTGCGATTAAAATGACACTCATTTAAAGCATTAAATATTCAACCTTTGTTTGAGCATCGATGAGGCCAGAATCTCCTTTTCTCTGCTTCACATCATCGTGTCACATTTTCATAAACTAATGAAATATGTAAAAAAGAAAGATAAATTATTTAAAACAATTCCTAGTAGCACATATTAATCTGATAAGCTGTTGTTGCCAAGCAACACCTCCAGCCAGTAGATGGAGATTTGGTCGATGTCTCCCCCCTAGCAACAGGTGGCATTTCTGGGGGGAGGGTTGACCTTTTGCAGGTGTGAGGCTCTGTGACGGTGTAATCATGTACAATAGTGTAAATACACAGAGGATGTACATATTCAGCTTTTTATAAGAAAACGAAGAAAATATTGTGCTGGTGGAATGAGAAGTGAATGGATGAATATGAATTAATAAAGATGAATTTTGTAAAATGTTGACTGGTTGTTTTTAATATGTTGTGCAGAATAATTATCAGTGTGATGTTTTCTGTTCTATAACTCATTTCTGATCAAAGGGAGAGCTAGCAGACCTGCGTTCTGGTGTTTATTCAGAAAAAAATGAACATTAAACCGTCTAAACAAGCCATAAAGTGCAAGAAAATGGAGAATTTATCATTACTTAACTTTTTATTCTGCATTTATGAACAACAGTAAACTGTTGGATTAATATCTGTTGTCTATTTTGGACCTGTAAATATTCCTGGCAGGCTCTGCATTTGGGTTTTCTGCCACTTTTGCATCCATTAAAATGATTTCATGAACTTTAAATTCAACTGAGTGGATGCAGATTAATTGGCAGTGTTTGGTCAGGCCACTGGTGCTGACCAATCAGGTCCCTTTACTCTGGGAATCTGAAAGCTGGCAGATGGTTTTGTGTTTCATGGGGACCTGAAACTGCAGCTGCTTTGCAAAATTATTTTCAGAAAGAGACCTGCTAAACGATGTCTTTGTTAGCCAATAATAAATGGCTATAAAAGGGTTCTAGGAATGATCACTTAACTATTTAAGGATCATTTTTCAATATGACATTTAGACAACAGCCACACAGAAATGAAACTATTAAGTTGATTAAGTTTTTCATTCAGGTTAAAGTTTTCCCAGAAAACCACGCATCCACACAATTCCAGAGAAAACTCTGTTGTATCAATTATGGGTTGACTGATACAGATTTTTTAGGCCCAATACTGATGCAGATATTTTCTCATCAGCCGATACAAACTGGCAATATTTGGGATGATACTGCAATTGACTCCCAAATGAATATAATGAAGGATAAAATGAAAATAATTTTATAGCCCTTTTAATAAAAAAAAATACATAATATATATGTATGTGTGTCACACACACACACACACACACACACACACACACACATATATTAGCGATACGATTACCGGTATAAAATGATTGTGATCAATTTCCCAACAATTAATACCATTTCAAATTTTCATTAAAACCGTAGCTGATTCCTGCACAGTGATGCTGCTCATTGCTGGAAAAGCAGCAGCCATCCTGGTTTGCAATGTTTAATATGAAAACATGGCAGAATGGAGCGAAGGCACCCACGTGGACAGCGCTCTGGAGATTTTTTTTTTACCCCTTTAAAAAGTACAAAATAGACATGTAGACCCATTTTGTATATTTTTAAAGATGCTGGGGGGGTATTTCAATAATATTGTGATAACAGTGATAACCCATGATCATTCTGGTCACAATAAACATGATATGAAATTGAAATTTTCATACTGTTACATCCCTAATATATATATATATAATGGTAAATTATGCTGAATGGGGGTATCGGCCAACACATCCGACATATCAGCTGGTGCGGATAGAAAGCAAAAAACGTGAAAATTGTCCAGCCAATGTATCAGTCTATCCTTAGTATCAATGCCAGGCCTCTGAGAGGCGCAGCAATGCTGCTGCAGAGATGCACCTCAAACTGAGAAGAAGACATGGAGCATGCACAGATGGAAACCACTGGATTTAAATGAAGTTGACGGAAGTTTGCAGGTCTTCTGGGAGAGACTGGAGCGAACGCATTATCGGGTTGTAAAAACGGATGCATATCTGGTTCCCATTGGGAAGCACGGAGGAGGAGCTATGATGGTATGGGGAGTTTAGCTACTGAATCAGCCACTGCAGAACTCCGTTTAAATTTCCTGTTGGTTTTTATTGTTGCATATTTAAAAACACTCTCTGCAGCATTACTACCGAGGAGGATTAGGGCCATCGAAGTAAAGAAATAAAAAAATTAAATGAAATTCTTAGAACAAAAAGTCAGAATTCTGTCTTTAATCTCAGAATTCTGACTTTTATCCAAAACGTTTTTTTTTTTAAATTTTCAGGAGATTTTTTTTTCTCAAATTTTTTAAAAGCAAATCCAAGAAAAGAAATTCTGACTTTGATGTCAATTTTCTGACTTGTTTCCAGAACATTTAAAAAAATAAGAAAAAAATTGGGACTTTTTTTTTCTGAAAAAAAAAGTCAGAATTCTGTCTTTTTTCTCAGAATTTTTTTTTTTTTTTTTCTAACTTCGTCTTCCGTACATTATGAAGTTTGATGAAAACCAAACCAAAGAGATTATTTTAAAAGTCATCATTGTTGTAGTGTAAATAGGAGCAAACCTGTTAACAGAAACTTTAACTCAAGGTATACTGTATTTAAAGTGAAGTCAACTAAGCACATTATTCAATATTTAGAGTTTCACCAGGGCTAATTATTTTTTAAATTCCACCAGAAAATCTTTTCCGTACATCTAAAAACAGGTTGCATTCAGAATCAGTGAATTAACGGAGGTTTTCTGCCGTCCTTTACACCAGAATGAATTCCATCTTAAAACCGCCGTCTTCCTACGTTTCCTGTCTGAGCTTCACAGCAGAGCTTGTGTTTCTGCTTCAGCATGTGGGAGTCGGAGAGCAGAGCGAATAACATTATGCAACAAGAACTGGCCTCGACATCCAGAACAAGAAGCAAACAGCATCACGTAGGAGGTGTGTGATGTATGTGTGTGTTGCTCTGGACTTCATTAATAAAATAAAATCGAATCCTCTACATCCTGTTTGGCCGCTTGTTAGTGTTCAACATGTGTGGATTGTTTTCTTCCTTCTTCCAGCAAACCTCATTTATGTGTGTCTGCTTTTTTTTATGAGCTTCGATCTTTTAAAAAAATATAAAATATTATGCTAGAAATCGATGTGCAGGGAGGTTTTGTTGCAGCATGATGAAACTGTGAGAAGTGGATGTCTGCAAAACCTGAATTTCTGCAAAACGTGAACAGAAAACAAATCCTGTAACAGAAAAGGGAAGGAAAGACAAGAACAATGGAAAAGATAGCCCCCCAAAAAAGAAGAAAAATCAGATAATGAAAGAAACAGATAAAGAATAAAAGAAGAAGGTATGTGAAGTTAAAAGCAAATAAAGAAAAATATGTTTTAAAAAAGGAAAGGAAAAGGAGAAGGGCAACCTGCCAAAAGGGAAAGAGGGAAAAAAGATCAAAACAGATTATTAAGGCAATAAAACAAGGAAAAGTAAAACAAATTACAAAAAAAGAGGGTAATAATATGAAAAAAACAGAAAGCTAAGAAAGGTAAAAGGGGGCAAAGTAAGAGACAAATAGGACGAAAAAAGGATAAAAGGACAGCAAATATAATGTTATTTTGGTTCTGAAAGATTTTGGCTGAATTTGCTGAAAACTAGAAAACGTAAATAATTGTTAATAAAGCTGACTACTTCAGACATTGTTCTAAGATCATAAAAATGTCTGACGATGGCCCACATCAGCCTTCCCCAAGCTGGGAAGTCCCATGATGACCGCAGGGGGTGTCCAGATCATTGTAAAACAAATAAAATAAATATTAGGCATGCCAAAAAATAATGTCCTGATACAGGGAGATAAATCTGAGAAGTTGTCTCACTAATTTCAATAATAATCTCACAATTAAATTCATATTGCAAATCACAATTGAGCATTAACCTATTTTGGCCATGTAGGTGGTTTTATTCAATTGTAGACCAAATCCATTAAAAAATCCCCTTATTGATGAAGTTTATGGAATCTGTAAAAGGTATAGTCCGGAGTTTTCTCCCTGAAAATAAACGGTAGTCTTGTGCGAGGAAAATCCAGCTGAGGGGCCGTTCACACGAGGACGACTGCGGGTAAAAATGACTAAATATTTCATCAGAAGTGGCTTACGTTCACACGGCAACGGCGTTATTCCGGGTTGAAGACGCAAAAATCTGAAGACTCATTCCAAAGTGGAATTCCTGAAGACGCGACGCTGTTGCGTTCTCATCACGGCCCAAAACGCAAAAATGATGGTGGATCTGCTCACGCCATGATCACGTTGCATGGGCGTTGACGTCACACACAAACAGGGAAAACAACAATGTCGGACTACGGGGCCGTCTCATTTCAGAAACAAACCGCTTCAAAATGCCCCGAAAATGTAAACCCAGCGCATCTATGGTAGATTTTACACATCACACGGACATGGTGGAGTTCTACCACAGCACCACCTAACGGCCTGGCGTGCAGATCCAATCGAATTCCACGCACTCTTGCATCCTCGTACGCAGATTTCTTCATGACGACGCTCGTGTAAATGCGGATAAAAAGATGAAGACGAGACGCCACTTGCGTCTTCTGATTGTCGGCGTATAAACGTAGCCTTAATCTGCACCTTTGGGCCTCTACTCTCGTGTGGCGGGGAGTTTTGTTTGCAACTCCCCCTCCCATGACTGTCTCTCAGTTTTTCCCTTTGTTTCGGTGTGTTAGGGACGTTTCTGGGTGAAGATCTACGTATTGTTTCCAGCCAATGACGGCGCTAAGGGCGTAGCTCTCTGTTGGGATAAACTTGTCGATTGGAAGAAACTTTTTTTTTTCTTTTTTTTAAAACGTTGACTGGAGCCGACACCAGATTAACTGGCAATCTCACTAAAAATGGCGGTGTCCACTCACACTGGGAGCCTCCCTGCATGCTGTGTTGTCATGCAGAGCAGATGGCTGCAGCTTTATTTAAGAAATTTTGACACTGTCCATGTGAAACGTTGGCACAAACAAACATGGCACTTTGCTTCAAACTTCTCTTTTTATGGACAAACCCTGATTCCTAATGACATGGTTTTCCCACCATATGAACAGCACAGCATTGCCAAACACATCAGTGTGCCATATGTTTCTTGTTGATGTTAGAGTGAATTAAAAACAGCAACATGAGCTTTTCTTCCAAAAAAAAAACCCTGCTGTTGGTTAATAAGGGAGTCTAAGAGCAGTTGAAGGATACTTCTGGGGTTTAAGGATTTCTGGGACAAAAAGTCTAAGTCTGATGGATACAAAAGCACATTGTGAGAGTGCAGACATTTTCCTGCATTTTGAAGGTAAAATGACACACACTGCAGTAGTTTTGGACACAGCACCAGGTAAAAAGTGCTTTTTGTATTAATTTTTTTTGTCTTCTCCCACTCTGATTCCCATCATTCTGTTATATTACCCATTATAAAAGCTGAATTTCACTGAATCTGTAGTTAATCTTTCAACGTGAATATTTCTGAAACTGTTGAAGATACAAAAATATATGAACGCCAGACCTATAGTCCAATATCTCATGAAGATTTTGAAGTTTGAATGGTGTCTGAGTCAACTCTTATGGAACAAGAAACATGTGTGAAGGTATTTTGAAGGTTCTGTCCATTGAAATTAATGTCAAAAATATGTTTAAGCATATTTCTTAAATTATTAAAGATATGGAAAAGTTCTTTCTGAGCACGCTTCTCTTGAATTTTGGTGTTTGAATGGCTTAAATAGCTACAATTATATTGAAGTGATGGCTGTCCAAAAACTGTACAGGTCAGAAAAAGGAACTTAATGAAATGTGATTGTAGAATGAGCTTTCACACTGATAAAAGATAGGCAAAGGGGGAAATAAAGGTTGTCAAGGACAGAAGAAAAGTCAGAAAACAGAGGAGGAGGAAAGGGAGAATGGGAAGTTACATAAGTTAAAGCAGGGGTGAACAAAAATGCAAGGAAAAATAAATGGAAAGGAAAATGGAAAGTAAATTATGAAAAAGGGAATAAGAAACCAAGGAATTCTATTATGCAGTATGCCTTCCACATCGAACACACCTCTCATTCCCCCCGACACCACCTGTGTGTTTTATAGCTGCCCCAGAGGCAGCTTTCAGTTGTGCTGTCAGAAAAGCTGCAAAGCCTCATGGGTAATAGACAAGACATTTTTCAGCTGCCTCCCTGAAGGTTAGCTGCGTGCTAACACACATACATACACACACTCAGATTTTTGCTCAAGAAATAAAACAAACAAAAAGAAAACACATTTTGATTCTTGTCGGGTAATAACACACTCATACACACGTACGTATGTGATATTTCCACATCTGCAAGGACAAAATTACACCTGAATACCTGAGAAACATCCTCACTATCAGGGATAGTTCACCCACAGAATGATGTTCCTTCATTTTCTACACACCCTCATGGTGAGCAAGACTCTGGAGCACTTTTTTAATATCTCAAATGCAGCCGGCGATTTGGGAGGCTTCTCGTTATCCACTGACATTCATATAATGGAGTTCACCGGCGACTGAACCAAAAAGGTCCATAAAAGTCCACAAAAACTTGTCAATATTCCTCCATACTGCTCGTCCAATGTAATCCAAGTGTCCTGAGTGGGTAGCGTCCAGAATTTACTTAAAACGACATCATTAAGTATGTTTTTAGAGCCTAAACAGTACTACATCGCATTTCCTGGAAGTGCGCCGATGCGCGTTCACGACACTATGGTAGCCGTGCAGACGAAAGATTGCGCGTTCTTTCTTTCTTTGTTTCAAATCAATAGCCAACCCCTCTTGTGTTTGTGCTGGTTTGTCTGCAGCTCTGGCGCTCTTTGTACAATGTAAACAGCAAATTTCTTCTTCTACTCTTGCATTATTGGCAGAGTAGGCTCTGAACGAAGAGGCTTCTGCAGTGATTGCATGTTCTCCCCGTGGATAGCTGGGTTCTCTCCAGGTACTGCAGCTTCCTCCCACCATCTAAAGCAGGGTTGCCCAAGTTCAGTCCGCGATGGCTTCTCTCCTGCACATTTATAAGGGAATTAACCATTTAAGTGTGTTTGAGAGGGTATGTTCCAACACTGCAGGATAGTAGCTCTCGAGGACCAGACATGGGCACCCCTCATCTAAAGACTTGTTTGTTAGGTGAACAGGTCTCCCTTGCAGGGCTGCATGGTGGTGGGGTGGTTAGCACCACAGCCTCACAGTAAGAAGGTTGCTAGTTTGAGTCCCAACTGGGGAGGGAGGTTTGAACAATTCCAACAGTGGCGTTCCTGTATGGAGTTTGCATGTTCTCCCCGTGTATGTGTGGGTTCTCTCCAGGTACTCCAGCTTCTTCCCACTGTCCAAAGACATGCACGTTAGATTAACTGGTCACTCTAAATTGCCCCTATGAGTGAATGCGAGTGTGAATGGTTGTTTGTCTCTGTGTTGGCGCTGCAACAGACTGGCGACTTGTCCAAGGTGTACCCGGCCTCTCGCCTGATAATAGCTGGGATAGACTCCAACAACCCCTGTGACCCTGTGCTGGATAAGCAGTACAGAAAATGGATGGATAGATGGTCTCCCTTGCAAAAGAGACTGCATTTCTCAATGGGACTTGCATGTTAAAGGTTACAAAAAGTATATGTACCTGCAGACCCTCACAGCAAAGTGGGCCTGCCAAGTGGGCCCACCATTGGAACAAACTCACCACCAGGTGGTGATCAGGTGACAGCTCTGCCCGTCTCTTTACCCGAGTGTCCAAGATGTGGACGCAATCTGACAACATGACTATAAAGTTGGTCATTGAAGAAGAATGTCCCGGTGCCAAGTGCACCAGGACAGTTATGCTTGAACATGGAATTCGTTATGGACAATCCATGCCAAACACAGAAGTCCAAAGACAAAATTTCACTTGGGTTTGGATCGGGGGCCCATTCCGTCCAATCACGCTCCTCCAGGTCTCACTACGATAGCCCACATAAGCACGAAAACCTCCAAGCAGTATGAGGGAGGCCCCAGTAGGAGCGCTCTCCACACCAGGACTCCACAGAGGGTGGGTACTGAACTGCTGTTTGGCACAAACAACAGTCAGACCCATCCCCCTGCCAAAAGATGGAGGGAGGCTACCTTCTTATCCACCAGGGTAAATGCCAACATACGGGCCTCAAGCTGGGGAGCAACAAGTATGCCCACACCTGCTTTGCGCCTCTCATCAGGAACAACTGAGACGGCAGGCTGTTGAAGTAGGACAGCCTAGCCAATGAGAATTTCCCATAGTGCTCCAGTCCTGTTGCTTAGCAACTCCAGACTCCAAGGCCATCTAGTGACAGCATTCTGCTGATTCTTTCAGATACGTAGTAAAAACTAAATGAGTTGGGCATTTTATTTCTTTTCATTTATCTGTCGTTACTTGAACATTAACACCACATTAACCAATCGCTAACACCTGAGTAATGTCAAACAAATACTTTTCTGAGGCAAAAACTTTGTTTTTTAAGCTTGGCTGCATATTTTTTGAAAAATTTTCAGAGACTATCTGTTGTTTCTAACAGCGCCAGTATCCTTCGTTCTAGGCCAAACGAAGTGTGGGTTTAGGTGGATCTGAAGGCTCCTTGGGAGGCTTAGAAGAGGGACAGTACTTGACGTGCCGCTGTTACGTATTCAGCTGACGAATCCGCATTTCGAGTGTGTTGACTTCAGAATGAGACACAGCCTTCATCTGATCTTATCTAGATGAACCCTTAAACATCACACACCAACTCAGGACCGCCAACGTCCCTGTCTTTGACCACCACCTAATTCCCAATGGACCCGACCTCGAATTTCCGTCCCACAGGTTGTGAACGCACATGGAGCAGCCTGAAAACGTAAAAGAATACAGAAACTTTCTATATAGGCAAAGCTTATCAAAGTGTCATATCATTAATCATTAATATATTAAAGGGACTCGAGTAAAGATTAAGAAATGAAACTCACGATTGCCGCGACTGGCGCTTCAGGTAACTGCAGCCAAGAGCAAAGCCGTCACGGGAGCACAAGCTGAAGCTATAATGTTGTTTTTCTTTTTTTTTTCTTAGTAGTTCCACTTTTTAGTGTCTTTCAGTTGATCTGGATCGTTTGCTGACGGCAGAAGAATCCATAACTATCGCTTAGAGTGTTTGAATTTACCGCAAACGTCTTCATGTATCAAAACTGCGGATGTAGCTTCATTTGATGTCACGTCCGCAGGGCAGCGCGGGAAATTCGGACACCGAATTGCAGCGCATTTTGCAGCACACAGCCTGTTCAAGGCAACGGAGAGAAATGTGGGTGGAAACGTTATTTTGGTATTTAACGCTTCATCACCCATTAGTATTAAAAAAAAATGGACATGCATGTTTGTTTTTTTAAATTCCTGCCTCTAGTCCCTTTAAGTCATTAATGTAAAAATAATTATTTTTATTTTAAGCATTAGTTTTTTTTTTCTATAGGAACCAATTTGGGTCCCTAAGATCTTAAGAGGGAGTTTTTCTGGCGAAACTCCTGAGGGTTGATTTAAAAAAAAAAAAAAAAAAGGTGTCAGTTTTTGACAGTATTTCCACAACAGGAGTGAATGTAACAGTCAATTTTCCACTACTGTCTGTGAATGGATTCACTTCTACAGCAAAGATTATCCGTTTCTCTTTGTCTTTATTTGAGCCTTTGTAATGGTGAAAGCATTTAATCAAACTATTTTAGGAAAACAGAGGAGCTAAATCGAGCATCCATCCCTGAGCCCAGACAAACATGAAGGATTCACCTCCTATAGAGTGAGCTGACCACACACACTGCACTTTGTACTTTGAACATTGCTTCAAACTGCTCCTCTTCCAACAATAAGTCGAAGTAAACCCCTCCTCCTTCCTCCTAATGACACACAGCGACTCCACTCTGTCCACATATTTGCTTGTTCCCTCCCTTTCATATCTGAGTTTACACATGGGTGCAACCAACTTCTGCTGGAGTCTAAGAGCTGATTGGCCACTGCACAAATATGTTGTTGGATCAGATCTCAGCCGAGTTTCATGTATCAGGAAGCGAAACAGAGCTGAAATGGCGCAGAGAGGAGTTAAGCTGGACCAAGAAAACATTTCTTGTTCAATCTGTGGGGATCTACTGAAGGATCCGGTGACTATTCCCTGTGGACACAGCTACTGTATGGACTGTATTAAAACCTGCTGGGATGGAGAGGATCAGAGGGGAATCCACAGCTGTCCTCAGTGCAGGAAAACTTTCATACCGAGACCTGTCCTGGAGAAAAACATCATGTTAGCGGCTTTAGTGGCAAAGCTGAAGAAGACTGGACTCCAAGCTGCTCCAGCTGATCACTGCTATGCTGGACCTGAAGATGTGGCCTGTGATGTCTGCACTGGGAGGAAGATGAAAGCCAGCAAGTCCTGTCTGGTCTGTTTGGTTTCTTACTGTCAGAATCACCTCCAACTTCATTATGCTGTTCCATCTTTTAAAAAGCATAAAGTTGTTGAACCATCGTTGAAACTTCAGCACCACATCTGTTCTCGTCATGATGAGGTGATGAAGATTTTCTGTCGTACTGATCAGCAGAGTATCTGTTATCTCTGCTTAATGGATCAACATAAAGGTCATGAAACAGTCTCAATTCCAGCAGAAAGAGCTGAGAAGCAGAAGGAGCTGGAGGTGAGTCGACAACAAATCCAGCAGAGAATCCAGGACGGAGAGAAAGATGTGAAGCTGCTTCAACAGGAGGTGGAGGCCATCAATGGCTCCGCTGATAAAGCAGTGGAGGACAGTGAGAAGATCTTCACTCAGCTGATCCGTCTCATCCAGAAAAGAAGCTCTGATGTGAAGCAGCAGATCAGATCCCAGCAGGAAACTGAAGTGAGTCGAGTCAAAGAGCTTCAGGAGAAGCTGGAGCAGGAGATCACTGAGCTGAAGAGGAAAGACGGCGAGCTGGAGCAGCTCTCACACACAGAGGATCACAACCAGTTTCTACACAACTACCCCTCACTGTCAGCACTCAGTGAGTCTACACACTCATCCAGCATCAATATCCGTCCTCTCACATACTTTGAGGATGTGACAGCAGCTGTGGCAGAGACCAGAGATAAACTACAGGACATCCTGATGGACAAATGGACAAACATCTTACTGATGATCACCGATGTGGACGTTTTACTCCCACAACCAGAACCAAAGATCAGAACTGACTTCCTAAAATATTCAAGAGAAATCACACTGGATCCAAACACAGCACATCCATGTCTGTTATTATCTGAGGGGAACAGAAAAGCAACATTAATGAGAAAAACGCAGTCTTATTCTAGTCATCTAGACAGATTCACTTATTGGTGGCAGGTCCTGAGCAGAGAGAGTCTGACTGGACGTTGCTACTGGGAGGTGGAGTGGAGAGGAAGAGGGGTTGAGATAGCAGTCGCCTACAAGAATATCAGCAGAGCAGGAAACTCATACGAATGTGGATTTGGATTCAATGATAAATCTTGGTCATTACGTTGTGATGCAAACAGTTACACTCTGCGCTGCAACAAAGTCCAAACTCCCGTCTCAGGTCCTGGTTCCTCCAGAGTAGGAGTGTATCTGGATCACAGAGCAGGTATTCTGTCTTTCTACAGCGTCTCTGAAACCATGACTCTCCTCCACAGAGTCCAGACCACATTCACTCAGCCGCTCTATGCTGGACTTCAGTTTCACTACTATTTACTTTCATACTCTGGTGGAGACACTGCTGAGTTGATCGAACTGAAGTAGAAGTTATTCTAGGGACAGCTGAGTGGTGCTCCCTCTTGAGTCTGTTTAGCCACAAAAAAAAAAAAAGTTTTTTTTTTTCTAATTTTGTCTTATTGAGTGTGATGAGATATTTGGACTAGAAATTAGAAAAATATACTTATTTGAGTTTTTGCAGTGTGTAAAGAACTTTAGAGTGGAGCATTATCACTAGCAAGGAGAAGGTCCTGCCTGCAGCTCGCAGGACTAGTTGGATATTAGGTGGGGTCACATATCCAACTCTTTCTACAAACCATTTTTATTATTATCCTAACCCTTATCCCTAACCTACATATCAAGCCACACCTATTGGATGTCCAACCCTGCCCAATATCCAACGACAGCCAGCTGGAGCAGGGGGTTGTTGCTACCAACTGGTGTCTGAAACTGATGTCGGCGGAAGTGAACTTTGAACTCAGCACTGCCAAATAGTGGATGAACTGGCTTTACAACCATGGCAACGTAAAACACGCATGGAAGTATGAAGACAGCATCGCATGGTAACTTTTGAAACGGATGTCCCTGTTGGGGAGCATAAATGAGCTTTTAATAGATTCACTGTGATTTATATGTTGTAATGAATGTGTATACATACATACATACACATACATAGTGTATATAGCATAACAATCTAATAAAATGAGTAAATATGTATGGCTAAATAATAGAATTATGTAAATGTGCAACTGAGGCAAAACATTGCTGTGCTTATTTTTATGGAGAAATGTCAGCTTGTTCATCATGTTTCCTAAAAGGATAGTTTACTAAATGTAATCATCTTGATGATATATATATGCAAGCAAAGGGAGTTTTAATTATTTATATGTTTTTATGGTGTAATTTCACTGGTCCAGCCCACAAAAGATCATTTTGCTCTTCATGTGGCTCTCTGAGCTAAAATATAAATTAATATCCCTGGATTGGTGGGTACTTGGCCGAAAAAAATATTTTGCAAGAGTTACAAAATTGAGAAAAGTCTGAGAATCACTTGTCAAAACAATACATTTTGTAAAACCTGCTCGGATGTACTTTTATTAATTTCCCAGATTCATTTATTTTTTTCCAACTGTATTTTGTTTCTGCTTCAATGAAAATTATAAATATATCATGTAGGTTTTATCTAATTTATGGAGATATTTCTATTCTTTCAAATTCTCCTGCAACTTCATGTAAAGCACTTAAATTTGCAATTATGAATATCTTTTCTGCTGCATAAATAAATTTGCCTTTTCTATGTTGGTACTTTAGAATTCACCTTTTAATTCTGAAAACACAAGTAATTTTACTCCCAGTTTGCCAGTGTTTACTGTTAAAATTCCACATTATCCCAGAACAGAAAAAGTGTTTTTTGTCCAACAGTTTTCACCGTCACAGACTAAGATTTAGATTATTTTTCAGATGTTTTCAAGCCATTGCAGCATATCAAAGCCATTTTACCCAGTTCAGTATGTACTTGAAAAATAGACAAAAGAAACTTAAACATGAACTTCTGTGTTTTTAAAAAGGATTAATGTACCAATAAGTTGAATTTGCCAAAGTTAATATTTAATTTGCTCATCACTGATAGCTCTTTTAAAGAAATTAACTTTCCTGTAGTAGATTTGAGAAATCTATCCAATAAACTTTAAGAAAAAATACCAGCTTTCATTATTCAGTTAAATATTTCAGGGGAACATTTACTCATCACCATATACACTGTATTGCCAAAAGTATCGTCTCACCAGCCTTGACTCTCATATGAGTTTAAGTGACATCCCATTCCTAATCCAGAGGGTTCAGGATGACGTTGGTCCACCTTTGCAGCTAGAACAGCTTCATCTTCTGGGAAGTCTGTCCACAAGGTTTAGGAGTGTTTATGGGAATTATTGACCATTCTTCCAGAAGCACATTTGTGAGGTCACACTGATGTTGGATGAGAAGGCCTGGCTCTCAGTCTCCGCTCTAATTCACCCCAAAGGTGTTCTATGGAGTTGAGGTCAGGACTCTGCGCAGGCCAGTCCAGTTCCTCCACACCAGACTCTGCATCCAGGTCCTTCATGGACCTGCTTTGTGGTGCACAGTCATGTTGGAAGAGGAAGGGGCCAGCTCCAAACTGGTCCCGCAAAGTTGGGAGCATGGAATTGTCCAGAATGTCTTGGTATGATGAAGCATTCAGAGTTCCTTTCTCTGGAACTAAGTGGCCAAGCCCAGCTACTGAAAAACACCCCCACACCATAATACCCCTTCCACCAAACTTTACACTTGGCACAATGCAGTCAGACAAGTACCGTTGTCCTGGCAACAGCCAAACCCAGACTCTGACATCAGATTGCCAAATGGAGAAGCGTGATTCGTCACTCCAGAGAACGCCTCCACTGCTCTAGAGTCCAGTGGCGGCTGCTTTACACCACTGCATCCACGCTTTGCATCGCACTTGGTGATGTATGGATGGATGCAGCTGGTTGCCATGGAAACCCATTCCATGAAGCTCTCTGCACACTATTCTTGAGCTGATCTGAAGGCCACATGAAGTTTGGAGGTCTGTAGAGACTGACTCTGAAGAAAGTTGGTGACCTTTTCACACTATGCGCTTCAGCATCCGCTGACCCGCTCCGTCAGTTTACGTGGCCGACCACTTCATGGCTGAGTTGCTGTCGTTCCCAAACACTTCCATTTTTTTTATAATACAGCTGACAGTTGACTGTGGAATATTTAGGAGTGTTAGGAGAATTTCACAACTGGATTTGTTACACAGGTGGCATTCTATCACAGTTCCACGCTGGAATTCACTGAGAGCGACACATTCTTTCACAAATGTTTGTAAAAACAGTCTGCATGCCGAGCTGCTTCATTTATACACCTGTGGCCATGGAAGTGATTGGAACACCTGGTTCCATTAATTTGGATGGGTGAGCAAATACTTCTGGCAATATAGTGTATGTCTTTACATGTCAACATAGTCTTTTAGCATGTCTGCTACTCAGGCTCAGAGGTTTGTGCTAAATTTATCTTCATCCTGTACTCGCACACAGATATTCATAGCTCCCTTCAGTGTTTTTATAACCCATATTTCATGTTTCTAGTCCATACCGAGAGCTGATTGATTATGCATGTTCAGCCGGTAGCGCTGCACGGTTTCCTCCTCTCATCACTCACACAGACAGGCACAAACACAGTGAAGGATGCTGCAGAAGGAAAAATAACCTGAACACCTGCACAGTCCAACAACAACATCCAGCTGAGATTCTTCGCAGGTTTGTGCTGAACATCATCCTCCTCGTGTTCCTGCTTTTTTGTTTTGTTCTCCTGTGAGTGTATAAAGAGAGAGAGGGCTGCATTTGTGCTTTTAGTCGGATGAAACCAGCCTGATGTTTGTGTGCTTTATACCGCACACTGCCCACAGCAATTACATTAACAGTCTACTCACACACAGCTGTGCTTCTACACTTCTGAGGACCTTCATTGACATAATGCATCAGCTAACCAACTTAAGCTGCTGTGAATCTAATCCCAACCTGAAGCCCTTTCACTTCCGCTCTTATTAAAAAATGCAACATGAATCTCATCTAAGTATTACAGATCTGGATTTATGACATGGACTGAGGAGGACGCTTACATTATGCAATATTAACGTTTATATTTGCTTGAAATAAACTAAACTAATCTCAGTGGAAATGCAAGAAAATAAGTTTAAAAGATGAAACTGTCTTTTAGCTACAGTCCTCAAAATTCTTCATCCCCTTTCATACATATTTATTCATTTTATTAGATTTTTATGCAATATACACAATGTATATTTTATTCAAAAGGTATATAGATGTGTTTTTAAATTTTTATGCAATTTATTTTACTTTACTTCACATTTTAAGATGTATTCAGTCTAACGGATTTTTTTTTTTTTCATTTTATGTGTATATATAGTTGTCTTCAAAATCATTCATACCCTCCAAGTAAAGAAAATGCTGAATTCACAACAATAATTCAAATAACAAAAAAAATAAAGAAACTAATAATAAATAAAAATTTACAAAAATATAATTTAGTAAAAAAAAAAATATTACTTTTGAATTGGAGTTGAAAATAAACAAAAAACGGGGCCAAAATACCTATAAAAAGGTGCAGAAATCTTATTGAACATGACAGAAAACACCTGATTGCAGTGATTGCCTCAAAGTGTTGCTCAACAAAATTTTATATTTGGAGTCCCATCGTGCTTGTTTACTTGTTTTATTTTTTGTGTATTTGTTTTTAATAATTATGTTGAACCACATGACAAAAAATAACATGAATTTCGTAGAATTTTTATTTATTAGTACTTTTGTAAATTTTTAACTCTTTTCACTGACAGCTGATTTTTTTTCCATCTTTAATGAAGGATATGAATAATTTTGAGGACATCTGTAAATCAAAGGAAATTGGCATAACATCTGGTTAGGTTAACAATGGGTTAACATTGTCTCTTAAATTAGTTCATCGTGTCATAAATGATAATTAACACCAGTTTGCCACTCACCTTTACCTGCACTTGACACAAACACACTGACTCATTTATAAATGGGAATTGGGGGTGATGGGGGGGGGGGAAAAAATCAACCCAAAAAAAAATTTATTAAAAAAAAAAAAAAAACTTTCATGATCACTAATGTGGAACTAGGTAAGGAACACTGCATCAGTGGAAAGTCCCCACAGGTATATAAACCAGATCTGGAGTGTGTGTGTGTGTGTGTGTGTGTGAGACCAAACAATCTTCAAACCCAATTGGGTGAAGACTCACTCATTAGTGTAATTCAATTAAGAGCAACACTTATTGGCTGTAATAGATCCAGTTACCACAGCAACTGATCCCAGGAGACCCAAACCTCCCACCCTGCTCGGCTGCACTCTGCAGGAGTTAAACGCGCCTCTCTGACTCCCTCTAGTGGTGGAATCATCCTACTGCAACCTGACACCAGTCCAGTCCCTCTGGGAGGAATGAAGTATTTTTCTTTTCATTTCACGTTAGAAATCCATGACAACAGCACCGTCCACTTCAGAGCTTCTGCTAATTTCTCCACTTATCTTAGTAATACCTTAACACTTCTGTAGTAATCTCTCATGTCTCAGCTTTCTGTAGAGACCAAGATTATACAAAAAGACCTTGTAGTTGTTAACTTATACTTCATCTGAGTTTAAGACAAAAGTCAGAAAAACAGACCTCATGAAGAGGAGGTTATTTCATTTTTTGAATTTGAATTTCTGTCCTGGGATAAATAAAGTATTTTTCCCATTTCATTTCATTTTCATTAAAGGAATAGTACACCCACAGAATGATGTGCGTTCATTTTCTACTCACCCTCATGCTGAGCAAGACTCTGGAGCACTTCTCCCCAATTTTCATATAATGGAGTTCACCAGCGACTGAACCAAAAGGTACATAAAAGTCCACAAAAACTTGTCAATATTCCTCCATACTGCTCGTCCAATGTAATCCAAGTGTCCTGAGTGGGTAGCGTCCATAATTTACTCGAAATGACACCATTTAGTGTATTTTTAGAGCCTAAACAGTAGAACATTGCACTATTTGTTTCTTTGTATGAGTTCACAACACTATAGAAGCGTCTATTCTGGCGATAATGTAAGCGTAGAAGAAGTAATTCACCGTTTACATTGCAGCTCGTTTGCTCTTAGCACAGACAAACAAGAGTGGTTGGTTATTGATTTGAAAGAAAAAAGAGAACGCGCGCTTGGCAGCAGCAAGATGCACGCCTGTTTAAGCCACTAAATGATGGCATGTCAAATAAATTATGGACGCTACCCACTCAGGACACTTGGATTACATTGGACGAGCAGGACGGAGGAATATTGCCAAGCTTTTGAGGACTTTTATGGACCTTTTTGGTTCAGTCGTTGGTGAACTCCATTATATGAAAGATGGGGAAAACGGAAACCTGTCCGATCTCCGGCTGCATTTGAGGCATCAAAAAAGTGCTCCAGAGTTGCTCCGCATGAGGGAGAGTAGAAAACGAAGGCGCGTCATTCTGTGGGTGTACTATTCCTTTAAGTCCTCGTCTACATCTGTGTGGCTCGTTACTGCAGCTTGTTAGTAAAAAACCTGCAGATAAACTCGAGGTCGGCGGCCTTGCTTGGTCTCTGTTGGATGTTACGATGACACCAGACCTCCACCTCTGACTCGAGGATGAAAAGGACGGTTCACCAGTGACGCATCAGAGGCAGGAAAGCAGAGGAAAATGTTTAAATCTTTCAGGTTTAACCTTCAGGAAGACATCAGGCTTTTCTAGTAATTAAAATAGTGTTGAGCAAGAAATATGGTGTTATGGGACGATGTTTGCTACTGAAAGACAACCATCTTTCAGCCAGAACCTGAACACCAGATCATCAGCTCTGCTCTCTGGTATGATCTGCATCATGATCATTACTGAAACATATAAACGTGTAATTGAACTTCTTACACCTTTTCTTTGTTTCACACATCATTTAACCCATTTATTTCAACATTATGACACAAATTCAGGAGAATTGTTGGCACAAAAGTCACTCAGCAGTCTCAAACCGAGCCCACGCGGGTTCAAGTCTCGGATTAAATGACTTAAATTTTCAATATTGGCAACAAAAGCTAAAACATCAGAGCTGAATTCCTCCTCGCGGTGAAAATGACTGATTCAGTCAGTTTTTAATCCGTCCTGTTTCAATCCCAAACGTCCCGCGTCAGCCCGGATCACCTGATCGTTCGGTACATCATGAAGTCCACCGTGGTGCATCGTGGGAACTTTCCGATGGAGCTCTCCTCCACCGGCGTGTACACCTTGATCTGCCGCATGTGTGTGTCTCTGCCGTTCTGGTGGTTGGCCAGCACGGCGATCTGGATCATGAAGGTGCTGATGGGCTCGTTTGTCCGCTGAAACACACACAGATTTACATCACGGCTGGCCACCACCTCCCAATACACAAAAAATCCAACGTTCATAACAGTTTATTATCCTGCAGGTAGAAACCTTTTTCATTGACTTTGTGTTCAGTAAGTTTAAAGGAAAAGAAAGAAACTGTATAAAGACTCAGGAAGTCCAACCAAATGGGTCCGATGACTCTTGTATGTAAAAAGGAAGACAAATCTCCAAAAGAAGACGATGTAAAAACTTGTCATGACGATATGATTTGTGATAAATAAAATACTTGGATATGCTGTGTTTTTCAGACACCATGTAGTCGGTGGTCTATTCAGACAACTGGAAACAAATAGATTATTTCCATAAGAAAATAGTTTTATTAGAAACGTCCATTTGATTGTCTATTAATACACATTGCAATAACATACACTACAGGTCACTTCTTTAAAATAAATGCAAACACAGACACTGTGAGAATCAGACATCTTTGCAATATGTATATTGTGTGGGCTAATATTGCAATGACGATAATTTTCTATATATTGTGCAGCCCTACTAGATAATATCATAGAAACACACAGGAAGTTTGAGACTTATTTTCACATTTCAGTTCTGCATTTAAATGGAGTAGTGATTTGATTTACCTCCACCCAGTACTCCAACGATAAGCCAAACAGAAATACTTGCATTTAATAAAATCTGCTTGATGGTTAGAAATCACATCAGTTTTTTTTTCAGTTGTGCTGGAGAACATCACTATGCCTGAGACGTTACAGCCTGGCAGCAACGCAGCTGCAGTCAGTTCATCGGCTGGGACCTTTGTAATAACACTAAACTGATTGTGTGTATAATAAGTGAAGCTTCACAGCCAATGTGTGATAAATGCATAAATATGTTCTGTAGTTATTCCCTTTTCAGCAGCTTGTTTTGGATACATACAGACAGAAAATGATTCCTTTACATTTTTACAATTTAAAACTTTTTAAGACCTTTTTTAAGACCACTTAGAACAGAATCTAAAGCCCATTTCATGGCCACACTGGCAAAAACATGGATCCCTCTACAATTACAAAGATAATGTCAGAAAAGACAGATTGAAGAAAAAAAAACAAAAAAAAGATAAAATGATTTTTTTTTTTTCCCACTGTACTTTTCCCAAATGAACAAAATCCATTGTAGCGTAATTTAAAGGATAAGTTTTTTTTTTTTCCAACCTGGACCTTATTTCTAGGAGTTCATACATCGTTTACTCACCGGTAAAGTTTCTGCATCACTTTCAATCCTTCAGAGGATATAACTTGTTTCACACTTCGGTGTACATCCAGTAATAATGGCAGAGACGGGGCAGCGACTATATAAGACATAATCTGCAGCAAAACAACTTCATTTCATCAATGCTTTAAGTAGAATGAACAAATAAACGAGTACTATTGTCCCGTGAGTTCAGAGTTTTGCAAGTTGTGTTTTTGTTGTTGTCTGGGTAACGAGCTGCTCTTCTCAGCTGAACTACGGAAGCGTGCGTCATGAACGCGCGGCCCTGAAAAGTGTCTAGAACTACCTGATAACTAACAGAAAGCTAAATCTGGACTCACAGAACAATAGCACTCGTTCGTTTTTTCATTCTACTTAAAGTATTGTCAAAAATCAAGGAGTTTTACTGCAGATAATGTCTTATATAGTCGCTGCCCCATCTCCATTATTACTGGATGTACACTGAAGTGTGAATCAAGTTATATCTTCCGAAGGACTCAAAGTGATGCAGAAACTTTACCGGTGAGTAAATGCACGTATATACTCCTAGAAATAAGGTCCAGGTTGGAAAAAAGAAACGTATCCTTTGAGACCTACCATATGAAATCTAAGCCCTTTTAAGGACTTTTTGAGGTATTAAATGCAGTTTTGTAAATTTAAGACTTTTAAAAGGGATATTGTGTAAGTTCTCCTGTTATCTGTTCACAAAAATTTATTATTTCATTCAAAAGTATTTTTCCATTAATCAGTAATCACTCCCATCAACAAACTGAAGTGCTCCTGTAAGCTCTGAATTTGCTGTTCGTATCTTTCATATCTACAATGAAGATGGCCGTCAGTAACAAACCAGACGTCATTTTAATCAGAATCCGAGAGACAGACGGTAAAACATGGGTCAGTGGAAACAATACATCGCCATGACAACATATCAGATGTGGACTGAAGTCACTGTAACTGACAGACCACGTCTTCACAGAGAGGTTTGTGTTTATGGCTTTACACGCAGCGGCTGTCGTCTGTCTGCCCGGTTTCACGCGAACGCAGCATGAAAAGTACGAGGGAGCTGCTCGCGATATACAATTGTTACACAATGTCCCTTTGAAGACCCCGCAGGATGCCTCTAGAAGCAGTTTACAAAGCTGTTCATGTTTTAGAGGCTTATGGTATAAAACAATAATAATGCGAGATGTGATTTATGATGTAATCAAACATGTTATTGTGTCTTTATCTCAGTTTCCTAACATTTGGGCTTGTAAATCAGGACACTTTGAAACATTTTAGTTCAGGGAACATTAGTCATTTTCATTTTTTACAAAAGCAGCAAAAGTTATTCCTGTTAATCTTCTATATTTAAGTTAATAAATTAACTTAAATATAGGAAATTTAAGTGTTGTTTTCATTTTTACCTGATTCAAGAGAGAGATGTGAATCCAGCCGCTGGGCTCTACCATCTCCAGCTGCTGCAGACGACCATGGAAGAGGAGATTCTCAGTGTTAATGAACATTTCAGCAGCTCTGTTAGTCTGAACTTAGTAAGCCAGTCATTTAAGGAGTTACCCGGATTTCTTGAAGATTGTGGAAGTTGTTGCCCACTCTGACAGAGATCTTACTAGGTGTGTAGCTCTCGTCTGATTTATAATCGGCATAAATACACAGCATCTTCACTGTCGTCCTCCTCCTAGACACAACATATCAGGTGTTTAGTTACAGATGATTAACTTAGGGAGATCAAGGTTTCAAAGGACAAACAAAAATAAAACAAGCATTGTCTTGAAGTAAAACTACCTGAGCAGAGTAACAATACTACATATTTCTCAGGTGTAGACAGTGTAAAGTAAATGTTACCTGAACTGAATGTTGACCAGGTGAGGCTGGGATCCATCTGACTGCCAGTAGGTTTCCAGGTTGTCATCCCTCAGCTGATCCACTCCAAAACCTGCACACAAGGTGGTCGGTATGAGACCATAATCAGGATCCTGCATCCACGCAACAGGCTCTCTAGTTACCCGGTTTACAGGAGGACAGGGACCACACCGCCTGGGACCCGATCTCCCGGACTGTCCCAGTCCGCTCCAACTGCTTTGGGTCGGCACCAGGTGGCGTCTTGCTCGGGGTGGCCATCCTTTTTCCAGAAAACAGATAATAAACCCATCAAGATCCAGCCAGAAATCTGTTGGTTTAGCTCAAAATAAGTCGAGTCCACGCGGATTACATTCACATTTTAGACAATTAAAAATATTTTTGAATATCAGCAGCTGCAAGTCATTTACAGAGACAATTTTAAGACTTAAAACGAACAAATAGGTCCTCATGAAGAATTCGGCATATCAATAATACAACTGGTAACTGTTTATTTGGCGAAAAGAAACATAATGTGTCATTTATGTGGCGAACATTTAAAGAGAGGCAACTCAGCTTGTGTCAAATACACTAATGAGGTTAATTAATATCGAAAGTAAGGCATGTCGTAACTTAATGTCAGTAAGACAAAAGTTAACCTGAAACGTTTTCAACCGTTTGGTAGAGCTAGCTGCTAGCACTCAATGTTTCCAACTGTTAAACCGCATTAAAGCCCATTAAAATGCGTTTATTTAAAACAGATAAAAGCTTAACTTACACAAAACGTTAGTAGAAGGCTGCAAGATACCGTGTCAATACATTAGATGTGAACTCCTCAGACAAATTAAAGTTAAACTCCGTTTTATTTTGCTGCTGGAACCACTTCGAATCTCCCACTTCTGTGCGTCCGAGTCGCTTTTTAATGACCTCATCAACAGAAGGTCGCGTGTCGTCTGCGTGTCTCCCGCCATCTTTCCAGCCGGCTTCCAGTAGCGAAACACGTTGCTGGAAAAAAAAAGAACTTTCATCCCCGATTATTTATTCCTAGACGTCGCCTCTCGAGTATTTTATTCCAAGGCGAGACTCGGGGGCCTAAAAGGGGTAAGTTTTAACTAACCGACCCGTGTTTTTAGCGCTTTAAATATGTATTACCATAGAAACGGGAGCAGCTGTCAGAGCGCAGGGCCTTTACGCTGATGTCCTAACGTGAAGCTAGCAGCTAGCCGTTAGCGTCTCCAAGTGGTTGTACTTATCAGTTCATTCCCTCCTCAAGAATTGCTTTTAAAGCTGTAGATTAACTAATCTGAATACACAGTTAGAGCTTCTTGATATCCCGACAGTGACATAGCTTCTTTTCTTGAAGGAAGGACCAGAAAGGATTACGTTTTCTTAAGAATATCCTTCCAGACTGCATTTATTGATGTCTAAATTTAGCTTTTTGATACCACAAATCATTGAATTAATATATATGATCGAAATTCAACATGATTTGACAATGGTCTGGGTCAGCTTTTGACTTTGGTGTACGTGTCCCTCGCATCGGCGGGTTATTTGAGGACGAATGTGAATTTGTTGCTGGTCGCCACCGCCCGTCACGTCGCATTTCAGGGGGGTGGGAGATTAACCGAAAATCCGAGCAGATCGTGATTAATTTAAGTCAGATGTGTTGGAAATTATGCTGAATGTCTCACGTACATTAAAAGGGCTCAGACTGGAAACCTGAAGGCCTTTAGGTCGCTGCGTTGACCATTTGCTGCGACACTTTCTGTGCTAAAGACCGCAGAGCTCAGAGTGGACTGGTGTCGTGTCGACTTCTGTGACCCATCAGATTTTGTCACTAAAAGTGTCACTTAATTTAAAATTTGGTCACAATTTTCATATTCTTATTTAACATTGATATATTTAGATATTTCAGGGAGTCTCATTCATTTTTAAAGCTCTAATAATAAATACTGTTGTAATTATAGTAGTCACGTGCCATCATTAAGCTATTATTTTACATTATTTATCAATGTAGCAAACAAACATCTAAATATAATATCCATTTTAGATATAATAGCTTCACAATTATTTGAATTACCAATCAAAACTATGCAGATAACATAATTAAGATATTTGTAGCTCTAAATCTTTATCAGATAACATAATATGGCACTACACCAGAGTATTTTCTGACTGTAGGGGCTTAATAATAAAGATCCACAGAACTGGGATCAGGATTCAGGTCCAGTCAGAAGCTGCTGGTTCAGGACTGTGGTTGTACACCTGTTGCCTCCCATTGTTGAGCGCTGTTTCACACACTGTGTTTTTTTTTTTTTTTTTTTTTTTTTTGTTCAGAACTGAATGTGTTGCTTCAGCATTGTGGACGTGGATGTATTCTCCATCTCTTCTCACAATCTATCTCCCGAATAACTCATCGCCCCTCCTGCCTGGTTTTTCTTTATCGCGCAGCTCCGCAGGTGCAAGCATCCGTCATTCCAGCCCTCCATCATGGCGGATAAAAACACCAGGATTGCCATCGTCAACCATGACAAATGCAAACCTAAGAAATGCCGTCAGGAGTGCAAGAAAAGCTGCCCGGTGGTCCGTATGGGTGAGTTTCTGGACACATCAGATGCGGGGATCTCTGTGTGGAAATGCTGACGCCTGATGTCGTTCGTTTGCAGGTAAACTGTGTATCGAGGTGACGCCTCAGAGTAAGATCGTGTGGATCTCAGAGTCTTTGTGTATAGGCTGCGGCATCTGCATCAAGGTGAAGATGACTGCACGAAGGAGCCGTTTTGGGTTCAGGTCTGGTTTTCCTAACGGTGTTTTCTCCTTGTAGAAATGTCCGTTCGGAGCGTTGTCCATCGTCAACCTTCCCAGCAACCTGGAGAAAGAAACCACACACAGATACTGCGCCAACTCCTTCAAACTGCACAGGTGCGTCGCTTTGATGGGAAATAAATTATTATTGATTGGTTTTTATGTTACAATGTGACTGTTGGGTATTTTCAAAGCTAATAATTCACTTTAAATGTGTTTATACCAATAAATAGAAGAGATGTGAAATACTTCCTCTTTAATTCCTCCTTTTGAATCAACAGAAGTGTCTTTATTAGTGTGTAGAAAATGTATTTCTGACATTTGAGTCAAACTGGGTGATTTAGCACCAAAATTCAACATTATTTTCTGTATTGATTAATCTTGATCAGAATATAGTTTATTATGACAGTTTCTAACATGTTCTAATAATGGCTGCATGAAACTGAGATGAGAAACTGAAATGTGCTGATGGACGCACGGCTGGTTGTGAAAATGTGTCAGATTGATGTAAAGTCTGATGGCGGTCTTATTTTGAGCTGATTTTATGGACTGAGTCTGGATGTTTTTCCCCTGCTTCACATGTTTAAACACTTCTCAGGCTTTTCATGATGGAAGTTCTGCAAATAAATATATATATATATATATAATATATATATACGGTCTTCCTCAAAATTATTCATACCATCCAATTAAAGAAAAGGCTAAATTCACAATAGTAATTCAGATAACAAGAAACTAGAACGAATAATAAATAAATATTTTCTAAAATATAATTTTGTGAAATAAAATATTGTTTTTGAATTGTTGGTGGAAATAATAATTTTTAAAAAACAAAACTGTCCCAGACACATTAGAGCACCTTTCCCATGAACCGAGGACCAGCATACCTGTCAACAGGTGCAGACGTCTGATTGGATGTTACAGAAAACACCTGATTACAGTGATAACCTCAAAGTGTTGCTCAATAAAATTTTTAGCTTTGGAGCCCCATCATGCTTGTTTACTTGTTTTATTTTTTGTGTTTGTTTTTAATATTTCTTTTTAACCAGAATTCAAAATCAATGTTATGATTTTCACAGAATTTTTATCTATTATTATTTTTGTCAATTTGAACATATTTCACTAACGGGTGAGTTTTTTTTTCCCCTTCTTTGACTGGAGGGTATTAATAATTTTGAGGATGACTGCATATATATATATATTTTAACATAAAAGAAACCAAAAAAGATGAAGATACAAAAAAAATGTTATAAATGAAAATAAATTTATGCTTAGTGAATGCAACAGGTAAGAAAAATTGCATGATGAAAATGTCCAGACACTGATCTCTTCACTAAAAGGCCTGTTTCTCTGCCTCATGTCTGTGATGACAAACCCAAAATAATTGAGGTATATCTTCTTACCTGCAACGCTGTATGTTTAAGCTCGTCTATACAGAGAGCTGGGACATGTGAGATTATTACAGAAGTGTCAGGACCAAGATATGTGTCACTGTGTCAGAGTAAACTCACCTGGAACACCGTAGAAAATGTAAATGGTTTTCTACTCGGTGAAAACTAGAGGAAAGCAGCCTAATTCATGGAATTATTAATATCTGATAAGCAGTTTTCTAGGTGTGTTAATAAAGATTTTATGCAGGTGAATATCTCAGGAAGCCATCAGCCTATGATGATGATGATGATGATGATGGACACCTCTGTCAGCAATCAGAGTCAGGAGAATCCAGGGACAGCCCCCACATCCACCTTAGAAACACCACGAGGGTCCAGAATGAAGTGAAGCCCAACATAGTAAATGTTAGGAAGATGATACTTCACTATTAACCCCCTTCATCTCCATGGAAACCAGCAGGACCTTCATGATTCAGGTTCGAACAAAGGCAGAGTCACAGGAGACACATTAGCAGAGTTTTTTAGAGTGGGAATAAAAACTGATTTCTGATTGGCTGCCAGAGTTTCTGTCCCACAGTGATGAGTCAGACGTCTCTGCTTCTATACGACACCTCGTTTCTGTGCAGAAATGATCAGCAGCTCTAACGTGAACGGTCTCTTCTCGTGCTTTTCTTACATTCCTGTATAATTGTTGGGGTCTGAACTGTGTTTGGTTTGGATGCTGATGCTTGGTCGAGTCTTCAAGCTTCTAGCTGAGTTTCTCCGTCATTTTGCTATGCTACATGTTAGCATTGTGCTTCCTGGTGTCTAGGCGGATCAGATGTTAGAACCTTTTAGGCTTTTCCTGTTTTATGTTCGTATATTAGAACAGCGTGTTGCAGAATGGGCTCTATGCACAACTCCAGTTCTTCCTGAACTTAATGTAGCTTCTTTGTTTCCTGTCTTTTATTACTGGGCGAACTGATTAATCCAGGTGTGCCTGACCTCATTAACTGGCCAGATACACCTGGATTAATCAGTTCATCCAGTAATGAAAGACAGGAAACAAAGGAGCAACCTAAAGTTCAGGAAGTAGTGGAGCTGTGCATACAGCCCATTATAAATGAAACAGAATAAAACCTGCAGCCATCAGAAACCAGCAGCTCACAGTTTAACTCTCACGTTCTTCCAGTAACAGTCGGTTCAAATTAGCATCATGTTTCCGTCCTGTAGTTTAGTTTAAAGGCCCTCAGCGGAGCTTTTAGCAGTTTTTTTCAGGGACGCCTCCTGTCGGCAGCTAAACTAGCATCCATCTTCATCGTACCTGTACTGTGATTCAGTCCAGCCAGTAAAAGACAGTCTTATCTTCACTCTTGTTCTGCCTCTTCCTCTCTTTCGTTTCCTCTCTTCCTCCAGTAATGTTTCCTTGCGATTATTTACTGAATCCAACATGATGCGCTTTCAAAACACCTGCTGTGTTCATATCTGGTTCATATCCGTTTGCTACTCAGCGACACCACAGTTTGCAACCAACAGTCGGCTGCAACGTCACAGTCGCGTCCTGATTGCAGAACTTACATGCTGCTGTTTCTGAGCCTCAGGACGCCGCTGGGCAGAGACGGCTCGCAAATGCGCGTAATGAATGTTGCTGTGCCATCAGAACGAGTCAAACACAGATTTTTAAGCTCTCAAAGTTACGTTGTGTGTCTTAAATGTCTTTTAATTTCATTTCATCTCCAGTTATTCCAGATAAGTCCATGAATTAAACATAATGATAATCCAGTTGGTCACACATTATAATTTTAAAAGAGACTCCGATGGTGAAAACTGACGTAGATCAGGAGAAATCGTCTGGTTTCCCGTCCAGATGTGGGACCAGTCTGGACTGGTGCTGCTGATGAGATCGCTTGTTCTCCAGGATAAACGTTCAATCAGGAAGCTGGAAATGCTCATGCTGGTGTGTGTGTGTGTGTGTGTGTGTGTGTGTGTGTGTGTGTGTGTGTGTGCTGCAGGCTGCCTATTCCCAGGCCCGGGGAGGTTCTGGGTCTGGTGGGGACCAACGGTATCGGAAAGTCCACGGCTCTGAAGATCCTGGCTGGAAAACAGAAACCCAACCTGGGCAAGTACGATGTGAGTCACGTCCACGCGCGTGTGTGTGTGTGTGTGTGTGTGTGTGTGTGTGTGTGTGTGTGTGTGTGTGTGTGTGTGTGTGTGTGTGTGTGATGCTGCTGGGCTGCAGAGATAATGTTTGGGTGGATCGGCCGTTTATCGGCTGCTTGCTGTGATCAGAAGGAAGTTTGAGATTTAAGCTGAACTGGAACCAGTTAAAATGGCTTCAGTGGTTTAAATGGACAGAACAGAAGCAGAACGCTCGGTTCAGCTGCAGATTATTTTAGTTTTTACCTACATTTGTTTATGTTGGTTTTAGTCGAGAAAAAGCTGAAATCTCATTTGTTTTGTTGATTTATTTGAAGCAAAATTTACCATCTTCAGTTCTCGTCTTTCGTTGATTTTGTTTTTTTTAGTTTTACTTTAACAAACGGAATTTTTACTGCTTTTATATTTTTTATTTATTTATTTAACTCTATACATTTTTAAATTATACCACAGAATAATTTCCCTTTCAGGCATTAATGAATTCTTTTATTATTTTATTTTCTTCTACTTTTATTCTTTGTATGTTATTCATTAATTTATTTCCTTTGTTCTTTTTTCTTTTTCTTTTTTTTTTTTTTTTTTTTACCTACAATTGGAAAAACAAATTTCTTTGAGACATTGACAAGTTTCTCTTTTATCTTCTATTAAAATGTATTTATTTGCATATTCATTCTGTCCTCCCTCCCTAAGTGGTCTGAACTAAGTATAGACAGATACATCAGCCTGATATTTGCATTTTTTGCTGGTATCGGCATCAGCCGATACATCAGGTGTGCTGGTCTTTTTCTGTACAAAACGAGTTTAATGTTTCTATTTTATATTCATTTATAAGTGCACTGTGTCTTTTTTATATATTTATTTGAAGTACTTTGTTCTTTTTTTATATTAAAAGTGTTGTAAATTTACTTTTCATCGTATCTTTCATTATATGAATTTGAGAGTGAAATGCAGTATCGGCCACAGATATCGGCAGGTTGTTTTGGCTGAAGCTGATGAGAAAATCTCAGTATCGGCCCTAAAACATCTGTATCGGTCGATCCTGAGTCTGAACGCGGCTTCCAGACTCGTTTTCCTGCAGCTGTTAACCCTTTGCTGAACGATCTGGTTCTTCTTCTGCTTTTATTTGATCTCAGACCGCTCTTTTCTTGCTTTGTTTGGTCTTTTAAACTTGAATCATTTTACTGAGGCGGCGTCTGCGTCATACATGTTAAACGTGGTATTGATCCGTGTCTGCGTGTCCCAGAATCCTCCAGACTGGCAGGAGATCTTGACCTACTTCAGAGGTTCGGAGCTGCAGAACTACTTCACCAAAATCCTGGAGGACGACCTGCGGGCCATCGTCAAGCCGCAGTACGTCGACCAGATCCCCAAAACCGTCAAGGTTGGTGCTGCTGCAGTCATCCTCTGTCTGAGCGGGGTTTGTGTTTGTATTTGGGGTGGTTGTAACGGCGGCTCTCCGCCTGCAGGGGTCAGTAGGGGCCATCCTGAGCAGGAAAGACGACACAGACACGCAGGACATCGTGTGCGACCAGCTAGGTACGAGCGTCTCCTGCAGACACGCCTCCCGTTTCTCTGTAAACCCCGGAGGTCTGAGCTTTGCTGGTGTTTTGTGGCAGATCTGAGTCACCTGCGGGAGAGGAACGTGGAGGATCTGTCCGGAGGGGAGCTGCAGAGGTTCGCCTGCGCCGTGGTCTGCATCCAGAGGGCCGACATGTGAGCCGCCCGCCGTCGTCTCGCTGCTTTCTGCCCGACGTCAGTCCTCCGCTCACGTTTTCTGTTCCTCTGCTGCAGTTTCATGTTTGACGAACCGTCCAGTTACCTGGATGTTAAACAGAGGCTGAAGGCCGCCATCACCATCCGCTCGCTCATCACCCCGGACAGGTGAGCCCAGACCCCCCCCACCATGAAAGCAGGACCGCCTGGATCTGGTCCCCAACCTGCGTCGTTTGTTTCAGGTACATCATCGTGGTGGAGCACGACCTGAGCGTGCTGGACTACCTGTCGGACTTCATCTGCTGTCTGTACGGCGTCCCCAGCGCGTACGGCGTGGTCACCATGCCCTTCAGCGTCCGGGAAGGTAAAACTCCGGCACGCAGCGACGTCTTCGTCTCAGCTGAGACGCTGACTGACTCGGGTCCCTCCGTCTCTGCAGGTATCAACATCTTCCTGGACGGCTACGTTCCCACAGAGAATCTCAGGTTTCGTGAAACTTCATTGGTCTTTAAGGTGGCGGAGACGGCCAATGAGGAGGAGGTGAAGCGACTCAGGCATTACCAGGTCTGTACTTCCTCCACTTTCCACTCGTTCAGTCTCAGCTGCTGGAATCCTTTAATCCAGTCACGGCCGGACTCCCAAACTTGTTTTTTTCTCTGTGAATGTGTCAGAAAATGTCTAGTTTGAGAAGCGTTTGTCATCATTATGTCACGAATGCTTAAAATTAGGGCTGTAAAGTCCCAGTCGACCGGTCGACTTATTGGTCGATACGTGCTGAGTTGACCAAAATTCTGATTGGTCGATTTATAGCACATTAATCTCTGTAGCGGGTGCACGCGGAAGGTTAAGAAAAAAAATGTGGAGCCAAAGTTGTTCTCTGCTGCTGATATTAATGTAGAAAAAGCAGCGAGCAGAGATGCTGTTCAGTCTCTGGGTGAATTCCAGTCCCCCCCCCCCCTTACCCCTAACCCTTAGTTTTGCGCGTTCATGTGACGGGGTTGTGATGTCCTAATTCTGGTTCAGACCGAGGGTGCGTGGTCGGGCTATCTGACCCTTGAAACGGAGATTTTCCGGGGGCACACTAGAAAACGAGTGGTATGTGATATTACCGCAGTTCCATGTGAAATATGAGCAAAAGGGCAAAGAAATCGTCAGCAGCAGCCAGAGAAACGTATAAATGTGAATATTTTTGTAAATAAAATATGAAAATCGCTATTTTTATTAGAAATCTCAACAGTCGCTAGTTTTGTAACATTACGTGCAACTGATCGTGTCTGAAAGTAACATTAACGCAAGTTTGAGTCGAAGGCGTTTTTCTTTTCCTTTCATTTTTACGTTTTTTCTGCCGAAACCAAAGAAATAATCCAGTCGCCCAGGAAAGGGAGATTATTGCTGCTGCATGCAGCTTTTTTCTTTTTCAACAAAACTTTATTGACAATTTATTGCTGCAGACGGCATTGCAAACTCTTCTGGAAACAGCCGTGATGTCGGTTTACTGGTGACGCATGAGGATTTCGAAGTGTTGTCCCATTTCTTAGGGGAATGATTCGATCCCTGACACTTGCGTGTTCGGGCGAGGGATGAAAAGAGGAATTGGGCCTTTCTGTGAGCATCGTAGCTCTGGTGCGTTTAATCCTGTTCACAACTGAAAACAGGCTCCACGGAGCAACTGGAACAAGCAGCGAATACCTGAATACCAGTCCAACACTTCAATCATAGACTGGACCTGATGTCCTCTGTCCACCCTCCATTTGACGAGTTTCCCAGACAGTCGATCAGGAGCCTCCAAACCAAGTCCATTAAGCGTGCACGGTGCACACAATGCGTCCAGCTGGTGAAACGCGTCTGACGCAGGCAGCAGCTTCATTATTTTATCAGTCACTCTGAAATGGTTGTTGAGTTCGACCGGCGGTCTGTCAGGAACAGAAAACTCTGTCTCATCGCTGTTTGCAGCAGTTCGCGCTCTGCGATCGTCACTGTGCTCAGGTTTTTTCTCTTTTGCCTAATACGGAATTGCCCCTTTGCCCTGGCTATATTATATATTATACAGCTTTATTTTGTTCACACTTGTCTTGATCTGGGGTGTTTTAATGAAGATCATTTTCCCTGATTTGCCTTTTGTGTAATTGCGGTAGTCGTGGGCTGTTATATTGCACGGATGCAGGTTTTTAGTAGCTTTTATTATCCTTTTGAATGTTTTTACTTCATTCTCACCACACTTTTACTTTATATTTTCTTACTTTTTATGCTATATTTATATTTGTAATTTACAGTACCTTGCATAGCCTTGTTGTTTTAAAAGAGCTTTATAAATAATTTCTAAAGCTTGTAGCTTTAGAAATTGGTTATTTTATTCAGAAATAAAAAAAAAAAAATCCCCGGATTTCTTTTAAAAAATTTAATTTTATTTATTTTAATGTCCTTGAACTTTTTATTTTTCGGGAGATTTTTTTTTTTTCATTTTCTGAACATTAGTCAGAAATATCAGAATTCAGATTTTTGTTCAGAAATTGGAAAAAAAAAAGTTTTTTCTTTTTTTTTTTAAATTTCTTCTGAGATTTTTCTCAAAATTCTGACTTTCAGAACTTGAAAAGAAAAATCTTCCTAATTTTTTTCTGTATTTTTTTTAATGTTCGGGAAAAGTCAGAATCCTGACTTTATTCTCAGAATTTCTTTTTCCTCGGGGGACTGAATCCCCCTGAATGAAAAAATAAATAAAAATAAATCCTCTTCTGTAGAATAGTACTATAAATCTAATCCATTATTATTATTATTATTATTTGCAATAAGAAATTTTAATTACACAGAAAACAGCTTAAATACAGTTAAGATCACATTTGTTTCTACTTTGACTCTAAACTGCTGCTTTCAGGCTGCAACTCCAGCTGATTCTGAACATTGTTAGAAACTCTGCTGCCTTCAGAAGCAGCTGGAACGACATGGTTGAGTTACTGTAATTTAAATTGTGTGTTATTTTCTTTCACTATGACAGGATCAGACCTGAAGGGTTAAAATAAATCTCATAATTCTTCAAACGGACTTTTCCGTCCCCGCTTCATTCCCTCGTCTTCATCAGGAAGCGTCTTCTGCTGATGCAGGTTAAAACGTCTGAGCCGTCATGAGACTAACGTGTGTTCTCTGATGTCAGTACCCAGACATGGGGAAGACCATGGGCGAGTTCTCGCTGGACATCAAAGGAGGAGAGTTCACCGACTCTGAGATCATGGTGATGCTGGGAGAGAACGGTAAGCGGCGGTCCGGCTCCTGATCCTGAACCAGAGTCCTGATGAGACCAGCTGAGATCTTTCTGTTGATGTGTGTGGTTCATGTCTGCAGGCACGGGAAAGACCACCTTCATCAGGATGTTGGCTGGAGGGCTCAAACCTGACGGAGGAGGTGAGCGTCTCCCACGGTAACCAAAGCAGGTGGAAGCAGACGCACATTTTAACCTGCGCTTTGTCTTCCAGGCGAGATTCCCATCCTGAATGTGAGCTACAAGCCTCAGACCATCAGCCCCAAGTTCAAGGTCAGATCCTCCATGTTCCTACACGGTCCTTTATTTCAGTCCCAGAGGAGCTAACGGTCCGTCTGTCCGTCCGTCTGCAGGGCAGCGTCCGAGCTCTGCTGCACGAGAAGATCAGAGACGCCTACACGCACCCGCAGTTCATCACCGACGTCATGAAGCCGCTGCAGATCGAGAGCATCATCGACCAGGACGTAAGAAACACGCAGAGCTCGTCCCGAACCCGAGTCCTCGCAGCAGCGACACCTCACGTCCTGCTTCATTCACATAAATACATCACACTGTTGCTAGGCAACCACAGGACCAGAGGCAGGCACTGAAACACTCGGTGTTAACGCTCCAAAGCCGCTGAGTGGAACCTTTATTTTCCCCGAAACGTCCCGCTGAGATTAAAAACCTTTTATTCAGCAGAAGTTACAGTTACAGAAAGAGGCGATGCTGACCTCTAGTGGTCAAGTTAGAAATAACCTAAAACTCTCGCCTCGTTTGCCTCAGCCAGTAAACAGGGTTTTCCACGTTACCATGACGACCAGACCTACTTTCTGCTTGTAAATAACGCAGGCCGTCAGCGATGCAGGAAACTGGTCCGTTTCAGTGGGACCAGTGAGGGTTTAGTGGGAGCAGCAGCTTGCTGCCGGCGTGATGATGACGCTGTCCTCGCTCCATCCTGCAGGTGCAGAACCTCTCCGGTGGAGAGCTGCAGAGAGTCGCTCTGACGCTGTGTTTGGGGAAACCGGCCGACGTCTACCTGATCGACGAGCCGTCGGCTTACCTGGACTCTGAGCAGAGGTTGATGGCCGCCAGAGTCATCAAGAGGTGGGACTCGCCGTTTCCTGTCTGGGCTTCAGGCTCAGTCCTTTCCTGCTGGTTCTTTACACAACTAAAACCAAAATGCAACTAAGTCTCTTGTTTTTCCTCAAATGATGTTGAAGAAACTAAAGTAGGTAAAGTAAACTGGTGGATTTTACTGAACTCAGAATTTCTTGATTAATCAAGTAGGATGTAATATTTAAGTTCAGGATCTAAACTGTTGTCTGACAGGCTCACAGAGAGTTCAAGAAGAGAAATAATTGGCAAAAAATTATTATTTTTTATCTCAAATTTTATTTGGTCCTTTTACCAAAATGTAAAATATAAAAAATGGCTAAATATTGTATTACTGTAACATGTCGGCATAATTACAGTGCAGAATGTGTCCACCAGGGGGCAGAAAACAAGCATCAGATGGTGCAACAGAGTTTGGAGGAAAGTTTAAGTGATGCTGTTGGTCTCAGAAATGATCAGACGTGATATATTAAGTAAGAAGTTCAGATCTGCAGCTCGCTGTCATGCTGTTAATGTTTTATATGAAGCTTTGAAGTATCTCGCACAAGTTGTGCTTTAAAAAATAAAAAACTGAAACATTAGAGCCAACATTTGCAAAATAACCTGATAAATCTGCCTCTGAATATTAAAGTAGGGGATCAACCGATACGGATTTCTTAGGGTCAATATCGATATTTTCTCATCAGCTGATGGCCGATACAGCCTGCTGATATTTGGGGCCGATACTGCATTCGACTCCTAAATTATAATGAAGGATACAGTGGAAAGTAATTTTACAACTCTTAATATAAGAAGAACAGAGCACCTAAAATAAATATAAAAAAGAAACTGTGCACTTGTAAACAAATATTAAATTGAAATATTAAACTTGTAATAAATTTATAATGAATAAATGAATAAAATTGAATAAAATGCACAGTCATTTATCGAATAAAAATTCTAGGAAAATCATCACACTGATGTTGAATTGTGGTTCAACAGAAATATTAAAAACACGCAAAAAATTAAACAAGTAGACAAGAATTATGAAGCTCCACAGCTAAAATGAGGCAGTCAGGTGTTTTCTGTAATCAGTTTTGTTTGATTTAAAAAAATATACATATATATATTTAACCGCAATTCAAAAGCAATAGGCGCTTTCGGACTGTATCCTTGCTGATACTGGTGTTTTGTCGGCAGGTACATCCTCCACGCCAAGAAGACTGCGTTCGTGGTGGAGCACGACTTCATCATGGCGACGTACCTGGCTGACAGGGTCATCGTGTTCGACGGCATTCCCTCCAAGAAGACGTCGGCCAACACGTAAGACCCGCCCCGCGCGTCGCCTCCCCCGGCGCCGGCCTCCGTCTAACCTGCTCTCCTTTCCTCCGTCAGGCCTCAGAGTCTGCTGGCCGGGATGAACCGCTTCCTGGCGCTGCTGGAGATCACGTTCAGGAGAGACCCCAACAACTTCAGGCCGCGAATCAACAAGCTCAACTCCATCAAGGTAGCGCAGAACTCGGCGTCCCGTTCTACGGCCGCGGAGGAAAAGCAAACGCTGAACTCTGCCTCGTCTCTTTCAGGACACGGAACAGAAGAAGAGCGGGAACTATTTCTTCCTGGACGACTAAGACGCCGTCCCGCGTGACCGACCGCGACCTCCCGGCTGCCACACGCCGTTTGCCAATGCGTCACCGCGACATTTACAGCCAGACTGCGTTCACCCAGCGGCAGACGAGTTCATCAAAGAAACAAATGCAACCCTCATCAGCCTTCATGTACCGGGCCACGTTCAATAGCAGCCGTGTTGTGACGTAACCATAACGAAGCGTGTTGCTTCCCGTGTGTCGGCCCGACCGTGTGGGCTGGATTCACAAGGCAGCCACATTATGGAACATTACGCAGCATATTTTAACACTCATGCATTTACAAGTGATAATAAAATGATGCTTCCCGACCTGGAAAACAGCCTGTCGGCTCTTTTCTTCATCATTTCTGATGTTTTTGTTCAGATATGCTGAAAATAACTGTTGAAGCTCAAAATAAAACCATAAATATTGATCAGCTTTGTGAAATATAACTTAAAGATTAATTAAAATACATGTAGAGGAAAAGACCGAGTTAAGAAAATCTTTCATTTGTATTGGTAAACATCAAAAGGAAAAACTTGATGAGTTTAATGTACTGAAACTTCTTAATGAGGGGAAACGCGACCCAAGACGGTCGTCAGTGGATATGATGGATCATGAAGCTCATTCATGGAGGTAATTCAGCTCACAGCATGCCAGAAGATGGTTAACTTATTTTATATACGGTGGGTACAGAAAGTATTCAGACCCCTGTAGACTTTTCACATTCTTAGTTTCATTGCAGCCATTTGCCAAAATCAAAAAAGTTCATTTTATTTCTCATTAATGTCACATCAGCCCGTCTTCACAGAAAAAAACAGAAATGTAGAAATTTTTGCAAATCTATTAAAAAGAAAAACTGAAATATCACATGGTCATAAGTATTCACACCCTTTGCTCAGTACTGAATAGAAGTACCTTTTTTTGGCTCGTACAGCCATGAGTTTTCTTGGGAATGATGATCCTTGCAGATCCTCTCCAGTTCTGTCAGGTTGGATGGTGAACGGTGGTGTTCAGCCATTTTCAGTGTCTCCAGAGATGCTCAACTAGGTTTAATTTAGGGTTCTGGCTGGGCCGGTCCAGAATGGTCCAGAGTTGTTCTGATCCACTCCTTTATTATTTCAGCTGTGTGTGAGGGTCATTGTCTTGTTGGAAGGTGAACCTTCGGCCCAGTCTGAGGCCCTGAGACTCTGGAAGAGGTTTTCTTCCAGGATCTCTGTACTTGGTCGTATTCATTTTTCCTTCAACTGCAACCAGTCGTCCCATCCCTGCAGCTGAAAAACACCCCCATAGCATGATGCTGCCACCACCATGCTTCACTGTTGGGATGGTATTGGGCAGTTGATGAGCAGTGCCTGGTTTTCTTCACACATACCGTAGAACTCAAAAAGTTCAATCTTGGTCTCATCAGACCAGAGAATCTTATTTCTCACAGTCTGGGAGTCCTCCATGTGTTTTTTTGGCAAACTGCTTTCATATGTCTGCACTGAGGAGAGGCTTCCATCGGGCCACTCTGCCATAAAGCCCCGACTGGTGGAGGCTGCAGTGATAGTTGACTTTGTGGAACTTTCTCCATCTCCCTACTGCATCTCTGGAGCTCAGCCACAGTGATCTTTGGCTTCTTCTTTACTCTCACCAAGGCTCTTCTCCCACCACTGCTCAGTTTGGCTGGACGGCCGGTTCTAGGAAGAGTTCTGGTCCCAAACTTCCTCCATGTAAGGACTATGGAGGCCACCGTGCTCCAATGAAGGAGTAGAACCATCTCAAGGAGGATCAGAAGAAATGGACAGCATACGAGTTAAATATGAGTCACTGCAAAGGGTCTGAATACTTTTGACCATGTGATATTTTAGTTTTTTTTTTTTTTTTAATAAATTTGCAAAAATTTCTGCATTTTGTTTTTTTCTGTCAAAATGGGGTGCTGAGTGTACACTGAGAAGTAAAATTAACTTTTTTTTTTTTTTTTTTAAGCAAATGGCTGCAATGAAACAAAGAGTGAAAAGTTTAAAGGGGTCTGAATACTTTCTGTACCCACTGTATAAAAGTATAATCAAAATGGGATGTTTTTCTTAAAGATGGAGGTTGACCACAGGACAGAAAACTGAAGGCACTGCGTATAAAAGAAAAATGTCCAACAGAACGAGAAAATATGTGCGCAGTCGATGTTTATGATCAGAGGATGGTTTGGTTTTGGTTCAGAGGAGAAAACTACATAATTTATTTGAATTTAGTTATTGTTTCAAGACAAAAAAAAATAAAAATGAAATGAAAATGGGGCAGACTGGTTTGAGATGATAGAAAGGAAACAGAAAGTGAGATCAGTACTGGTTCCAACTAACGTATGCAGACCAGCATCTCTGAACAAACAACAGATCCAACCTGGAAGCAGATGGGCTCCAGCAGCAGCAGACCACACCGGGGGCCACTCCTGTCAGTAAGAACAGGAAACGGAGGCTACAATTAAAAACTGGACAGAAGATGGAGAAACGTTGCTGGTCCGAGTCTCCATTTCAGCTCCACATTCAGATGCTAGACTCAGAATTTCCTGGAAACATGAAAGCATGGATCCATCCTGCCTTGGATAAAGGCTTCAGGCTGCTGCTGGTGTAATGGTGTGGGGAGAGATTTTCTTGGCCCACTTTGGGCCCCTCTGTACCAACGTGGCGGTTTAACCACCACAGCCTACCTAAGTGTTGTTGCTGACCATGTCCATCCTTTTATGACCACAGTGGAGCATCTTCTGATGCTGCTTCCAGCAGGATAACATGATGCTGTCATGTCAATATGGAGCAAAATCTCTGAGAAATGTTTCCAACACCTTTTTAAATCTGACACCAGGAAGCAGTTCTGAAGCAAAAATGGGTCCAACCCAGAACCAGAAGCTGATAAAGCTGAGTGTAAATCAATTTGAAAACAAACTCGAAGTTAAACACAGCAAGCTTGACGACCACTAAACCAGAAACCAACAAAAATTCTGAACCAAAGTTTTATTCAACCACATAGAAAGAAACCAACACAAACATTTTGTTCTGTACAGCAGTGTTTCGTGGACGATAAAGGTAAAAGCTTTAAACACAAGGCACTGAATCTCTAGAGAGGTTAGTTGGTCTAAAGTGAAAGGAGAAACGATAACATGAAACTAGCAGCAAAACAAACATTCAAAAAGAAACACAAATTTAAATAAACCTGAGGCCTGCAAACGCAAACATTCGACTTACAGCTGTTCTCTGATCAGCTTGTGTGCAGACGTTCATCTTCCTGCTCTCAGAACGTGGCTGACCTGCATCGTTTCTCTGCTGCACACTCAGGCGTAATGGTGCTTTCAAGTGATTAAAGAAAATCAGAAATATGAATTCTTACTGGAAGAAACAGGTTTAAGTAATTGTTCTTGCTAAAAGAGATGAGTAGTAGCCATGCTTTTAATGTCGGAGGCTAATCTGGCTCTTGAACGCATCAGATTCTTTCTCTGCCTTCATTTCTGGTTTTATGAACCAATTAAATTTTAGCCGGCTGATTCCCATATTCAAGCTAAGCTAATTAGCCCCGTACATCCCATAAAAACATGAAAGTTGATGTGATTCCATCAACATGGTGGCAAGATTTTGATTTATTGCCCATTAATCCCCAACGACCCCCCACGTTTGTTTAATCCATACATTCAGCTGTTCAGAAGGCAAACTTGAGGTTGCGCATGCTAACATGCTAGCCCGCTAAATAAAACAAAAACCCAGATGAGACAAAAAAAACAAAAAACACCCGAAAAGGACGACTGTCCAGCAGCTGCTGACTCAGCATCGTAAGGCATCCACCAGTCAGATCAGGAAGCTTCTCTGAGACTACAGCTAGTATCTCTTCTCCCTCCCCTGCCCCCTGTAGGAGGAGCTGTACTGAACAAAGTTTGGCCCCGCCCCCCCATCGCCATGCCTCCTCCTTGGTGCCCCCCTCCCTCCATCATGGCCTCCTCTCCCTCTTCCTCCTCGTTTGTAGCCCTTCCTCTGGCCCATGTGGCCCATGGCGGCGTGCCTGAACCCGTCCGCGTCTTCGTAGTCGTCCTCCGTGCTGCAGGCCACGGACAGCGGCTCCGCCATGGCGACGGGCGGCAGGTAGCCCAGGTGGCCCGGATCCGCGTACGCTTTAGCGGTGTGCTGTTTTCGGGAGCCCCGGTACGGTGTTGGAGAGCCGGGGCTGCTGCCAGGCCTCATGGTTGATATGGAGACGGGGGTGTCCTTAATGTCTGGGTCTGAAACCAAAGCGAGCTGGAAGAGAGACGGACAGAGTGAAACTACGGTTACTAATACTTACAAGGCAATTCATCGAAATTTGATCGTGATTTCAATTTTCATGTCAAACGATCTCCAAACTCATAACCGAGCTGAAAAAATCCATTTGCCACTTTTCTTTAACTTCAGAATAACTGTCAGGAATTATGTAGAGTTTATTTCAGTGGCTTCTCACCCTGTAATTTGTTTGGTGTCATTAACAGAAATATTAGATTTGGAATATTGCAACATTGCACTAAAGCTTTAAGTTTATTTTGGGTTATTTTTTGTATAAATTAAGATATTTATTTATTGTTGAAATATAGAGAAATTGCAGAAAAGCTGGATACATAGTTTATTTTGGATACATTTATGTTTTCTATGCATTATTTAATGTTTAAAGAATTTTTTTTATTTAATGTTTAATACATTGCAAAACAAATGTAATGTACATATTTGTAGCCCCCCCCAATGTTATCATTTTGGTTAAATTTTCAACAGTGTTTTTTGACAGAGAGAAATGCTAAATAAATGCATTGTGATTAAGAAAATAATTGTTAGAATAATCGTGATTTCAATATTGACCAAAGTAATCGTGATAATGACTTTTCTATAATTAGCAGCCTTAACGAGTTATACTTGTTCGTACTACTGTCATGTGTTTTTCTATATTTGAGGGGTCTGAAAAATCCACCAAACTCAGAAGACCCTAGAAACCCTTCATCCAAACACGGTCCCCAAATATGGATATAAACAGGAATGAGTGTGTGTGTGTGTGGTGCATACTATGGGTTTGTTGTTGAGTGGCGGGTCCACCAGCAGCACCGTTCTGGTTGCACCCTCTCCCGGCTCCTTCTTCATGCCTGACAGAGAAAAAAAAAAATGATTTAACTCACGGCTCCCCCCTGCTGGAAAGACAGTGTAACTGCATCATATCAGTGTTTTACATCACTTTCTATCCACCTTATTCCTAGCCCCCCCTAATGCCTGGTACTACTAAAAGTACATTTGTCTGGACAAATATAATGATAACAAAATAGCTCATAAGAGTTTAATTTAAGAACTGATATCTAACCATTTTCCATGCTTTTCTTGATAATAGGGATGTAACGATTACCGGTAAAATGGTTCACTGTGATAAAATTTCCAACAATTAGTAAAACTGTTTCACATTTTAATTATTGTTAAAACCGTGATGGATTACTGCACTTTGAAAAAGTCCCAGTGATGCTGCTTATTGGCTGGAAGAGCAGCTGCAGTCCCAGTTTACAATGTTTAATTTATGAAAACATGGCGGAAGGCCACAAAGGCCCCCACATGGACAGTTCTTTTGAGATTTCTCCCCCTTTAAAGACCCATTTTGGATATTTTTAAAGATGCTGGGGGTATTTTTTTTTTTTTAAAATAAGGCAATAAAAAGGATAACCGTGATCATTTTGGTCACAATAACCGTGATATGAAATTTTCATATCGTTACATCCCTACTTGATAAGTGATTTTGGTTATTAAGTTTATGGTATTGTACTGCCAAAAACTGCTTTTAGGGATTCTACATGTTCTTTTCTGTCCTTTCACACCACAGTTGGCACTCGATTGCATAACCATTATTGTTGGTGATAAGGGGGGTCTATTAATTTCTTCCATGGCTGAATATGTACTTAGGTGGAATAAAACTGTCTGTAGAGAAGAGTTTTGAGTTTGGATTTGAAGAGGGACGGAGTCCTCTGTACGGAGGTTGGGAGGGAATCCCAGAGAGGGGGAGCAGAGTAATATTCTGTATAAGAATAAGGCTGGTGGTGCTTTGCTGAAAGAGGTGGGATACAATCTTATTTACTTAAAAGCAGATGATTTTTTTTTTTTTTTTGGTCTAAAAGGGCCACTATGTGCAGTCTGGCCCTCCCTGCCTCCCTTAGACTGAGGTGCATGTTTTACACGTCGCTCTTGTAGCTACAAATGTAACTTTCTCTGCCTGTTAGTACAACCATGAACAGCGCAACTTGTTCCCGAACCGTGCAAGTACATTTTTCTGGGGAAAATAGTTTAGAAATGTTATGAATAACCTTGTTGAAATGTTCGACTAAACTTGCACTGCGAGCCAATGGCTAAGCGCTATTCCCGGTATCTGACAGAAAGCTGATTGCATTATCTTTCTGCATTCGGTGGCTCAGGAATAAGGTGGATACTGCACAATAAAAACCGTCTACATACCAAATTTAGGAGGGACAGCCATGGGCCTGTTGTTGTTGGCATGAACCACATTAACCCCAGCAGGACCCTCCAGAGGACCCAGCACTCTGATGTGTCCGTGGCCCAGCATTGTGTCTCCGTTGGTGGGTTTCAGCTGCTCCATTGCCCCCTGACTTGCCTGGAGCTCTTCAGGGGTGGATGAAGACGGGTACCCCCCAGGGAAGGGGGAGTACTGAGGGGCAGCTGAAGGGTACAGAGAGTGCACTGGGCCTTGTCCTGGGTGGTACCCCTGCGATGAGGGCGGGGGGCCTGGATATGGTGGAGTAGGGGAGTGATACCCAACTTGGTAGCTGGGGTTTCTGGGTGGAGGCATCTGTTGCCATGGCGCTGAGGCACAGGGCATCCTGTGGGGTGGAGGCTGGGGACTCCCTGGTAACCGGCCTGGGTGAAGGGGGGCTCGCTGGAACAGGGAGGCTCAGAGAGCGGGGGCTGGTGGTCATACTGAGGGGGCACCGATGCCGGAGTGTGGGGGTACTGGGGAGGCAGGTAGGCTTCCTGCTGCCTGGTCGGGGGGTTGGAGGGAGCATAGTGGGGGGGTGGGGAGTGGGGCTTGGGATGCATCTGGTACGTCTGCTGCAGTGGGAGGAGGTACAAATATGGGGGGAGTATGGGCGTCGAGTAGGCCTGAAAGAAAAAAGCAGGGGGGTGAGGCTTCAATAAAACCTGTAGACACCTCCACTCCCCCCTGAACTTCAGCAGCTCCTCTGTTTCACATCTTTCATTACTGGATAACCGGATTTATCCGGGTGTGTGGTCATTGTCGTCATGGTTACTGAGATCGGACACCTGGATGCACCTGGGTGCGCGCAGACTGTATTCAATCTGGTTCTGTGTAACTGTCATTTTCACACGGGCAGGCCCCGTTGCCTAGCAACGCTTAACGAGGCAGCTGCAGGAATTCCGTCAGCTCCGTGCGTCACGCACACACATTTCCTCATCCTGTAAGAATATATCGGAGCAACTGGATGATAAACTGAATCCTCCACAGGTTTTTGTAGTTTATAACATTCATGAGTGTTTCTGGGCCGTCTGTCAGTGTCGATATTCAGACGCGCAACAGCCCACCTCCTCTTTTAGTCCTCTCTGACACCTCCCACATCTTACTGTAGATGTAGTAATAGGTCAGCACAGGTGCTCTATCTTCTCGGGCGCAGGCAGTAGCTGCATTGGCAGCATTCAAAATTTTTCAGAAATTTTCTAGTTTTTATTTTCCCAGTGGAAAGAAAAAGAAAAACACATTTCAACTGCTTTTAAACTAATTACTCCTCTAAATCTCTTATCAGGAGATGTTTGCTACTTCGTGCGTTTTTTCTTACCTTGAGACCCAAGTTGAAGAAAAACCTCAGGACGTTCACATCTGCAGAGGAAACAATACTCAGTCAAATTTCTGGAGCTACGTGAACAGAGAACGTCATTCAGCCAATAATGACCCCGCTGGCGTCTCCTTTAGCATCCAGCTCCGTTTCCGGGATGGTGGGGAAGTTCTGGTTCGGTTTTACTGGACTCACCTTGAGGCAGGTCGTCGCCCAGCTTGCTGGAGGAGAACTGTGGAATCTGAGCAACCTCCCCTTTCTCCCCCTGGGGGAAGCCGGGGTAGAGGGGGTCTTGGTAGATCTGGGATAGCTGCTGCAGAGGAACGGCTCCGGGGATGGTCGGATGAGGAGGAGGGGGGTGAGGTGGAGGCAGAGGGGGCGGTGCTTCGGTTTGGTTCTGGGGGTTTGAGGACCCAAAGGTAGACTGGGTTGTGGAGGAGAGAGAAAGGGAGGGATGTGGAACCTGGGAGGGGTGGGGGGGCTGAATGTGGGAGTGGGAAGATCCTGGAGCACTTGGGGCCACCTCAGACTGCAAGTGGAGGTGGGTTTGTGGCTCAGAAGGCACCTCGCTGTGGGGGAAAGAGGACTGGACCTCAGCCTTCATCTGGGGCACCATGACGGGGTTCTGTGGGGGGGAAGCTGGAGTTTGGGTCTGGATCTCTGGTGCAGATGGCAGCGTGTCCTCAGCTGGGTACACTGGGAACTGGTTCTGGTTGGGTGGTGCCGGCACCTGGGGGTGAATCTGAGGCAGAGACGTCTGGCTTTGGGTGATCTGAGATGCTGACAGACTTCCTTCAGATTTTGGGAAAGAGTCTGAAAAGAGCAAAAACTCTGATTATTACCAACTCAGCTTCTGTGGGGAAAATAAAACCAGTCACAACAAACATGGTTGAAGATTTAATATCAGGCCTCATCAGTGTTTGAATCTTAAAGGCTGTTGGAACCAGTTGTTCTTAATCTCTTTCAACATCATACCCGTAAACCAGGTCTGCCGGTTTAAACTTTATCTCAGGGGCCACATTCAGTACAACCTGATCTCCAGTTACTGAACCGTAAAAAAAACAACCTGGAAACAACAAATTCTCCTAATTTCTCACTTTAAGTAAAAAGTACAGGTTTGTTATAAAGATGTTTAAATTGAATAAACTACCCTTTTAGAAAAACACCCACAAATTTCAGGGGAAAAATAAGTGTAGATTTAACAATATTTTGGCTCATTAACACATTTACATAACTTTATTTCATTTAAATATTCATTCTTGTTTCATTTGGTACTTTTATCATGTATGTTTTTTTTTTTAAATATATCATTAAATTTAAATGAATATTTAAGAAATATTTATCAAAAATTATAAAAAACTGTATAAAACCAACCAATTTTACATATTTAAATGTTATGAAATTCTCAAAATTTATTCTACAATTTTTTAAAAATAACCTTATCAATTAATCTTGTATATATTTTGTTGGTTTGCATATTTATACAAATTAAAACTTGTAGATCAAACTAAATCTACAAAATCACTATTTAATCTAAAACTGAAAAACAGCATTTTATGCCAATATTTTTATATATATGTATATATGTATACACACACTTTCTCATTGAATCTAATTAAAAAAATGTCCAAACTTTTCACTGCTAGTGTGTGTGTTTATTTATGTTTATTTATGTCAATAAACAGTTCAAGAAAAGATGACCAGACAGAAAGACAAGGCAGCGAAAGGTACAGTAGCAATTTTGAGAGGAAAAACAAAGCTTATAGACAGTCGATTATGAAATTGGATGTTGGCTATTTTGATAGTTGCCAATTAGCCGATGTATCGTGGCAGCTCTAATATACGTGTGTATGCATATACACACATACACACACACATGATGTGGTCTTCTAAATTATTCATACCCTCCAATTGAAGAAAATGCGAAATTCACAATAGTAAACCAGACAAGAAACTAAAGAAACTAATATATATATATATTTTTTACAAAATTATAATTTACTGAAATAAAATTTTGCTTTTCCATTGTACTTAAAAATTATGAAAGTGATAATTATAATGAAAAAACAAACAAACAATACTGTCTTGGACAAATCAGAGCACCTTTCCCATGAGCAGTGGACCAGAAGTCAACAGGTGTGGAAGTCTCAAAGTGTCGGTCAATAAAGTTTTTGCTTTTGAGCCCCATCATGCTTGTTTGGTTGTTTTATTTGTTGTTTGTTTTTAATATTTATGTTGACCCACAATTCAATATCAATGTCATGGTTTTCATCATTTTATTTATCACTACTTTTGTGATTTTCACTTATGTCACTGGCAGCTTGAAGCTGTTTTTATGCCATTGGGTCTCTCAAACAGACGTGAAACTTGATGCGATTTCTTACTTGTATGTTGGGCAGGTGGAGGCTCGATGACCTGCGCAGCATCAGCAGCAGAAGAAGAAATAAGTGAGGAGGAGGAAGGTGGGCTGGGGGAGTGAGGTAGTGAGGCGACAGGTGAGAATGAGCGTGGGAGGCCTTTTGGAGCCGTGGGAGAGGGAGCGATGGGGGCGATAAAGGTTGGAGGTGGAACTGAAGAGGAGGTAAGTGGGAAAGCGTCAGACATGGATGGAGAGGATGAGGATGCTGGAGGTGAGGAAGCAGCTGGGAGAACAGGGGTGACGAAGGAGAAATGGCTGGCGGAGGATGGGATGGGTTTCGTGCTCGGGGCGGTGACGGGTGGAGGGGAAGCTGGGACGGTGGCAGCAGAGGCGGGCGGCAGGATGGAGGCGGAGCCTGATGCTGCGGCGGCCGCGTTCACGTTTGGCGTGGGAGCTTTGAGGGAGTTCAGCCAGGAGCAGTCGGCGTCAGCAGACGCAGCAGGAGCAGCAGGGGTGGTGGGGGTAGTTGTGTTTGAACTCGGAGCAGACGTGGTTCCAGGAGGGGGGGTGGACGATTTAGCTCTTTCTCCAGAGGAAGGAGACGACGCTCCGACTTCCTCAACTGGACTCTTCTATTGAAAGACAAAAATGTCTCAGTCTTTCTGTCTCTTCATGTTTAATTTCAGCTTTTCTGAAGTAAATTAAATAAAAACAGACCTGATGGGAGTTTCTGTAGAAACCAAACTGCAGCTGCAGAGGATTTTATAGTCTGAAGGAAACTCACCGTCTTGTTCCTCTGAGATCGTCTCCTCTCTCCTCCTTTTCTCCTCCCTCCTTCACTCTGCATCAGCGACTGAGTCTGAGAAGGAAACGTCTTCATGTCATTTATTTAAATAATAAAACAAAAGACTACAAGAGCCGCAACAATCCTGGATCACAGGCAAAGATGCCCCGACACATGAACCTGCACACTCACCTCTAACTTGACATTTATTTCTGTCCTTTTCTCTTATTTCTCTCCCTCCCTTCATACTTGTTCCTTCCTGTTTTTGACATCTTACATTCATTATAAAACACTGGCCTCATTGGATGCTTTTTAATGGTTGTTGGACTTTTACTTCATTATTGATTTAATAGTAAGTTTTTCCTCCAGGAAGTCTAACCAGGGACGAATTTGCAAATACCTGTATGCAGGACATTGCTTCATTAAAACATAAAGTTAATGTTTTATGCCCATGTCTCTGTTGAATAGACATGTAAATAAGTAAATAAGAAAGTTTACTGGGTGGCTGTAGTGATCACTCTGTGTACAATAAATCTTAAACAGGACCTGGTGATGTGCATTGCAGTGACGACTGGAACCATTCTCAGCACGTTGCAGAGCTGCTAATCCCATTTTGTTGCACTGTTCCATCGTATTTTGCATTATAATCATATATTCTGCACTAAAATTACCATTAGATGCATTTTCATAGATCAAAATGTCAAAAATCAGAAACTGTGCTGCTGAACAGGCTCTGCAGAATGATTCAGTTCTGATTTGAACATCACAAGTTTTGCAGTTTTCAGCAGAAGCTGGTCCTCACCCTCCATCCTGCTGATAAAACAGTTTACAGGCTCTTCATATGTAAACTCTCCAAAACTCTTCATATGTTTTACACGTCCCTCTCAACTTTAGACTGCCTAGTGATGACACTCATTCCAACATGACTATGACCCACAATAAATTCATTAAACCTCTTTAGTTTCTCCTCCACTGGCTCCATCACGCCAACAGAATACGTTAAGTCCTGCATTTTCAGTAATTTAATGACTCCACTTCTTCCTGAATCGTGTCCTCCAGCGTGCCTGGCAGCTCAGATCGGCCTTTAAACTCACCCCGAGGGCGGGGAAGCTGTGCTCATCTCGGAGCTGGATCTCCACCAGCGCCAGGTTCATCTCCTCCTCCTTTTTGGCCTTACGCGACTCCACCGTTATTCCGAAAGCCGCCTCAGCTGTGCTCACCTTCTCGCTGTAGAAACATGACATCACACCACCTGTCAAAGCTTGAAACCATCACGTGTTCAGGCTGCTGCTTTTCTTCACATGAAGATGTATGATGAAGCTAGAGCAGAAATATTACCACAAGCTGATTTTGTACATTGAGTTTGATCATGATGCTGTCACTATATGAAATGTAATGATAAACATGAAAACAAAATTTAGTGACCAGGTTAGCTGGTGAATCACCAGTCTCCGTACTGGAATGTGCTGAGAGAAGCAACTGGTTCTGTGGATGGATTTATTACAAGTCTCATTTTCACCACCATCAACAATTTAAATCACAATTTAATTTAAAAATATCTTTTAATTGACCGATCCTTCACTTTAAGGCTCCAATATCATTCTAGCTGATATATTCATTAACTTGTTGATTCTTTCAGAACTGCAAACTACCTGCCACTGCCTCCAGAGGGACACAACTGTTTGAACAGCTGCCTTCATTACTGGTTAGAGCAGATCTTACTGGTCTCACAGAGCAAAGACAACCAGACTTTTAAATTGTTTTCATCTACAAACTATCAAAACACGAAGTGCCAATTTTGCTGCATAACGTTTAATTCAGTACGCAGATGTAATCTACAGCAGCACGGCGAGTCCAGTACGCTGTTGTACCAGGAATGGTGCGAATTTCATTTTACATTTATCCTAAAATTTTATTCTGTGTGTCATTCAATGACAATGAAAGGCCTCCATCCATCCACCCATGCATCCATCCACCCATGCATCCATCCGGGCATCCATCCATCCACCATTCATCAACGCATGCATGCACCCCATCCACTTCTTCACAATGACCCACTAGTTTCATTCAGGCATGTTGGAGGATGGAAATACATAAAACCTGCAGGGCAACAACCTTCACAAAACCACCTCCATCTCAGCTGCGTTTTGGCGCCACCGTGCATCATAATCATCTTCTTTATTCCAGCCATAAAAGACCATCGTCGTCGTTCTTGTCAGACACATATGTAGAACTTTATGCTCACTTGTTTGACTTTGGCTGCTCCTGATTGGACACCAACATCAATATAAGCTCTCCAATATATGGAAAGCTTGACAGGAATTTTCAGGTCAAAATAGAGCTTTCTTGGCAACAAAGTAGTGATAGTGATATTTTTTATGATAAAAATGTGATAAATAAAATAATGGATCATTCAGGATTCACCATAATGAGTCTCTGAATAAACAACTTTTTATAGCTGGATTGTAAAACTCCTGGACTGGATATAAATACCTGGAAAACTTCCAATAATCACCTAAAGGGTAAACTATCCATCACAATTCACCCCACAGATGCACATTACTGTTCCTGAGACACTGTTGGCCATATAAACGACAGCTCTGGGGGGTGCTGTTGATCTAATAGTTTTAAAGGTTAAACATAAGAGTTAATGATAGAGCTTAGTAACGAGGAAAGATGATCAGACATTTCATAAAGGTAATTCTGTTTAATTACTTACAGAGAACAAAATGTCATATGTGATTACGTTCCCCTGCTGACATCGTTAAAGTTAAAAGAGGAAAAGAAGGAAAAGGATCATTTTCTATGTTGCTGCATCACAAACATGTGAACCTCTGAAATATTCTGATTTGTCACCATCATCTCCATCTTTCTGCTGGTCATGTGACCCAGCATCATTATTAGATGCTAAATGGAGCTGCTGCATCACACTGACCTGGTCTTGTCTCCCCCCGGCTCCTCTACGGTGGCCTGCGGGGGCCACGAGTGCTGCTTCTGCACGCGCCCGCTGGAGCCTGCTGCTGTTGCCTGGGAAACAGAGGAGGATGCTGGGACGGGCTTCCCTCTTCCTCTCCCTTTTCCTCTCTCCTCCCACTCTGAAAGACACACACTTGAGTTTTCACCGACCTCTACACACCAGAAACCTTCACTCAGATTAAATAAATGAAGGTGTGTGTGCTCCACCTCCGTGCCCGTTGCTGAGCCTCTTGTCTCGGTTGACCACGGTGCTCCAGCTGCTCTCATCGCTGGGAGGACGGAGGTTCCACAGAGGAACCAGCCTGCAGCAGAGAACCAACAGCTGACATGCGAGCGGTCACCGCGGTTACAGAGGAGTGTGTGGTGTAACGTGACCTACTTCTTGCCCAGCTCGTCTATGAACACCGTCACCGGCCCGTTATCCTGAGGCACCTCTTTGACGACAGCGTTGTAGCTCCGTCCGCCGCCCTCCAGGCGAACCTGCACAGGATTAACAAATGAGATAATGTGAAAACGGCCTTTGAAGTGACTCAGATTGAGTTAACACACATGAAAACACACACACACACCTGGCAGCGATCTCCCACAGCGAACTGCATCCCTGCAGCGATGCAGTAGTCCAGTTTCTGTTGAGCTAAAGAGACAAAAAACACTTCAAATCCAGTTTTTTATTCATTAACTTGCATGTTTTACTGTGTTGTAACTGATTCATGATTCAGTCCGTTAATCAGAGCAAAACCTAAAGAAATGAGATCATTTCCAGCATTCTTCTTCTTCTGAAGCCTAAAGCAGCGGCTGCACCACCTGCTCCACTTTCACTGTTGTGCATATTTAACCGTGCAGGTTAATCCATACAGCTGCTGGCTGTCACTTCCAGATGCTTCTGAGAGCTCAGACTTTACTGATCGGATGAAGCTGCACGTCACCTCGTCTGCTGCAGCTGTTTATGCACGTTTAGCGTGTTAAACCTCCTGGATGTGACGGTTAAGTCAGCTCACCTTCCGCACTCGCTACGATCCGGTAAACGTGTTGTAAAATATTCATGCAACAGTTTCCAGGAGCGTCCCAGGATCACACCAGCAGGGTGGCGTGTGCAGAAGGTTGTGATTTTTCATTTAGACTCCTGTGTTAAACTGAGCGTGCACGTAAGATGTGACACATACTTGTAAAGAGCAGCGTGAAGTACAAGTTAACAGCTGAAACACCGACCTCATACGAGCCGCTTCAAAGTCTCAGCACCAAGTAGGAAATATATCAGCTTCATTTTATCCCAACTTTTGGGGTTGCATCTTATTAAAAGAGGCATTTATGAGTCACCATCTATCCGCACTATTGGGAACTTGTACAAGGGAAAGGAGGCTTGTTGGTGGTATTAATTGCAGTTGCAGTATCATAAAAGTTAAGTCATAAGAATGTCATCTTTCTCTGTCTGAATTTGTTCCATAAACCTGGAATTTTCCCATCATTCTTCACTTCAAATCACTGCAAATTATTTCTCTCTGAGAAATTACAGACCAGTCTGTTTCATGGCCAACTATACAACCATGTTGACAGATTTAGCAAAGCTTTTTAATACCAAAAATAGGTCTGTAGGTGGTGATAGTACTCAGTCCATGTGCAATCATCTACAGCACCAGGTCTGACATGGTCTAAATGTAAAAAAAAAACACACAAAAAGAGCCTTACACGCAATTTAACTGATATTAAATAGAAGATAGAAATAGAAACTACAAGAGTATAAAGGTTCAATGAAGCAGAAGCTGTGTGTTAATGAATCTACATCCCCTTTAGTCATTTAGTCCAATTTTACTGGACTAAAATTGGACTAGATGCCCCCCAAAACACCCCAAAATAAAAAATTACTTTAAATTGCATTTTTACCTATAAAATAAAAGGATTTAACGATCAGAAGCTGTGTTTTAATTAATCTAAATGATCATTAGAATAATTCAGTCCAGATCTGAATGTCCTAAGTCTTGTAGCGTTTCAGCAGGACCTGGTCTAATGTGGACTGGATGCCCCCCCCCCCCCCCCCAAAAAAACCCAACATAAAATTACCTTCATTTGCATTTTTTGCGGACAAAATAAAGGCTTTAATAATCAGAGGCTATGTGTTAATGAATCTACATGCCCTTTAGAGTAGTTTAGTCCAGGTTTTAACATCCTACGTCTTGCAGTTTTTCATCAGGACCTGGTCAAGTATGAACTGGATGCCAAAAACCCCACAAAAAAAAAAAAAACCAAAACAAAAAATAGAAAAATTACCTGCATTCGCATTTTTACCAATAAAATAAATGCCTTAATATTTACAAGCTGTGTTTTAATTAATCTAAATGATCTTTAGAATAATTCAATCCAGATCTGAATGTCCTAAGTCTTGCAGCTTTTCAGCAGGACCTGGTCTAATGTAGACCCCCCCCCCCCCCAAAAAAAAAACCAACATAAAATTACTTTCATTTGCATTTTTGCAAACAAAATGAAGGCTTTAATAATCAGAAGCTGTGTTTTAATTAATCTAAATGATCTGAATGGCTAAAGTCTTGCATTTTTCAGTAGGACCCAGTCTAATGTGGTCAAATCCCTAAAAAACAGTGGAATCAGCCTTTAAAAAGACAAATCACAGATCAAAATCTAACTTCAGTGACGTGAAGCTGTTGCCCTTCATTCATTCATTTACATCTTCTACTGTGTTCCAGGTGGATTTACTCCGACACAGTAACACACTTCTTTAGTAATCTCATACAAGCAGCCCTGTAGTTGTGATGACATCATTTATTTTGGGTAAATAATTTTAGACAGAGGGCAGAATAAATAAGACTCTTAAAGAAAAGTTAATGTAAATAAAACCAATGAATGAGAATCTTAACTGCATAATTTTCTGGGTCCAAACTTCTCTGAAACGTCTTTTACTCATAAAACCTGCGATCTTGTGTGTTGGTTTCTACTACTAAGAAGGTTCCTGTTTGGGAAACAGTCGCATCTTTACAAAGTCTAAGGGCTTTATGTTCTAATGTGGTTTTAGGAACTTATTATTTTGGTTTGTCTGTTTTGTGTCTAGCTTTTACAACAGTGGCTTGACCACAGAACTGTTCAGTATCTTTAACATTGAACCAATCTAATCTTAAGAAAAAAACAACTCTGAAAACCAAAAACAATCCAACATTTAATAAGTTCAGTGTGTTTCAGTTTTGTCGTCACCTCTTTTGCTCTTGTGCCAGACATCGTACTCGATGTTTCTGAGCAGTGTCGGGTTCAGGGATCGCCTCACTCTCTCCGGCAGCTGCCGACCACGTCCACGACCCTGAAAACACACACACACACACACACACACACACACATTTTTACCTTACGTTGTCTCCAGGTGAGCGGGAACGTTCAGGTGAGTAAAAATATTTCAGGAATGAAGGAGGTGCACGTTACCCTGAAGCTCTGGTTGTTGTGTCTGGAGGAAGTCGAACTTGTTCCATTCTCCACCCTGAATCATAAAACACGCTTCGTGAGCCCGTTTAAGTCATTTCATGGTTTTACTCTTAACAGATCAACATGAGCAGCTCAAAGCATTCAAGAAAAATATTTGACTCTGAAAAACGGGGGACAAAAACCCAACAAAGACTACCAAATTTGTAAATGGAAGACATTAAAGTGATACCGTGTAACTTTTGAACCCAATATTAGCCAAATATTATGATACATTATATTCTAACATTATTATTAATATAAGTTAACTATAGCTGATTTCTGCGGTCAATATAGAGCACTTGACGCATGTCATCGCTCCGGGAGGGCTGCCATTATTAAAAACCAGGCATTGTAACTTCTCATTGGATCATGTAACCTGGAGCGCTTTGATTAATGGCTTAAAAATCAGCTTTTCAAAGTGGTCTGAAACACTTTTCCAAAACACAGACTGATACTGTTTAATTTTGAGACAGTTGTGGCGCCTGTGGGAAGTTACAGGTTTAGTGCCCATGGTGGCCAAAAGTTACAGTATAACTTTAAGTTAAACCTCTTAATACCTGAATTTATTTACAATTACATAAAGAAAATAAATATATAAACATATAATTCAATAAAATATTAAATTAATGCAAAAATAAATTAATAAATACATAAATAAGATTAAATAAATAAATGAATGAAACTACACTGTGGTTTTTTTTGTTCTTTATTATACATTTCTATTTTGGTCTGGTATTTTATGAAAGTGATCATTTTTTCTCTATAAAGCTGATTTTTTGTCTTTATTTAATATTTAGGTGAGAGCTTCCTAAACCCTTTTAGGAGTTTTTGATGATTTTATACCAATTGTTCTTATAAATTACAATGTGCAAATAAATAAATACAAAATGAGATAAAAAGGAAAGAAAAGCTGTTCGGTATCAGGGGGTAAAGAGTGGATTTAATCATAAGTGAGAGTTTAAAGACAACTGAAAACTGTTTGTTTTCACAGCTGAAGTTTTTGTGAGAGTAAATAAATAATGCGATAAAGAGAGAACGACGCGGCTCCTACCACAGCGGCTCGTTGGTGTCGTGGTCGGACTCGTCGCTGCTGCCGCAGACGGGCATGCAGTCGTCACTCAGGAGGTCGGACGGGCGGCTGTTTCTCTGACACAGACTCAGCGAGCTCCGGTCCACATTAAACACGCGGTCGTACAGCAGCTCGTACAGGATGGCTGCAGGAAACACATTCAGATGTTATGCAGAGCCCCGTACAGTCTCCCACCTCGACTCAGATGGGGATCGAACCTTTGAACCTTACAAAGAGTCGATGACCTCATCACCATTTAAATTCCTGCTGAGTAGAAAAACTGAATCACTAAAATCTAAAATCCGCTTCAGGTGAGTTCATGAGTTGATTTAAAGCAAATAAATCATGTTGCAGAGATTTGGGGTTTTACACTGGAATAAACTGGTCACTAACTGTAAAAAAAAACAGTAAACTGGGTATGAGACAAAGACTGACTTCAGCCCTCGGGGACCGGAGCAGGACACACTCAACCTCCTGCAAGAGGAAAAACTTTCTGCTGCTAAATCAAGTTGCCATCTCCATCACTGAACACAATTTATTTGCACAATTTGTGACTTTTTAAGTCAGCAGATACAAAAACAGAGAAAACAATCCATGTAGAAACGTTGGTAGCCGATATAAAACGGAGGTTTTTATACGTACACTGACAGACGGCTGTGTTCTTAATGTGGCTGATTGGATAAACACTGTCGTAATGATTTCCATTCAGGAAACACAACCGCACCTGAAAGGAAGAAAAATATTAGATGTTATTTAATACAGTAAAAGTCACCCACACAACCAGATATATTAGATCATTTGGTTCCTTTTAACATACTTTATAAACGTAATAATGAATAAAAAACATTAGTCAAACATGTGCATACTTCATGACGGGGGATTTTAATCCCAAGGTCATGTCAGTATCCAACATTTTACCTGAAACAAGTAAAAGCAAACGCTGTGCTGTATAAGATGTCGGATGAGATCCGTCTCACCTTGTCCTTGAAGTTGTTGTCTGTGATGTTGACGGCTGGTTTGTCAGGCTCCTGGAAGATCAGAAAATCCCTCCTGTACTCAAACACAAAGACAGGAATGAAACATGGGCACGAAGGGTGATGAAGCCGTGATAACGCATCATTAACTCAGAATAAAAAATGGCTGTGTGTTATTTCCCAGTGGGCATAAAACCCCTGATATCTGATTATTATACCACCCACCATCTGATCTTCATCAAGTTTTCTCTTTACTAGGGATGCATAATATTGGAATTATGGCCGATATCCGATATGCTGATATTTTAAAACTTAGGTGGCTGATAATCGATATCGATACCGAAAACAATAAGCAGTCATTGCAAATAGCAGTTTTGTTATCCGTTTCAGACATTTTGAAAAATAGGGGTGGGAAAAGATATCGATACACTGAAATATCACAATATTTTCATATGCAGATATCAGATCAATATTTAAAACATGGCATCGATCTATTTTACTTACAAAATCTTGCGAGATTTCATTGTTCTGTTATAAAATCTCAGGATATTTTATGAATCCTCGCAAGATTTCATAACAGAACGATGAAATATTGTGAAATTTCATTAGAAAAATAGATCGATACCACATTTTTAAATATCAATATGATATCAGCATGTGGGAATATTTCAATATTTTAGTGTATGAATACTTTCTCGATAAGTTTTCAAGTCTGTAAAAAAGAAGTTTTTGGGGAAGTAGTAGTTTTGGGGGGTTTCTTTAGACTTTAGAAACAGTGAGCTGATCGGTTAAATATCAGTTAAATATTGGTGGGGTGGCTGATGTCCAATACTCAGTTTTAAGGCCGATATCGATAGGGGGCAGATTGTATCGTGCATCCCTACTCTTTACGAATAAGTCTACCAGCTGTACAGTCTCTCATTCAGACTCTAAACGAAGATAAACCATAAAGAAAAGAAGAAGAGACTCATCAGTTTGTCTTTAAGACTGTTAACATGCTGTTAGCACGGCTGTTCGAGTGAATGTACATTTTACTTACTTGTACATAACAGCCAGTGCGTTAATCTCCACTTCTCCAACCCAGTGCTGTAAAACCAGAGAGTTCTGTTAATCTCACCAGTTTTTATCATTAAATGCTTCCAGCGTGTAAAATAAGCTGCAATGAGGTTTACCTGAGGGTCCTGAAGCTTGAACAAGTACTCCTCAAAGTCCCCTTCAATGAACTGGAACAAAATGCACACAAATCAATCAGCCGTCAGTGAAATAAGCCGAAAATGACAAAAGTAATGACACATAAAAATTCTATAAATTTTTATAGAGTTTTTTTAAATAGTTTTTTTTATAGAAATTGCAGTTAAAAAATAGAAAGAAATACAAATACAAACACACAAAAAATAAAGCAAATAAACAAGCATGATGGGGCTCCGAAGACAAAATTTTGCTGAGCAACAGTTTGAGGCAATCACTATAATCAGGTGTTTTCTCTAATGTTCAAAAAGACTTCAACACCTGTTGACAGGTATGTTGGTCCACTGTTCATGGTAAAAGCTGTGTAATGTGTCTGGGGCAGCTTTGTTTTTTTTTAAGTATTATTTCCAACCACAATTCAAAATAGGAATGCAAGATATTGGAATTTTGGCTGATATCCAATATGCCGATATTTTAAAACTCATGTGGCCGATAACCGATAAATATACCGATATTAAAGCTAGATATCGTAATAGAATCATATAACCATGCTGGAGAGTGTTTTTGGTGAGAGAGAGAGAGAGAGAGAGAGATACACAGACAAAAAGATAACTAAATTGGATTATTTACACAAATGACCGTGTATAAACTCTGTTCACTCAGAACATCCTAAAAGAAACCGTCTTTATAAGTTTTAAAGTCTGTAAAAAAAAAAAAAGTTTTTGAAGAAGAAGAAGTTTTTGGGTTTTTTTTTTTACTTTAGAAACAGACTGATCGATTAAATATCGGTAGGGTGGATGATGCCAGAAACTCAGTTTTAATGCCGATATAGGCCGATACCGACAGGGGGCCGATTATATTGTGCATCCCTAATTCAAAAGCGATTTTATTTCAGTGAATTATAATTTTGTAAATTTTTATATATTAGCTTCTTTAATTTCTTGTTATTTGAATCACTATTGTGAATTCAGTCTTTTCTTCAATTGAAGGGTATAAATAATTTTGAGGACGACTGTATAAAATCTGTTCAAAATAAACAATGAAATGAAAAATCTGCAACTTTAGTGAATATTTCAACAAACTAAACATTAAACGTGATGGTTTTGTCATTGTGTTTGTTTTTTGTGTGTATTTGTATAAATTTGGAAAACTAAAAAATAAAATTATATATATATATATATATATATATATATATATATATATATATATATATATAAAGAACTGTAAACATTAAATTGTGATATCCGGCTAAAAAACCTGGAAAAACAAAATCTTTTCCAGGCGCTCTAATGAAAGCAACATTATATCACAGGCAAACAAGATTCAGTCTAAAAGCAGTCTGCATGTGAGGCGCATTCATCCACCTGTGCACACAGATCAGAGGGAAGACATCTGGCTCACAGCCCGGCTCTGCACTGCATTCTGGGAGATGTAGTAAAGCCTTGCTGCGCTATAAACGCCTCACCTGCATAAAACGCAGACAGCTTTTGCTTTCAGCTCCTCATCATTCTTCATTCAAACATAAAACCAGAGCCTGCAGCATCATCCTGCACCAGCTACAACTCCTACTTTTCCCTCCACATCCGCGATCCGCTGAGTTCCCAGAAAGATTTGCATGTAGTTTTACAGCTGCTTTTCACACAGACAAAAGATCTGACGGCCTTTCATTTGTTTGCTCACACTATCTTAGACCTTATCAACTCTCTGCCTCTGTTATGATTAAAAAATAAATGATAGAAACAATCAGGATAAACTGAAGAGTATCTGCGCCCCACATGTGGGGGGCATGAGTTTTATTCCAAGTGAAAGTGCTCAGAAAAAAGCAACTAATGATTTTCTGCAGCCTTATTTGAGGTCATTAAAGCGCTTTTTAACAAAGCATATTAAATACAAAGCATTCATAAAAATACTGTCCACAAATAAAAAGGAATGAACCATTTCTCAGCCTCCGAGCAAACTATGATATGAAAATAAAAACAAAAAGCTCATCCTTTTGGCTTTTGTTTGTCTTGAAAACATGTTAACATTACAGCTGGTGTTAATGGTTAAAAAACTAAACACAAAGTAACGATGAAGCTGTGTGATAGGTTTTCCATCCTGCTTTTATGAGCAGCGGCAGCACAAATCCATTTCAAATTTGTTATAAATAATAATTTTCAAATAAAAATGGTCATACTATTTCTTTAAAGTGTAATGTTGCTGTTTTGTTTATGTGGGATGTACGTGTGTTTTTGGGGGTTGTTGTAACGCTGTCGTGTTTTGTTGCAGCTACAACCTGCACCGTGTCAATTCCACCAACCTAGCTGTGTGGAACTTAAACCTTAAATAAGTCACTTTAATGGCACCTTTTAAACATTTAAGATGTTTTAAGACTAAAAATCTTAGTCCAGCTCAGGGGTCACTGGAGCCCATCCCAGCAGTTACCAGGCAAGTGGCAGGATGCACCGTGGTCAGATCCCCAGTCTACAGCAGGGGCCAACACAGGGAGACCAACACCCATTCATGCACACATTCATTCCTCAGGAGAATTTAGAGTGACCAATTAACCCAACATGCATGTCTTTGGGTGGTTTACACATACAGGAATAATTAATCAATAAACAAATAAGTCAAAGAGCCTCTACCAGAGTAGACGTGATGATACCACATAGGTCTGTCTGAGGTGGAAACCTGTGTAATTGTCTCCCGACACTGAAATAATGTTCCACATATAACTCTTTCCAATAGCAACTGAAAAACATGTCATGGTCAAACAAGTCTGCACACACTAATAGCTCTGTAACAATATTACCTCATTAGTATTTGTGATACTCATGGTATGTGCAAACTGTGGCTGGAGTCAATTAGTACAGTGTAGAATCCTGAGCTACAATAAATGAACATGAATATAGATTGATTGTGATGTATTGCATTTTCATGAATGCTACTTTGGGTTCTTTTACGTGTATATTACTGCTTTGTATTTTTGCATCTCTGAATGCTATTTAGTTTTTTTTTAAATGTGCATTTTATGTTAATTCTATTGCTGTCTATTTTTATCCTCCTTGTGTGACTCCTGCCTCTATGACAGCACACAAATTAGCCTTTGGCTACAATCTGGCATGTTTACATTCAGGTGCTTTTATCAAAGCACTGTCCCAATCTCATAAATAAAAAAAAAATTAAGCATTAATAATGTCACCAGGTGAGCTGATATTTTTTAGGAAATTGCTTATAAAGGCAAGTTTAGTGAAGTCCGTTTGCACTTATGACTTGATGAAGGAGTTTCAATGTGATTTTGCCTCATTGTTTATTGACAGCAGACCATCTGGCTGACTTAACATCAACCTGAGGCAGTTCAACACGAGACTTTTAATAAAAGTAAACCAAAAAGATGGATTAGTACCAACTGTCTGAGGCTGAAATGTTGAAAAGTGAGCGCTCAAGAGTTAAATCATCAGTCAAGTTCCTTTGCTTTGTGTATGACTGTTATGCTTTCAAGCAGTAATAACATTCATCAACAATCACAGAAAGTAGTTTGAACTCAGATTTGGCATCTGCATGGTAGCACAAGGTTGTCCCAACAATATAATGCAGGCACACCCCTGCCTGCTGCAATCACAGCTGTAAAACAGAGCTGCACAGCAGCAGAACTGTAGTCCAGTGGGTTTTAGACCAAACTGTGCCATTTCACTATTTCATAAAGACCTCGGGATATTGGGTTAACTTGGGAAAAATGAGAACACATCTCCTTTAAAGCAAAAGTTATTATCGAAATAGATGAAAAATGCTTGTTTAAGAGTACATACCGCCTCATAACTCCCCCTGTTCTTCCTCAGAAACTCCACACATTTGGCCCGAACCTCAGTGTGGAGGCTTTGGTTATGCAGCACCTAAACAAGGTTAAGAAATGCAAATTATATCACAATCACAAACATGGAAAACTAAATATTTAACTCTGACCTAATCTTTTTCACTAGTTTATCAATAAATGGATAAAATAATATAATGATAAGCATGTAAGGGTTTGGTCTGTTTTTGAAAAGCTTAAACTAAAATTGTTAAAAATGGAGTTTACTAACGCGCATTAGCATAACAAATGGACCAACCCCGTCTCCTCACCTGTGTTACCATGCTAGCTACAACACAACTTTACACAGGCCTTTTCTTTTAAATTTTAAGAAAAATAATTCTTACCTGTTCAGCAACGGCCCGAAACAAGCAAGAGCCATCTTTGGCTATCTTTTTCCGATGCAAACCGATTGCTTTCAAGTAATTATCCATTGATTTCTCCACACTCCTCTCCTCGTTACTCTGCATGTTTCCGCCGCTGTCCATGCTAGCGGGGCTAACCGCTGAAGCTAGCTTGTTAAGCTACCTGTTGTGTTTGACGGTTGGGACGGCCAGCGGGGAAAAGTTTTACACGCCGCGGGCAGCACGCTGTTCCTATCGGTGTTGACGAGAGTTAAACACAAACATATGAGAGTTAAACGACGGCAGACAAAACTGCAACTACGGCTGGTTTCGTTTCCTAGGAAGTGCAGTCCTACCGGCGGTGGGTATGCCTGACTGGCTGAAAGTGAAACTTTAGTTGGCAGTTAGCACAGCAGCTAACGGCTAACGACACGCCCCCTTTTGCCCAAATACGTCAAGTTCCGCACAAGATGACTTATCACTTCCTGTTTGTTTGACAAAATAACAGGTAATCTTCGAGGCTTTTTCACGAATTTATTTATTTTACATAAAAATAAGTTTCGCGTAGAATAATGCATTTAATCGGTATGACCTTATTAAACACAATAGTCCCCCCCCCCCCCCCCCCAAAAAAAAAAAAATCATTGCTAAACGTTGCATCAAGATTACAGACTGAATGACACCTAAAAATCTGGATTATAACAAATAGACAAAACTATATCTATCTATCTAAATAGATATATGAGGGATGTAACAATCTATCAATCTATATCGATACATCGTTAAAGATTGGTGTATCGATTGTAAATCAATCAAAAATCCAATATCTACCAAAAACCTTTGACAAACCCGCTTTTATTATGAAAACGGCTTTATTTTGAAGGTCCTCTGAGACAATATTTTCACAACAAATCCATATTTACAGTTGTGCAGTGGATAAATATAACACAGAGAGATTGTACTGCAAAGCTTACAGTTATGTTAAGAAACAGTACCTTGTTTATTACTTTTAATGTTGTTTTATATCGTTTTATATCGATTGGTGGATCCTAAATCAAATTGAATCAAAATCGTATTGTGACTGAATTTGAGGTATCGGCAGACATCAAATCGCCCATCCACTGTATCGACAAAATATCGTATCATGATCAAACCAGCGACTTACACTCTTAATATATATATATATATATATATATGTATAAATATACACACACACACACAAACGCATGCTCACACATATACTGTAAAAAGAAAATACTTTAACCAGCCTAAATGAATTGTCATAATTGGTAAGGAGTGATCAAATAAAGTGCATTTAGTAAATGAAGTGTAAAAATGAAGTGTAAATGAAGGACAAAAGGCGTAGAGTAGAAGACAAATAACTAAATTTACAACAGATGAACAGCATTTGAACGTGATATCCTTAAAACACAGGAACAAATCAGCAAAGAGCTGAACCAGGTCCTGAAAGAAATGACAGAAAGCAAGAGGGTTCTGACTGTGTTGAAGAATAAAGATGGGAACACATCAAATTTTAAGTGTAGTAGGTCTATAATACTTTTTTTTCTAATTGTTTGTATGTTTAAAAAATGACTATATCTGACAATAAATCTAGAAAGAAGGGGAGGCTCATGTCCATGGCAACGCACCACTCGTATATTGTATATTCGCATGACGTACACAAAAATATTAAAAACATTTGCTTTTTAGTTTGAATCAATTACTTTATGAATCTTGATAAAACTGAATCTGTAATCGAAGATTCCCTGAGGGGGAGACTCAAGCAGGGCAGGTGTGGATGTAAAGTTTTGAATAAAGGAAGGTACATGTTTCCTTTCTCCACTTTATGATTTTCTGTCCTTTACCTTGATAAGTCCGTTCTCTCATCCTCTCCATCTTCTGTTCCTGTGGATCCTCTCTCTCTCTCTCTCTCTCTCTCTCTCTTTCTCTCGGTGTCGCTTGCAGCAGCATTGATTTTCAGTCCTGAGAGCTCAGAGTGCTGCAAAGCAGAGAGGCTGGGTGTTGGCTCTCATTGTGGGCATCTGTGATTGTGTTATAGCTGCTCATACGGATCCGGTTTATCTTCTTTATTCAGTACATGCTCTCTCACTTTACTCATGTTTTTGTCATGCTGGGGTCTTTACACGTAGACTGCAGGTGCACATCTCCACCAACAGGGGTGTGGGGGGGTCACATCTTCAACTGTTGAAGCTGAAGTGTGAGGAAGAAGCCTTTTTCAGTAATTGATGCAATCATGTATTATTTTAAGATTATGAATTATGAAATTATTGGTAATATCTCAAATAATAATCTATTTTATTTCAACGTAGCCACTTCATTAATGAAAACATACAGAAAAACCTCCTATACGTCTACGTCTACACAAGCCTGATTTTTCTTTATTAGGCTTTTTTAAAAGAGTATGTTAACTCATAAAAACCTTTAAATCGTCTTTGAATTGCACATTTTGTTCAAGCTTGAATTCTTATTTGAAAAAAATATTGATCTGAATTGTTTTCAGGTAAATAAGTATGTATGAGTAAAAAATAATGATACAAGTAAATGTTTTGAATTCATCATTCAGCTTTCAAACATTTTTAAAAATTCAAATATACGTAACCCTATGAAATTCTATGAGAATAACAGGAGAAATTTTTGCATGTTTTTTTCCCCCTTTTCCTTCGGAAAATAACAGTAAGAACCAGTGTATCTGTTTTTTGTTTTAAAATCATTTAGATAGCAACAGTAGTTAAAGGTACAGTGTATAAAAAAAATCAAAGGTCAATGTCTCAGCGATGCAGCCACAGCTGTCCAGATTCAAAGGCTCCTTCAAATTCAGCCTATGAATGTGACCTTATTTTCCCCAAATTAAGGTTGGTACGATGTATCCTTTATGACTAATCCCATCCCAAGATGCATTGAGGGCCGAACGGGACATTCTACAGCAGGTGTCTAAATTTAAAAGACATTTTAATTCTACCTATGATGATTTTATTATTGTGTACAATTTAATATTACCGTCTTTCATTTGCTATTGTCCATGAAATTAGCTAAAGTTAACATGAGACTCTTGAAATCTTGTAAACTTTACAAAATAAATTCACCTGGATTTAATTTTCTCTTAGCCAGAGTTATAAAAAATGCCGCCGCCTGTAAAGCTGCTGTTACTGCTCTAAAATTAGCAACACAATGGTAAGGCTGATATTTTGGAGCTTGGTTTTGCTTCAGTTTAGCGCAGTTGCTAGGCAACGAGATATATGCCAAGGAGGCTAGACCGTCCGAATTTAACAGCCTGTCACTTCCTGGCCTATGTAAACCGGGTAGGACTCGTCCTTCAAAGTACCTAGCCTCTAAATTTGGACATGGCCACAGCATTGAAGAAACCATAACCAAACAACTTATGCTAAGATGATGAAAATATAGATGCTTGTTTTAAGACAATTCAAAACTAATCAAAGTAATCTATTTTTGAATACTTTACAGTATATTATTGGACTGTATTTATTGTCTAACTATTGTGTATTTCACTTTACTGTAGCAGCTGGAGCTAATTTAAAAGATGTCATGTACTGCTGGGCATTTTGATCTATTATTCATGGGGCCTGCTGGGGAATGCTAATCAGGATGTGTAGTGGTCCATATGGAAACAAATACAGGAGCAAGAAAACTTTTTTGCAGCCATACGTCAGACAAGCAGCTGCAGCCCTAGTCCATTACACACCGCGTGTTCAAGGCGAGGCTGCAGCATGAAGAGTGCTGAGGTGAGGTGGAGGCGTTGCGCTTTTACATCAGCTGAATCAACGTCTGTTTAAAAAGAGCTGGTTATGACTGCATATGTCACATAATGCTGTTGTGTGTTATAATTTCTGTGACCTGCATGCTGGCATTATATGTTTCTGGCTGGTTCCATGTGAATCAGAGAAGTCTGCAAAGCTTATATAATACGGTTGGTCTTCTTAGCAATGTTGCTGAGCAATTTCAAAGAGAAAGAGGCGTCAAACTCATCCTCTAAAGTCCAGTGTGACATAAGAAAACCACACTTTATCTAAGTTTTCAGGCTATCTATCTATCTATCTATCTATCTATCTATCTATCTATCTATCTATCTATCTATCTATCTATCTATCTATCTATCTATCTATCTATCTATCTATCTATCTATCTATCTATCTATCTAGCATGTGCATAATACAATTTTGCTGACTCATGCTAGCCTCACAACGCCGCAAGCAATGCTGCTAGCAATGCTGCTAGCAATGCTGCTAGCAATGCCAGTAATGCCAGCAGTATTAGCAAGGCTAGCAGTAAAATTTTCTTTTTGATTTACACTTTTCCAGAAGAATTTCTTTAGGAAATATACATATTTGTTTTTAGCAGAGGACTTACATCACCTTTATTTTTTTTTGCTAAGTAAAGCAAAGTAAGTACTGAGTACAACTACCCGAAATTGACCCATGAAACAACATGTGTTTCTTTAACAGATGTCTCATTCAACTTTATTTAAACTATACAAATACTGCCACAGTGAAAATATGGCTAATTTGTTTTCTGTTTTTGAGCTTAAATTGCTGAGCGGATTAAGCAAACATGTTAATTAGTCAGCTACTGAAGTCGTTAAGTGGATTTTCAGGCCAGACTTGTCATTCTTTTGCTTTTCTAGCTTGGGTTTTTGTAAATAATAGAGAGAATTGTCCCTGGTTACCCTATGAAGGACAGCAAATAAGTAAAAATTTCCCTGCAGTTTTTTTTTTTTTTTTTAAAGTCCATTTAGTAGAATTTATACAGCCTCTAGTCATATTGTAAGTTTTTGCATTCCCAAATGTTCTTGTATGGAAAATGTTTGGAATTAGGTTGTTTGCATTGAAGTTAGTTGTAGCCAGCTTAGTTTTTGTTGGGCCATAAAGTTTTTTGGGAGGAAATATCCAAAATAGTGATCCAAATCGTATCTTGTAAACTGCTATCAGTAATTATGTCCTTGATGAAAATGAACTAATATTGATTGAATTCTGAAATTAAAAAAAGAAAGAAAAAGAAATTGAATAAAAAAAGAATGAATAAGGCCTTTAGTGAAGCTAAAACAACACAACCAAGAGCAACCCACAGTTCAGGTTGTTTCATAAATATCTGATGGTGCCCCCAACTGGGAGGAGAAGGCAACAACATGACATGAATTTGTAAAAACGCCATCATAAAATGTTGCAGATGTATTCAGACCTTTAGGTGAGGAGAACTAACAGCTACAGGTTTGGGGTCTCTGTGTAACAGAAAACCTCAGCTGGGCCAAAAATACTGCAGCTACAGTAAAAAGAGAATAAAAGAAAAAGGGCAGGGGCTTGAAGTCACCAGCCAGCTAAAAAAAAACGGTCAGTTGTCACCCTTTCATCTCAGTCTAAGAGGATTTATTGAGAACATCCTCACTAATTGCTTGACTGTGTGGTTTGGAAACACCACCCAGGCAGAAAGGAAGATTCTCAAAAGGGTTGTAAAGGGCACAAAGAGGATCATTAGAACTGACTTCGCATCCAGTGGGCACTCTGTACACAGAATGCTGCAGAAAAAAGGCACAGAGCATCCTCAAGGGCACAAAAACCCCAGCTAACTCCACTCAGACAGATAAGCACTACTTTCAACCTTTATCTGATTATTATTACTTTTTGCCCTTCTTCCTCTGCTCAAAAATTCCTCTGCACCAACAGCTGTGCATGCACAAATGCATTAAAACCTCCTGGAAGCAGATTTATTTTTATTTTTTTAATGTTTACATGAGATTTTTTTTTCTAATTGGCACCAAATCATTAAAATGTGGATAAAGTTTGAACCACTTTTGATTGGATGTGTCCTCAATCTGTCTGGAGTGTGTTGGCATCTGCATTAAGGGGTGTCCACTTGTAATCAGATTACCCAGGACACTATATATATGTGTGTGTGTGTATATAGTTGTCAATTTAAGCTTATTTAACTGCCAGCAGATCTTTTTTTCCCCTTTTCCTTCTTTATTTGGAAGGTATAAGTAATTTTGAGGACGACTGTGCAACAATACATGTATTCGTATCAAACCGAATCGTACAAGTGACCGAACCATGGCATGTATCGAATATTGAACAATACTGTATTTTAAAATTTATTTTATCAACTTGTGTTCCAACAATGAGCTCTGTGTTGAAAACTCAGTGGATCTGTGTTCAACTACATTCAGATCTGGCATCTGGAACAACTTTGGTTGTCATGACCCTGACCCTGCGGAGCAAAATAAATTTAAATTGACAAAAGTAATAATAAATAAAAGTTCTGTGATAATCATGACATTGATTTTAAATTGTGGTTTGAAAGAAATGTTAAAAACAAACACACAAAAAATGAATCACAAAAAGACAATCACTGCAATCAGGTGCTTCTTATAATGTTCAATAAGACTTCTACATCACTGTTTATGGGAAAGGTGCTCTAATGTGTCTCAGTTTTATTTATTTGTTTTTTTTTTCTCATTATTTTCAACCACATTTCAAAAGCAAAATTTTATTTCACTAAATATGTATTAGTGAAATACATAAAGGTATATATAAATATGTAAATATATACATATATATGTATACTGTATATACAGTATATAATGAAAAGACATTAAAAAATTAAAAAGAGAAGGAAGAAAAAACCCTGGGAACAAATATAAAAACATATTAGATAACAGAGAATGTTTGACCCAGATATGGCTCACTTCTGCAGTTTTATGCTTTAAATGGTTCAATTGAATATGACAAATAAGATGTGGCTCAGACTGTGTCACCTTAGACCACGTATGACCCTTAATCCATGTCAAGATGGACTTATTACATTTGGTCTCCTTAGTTTGTGAGCCATAAGTCCCACAATCCACCAAAATGTATCAAATGTAAGTGTTAATGTAAGCTGTAGTTGGATTTCTTGACTTTTAACAGAAAAAGAAACTTTGCTGGCGCATGTTTGCACCTTTAACTGAGATACTTTTCTATCTCCCCCCACACATCGGCTCCTCTTCCTCATCCTCTGATGCCATTCTGTAAAGTCTAAAAATGACCTTTGTGCACGGCTGCGACCTTCGCGCTGCGTGATGATTTGCCGAGCCCAGAGCTGCTCCTGCTCGCTGCTGTGGAGACCTACAACATGCCAGGTAGCCATAGTAACGGGGGAGGAGGGGCCAGGACCCATGGCGACTGACACTTATCCTCCCACTCGTGTAGGGAGTGTGTTGTGTGACCTTCATCCCTGGTTTCTCTCTGAAATTCTCAGTTTCTGTGCTGTGTGAAACAAACCTGAGTGACTCTGTGTCTCTGCTAAGCATCAGCATCATCATCATCAGCAGCAGCAGCAGCAGCAGCGCTCCAATCCAGGCATCTTATGAAATCACTGCAGCAGCGAACAGGTCGGACTCCTCCAACACCCACTCCTGCACAGTAACATGATCTTTCTTCAAGTAAATGTGGTCACATTTAAGCAGAGAAGATGAGGGAGCAGAGGTGTGTCAGATGAAATTAAACTTTATTGATTATTGCAGCAGCACACAGTAACAGGATGCAGCAAGGGAGAGACTGGAAATGAAAGGTAAATGACAGAGAGAGAGGTGAACACGGGTCTTAAAAGGTGGAGAGCTTTTAGTAAACCTTGCTTCATGCTTCTCAGAGTGAAAATAACGTGTTAAAATAAAACGTGCAGGCAGAAATCGTCTCAAGCTCTGCAGAGTCTAGCACCGTTGGTTGGATTTCATATTAAAAAACAACATGTGCAGGCCCTCTCCTGCAGCTGCAACATTAAAGGGGGACTGTGTTACTTCTGTCACTGCTAACCTCCATTCAGGATTGTGATTATCACATTTAATGACACGTATTACCATCATTGCACATGCTCAGACGCTAAACTGTGCAACATAAACATTAATAAATCAGATTATGTTTCATAAATCTGAAGCAAACCACAACAAAAAAATTAGATATATATATATATCTATAGATATAGATATATAAAAGGTCTGGTCTGGATTTACTAAGTTACTAAGAAATCAAATATTAGTTTTCTCCCACTTGAGTAAAATCCTAGCCTGTTAGCAGCAGCGAATGTTTGACTCAAAGATGACTGTTGTTGCTTCAAGGTTAAAATAAACCAGAAATACTTGTTAAGAGCCTCCCTCTAAAAATCTTTAGGACACTGTGTAAAATAAAACAATCAATAAGAAAAGAATGTAATAACTTAAAATCATCATTCTTAAAGGTACATATGTAAAAAAAAAAACTAAAGGTCAATGGCAGAAAAATTTAATATATAATTCAAAACTGTGTTTCTATTGATGTGTGATCGTTGCACCAGAATAGCTGTTATATGTTTCTTTTCTTTTTTTAAATTGGATGCTAGTAATTCCTATACAAAAAAAATTAATTAAAAATTACTGACATCTAGTGGTAAAGATGGGTATTTGAAAGAAAAGATGACTTCATATTCCAAGCACTGTTGTGAATGTAAGGTGGTTGTTAGTGGCCAAATTTCTCCCGGACATAGAGATGTTTTTAGTGTGAGTGGATCCAGTGGTCTCAGGTGTAGCTATGACTGTACTATGAGTAACTACCTTTAATGTCTTTTAAGGAATTATTTATCCCAAACAGTGCTCTAAACAAAGCAGGTACAGCAGTTTTAAAGTTCAGAAGGTTCTCACTTCACTCACATTTTTGTCCATTTAGGAACGCCGTAGTAAAAATGGCACAAATATTGCAGCCTCCATGTAAGTTCACCCCCAGCAAGTAGATATAAATGAATCAATCTATTAAAATAAACAATAACACCTCTTCTAGTGAAGCGATTAGATATCAATAGAAACACATTTTTGGATTGTATATAACATTTTCTGCCATTGATGAGTTCTGTAGAGAAAGGTTCAGGTTCATGATGAAGACACTGTGGGCATTACACTGATTTTTTTTAAACGATGTACAATTCTCAAAACAGTGGATTCTTTGCCGATCTACAGTAATTTTCACATATTCAGTAAAAAAATGTGCTTAATATACAGTCATACAATACATGGAAGAAAATACCTTGAAATCCGTCATCTTGAAAACTACAGTAACTTCCTGTTTAGTTTAGGTTATACTACCCAGCTCTATCCCATATTGTCCCAGAGACTTAATGGAAAACAGTTAATTCCTTGCCATTCTTTGCATAACAAGACAATCTGAAGCTGTTGGGTTTTCTATGTTTTTCCCCATTTTCATGCCTCTGTCAACTTTATCAGATGAGTATTTTCCATAAGCAGTGAATTCAAAGTGAGCTAATAATTTGAAAAAAATTGCATTTTCAACATTTGTTTTTCTGTTATTTTCTATATCAAATGTAGGTTTTTGATCACACTAAAAACTCCTAGGTCAAAAATAACCCATTATGGGGGTTAAAAAGGGACCAACTAATTTCTGGGTTACTTCGACCCATAAAATTGGGTTATTTATTTGCTTTTATTTACCCAACTTTTGGGTAGAATATTTGACCCAGAAGTTGGGTCATGTTAACTACAATGTTTGACTATTTAAAGGTAGAGTCCAAAGTCCCCCCACCATTTCTGTTTGCAAGCAGCAGCATTCAAACTTAGTGCCCCTCCCTCGCAGGCTAATGGCCGCCTCGTTTTTCAGCCTATTCAGCTTCAAGCCTCCTTCAGACCTCAGAAGCGAGTAAAAGCCAAACTAATATTAGCCCTGGTTTTCCAACGTGCTCTTACCTTTTCTTCGGTGCATCCACCGTTTTTTCTTTCTTTCTTTTTTTTCCTTCGAGAGTTCGAGTGACTGGCGTCTGCTCCAATCATGAGCTTATTCCCACACGGCGTCATGTCCTTAGCTCTGTCATTGGCTGGTGATATAAACAGAAATCTCCACCCAGAAACATCCCGAACACAACAAAACAAAGCTAAAGAGCGAATTACAGGCAGGGGGAGAGAGAGTTGCATTCAAACGCACCACGGCACGCAAGTAGAGGCCCAAAGGCGCAGTTTGAGACGGATTTCCACTTGCACAAGTCTAACGTTTATTTTCAGGGGGGGAAACGTCGGACTCTACCTTTAAACCCAGAAGTTGGGTCCACAACCCAACAGCCCAAATGTCTAGGTTGAAATAACCCAGAAATTAGTTGGCCCCTTTTTAACCCAGCAGTTTGACACAAGTGTTTTAAGTGTGATGATAAGCAAAGAAATTTATTATTTTCTTTCTTTTAACATTTCACACAGCGTCCCAACATTCTTGCAGATGAAGCTGTAAATAAATCTGACAATAATTGTCACTCCCATAAAACATAATTCTCTGAAACATGGAGGGCTGCAGAACATGCCTTTCAGCCTTGAGACACCCAGTTTTAAAACGTAGCTTTGAATTTGACGTTTTTATGGTTGCTTCTCTTCACTGGAAGGGAGGATGCAAAATGTGCAACATGGTTTTAAATCCAGGACCTGATAAGATATTTGCACACACAAGTTTGTCCTTCTGTCTATAACACCATTAAAGCTCTACAATTTATTAAACAATAGCATCTGAAATTAATGCGTCCCACTTTTTAAACTATTGTCAGTCATGGATCTACTGGTAAAACTGGATATACAGTATTCATGAGACCTAACTAAATTAAATTTACTTGGCTGTAGGTTTCAACTCCTCCAAAATAATAATAATTATAATAATAAAACAACAAAATAAAAACAAATCAACACTCATGGTTAAAAAAAAAAAAAAGGCTTAACTTGTTTTCTTTTTTTAGTGGCAAACAACATTATAGTGCAACTCTGAGACATTTTAGACTCCTCTGAGCCCAGTGTAGTTATGTAAACACAAATACATTATCAATACACAACACAAATATTAGAAATTTAATCTCTGTCCTCCAGAAACAATGCACCTTGAAAAATCCTCAAAGAAATGAGTTGAACAATGTTTTGTTAGGATGTTAATGACAGAATCATTATTACTAATTAATCATTGAGTTATTTTCAAACAGATTTGTAGAGTTGCTCGCCAATTTAGACCCAACACCTCAGTGAATGGTAATCTGTTAACCGCAAATTATCAGTAGAATAGACTTAGTTATAATACCTCAGAAAGAAGTATCACATCCTTATTTATCTGACAAATATAAATCTTACACCAAGTTAAATCTACTGACACTATCAGTTTTAGCTGCACCACATATTGATATTAATGCTAATTAGCAAATATTAGCATGCTATGCTAACGTGTTAGCCTCCAAAGCTGGAACTCTGAGCTTTAAGTTGGGAATAATGTTGCTCCCAAGTTGACAATGTTCCAGTTATGGATCACCGCGAACATCCGGGAATTTTCGCCAAATTCGTCACATCCGGTTAGGTAACAGGTGAAAACATCGCTTCGTTGCATAGGGGAGCCACTGAATTATCTGCTTCATTACTCGTCAATCTTCGTTTATTCTACTTTGGAAATACCGAGAAGTCCCGCTGTGTATGGCTGCCATAAACATATCTATCACACGGACAAGAGAATATGTTTGTTCCAGTTCCCAAAACAACAGAAAAAGTCCCGAACAACATGCTAAGTGGCTAGCTGCTATCAAGCCCATAAATGCTGACAGTTTACGCTGGAAACCATGGAAACATCTAACAATATGTTCCGATCACTTTGTGACTGATAAAAAAGCATATAATGTGGTCTCACTTTTTAAACTCTGTAGTTGTTTTTGTACAGATGATAGAAAACACCATTAAATCAGTGGATGTACAGAATCACAGCGCCGCCCGCTGTTCCCGTCTCCTCAGGACTGTTAACGATTACGTTCATCCAGATTACTGCCATCAATGTTCCCACATAAGAATAAAAGCAGAAAAAGCGGCAGAAAGGCATTTGCAGCATTATAAACATGCACAGTCATAACCAGTTACATACAGATAAGACTGCCGGTAATTTATAGCTTTATCAATGAGAGTAAACTCCTGAGAAGTACATCAAAGAAATACCACCATTTCTTAAAAATCCGGGGAAAACTTATATTCTATAAAAAATAAATGGCTTGAACACGGGGCTTACCTGATGAAACCAAATACATCATGAGATCGGGAAACCGATGTTATGTACAGGTAGGTTCGTCTAACCAGGTTCTAGCAGCAGAAGATGGGCATCACTTAGTCCAACAGATACTAGTTTAGCTTCGTATCTTCTTCTAGCGTCGGCAGTGAGACTTTCAGTATAACTGGACGTCATTTCTATAATATTTCAAAGACAGACCGGCGGAGAAAAAAATTAAAAAGAGTGCAAAGCAGTTTTTGAGGCTCATAGTCCATCAGACGCCGTTCAAATACGAAGCATATTTTCACCGGGACCAGCTTCGCGGTCACATGAGTTCCGGGCTGTGACGTAGGCTCGCGGTGATCCATAACTTAAAAACACCAGTGAAATTTGCTCATTGTTGTGGAGGTGAGATATTAGCTAAACAAGCTCGTACAAACTCCACAGCTATGTTTTCTCCAATAGATGCTGGACAGTAAAATGTGTACAGATGATTTAATTTTTGGTTTTATTTTATAACATAAACTAAAAAACCTGCAAATAAACTGTTTATTACGGCAACTTTTACATCTTAACCTTTAAATGTCCTGCTCCACCGTTTGGTAAAGCTAATTTTTCTGTGACTACAAAGAATTTAATCAAGACTTTGTGTAAGTAAATCTGCCTGAGCCATCTATACTGGTTAGGGTGGGTATGTAATAGAGAAAGTAAGTATTTGTTAGCCACGTACTGTCAGGTTTGATCATTTAACTATTTCTAATGTATTATCTATAATTTCAAGCATTTGTAGAAAAGAACACATGCTAATTATGATTGTTCCGAGGATATGAAAATACATTATTCAATCTTTTTTTGTTGTTTTTTGTTGATGGGGTTGTTAAAGGGTTCATTTTTGTGTACATGGCAGCCATGATGGATTGGTTCCTCTGACTTGCAATTTTTAGCAAACCAGAGGAATATTTGGGATTGCCCCCAAAACTCCAACTTTTGGGGGCAATCCAGTTGAGTTTTCCAAATGGGAACTGGGAAATTCCTACTCTGCTTTCCTACTGCCCTATTCTACATCATAAGAAGCCTAATAGGGTTGTAACATTATCACCATGTCTATGTGGAGACAAGTTTAGGTTTATCTGCTAAAGCTTTTTATGGGTTGGATGTTTTGTCCATATGGAACCAGCGTTTTGGGAGCATGAAAGTGCTCATGTACTAAACCGGTTCCAAAAGTGAATAAATCTGAAAAAGGCACTGTTTCGTTCCCATGTTTACAATCCAATGATTCTTTCCTGTTCCCACGGTCATGGAGCATGTGCAAACCCCACCAACACAAACTATTGCACGTTCTCCATGTCTTCCCTGCTATTTTGTTTTTTTTTCTGTGGCTGCGTTACAGCGTCACTTGCAGTGTGTTCAGACCAAATGTGATTTGGCCGTCAAAAACCCGCCTGACGCCCAAAGTATGATGCTGGGTTGCTAAAAAGACAGATGCTTGATTTCCAGCGTCAAGACGCCATCGACACACGTTGAGGGATTTCCAGCCAAGATGCGTGTCAAGGGCATCAGGAGGAGCTTCTGTGTTTTTTCCTTTTACCGGCCTGTTTGTACTATGGCAGATGCAATAGAAAGTGGGTTGGCTTTATTTGATAAATAAAGTTAGGGAACGTCGTTGTCAGGCGTTTCTGTGTTCACCAGATAATTCAGAGGCGAGTTTGAATTTCCCAGGTTCTTCTTGGTGTTTCCAGTCCTGTCAGAAAATGTGTCTCTGCGTCACTCTGATTGGTTGATGCTCGGCGTCAAGATGCCAAAGTTCAGATTTTCCAACTGCATGTTTTGCACGTCGATGGTCAAAATCTCAAAACTCGACACGTGTAACGCGCGAAACGCCTCAAGATGCGCTGCAGACTTTTCAACGCCTCCTGGACGCGCGTCGGCCATTGACTTTGGATGTAAATCTGACGCCCTTGATGCCCACATCGTGTTTGGTCTGAACATGGCAATACAGGCTTGGCATAATTTACTACAGCATTTTTAGAGGTTTTGTGTGGACAGATACATTTCTAGAAACATCTGTCTGTTATGGATGGAAAACCTTTTAAAAACTGAATTGGTTTTGTTTCAGTGGATGCAGCCGACATCTGCTACATGTCAGTACAGCCTCATTTCCAACAAGGGGTCTGGATTAGGTTGGGTTGGCAGACATTTTCTTGGATTTTCCAGTGGTTAAAAATGGAAACAATGCCAGAATATCAGATCCCACCTACCCTCCTTTTTTGGGACCCTCCCTTTGGGGTCCAAATATTACAAATCTAACCCAGAAGGGAAGCGCTTGATACACTGCAACCTGTTTGGTGAAAAGGGTCATCACTTCATGTTAAAAGTCACGTGCTGAGATGGAAGAACACAAGCTGCTGGATGTCCACCACACTGATCACGTTCATCTTCGATATAATTTAGTGAAAGTGTTATGCTGCTATGATGTCACTCTGTTTCATAGCTGGTGAGTCGCTATCTGGCTTCTATGCTGCATGGGGGGTAAGGGTATCATTGGCTGTGGAAATGCAACAGAGATCAAGGTTTACCAACCAAAGTGCGCCAAACTGTCCAGTCCGAAGCCAGAACCCATGATGGAAATGGGACTTTCATTGTCACTGTGGGGCTATTTTGTATTAAAGCTAGTCTTTATTAAGGACAGACCGATACATTGGCTGGTTGATATTTTAGGCCGATATCTGCATTTTTTTGCTGGTATCAGCATTGGCCAATACATCAGGTGTGTTGGTCAATAATTTACAGACTTTAAAATATATTTTTATTGCAAGTTTAATGTTTCTATTTATCACAGGGATGTCCCAATACCACTTTTTGCTGACGAAGTAAAAGTACAAGTACTTGCATTTGAATACTTGCCGATACCGAGTACCGATCCAAGTACCTAATTATTGGGGATAATTGAGATGCGTTTCTTTTTTTTCTTTTTACTTTTATTTTGTTTTTTGTTTTGAACAAAGAGAAGCATCTCTCAGATGAGATGCAGGCATGTGGCTGCCACTTGCCAGCTTACTACAACATTTAACTATGTCGTAAGAAATAAAAGAAATCAATCAATCCATCTTTATTTATGAAGAGCTTTTCAAGCAGGTTGCGTGACTCAAAGCGCTTTATCGTTTATAAACATTCCCACCTGCTGACCTTCAAAAAACCTGAAATATTACAGCGTATGTGTGTGTGTGTGTGTATATATATATATATATATACACTGCCTGGCCAAAAAAAAAAGTCGCCACCTGGATTTAACTAAGCAAATAGGTACGAGTCTCCTATTGGATAATTACTGCATGGGCGATTATCTTTCAGCTGGCAACAAGTTATTTCACCCCAACTGGTGCAATGACTTGCTTTTCATTTCCTAGACAACCATGTGGAAAGACACATCCGTGGTCTTGGAAAAGATGTTAGTCTGTCTAAGAAGGGTCAAATCATTGGCATCAAGAGGTGAAAACATCTAAGGAGATGCAGAAACTACTAAAACTGGGTTCAGAACAGTCCAACGCATTATGAAAAACTGGAAGGACAGCGGACCATCGTCTTCCAGGAAGAAATGTGGCCGGAAAGGCAGATGAAGTGATGCAGCATCATGCCTAGTGCTACTGTATGAGCCTGTGGGGGCAGTGTGATGATCTGGGGTTGCTGCAGTTGCTCAGGTCCAGGTTCAGCAACAGTATGAGCTCAGATAATGAGGTCAGCTGATACCTGAATATACTGAATGACCAGGTTATTCCATCAATGGATGTTTCTTTCCTGATGGCACGGCCACATTCCAAGATGACCGTGCCAGAATTTATCGGGCTCAGATTGTGAAAGATGGTTCAGGGATCATCAGACATCATTTTCACACATGGATTGGCCCCCACAGAGTCCAGACCTGAACCCCATTGAGAATCTTTGGGATGTGCTGTGGTCAGACTCTACAATCATCATCAAGATCTTGGTGAAAAATTGATGCAACAGGATGCAAATAAATCTGGTGACATTGCAGAAGCTTCTGGAAACACAGCGAATGCTGCCGCAATCAAAGCTAAAGGCGGTCCAACCAAATGTTAAATGTTTGACCTTTTTTTTGTTGGCGACTTTTTTTTTGGCCGGGCAGTGTGTGTATATATATATACATATATATATATATATATATATATATACACTATATATATATGGATATAAATATATATTTATATATATATATATACACACACACACAAACACACAGGTACTACCCGAAAAACTAGAATATCCTGAAAAAGTTAATGTATTTCTGTAATTCAACTGAAAAGGTGCAATTTACACATTGTATAGACAAATAATATGTGAATCAATATATTTCAAGCTTTTTTTTTGTTTGGATGTTGCTGATTAGGACTTGCAGCTTTAGAAAACCTAAAATTCAAAACCTCAAATGAAAAGTTCCAGTATTGTAGGCTCAGAGTGTCACATTAGGTGCATTCGGACAGAAAGGTTCTAGGAACGCAGGTCCTATAACTACGCCTCCCGAGTTTAGTTATAAGAACTCCCCTTCGCCTTCAGCGTGCATTCGCACATGAGGGAGGGCATTGTTAGGGACAATGTGTGACGCAATCGTTGCGACAGAGACAAATTTAAGCCCCAGCAGATCTAATACAAAACTGAGGTTTCTTATTTCTTTCATTCAAAGCAATTTTAAAAGCTAACTTTCCAGCTTTCCTCATCACGGTCATATGTATCATGTAACAAGACCCCATTCAAAAGTGTGGAGGACTTCATAAGGAATGGACCTGTGAGCTTCATTAAGTCCAGCATAAATGCAACCGTCTACCAGGACATTTTGGAGCACTTCATGCTTGCTTCCGTGGACCAGCTGTATGAGGATGCAGACTTCATCTTCCAGCAAGACTTGGCACCTGCCCACATTGCCAAAAGTACAAAATCTTGGTTCAACAACCATGCTTGATTGGCCCCCAAACTCACCTGACCTAAACCCCATCGAAAACATGCGGGGCATTGTCAAGAGAAAGCTGAACAGGAAGAGACCAAACAATAAAGAAGAGCTCAAGGCTGTGATGGAAGCATGTTTGTCTTCCACAACACCTGAGATATGCCACAAGCTGGTAGCATCCATGCCACGCCGGGTTCAGGCAGTCATTCAAGCAAAATAGGCCCCAACCAAGTCCTAAGCACAGGTGCAAGATTTTACTTTAGGAGGCCCGACTTTTTTGTTTTTAAAGTCCTTTTTAAAATTGATTTTATGCAATATTCTAATTTTTTGAGTTTTAGAATTTGAGGTTTTCTAAAGCTGCAAGTCCTAATCAGCAACATCCAAACAAATAAAAGCTTGAAATATATTGATTTGCATATTATTTGTCTGTACAATATGTAAATTGCACCTTTTAAGTTGAGTTATAGAAATACATGAACTTTTTCACAATATTCAAATTTTTGGGGTAGTACATGTATACAGTATATGTATATAAAAAACACCAACCCTCCCCAGCTCAAGTAAATTCATATACCTGAGGCTAAGTGCAGGAAACCCCATCAGAGGAGCCGTCTGCACCGGGGCGGCACAGCAACCGTAACCGCAGTGGCCCAGGTGCCCAGGGGAGGCGTGACTGGAACACCAACCCCCGCCAAGGCACCAGCGGCACCGTATCTAGTCTGCCACAGTCACCCTGGATACAGACAGCCCCCACAAAGGAAGCACTGGAGGGACCTGAGGACCCAGGAGCAATAAAAGGAATATAGGAGCATCGAATAAACGCATAAAATACATTAAAACATTGAACAGAAACAGCTAAAATGTCCAAACAGTAATAAAAAGGCAATCATAAGACAAACAATTACTACTTAAACAGTAAAAATCAGCTAAAACCCAAACTAAAAAGGTGGGTCTTGAGTCTACTCAAGCTTATAAACAGCCTCTGATGCAGCTGCGGTTTGATGTATATTAGCGATGCATCGTCATAATTTTACATATTCAAACTTATACCAGCTCAACAAACATACATGGAAACCAAGGAAACAGAATTAGCAAGAAACTTACCACCGACAAAGTGAATCCTGAAAGAAATGTCCGAAACTGTATGTATGTGGGGGTACCGCAGGTCGATGGGAGGGGGGAAAAAAAAGTCCGCTCTGACCGTCGCCAACGTTTTGAAAAGTATCCCAGGGACCTGATACGGGTCAGATATTTTCTATCCTCGTGTAATGAAAAGATGTAAACTGCTAATATTGAAGAGTATTTTTCTGCCAGCACGGCGGCGTAAACACAGCGAGTCACGTGACGTCCAGTATCGGGTGCTGTCGTGAGTGAGTATTTCATAGGTACGAGTACAGCTAAATACGCCAGTATCAGAGCGAGTACCGATACTGGTATTGGTATCGGGACATCCCAATTTAATATTTGTGCACTGTTCCTTTTTCATATATTTATTTGAGGTGATTTTTTTATTTTGATATTCAAAGAGCTGTAAAATTACTTTTTATTGTATGATTCATTCCATCAATTTGGGAGTCAAATGCAGTATCGGCTCCAAATATCGGCAGGTTGTATCGGCTATTTGCTGATGAGAAAATGTCGGCATCGGCCCCATAAAATCTGTATCGGTCGATCCCTAGTCTTTAGTTCTAAAAACTGTGTAAAAGCTTTACCCCACAGAGCACCGTGCGTAATTTCTTCCTGCAACTAAAATGCTGCTCAACTTAATTTAAAAGCGCCTCTAGCACTCACCACCCCACTGACTGACATTCAACATTTTTCTCTCAGCGCCAGACTGTTACATCAACAGGAATGTTTGTCTTTTACTCCATCAATGATCTTAACACCAATGCATCTGGTTTTACATTTTAAAAAAAGGTTTATAGTAGAATTTTTAAGTTCAGGGTTTCTGGAGGACGAGGACAGGCAATAAATATGTCACACGGCTAAACAGCTAAGAATTTAGAGCTTATATGACAAGCTAAAGCAGGCAAAAATGCAGCAAAAATTACGAGCATGATGCAAAAGTTGAATAAATACAAAACGTTCCTTATCTGTGTGTTTTTAGTGCACTGAGCATATTAGTAGCTGTTTGACATTCTCATACATAGTGCTGAGTGACAGTACCTTGGATACATTAGAGCTTTACATCCATCACTTTAATAGTCCGGAAGATGGATAAAAGGAATGAAGGGGGGAGGAAAGGAAGAGGTGAGGAAAAGGGAAAGGAGGATGAGAAAAAAGAACATTTACAAAGAAGTTGTCAGACCGAGGTAACCGAGGAAGGAGTGTTTGGTTGAGAAAGACGAGGAGGAGGAAGAGGCGGAGGATGAAGGTGAGTGTGGTTTCAGAGAGATGAGCGTGGTGATGGGGAGGAGCGGAGATAAATCCCTCCATCCTGCCCGGTAAGAGAGTGATGGCTGAAGAGGAGGATGAGGGAAGAAGGAGGAAGCAGCGGTGTGCGCGCTGGGCGGCGTGTGCAGCCGCTGAACGTGCTTGCTTGCGCGCGGATTGTCTCTGTGCACGTACGAGCGGTGCGTGTGCACGTCGCTGGGCGACTCCGCCGCGTTCCCGTTGGCGTGCGCGCCGTGTTTCACCTTGCAGTGCAGCCGCAGACTGTCCCGCCGCTTGGCGCTGTAGGGGCACAGGTCGCAGGTGAACGGCCGCTCGCCCGTGTGCACGCGCACGTGCTCCACCAGCTTGTTGGCTGTCCGTGTCAGGTGGCCGCACCGGTCGCACCGGTACTGGTTGCCTTGGCGATGACCCTGGAAGTGAACCAGCAGCTCCTGTTGCCCTGGAAACAACCTCTGGCAGATGCGGCAGCGATGCTCAGGGGTGCCTTTCTCTGGCTGGGTTGCCACGGCAACTGCCAGAGCACTGCTGGAGGTGGCAGGAAGGGTGACGGGGCATCTGGAAGTCAGGAGGGGAAATTAATGACACACACACACATCACAAGAAGGAAAACAGACACACACACACACACATAAATGTAAATTAAAGATAAAACACTGTAAACTCTTAAAATGATTATCAATAGTTCCTAAATAATAGATACCTCCAACCTTTTCAAATGAAAACAATAATATTAAAGTGGTCTAATCTAATATGCACATTTTGAATAGTAATCTTTAAATGTTTTAAACCATCAAGGCCTAAATTTATTTATTCAGGCGTCAATGGATAATAATAATAATAAGAAGAAGAAGAAGAAAAAGAAGAAGAACAACAGCAACAATAATAATAATAATAATAGATGGATAATGCAAATATAAAAGCAGATAAATACAGTAAAAAAAATAAAATGGAAAAAAAAAAGATAAAAAGACTGGACTGAAAGAAACTACAATGAAATATCAAAAAATGATAAACAATAACAATAAACAGTAGATTAAATTAGTCAAGTTAAAAAAGGACTAGAGACTCTCTGTCCCAAATTTGTGACACTAAATGTCAAAACGTGAATAAAATAAATAAATAAAATGTTCTTTTTTAAAACGTCCATGCAGCCTAACCCAGCCACTCCAAATCAACACAAACAGAATTTTAAAATATTTTTGATATGAAAACATTTTCCTTTTATCACAGTGTCCACACACTGGATGCATCTCCTCATATTGGATTTATTATTTCATCTACTTTATAAAAAAGTATCAATTTAGTATTTTTGACTTTCTTTTTGCTAGCAGCTCCCATATTTTATAAAGAAGTGAATACAAAAAAAAAAAAAAATTGTAATAAAAAAAATCTTATTTTTTGTTAAAGGTACAGTATGTAAAAATTATTGACATCTAGTGGTAAAGAGGAGCATAGCAATTACTTCATGTGCCAAGCAGTTGTGAATGTACGGTGGCCGTCAGTGACCAAAATTCCTCCAGTCAAACATGTTTCCATGAGTGAGAGTATGAGGACCCACAGCAAGTAGATATAAATGGTTCATTCTAAGAGAATAAAAACATACTGTTATTATAGTACTGGGTTACATACCAAAGACACAGATATTAATAACATATTAAAATTTCCTGCCACTGACCTTTAATCTTATTTCAAGCTGCTCTTTTCAAGTTTGAGTGAAAGTACAGTATCAAAAGAAAGAAAAACAAGGATCAAGTTTACTATAGTTTAAATAAGCAAATACTTATATTTGAGAGTAAATACGGAGATCTTTTTTTTATGCTCAACATTAAGGCAAGTCTTTTAGCAGAAATGCCTCCTGTTGTGTTTCTACAGCAGCCCAGAAAAGACAAATGGAGCGCTGGCTGTAGTGTGTATGTTTTGAGTTTTGGAGGGACCCATGTTTCCAGATGTGACTGGTTTCTGCTGCCAGACATTAAACTCATCTGTTCTTTATATCTGATTATCAGGATACAACATGAACCATAAGGAACATTTTTCAGGACTTAGATTTAAAAGCGAACTCACCTCAACTCTCCTGCATCCCCCTGTAAGTGCGTGTCCATGTGGGCCCTCATCTCTGCCTCCTGATTGGTTGAGAGGTCGCACATGCAGCAGTGCAGCGTGAAGGAGTTGTGCTCCCATTGGCGGTGCTCTGTCATGTGACTCTGGAAAAGGGCCTGGCCCTCAGTCTCAAAGCCGCACACGTGACACCTGAAAGCCACGATGCCAAAGACAAATATGTGGCAAGCAAAGGATGTCAGTAACCATGGTAACACACACTTGCTTTATATTGTGCATCCAACCTTGGCAAAAAAAAAAAAAAAACCCTTGCTAATCTATCCATCTATTTTCTTTTATTTATGTTTTATAATTGACGAACAGAAAACACAATCAGCACTCGGCTTTCTCTCTGCAGACTGAAATGCCTCCCTGACTGCTCTGCAAGTCAAGTCCTTGACCCTTCTCCTGACTCAGAGAAAGTCCATCTCATCTGTTGCTCGGTGTGCGTCACTGCTTTAACCTCTTCAGAAATGAGCTGTTTACATTTTCCCCTCAGGTCTTCTCTGCATGATGATGCGCACATTATACACTGTTGTTCTGACCAAAAATGCTTAAAAAGACAAACGGTTGACAGTCAGCTCCATAAGTAGTTTATGCTACAAGTGCAAAATTTCACAGTGAATTTGCAGCAAGTGAATTAATTTGCACGACTACCTGATACGTTATGTTTAACTGCAGTAAAACACCATAGAAGAAGAGCAAATGGTGCATGAGGCAGCAAAGATGAGCAGTTGTTTTTAGCAGCTCTGCTGTGCTGTTGTCACTGATGAGGATACTGAGCTCAGCAGACAACGATAATGAAAATGCTTTAAACTAAGACTTCTGAGTATGGACAGACCGATACACCGGCCGCTGATATTTTAGGCTAATGTTTGCGTCTTTTGGTGGTATTGGCGTCGGCCGATACATCAGGTGTGTTGGTCGCTATCCCCACTCGGCATCATTTACAGACTTTTTATGTATTTATTACAAATTTCATGTTTAATATTTGTTTACAAATGTACTGTTTCTTTTTTATATATTTACTTGAAGTGCTTTGTTCTTTTCTATATTAGAAGACTTGTGAAACTCCTAGAGATTCACCGATCCGGTTTTTTTCCCATCCAATCCGATACTATACATGGGCTGAGCGTACTGGCTGATACTCGATACTGATCTGATGCTACTGTTGAATAAATTAACTGTAACCTTGCCATGTGAGTGAAGGCATCAGGCTTGGCATGAGCATGTAGACTTGTTTAAAAAAAAAGGTAATAAATTAACACAGATATAAATGTACGTAATATTACTTATTCACTAGGAACAAAGTGTACATTTATTATGATATTAATAAAAAACAGAGAGAAAAAACCCCAGATATGACTGGATCAGAATGTTGGATCAGCCAAATTCATCTGATATCCAATTCAGCTAAGCTGTTAGTATCAGAGCCGATATCCGATCCGGGTATTGGATCGGTGCATCTTTAATAATTACTTTTCATTGTATCCTTTGTTTTATTGATTTGGGAGTCAAATGCAGTATCGGCCCCAAATATCGGCAAGTTGTATCAGCCATCGACTGAGGCTGATGATAAAATATCAATATCGGCCCTAAAAAATCTGTATTGGTTGATACCAAGTATTCAACTAGTTGCACAGGTAAAAAAAGATGCATCAATAATCGTTTCATAATCACATCTGAATAATAATCTAATCAAACTTGAGCCTGAAGAGTGACCCTGTATAGAGCCTTTACAGTGAACAAGCTTGAGAATGTATCTTTTTACAGCAATAAATAAAGGAATGAATTCAATTTTAAAGAATAATTTTTATAAATGGAAAAAGTAGATCTGTGTATCTATACAGTAATTTAAAACAGCAAAATACTGAAATTAAGGATGCATGATAACCTTAAAAAAGAAAAAAAGAAAGAAAGAAAGAAAAAAAAAGATACCGATAACCGATAAATTTCAGCTCCTAAAGGCCGATACCGATAACTGATAACCGATAACACACATTCATATCTAATCATACCAAATCAAAAATTCCAACTGTGTGGAGTAGCTTGTATCTGAAATAAGAGGGGGAAGTGATTTGGAAGCAGTTTGGGGTCTCACATGTGAAGCAGCATTTTTTTTTCCCCCAATCGCAATATCTTAGCAAGAAACAGTTAACTCTTTCCCCGCCAGAGATTTGTGAAGAAGTTGCCAGCCAGCGCCAGGATTTTTTGACATATTTGCTTATGTTTGAAGGCCCATTGAAAATGCTGTGTTTGCACTATGATAACACTGCATACATCAAAGGAAGGAGCAGAACCTAAACTTTCAAACAAAAAAAAAAACTGTTTTTCTATCACTATTGATTCTTGAGTTATCAACATTTGAATATTGGTAATTTTTCTGATAAAACAACATTTTGAACAAAATTCTGAGAAAACAGCGTTTTTTATCAAAGACATTTATTTTCAAGATAAAACTGATTTTCTAATAACATTTTTGATTCTTTTTCTTTTTCAAGTGCAAAAACAGTATGAAAATTATTCACATGTAATAAAAATAATAATAATAATAGAAATCTGTTTGAAAATATCCTAGAAGTATCCAAAATGTTATGCGTCACCAAAATCTTGAAAAAATAAAACTGCAGATTTCTTATGAACTTTACATATTTACAGACATCTATTTTATAACATATGAAAAAAAAACAATGTGATAGAAAAAGATCTAACAGAAATAAAATATTCAATGTTGCTAATTTCAAAAGTAATGCAAAAACGTGTGAAAATCACAAACTTGAAAAACTACTGGAGTAAATCACATCTGTAAAAGATTTTCTGAACTTCTCACTAACTCTCAACTGAACTTTCATAAAATGTATTTTCCATCCATATTTTGATTGACTGATTGATTTGATTGATTGATTGATTGATTGATTGATTGATTGATTGATTGATTTTTTTCAGGCCTGATAATTTGCCTTTGAATGGTAGACAGTGTAGCACTCTCCAAAGTGTAAGGGGACTCCACAGCCTTTGCAGTAGTATGACGTCTCCTTGCGTAACCCCTTTCGTGCGCAAACCCTGCATCTCCTGGTTGGGTGCTGTTTCTTGGGTGTTGGCAGGATGGGGACAAGTGGATGGGCAGCAAATATGACATCCAGTCTTGTCTTGGGGTCCGTCATGTAGGGTGCTCTCGGGGTCTTCTGAACAGTGGGCTCGTTTCCTCCCTCCTCAGCATGGGGTTCCTGACCTTCAGCCTCTCGGACAGGAACTCGGTTGGTCCATGACTTCACGACACTCTGAATGAATGTCAAAAGACTGCTGCATTTGCCATGTGGGTTTTTTGCTTTGTAAATGACAAAAGCATTGAATAAACTGATTTCAAATAAATATGCCACAAATTTCTTTGTCCACTTGTGGGACTTTCTGATAAAGGGGTAGTACACAATGTTTTGGTCTAATTTATCAACTCCATTCATGGCGTTGTTGTACTCAACTATACAAGTTGGTTTTTGCTTGGGAACCCTGTCTTGGTGTCCCCTCTGCCAAACCTGGATGCTCTTCGTGGTATTCTGGTGGAACGTTGTCACCATTTTTACTATTTGTTTGTCTCGCCAAGCTAAGACCATGACATTTTTTTTTGTGACGCATAACTGGTGTTCCTTCTTTCCTGAGGTCTGCATTTCCAGCATCCCGGAAGACTGATGGTTCTCCCCTGTTCTTCCTCAGTGTGCCACAGACATGGGTTTTTAGGTCAAGAAGACGCTCACATAGGGAAACAGAGTTGTAGTAATTGTCCATGTACAATCTGTAACCATGACCTGCTAAGCGGTCAAGAAGAGAGACAACCGTGTCTCCGAGTGCAGCACTTTCTCCACAGTAGGGTTTCAGATTGAAACAGTACCCTGTCTCTGAATCACAGAGTATGTAGGATTTTATACCATATTTGACAGGTTTTTGAGGGTTGTAGACCTTGAAAGCCAGGCGCCCACGCCACAGAAGCATTCCCTCATCAATACAAATGTTGGTGTTCGGCTGATACATTTCCTGAAATTTGGTCACAAGATAGTCTAGGACAGAGCGAACTTTGTACAGCTTATCATTACAGTTGGGTGGTCTACTTTCATTATCAGTGAAGTGGAGAAATCTCCAAATGATTTCAAATCTGTTGCGGGACATGGTTTTGCTGAAAAAGGGGTGGCTAGCATTTCATCTGTTGACCAGTACATTTCAAGCTCAGGTTTACGAATTATGCCAGTGAGAAAAAAAAAAGCCCCAGGAAGTTTTTCATTTCTGAAACTGTAACTGGTTTCCATGCATTTATACGAGCATGTGATGAGGCATTGCGCTCAGCTTGAATGCACTGATCTGCATACAGGTTAGTCTGATCAACAATTCTCTGCACAAGTTCATCAGAAATAAACAACTCAGCAAAATCAACTGGCTGCTCTGAATCAAGACCAGCAGCTGCATTGATTGGCCCAGGAACCTCAGTAAAAGGAATGTTCACTGGCTGCCAGTCCTTTTCGAGCCACTCATTACCAGTAACTTCAGCTGGACGGCGTTCAGGGGCTCTCAGGTTCTCACTGGTGGTTCCACGCCTTTGTGTTTGACCACATCCTCTGCCTCGTTGCTGACTTTTATCTGTAAATAATTATAAGACTGATTGATTGATTCTAATTTATTTATTTATGTATTTATTTATTTATTCAGTCATTCTTCATACATACATACACACACACACACACATATATATATATATATATATATATACATGTATATATATATGTGTATATATGTGTATATATATATATATATATATATATATATATATATACATACATGTATATATATATACATATATATATATGTATATATATGTATATATATATATATATATATATGTGTGTGTGTGTGTGTGTGTGTTGTTGTGTATACATTTATAGTTATCTATGGTGTATGGATTATGCACATATTTATTGGTTTGTATGGACACTTTATTCACTCATTCATTCATTCAAATCTCAAAGACAATAATGTCTTACTTCTTGCACCTCTGGCATTTGGGAGGCCAGAACGAGATCGGTGCCTTGAATCCCTCCACTCCGTGTCCAAGGTGTCTTCACCTGAATCTTCGCTTTCTTCTAGATCAGGCTCTTTTTGCCTTGTACGCGTAACAGTCCGCCTTTCCCTAGCACGTCCGCGAACACCCTCGCTCCCTATGGGTTTGTCTCTACTGTCACGCCCCTCTCCGTGCCCCCCACTGTGCCGATCTGTCACCTCCGCACTGGCGCGCTGACAGTCTCCATCACCTCTAACTTCTTCCTTAGCTTTCCCTCTCATATCTCCTTCATAACCACATCTGCCTTCTTTGTCATCTGCTTCTCCTTCATCTCTGCGCCCGACTCCTCTGACATCTCCATCGCCGCGGCTGACTTGTCGGACTTTTTCCCCGTCCTCTCGCTGAACTCCTTCAACTTCTCCCTCAATCCTGCGTCTGACATCTCCTCCATCGCGGCGGCTGACTTGTCGGACTTTTTCTCCATCCTCTCGCTGAACTCCTTCAACTTCTCCCTCAATCCTGCGTCTGACATCTCCTCCATCGCGGCGGCTGACTTGTCGGACTTCTCCATCCTCTCGCTGAACTCCTTCAACTTCTCCCTCATCCCCGCGCCTGATCGCTCCGTCATTCTCCCTTTCTCCATCACTGTCACTGAAAAACTCATCCGATGACGGATCGAAGATCGAATTGTCTGAGTCTGAGTCCATTATCATTTTGAGGGCCTCTGCGGCAGAGAACTGTTTCCGTGGAGCCGGCATTTTCAATCCTGTTGATTACAGTTGCCGTGCAACAGCCTAGCTACAGTGTTACAGTAACAAAAAAAAAAAAAAACTTTCCCGCCCCTCCCTCCCTTATTTGGGAGAGGTGCTTTTTTTTTCTCACACAGCCGTGTTCTAGTCATTCACAGAAACAGTGGCAGCCCCGCCCACATCACACGCGCGAAAACACGGATTGCCGGAATATCTCGTCAGCGGCGGAGAAGCATCAGGACGAATCTGACGGAATATCTCGTTAATGGCGGGGAAAGAGTTAAAACTAGGATTTTCAATTTCTGCATGTCTGATCTTCAAAAAGGAAAAAAAAAAGTTTTCTTTCGGGTTTAAAGTCCAAATTACACAAAAATAACTTATTGAGTTGAAATCATTTGGTCCCCCCCGATTTAAAAATCCCTTCTGATCATATACTGTATGTTATTGGGGCAAGTCATTGTGATATCGGACTAATCGGAATGACATAACAATTTCCTGTTATTGGCCTGATAATTATTATGCACCCCTAACTCTGATGCATTAAAATGTCTCTTTAGAAGCCAAGTCAAAGACCCAACGTTTCCCTCCAGCCTTTCACTTCATCACTTATGTTTCAGGGAAGAGGAAAAATGCACCTATTACACAATTTCTGGCAGGACTAGAGTTGTTAAGGGGCTTTCATAAAATATACAGAGGGGGGGCTGCGCTTGCCTCCAAACCTTTTCATGTCTGAGCAGCGTTGAGCTGCAATGAAGTTAAACAAGTCCAGCCCGGGCGCAGGGCTCTGTGAAGACACGTTAATGTGTTCAGATGGGAGGGAATCTAGTAGATCGCATCATAACGGCCACCTCAGACATCTGATCGAAGACGAAGAGAAGATGTTTTACCTGAAGAAGTAAGAGCAACCTGTGGTTTGATCTCTGCTGAGGCTGGTTTGAGTTTCTGTGGGACAAAAAAAGAAAAGAAAGGTGTTAATAATTCTGCTAATGACTATGAAATAGATCTAATGACGGGCCCCTTTGGAAGTTATTACTGTTAAACTTCTCTGCGACTGCAGACTGCGTCATTTAACTTCACTGCCATCTTTATTATAAACCCGAAGGGCATTTGGTGGCTGCATTAATCCAGAACACAAACAGAAGCAATGCAGCGGAAGACGGTCATTAAAAACTAATAACAGTAACAACATGGGAAACAATAAAAACACTGCAGGCAAAGTAAATGCACATATTCCCTGAAAGTGTTCATTAGGAGGTGTCAGCGCTGGATTGTTTGTGCTGGTAGAAACTTGCATGAGGCAGAGATTTACAGCCATATAGAGGATGATCATTATCATGATCCTATCATGAACCTTTAACGTGTGAAGGTGTGAATAAAATATGCACGTCTGCAGGGGGTTAGGAGGTAGAATTAAAATGCTTTTAATGTCTTTTAAAATGTCTATTTTATGATCATATCATAAATAAACAGGAAAAAACAGCTGTGACTATTTGCAAAAACAAATTTTTTAAGCATCTTTATTAGCGATGCACGATTGGAGTTTTGGCCGATATCCGATATGCCAATAATTTAAAACTCATGTGGCCGATAATCGAAATTGATACCGACATGTAAGCTGAAAAAAGCAGTAATTTCAAATAGCAGTTTTGTTATCTGTTTCCGACGCTTTGAAAAATAGGGGATAAAAATTTTATATGCTGATATGAAATCGATATACAAAAATGCAGTATCGATCTATTTACTTACAAAATCTCACGAGCTTTCATCGTTCGGTTACAAAATCTCACGATATTTTGTGAATTCTTGCGAGATTTTGTTAGCAAAATAGATCGATACCACGCTTTTGAATGTCAGTATGATCTCAGCACATGAAAATATCGCAAAAGTTTTGTGAAATTTGTGACAGAACAATGAAATATCGCGAGATTCCATTAGTAAAATAGATACAGCATTGTAAAATGTCAATATAATATCAGCATATGAAGACATTGCGATATTTCAGTGTATCGATATTTTTTCCCACCCCTAGTCTTTAGAAGTTTTAAAGTCTGTAAAAAATATTTTTTTTTTTTTTAACTTTAGAAACAGCGGGCTGATTGGTTAAATATCGGTTAAATATTAGTGGGGTGGCCGATGTCCGATACTCAGTTTTAAGCAGGCGCCGATTACAATGTGCATCCCTACCTGTTTTATCACATTTCCTCATCAGTCATTATCAATTTCTAAATAAACTGGGTTGCTGTTCTCTGGTTTTTACTAAAAGTAATGCCGTTTTTTTTAAAGAGGTCATTCATTTACTTTTTCTACTCTGTTTCAGGTGAATTTACTCTGACACAGTAGCATGTATCTAGACGCTGAAACTTCTGTGGTAATCTCACGTCTTTGCTATCTGTAGAGACCAAGATTATACATACAGCCTTGTAGTTGTAAAGACACACTTTATTTATTTGGGTATGTAGTTTCAGACAGGTGGCAGAAGAAATAGGCCTCATAAAGAAGAGGCTGTCTCCTTTCTTCCTCATTCTGATGCTCAGTCTGAACTAATATACCTAATAAAGTGGCTGGTGAATGTATGCCGTCAGTAATAATCGGTGAGCCTCGGTCTCTCAGATTAAAGTACCAAGAGACAGACTTCATCCAACATTCAGAACATTCAGACATCTAATATTCGGAAATGTCGGCAGCATTTCCAGCGACGGCGCTGCAGAGCGTGTTGCATTAGAAATGCTGCGGTAGTGTTGGGAGCTCCCATCCTTCCAGCTTGACATGCTTCCCTGCTGCGCCAGTTTCCACTGTAAGTTTAGTTGGATCAGTATTTCTGCCTGTCAGCTCCTTTAATCCCTCCACTCTGACAGACAGTGTCATCTTTCATTCCTGCATACTACCACAGGATTGGCAGGAAAACACATCAATGATGAGCACAACGCGGTGACTCAGTGTGTGATTAAAAGAAAACAGTCCCACGAGACACTTATCAACATTCAGAGATTTCTACGCCTCTTCAAGCACAACAGGAGCCTGTGAGTGTTTGCTGTTCTCACACACTCTTGCTGTATTCTGATTTATTTAAACGATCTGAGAGTCCTGCTGTATTTATGTGTGTGTGTGCTGGTGGTACTGTAGAAAAGCACGCTTTATTCACCAAATGCTTTTGCCTTCATCACTGTGACATCCAGGTTGTTTAAGTGGTTTGATCTTGTCATCATCATCACCATCACAAGCATCATAATGGATCCATTTTCATCTGTTATCTGTTATCACTTACAACATCAGGTGTGTTATCTTTACACACAAACAGGCATTTAAAATAATCCTTTCAGTTTTTAACCTTGAATTATTTTCACTGAGGTTTTTAACATGAAAACATGCAACAGGAGTCGTAAAATGTGACTGAACAGGTGGAAAAGGCTCCTCTAAATCTTTCTACCTGTCTTGAACCAGCAGGATTGAATCAAGTTAGCTGTTTTATTTCCAGTGGACACTAATCTGAGATCTGTCAATTAGTGTCCTCAGTGGACATATGATCTGAGATCTGTCAATCATTGGCTGCGTTTACATGGACCCAAATATACCGATTGCTTTTGGTTTAAAAGCTCTTTCCGAATGAAAAGTGCTGAACTGAATTAATTTTCATTCGGTTTCACAGGGGTAGAATATTCCTTTCCCCAAACCAAACGGGGTATCATGTAAATGCTGAATCGGAAAGTTGTGAGTTTGCGCTCTTACAGTGCATGCTTCGACAAGACGTCAACATGCAACGAGTATAGGGCTGGGCGATATGGACCAAATATCATATCACAATATATTTATTTCAGATGACGATATACGATAAATACCGGTCTTTTTACCCTAATTTGTCTGTAAGTTTCATTTCATATCAAACACCTGTTTTTTAGTATTGAGGCATGTTTAGCGTAAAGGTTTCGCCCCACTGCAGTGATGGAACCGACAAAACACGGGATAGAAATGTTTGTTAAATTGAAGTAATTAAATGGGAAAAGATATCAATACACTGAAATATCGCAATATTTTCATATGCCGATCCCATATCTATATTTTATTTTTTTTTTTTTTTTTTTTTTTTTTTTTTTTAAACATTTATTTTACAAAAAGAAAAACAAACAAGACAAACAATTTCAACATTCATACACCATCCACACATTCCCACCCAGAGAGAGAGGACCATAATCATTATCATTCTGAAAACAAAAAAGTGTTAAAACAAAAATACAACAAAAATCTCCTTCTGCACAATGTTACTTCGCTGACATTACCCATACATACCCAGATTGCCACTTTGGCCCTTATAAGCCATCTCTATATCAAATAAACATACTTATGTACCCATATACACCCCTATGCTCTACACCTGCGTACATACATACATTGTATATACAACTTTATGCATCAATAAAACTCAACAAAGGTTTCCAAATCTCTTCCCATTTGTGCATACTTCCAGAATTTATATGGCGGATTTTTTTTCCAAGGATACTACATTTATCAATTCATTAAGCCAGTTTCTAAAGGCTGGAGCCGATGCTGATTTCCACTCTTTCAATACTAATTTCTTTGCGAGAATTGTCCCGAGAAGCAGAGCTGTCCTGAGAGGTTGTGGAAGGTTCTGTGAGTCTGTTGAGCATCCAAACAAGATCATATCTCTGTCAAGGACTAGCTCTCTTTGGTACACTCCAGAGAAAAAGAAAGAAAATACTTGACCAAAAATTCTTTAAGACACGACATTCCCAAAATAAATGCAACAATGATCCCTCTGCTAACTGACATTTATCACATATTGGGGACACCTCCTGATAGAATTTATGTAGTGCAACTTTGGAGTAGTAAAAGCGATGAATCACCTTAAACTGTATTAGCCTGTGTCTGCTGTTTATTGAACAATTGTGAATTTGACGGAGAGCCTGCTTCCATTGTTGTTCCTGTATTTGTGATCCCAACTCCTTTTCCCATGCTATTTTGACTTTATTAGCTGATGTAATGGGTAATAAAAATGAGTTGGCAAATTTAGCAATAAGTTTCTTACTCGTAGGTGGTAGATTTAATGTTTCTAGGAAAGAATGATGATCCTTCTGCGACTCAAAGTTGAATTGGTTTACTTTAATAAATTGCTTTAATTGCAAATACTGGAACCAGCTAGAATGAGACAAGTTATATTTCAACCGCAATTGCTCAAACGAAGCAAGGCTTCCCTCAAGATAGATATCTTTTATAGATTTCATACCTTTCAAGTACCAATTAGAATATGTCTTGTCTGATACTGATGGAGTAAAAGCATGATTATGAGAAACAGGTGAATAAATAGATATATTAGGAATATTGTATTGTTTTTTAATTTGTAAAAGAACTTTAATTGAGTTTCTTACAACCACACTATGGCTTATGGATTTTATTGTTGAAATCGGCTTAGTGAACAACAGCGATAATAATGATGTATAGGGTTTGATTAGAGACTGGAGTTCCATTTTCAGCCACAGAGGGGCAGCATAAAGTGATTCATTGCTTGGATGTCCCATTTTCCAAAAGGTCAAAACTTTCAAGTTGGTTGCCCAATAATAATTTTTGAACATTGGAAGACCCAACCCACCCTCCTTTGTAGATCTAAATAAATGTGTTTTTGATAATTGGTGTTTTTTACCTCCCCATACAAATTCTAGAGTTACTGATTCCAACCCATATCTATATTTTAAAACGCACAAAATACCGTGAGATTTCATCATCAGTATCAGCTGCTGCTGGATTAAAGTCCTGCTGAAACCACAACAACCGTGATGATCAGTTTTTAGACCTCCGTCTTTCATTAATAACATCATTCTGGGCATGTCAGGCAGGATTATTCTGAATAAATATTAGTGCATGTACAAGCCAGATCGGAATGAGTTAGTTCCCATGTAAACAGCTGCCCTTAAATCCTAAATCAGAATGATTTCATTCCGAATGGGAAAAAAGTCTCCATGTAAACGTATCCAGTGTCCTCAGTGGACATATGATCTGAGATCTGTCAATCGACGTCCTTAGTCACAATGGACGCAGATTGACAGATCTCAGATCATATGTCCACTAAGGCTTAATGGACATATGATCTTCATGGACGTATGATCGGAGATCTGCCAATCAGTGTCCTCAGTGTACATAATCAATATGTACAGTAAGAGCAAAGAAAACTTCATTCCTTTATGTTGTAAAATTCTTGGTAACTATTGAAACTAGTCATGTTTGGCTGGTCTTAACATGGCAAGTTTCTGTAGTTTGATGAATTCTTCTTTCACAGCTTTAGTTTTGCACATCAGAAAATGATGCTTACATTTGCACAATAAAACAAGGTAGTGTAAAAACAGGCTCTACTGTAAGTCGGGTGGAGAACTCATTTTAGTTTTGGGGCCACAAACAGCACAATCTGATCTCAAGTGAGCTGGACCAGTAAGATAGTAACAGGAAAAACAACAGAAAAAGAACTTTTTTTTCTCTTTGCTTTACTGCAAAAGAAGTGAAAGAATAAAATCAAGATGTCTACACTAATTAAACTTTTACAAAACATATGAGAATCACAGGTTCATGAAACTGAAAAACAGTATCGCACATTATCACTATGGTAACTTGTCAAGACTGAGAAATTACTTTAAGTGTACATACATTTCCAGATATGTGTACTCACCCCGACCTCACATCATACTGTACAAACTGAAGTAAGATCGGTTCAGTAAAAAAAACTGATACCAGATAAAATACATTATACTCCTGCCTTGTAAAAGTATTATTGACATCTAAAAAAATACAACCTCCAGTGGATAAATGAGGAATGCAGTTACTTTTACATAAAATTTGTAGTTAATTTCTTCGTAATTTTCACATATGCCAAAATTCATCCAGCGGTCCTGACTGGGCCCAATGGTGGGCTGGTTTTGTCTCCCAGACCGTAAGCTGGACACCCCTGTTGTAATTGGAAAACTAATTCTCTGACAACAGTAAATGTAGGGATGGGCGTATTAATACTTTGCAAATGATACTTTCATAAATCTGCAAGTCAAAATATTGGATGTGGTACTTTTTAGACTTTGGCGAAGCCTCTGTGTTAATTGAAAAGATGCTATTTGTTTTAAAATCTGAGAGTTTTGGGTAAGAAAACCCCCAGTCCCCGTGGTTTCCTTCTGCTTTCCTGGTCACATGACTGTGGTAGCCTATAAGATGCCATGAAATCATGATGATGATGCTAGTGTTAGTGATGATATTTTACTGGTTTAATGTCAGTTCTTGAGCACTATGTTCTTTCAATTTATCAAAGTTGAATCTTTTTGTATTAATTTGAAATCTAATTATTTAATCACCATTTGAACTAAATTTATGACTGCCAACCAATCAAATGTAAACCAAAAAAGATGACAAGTATCCTCTGATGACCAGTTGATGTGAGCGAGATGACATAAAGCATTTGGTAACTAAGGGAGACGCCTCAGCTCCTGTTTCTGGTCTCAAACACAGTTCTTGTAAAGATGTGATTGGTTAATTACCATTTGAAGGTTCCTGGGAGGTCAAGGATGGGGAAGAGCAGAGCTGGTCCACGTTCACCTTCAAAACAGGACTAGAGACGAGCACACAGACAGGATATCATCAAAGCAAAGCAGGTGTCCATGTGACTGCTGATTGATGACAGAAGTGTGCTGCTACCTGCTTCTGATGGGCGGAGTCGTCCTCTCCACCTGCTGATTGTTGGACTTACTGACCTTCTCTGCACACACATTAGAAAAAATTATCTTGGTGGTACGACAGAACGAATGGGACAATATGCATGGAGAAAAAAAAGGGGAACAGTGAATCTGAATATGTAAATCTGGGAACTGAGTAGGGATGCACAATATAATCGGCCCCCTATCGGTATCGGCCTATATCAGCCTTAAAACTGAGTGTTGGACATCGGCCACCCCACCGATATTTAAACAATCAGCCTGCTGTTTTTAAGTCTTAAAAAAAAAAAGAAAGAAAAAAAACCTTCTTCTTCAAAAACTTATTTTTTTACAGCTTTTAAAACTTCTAAAGACTAGGGGTGGGAAAAAATATAGATACACTGAAATATTGCGATATCTTATATATTTTTATATTATTATATTGACATTTAAAAACGCGGGATCCATCTATTTCCCAATGAAATCTTGCAGTATTTCATCATTCTGTCACGAAATCTCGCGAGAATTTACAAAATTTTTGCGATACTTTCATATGTTGACATATTGACATTGAAAAATGCGGTCTTGATCTATTTTACTAATTAATTCTTGCAAGAATTCACAAAATATCTTAAGATTTTGTAACAGAATGATGAAATCCCGCGAGATTTGTAAGTAAAATAGATCGATACCACATTTGAAAATACTGATTTGATATTGGCATATGAAAATATCACGATACTTCAGTGTATCAACATTTTTTCCCACACCTATTTTCAAAGCTTCAGAAATGCTGTAAATATGCTACATTTTTTGTATGATTTGATTAGTCGACTAATCGCCAAAATAATCGGTGACTAGTCAATAATCAAAACAATCATTTGTGGCAGCCTTAAATAATTCTGGTCTCATCATGTGAGCAGAGCAGTGTTGTGCTGACAAAATTAAAATAAAGGGAGTGCAGAATTATTAGGCAAATGAGTATTTTGACCACATCATCCTCTTTATGCATGTTGTCTTACTCCAAGCTGTATAGGCCGAAAGCCTCCTATCAATTAAGCATATTAGGTGATCTGCATCTCTGTAATGAGAAGGGCTGTGGTCTAATGACATCAACACCCTATATCAGGTTTATTAGGCAAACATAATTATTAGGCAACTTCCTTTCCTTTGGCAAAATGGGTCATAGAGGGACTTGACAGGCTCCGAAAAGTCAAAAATAGTGAGATATCTTGCAGAGGGATGCAGCACTCTTAAAATGGCCAAGCTTCTGAAGCGTGATCATCGAACAATCAAGCGTTTCATTCAAAATAGTCAACAGGGTCGCAAGAAACGTGTGGAAAAACCAGAGCAAAATAACTGCCCATGAACTGAGAAAAGTCGAGCGTGCAGCTACCAAGATGCCACTTGCTGGCAGTTTTGCCATATTTCAGAGCTGCAACATCACTGGAGTGCCCAAAAGCACAAGGTGTACAATACTCAGAGACATGGCCAAGGTAAGAAAGGCTGAAAAACAACCACCACTGAACAAGACACACAAGCTGAAACGTCAAGACTGGACCAAGAAATATCTCAGACTGATTTTTCTAAGGTTTATGGACTGATGAAATGAGAGTGAGTCTTGATGGGCCAGATGGATGGGCCCGTGGCTGGATCGGTAAAGGGCAGAGACCTTCAGTCCGACTCAGACGCCAGCAAGGTGGAGGTGGGGTACTGGTATGGGCTGGTATCATCAAAGATGAGCTTGTTTGGCCTTTTCGGGTTGAGGATGAAGTCAAGCTCAACTCCCAGTCCCACTGCCAGTTTCTGGAAGACGCCTACTTCAAGCAGTGGTACAGGAAGAAGTCCGCATCCTTCAAGAAAAACCTGATTTTCATGCAGGACAATGCTCCATCACACGCATCCATGTACTCCACAGCGTGGCTGCAAGAAAGGGTCTAAAAGAAGAAAAACTAATGACATGGCCTCCTTGTTCACCTGATCTAAACCCCACAGAGAACCTGTGGTCCCTCATCAAATGTGAGATTTACAAGAAGGGAAAAAAGAAAACCTCACTGAACAGTGACTGGGAGGCTGTGGTTGCTGCTGCACGCAATGTTGATCGTACATAGATCAAAACACTGACAGGATCCATGGATGGCAGCTTTTGAGTGTCCTTGCAAAGAAAGGTGGCTATATTCGTCACTGATTTGTTTTTGAATGTCAGAAATGTATATTTGTGAATGTTGAGCTGTTATATTGGTTTCCCAGGAGAAAATAAATAATTGAAATGGGTATAAATTTGTTTATTGTTAAGTTGCCTAATAATTATTTTTGCCTAATAAACCTGATATAGGGTGTTGATGTCATTAGACCACAGTCCTTCTCATTACAGAGATGCACATCACCTGATATGCTGAATTGGTAGTAGGCTTTCGGCCTATAGAGCTTGGAGTAAGACAACATGCATACAGAGGATGATGTGGTTAAAATACACATTTGCCTAATAATTCTGCACTCCCTGTACATTATACAGTATGTTATTGGGGCAAGTCTTTAGGACTTATCGGAATAATTTCCTGTTATTGGCCTAATAACTATCAACTGGATAATTCTCGGTAATTATATAATTATCGACCAATTGGGTAATGATTTAATAGGAAATGAACCAGCTGAGGAATCAATGGAAGATTAAACAGGATATTAAAAAACTGGGAATCAAGCAAAGTTCCTCTATGGAAGATGATAAGGACCATTGAAGAAAAGAAAAAAAGTCAGAATTGTGACATTTTTCCAGACCATTAAAAAAGTCCCATTCTGTCCGATTCCTCAGATTTCTGACCTTTTTCAGAAAAAAAAATCCCAATTTTTTTTTTTTTTTTGGGGGGGGGGGGGGGTCAGAATTCTGATATTTTTCAATAACATTAAAAAATATAAAAATAAATTAATAAATTAAAAAATCTGATAGTACTGGTTGTACTGTAGAAAAGCACCCTTTATTCACTATTTTTTTAATTTCTGAAAAAGAAAAAGGTTGAATTCTGACATTAAAATCTGAACTCTGACTTTTTTCTAGGGCTGGACAATTACATTTTAATCGTGATTTCAATTTTGCCTTTTCACGATCATGAAAACACTGTAATCGAAGAAAAACAATAATACTGAAGTGAACAGACAGGTGGAGTTGGGGGGGATAGGAAGCAAACTGTAGGGATTATAGAACAGGAATGCATGTAGACTGAGTATTCATTTTTATTATTGCTATTATTATCTTAAATAATATTCTTATTTTACTCCTTTACTCGTTTCTAATTTATTTCCGTTTTTATTTTTTAAAGTTATATTTGAAGTTGAGTTTTGCTGGTTCAATAAATACTTTTTATAAAATCAATGAATAAAGGTGTATATTAATCGTGATTTCAATATCAGTCAAAATAATCGTGATTATAATTTTTTCCATAATCGTCAAGCCCTCCTTCTTTCCAGGACATTGAAAAAAAATTGGGAGATTTTTTTATTTCTTAAAAAAAAATCTCTACATTATTTAGAATAGAGAATAAAATAGAGTTTTCAGACATTAGAAAATGAAAAAAATTCTTAATTTATTTTTTTTGGAAAAAAAAAAAAAAATAATTCAGAATTTTAACAAATAGAAAAATAAAAAAACCTAAAAAAAAAAAAAAAAAAGAGGGGGGGGGGGGGGGGGGGGGGGGAAAAAAAAAAAAATAAAAAAAAGAGAAAGAAAAAAAAAAATTTAAATAATGGGGGGAGAAAAAAAGAAATATAGAAATATTTATTTTTTTTTTTTTTATAAGAAAGAGAGGAGTGTGGGGGGGTACCTGAAAGCTGGTGCAGCAACGTAGACGCCAGGTTCACCGACATGTCCTGCCACAGCACTGCTCTGAGGCACTGATCCGCCATCTTGGCTCCAGAGGTAAATGGGTCGTCTGTCTTGGCTCCAAAGAAAACCTGCTCTTCTGTCTTCACTGCGGGGAAAACCTGGGCTGCCATCTTGGCTCCAGAGACAAGCCGGCTCTCCATTGTGGCCCCTGAGGGAAAGTGGTCCTCCATCCTGCCTCCAGACAGAAAGCGGTTGCTCATCTTGGCTCCAGAGAGAGGCTTCTCTGCGCTCCTCGCGTTCATGGGAAGCTGCTCTTTCATCGTGACACCACGATCCTCTACTTTGACTGGAAAATTAAACTTGTTCGCTCCACTAGCGGCTGTTTTAGAGGCAGACGGACGGCCTCCAATGTAAAATCTGTCCTCCACTTTAAAACCAAGGAGACGCTGGTCCACCACTTTGGCTCCAGGATGCAACTGGTGAGCTGCTTTGTTCCCAGTGAGATCCAAAGCTTCGGATTTAACAGCAAACAGATGATGGCTCTCCATCTTTTGGCTCGACCTAGCAGTCTCTTCTGTGATTGGTCGATTGTGCGCCATCGTGTCGACTTCCATCGGCTCCTCTTCCTCTTTGAGCCTCAACACATGGCCGCTGACTTCCTGCCGCTCTGTAATAGATACAAAGTAAGCTCTCAGGTATTTTCTCGTAGAATAAAGTAATACTTTATTTGTACAAGTGTTTTGGTACCTGCTAGCTTCCTGAGCAGGTCTGAGGCCAGCGTGTCGGTGGCTGTGTTGCCATCAGGTGTGTGCGTGAGGGACGGCGGCTCTGGACTGGCCCCGGGGCCGTCTGGGGAGAGCGCAACCCCAGGCTCGTCCTGATGCTCAGCCTCCTCTTGGCTCCCAGGATGCATCTGGGCCTTCTGAGTGGCCTCTAAAGAGAGAAGAAGAAGACACTGAGTGAGAGAATGAATGGGATTTGATTCAATTTACAGTAAAAATACAGCCGTGTGTCATGATAAGTCCAAGACCAAAACCATGTGATTAGCTGGCCTGGTTGTCAATGTCTATCCTCTCGATTTTAACACTTCATCATTATTTATAATCATGCTTGTTTTAGCTGTTTTGTGTTCTTTCATGCTGTTTGTTCTCTGTAAAACACTTTGAGCTGCTCTAAATGCATTTAATACAGTGTTGTTTAAATTAAATTGAGTTGAATATTGTCATAAAATATTCCTGTTTTCTGACAGAAGGTGAGGATGAATGAACCAGATGTGTTCAATAGAGCGTTACATACATGGTGACCAGTGTCTGAAATGTGGAATTATGATACTGGGGTGTGAGTGTGTGGTGGATAACTTTGTTAGTCTGAAAATAGAGTTATGATTCAGACAACAGATTCCAGCCAAGACAACAACAGCGTTGATTGGTTGATCAGTGGTTTTTTTCTGTCTTTATTCTGCAATAAATCATGTTTAAAGCCTTTCTTCCCTCTGCGAGATAAAGCACTCCCATCTAGAGTAGTTTGATATTGGCATTTTTACCAATATCCAACTGATACCAAACTGTGCAGACAACTGTGAGGTTGTATCTCTCATATTTTTAGAAATACAACTATATTCTGCTCTGAGAGCAAAGATCCCCAAATATCCTTAACTCAGCCAGAGGAGTTCATTTTGGGCATCTGGCTGCCAGATATCAGATACTAAGGGCCAACATGTGGCTAATTATAATGCTTCTGACAACCTGGTTACTTAACCAACAACTTAAAACCAGACATATTATAAGCAGCTTCAGAGCAAGTCAGTCTGTAGCAGCAGCAGCTGCACCGTAGTCACATGACTCTGAAAGGAATGCTGGGATATGGAGTTCTTCCACAATAACAGGGACTTTTATACATGCTGGACCAGTGATAATGAAACAAGATCTCGCAAGATTTCAAAAGTAAAAAATATTGGTCTGAAAAAGCGATCCAGATATTTTCCGTTATCACATTTTAATGCAGATACCGGCTGATAATATCTATAGGCCTATAATATCGGACATCTCTCTCTACTTCCATCCATCCATCTCCTTGCCACTTATCCAAGGTTGGGTTGTGGGGGGAGCTGCCCAACTGGGAAGCCCAACTTCCCCCTGACTGGCCACATTTACTGGTGAGGGGTGATCCCAAGGCGTTCCCAGGCCAGTCAAGAGACACCTGGCCGGATCTATCAAAGGTTTGCGTGTATAAAAACGTGAACTTTCTCACTACACATGCAAAAAAATGTACAAACTGATCTACTAACAGCGTGCTAAAAGGGTTCGGTCTTTAAAACGTGCTAAATGGCACCTCTTATCCATTTCGCACTTCACCAATGAATATGCAATATGGGGCGTTTTCACGCAATTGTGCGTGTGATTGGAGGAGAAAAATGTAAATATATTCATTTAGCACTCGCAAAGGGATTTATCAACCGTGAGACGCGTTGCCTTGCTGTTTTTTGCGTGTATTTTAGTACGTCTGAAAAGCAGGTGCAAACTGGCAGCTCCAATGGCTTCAGCTTCTGGGAGGGACGATCCTGGACACGCACAAATCTGGTTAGAAATCATTTTTCATGAGCAGTGAGGGCAACGCATTTAGTTCTCATTGCTGAATGCATAATAGAGACCATGTTGGAGCTGCATTTGTTCATTTGTTCAGCAACTCCTGATCCATGTCCTCATTAACTTTTGAGGTTCTGCACAGATACATGCTGTACAGTATTATTGAATTTTTTCATATTTGTCATACTTATTTTAAATTATATTTTCATCTCCGTCCTCCACTAATATCTCCATCCGTGGGTTGTATTTCCTTTTGTTCTGTCATCTCTCGCAATTTGCCACACACAAGACCCTCATTGATATGGGGGCGTTTCCATCACATTTGGACCCGCTGTCATTTGCACGATCATTCTTTGTAAATCACCCGCAAACCGTGGTTCACCCCCTCGCGCAAAATTCGAGATTACAGGTGAAAATTACAACACACAAGTTTTTCTCACAGTAAATCCGGCCCATAGTCCAGCGTGTCCTGGGTCCTTCCCAGGTGTCTCCTCCAGGGGGTGGCATGCAGGGAGGCGTCTAGAACCATCTTAACAAGCTGCTTGAGTCACCTTATCTGGCTCCTCTCCATGAGAAGGAGCAGGGGTTCTGCTCTGACCGAGCCTCACCTCATCTCTAAGGGAGAGCCCAACCACCCTGGAAGAAACTCATTTTGGCCTTTATCGTTGATCTTGTTCTTTCAGTCACTGCCAACAGCTGATGATCATGAGTGAGGGAACGTAGATCAACTGGTGAATCGAGAGCTTTGCATTTGGCTCAGCTCCTTCTTCACCATGACAGACTGATGCAGAATCCGCATCCCTGCAGATGCCTGTCAGTCTCCTACTTCATCCCTCCGTCTAGAACAAAACCCTGAGATGCTTGAACTCCCCTTTTTGTGTTCGAAACCCCAATTTGCTCCTTTTAAAGTTCATATCTTGTTTGACGTCTGTAAACAGAGCTTTGTGTTTCACATAGACTCAGAGCTGTTGTTTCAGGGTCTCCAGACACCCATGAATCCTGTATTTCACACACTTTTTTCTATTCAAAGTTTACAATAAATAAAAAAATATGATTTATTTCAACTTGTCTTTGAATTTTTTTCAAAGAGCTGCCATACATTACAGATGTTTTCTGCATCTGTAGCTGTTTTCTCTTCACTTTTCTGTCTTGGTTTATTAGAAATTGCCCTATCTTTCCAGTGAATGTTGGGTGTTCGGTTTCTAGATGCATCTGCTCATTAGAGCTGAAAGCTTCAGAGCTTCATGGTGGTTAGCGTTAGCTCATGCTAGCTGGCGCTCCCTCCAGACCTCTCAGCTTTGCATTGTAGCTGCATTCAGATTGCTTCTGCATTATTTTTTTGCCTTTAAGGGCAGTTTCGGACCATTTTGTCTTCATCATTTCATTTTAAACACTTTTTCATAACTTTCTTTACAAGCTAGTGGCTAGCTGACTGTTTTCTTCTGCTTTTTGGAGTTTACTAAGCAGCTAATTGACATTGGGCTACTGCCACTTTGCAACTGGATAACAGCTTCGCTTGTGTACTGAAAGCACCTGCTGGTCCCCTGGCACTCGCTGCCCACAGGCAAAAAAACAGAAAGTTTTTCGTGGCCATCTAGGTGGTGCTTCCGGCCCAACCCTGGGCCATTGCTCTATGGTTAAGATTATCTGTTTGCTTTCTAAATAAACATGGAAAAAAACTAACATATTCCAAATGAATGTGCTGCTCGATGTGCAGCATATTTTAGGTTCTTTAATTTCTTACCATTGCTATGCTGATGACATTCAGCTGTATATTTCTTCACAGAATACCATGCGATTTTGTAACAGGATGATGAAATCTCATGAGATTTTGTCATTAAATTAGATTGATGCTGCATTTTTAGATATCCATTTGATATCGGCATATGAAAATATCACGATATTTCAGTGTATCGATATTTTTCTCACCTCTATTTTTACAAGTGTGAGAAACGGAAAACAAAACTGCTATTTGAAATGACTGCTTATTTTTTTCAGCTTTAATATTGATATCGATATTGGTTGTCGGCCACATGAGTTTTGAAATATTGGCATATCGGATATCAGCCAAAATTCCAATATCATGCATCCCTACATTTCTTTTAAGCTTAAAATACAGGTCTTGCTTGAGTGTTTGGATTCCGTCAGGAGTTGGGTGAATGTCAATTGTCTTTAACATGAATAAAAATTGGAAGTCCTTGTTTGTGCCCCTGACAGATTTCTCCAAGAAACCCTTGGCCCGCTTGCCTCTTTATCAAGTCCTCAGTGAAGAACCTCAGGGCAACTCTTGACCCCGCACTGACTTTGGATGCTCATATATCACTGGTTTTTTATAGTTTTTCTCATTTAAAAAATATCGCCAAGCTGAGTCACATTGGGTCACAATCTGAGATGGAGATGATCATAGGGTTATTGATCCAATACCAATTAAATAAAGGGCTAGATACCGATACTTTTAACCCTCCTGTTATGTTTGTTTCTACGAAAAACAATAATGTTCCCGGGTCAATTTGACCCAAGGCATGTTTAATTATGCAAAAGTGTCAGAAAACAAAAAAATCCTTTCAACTCCTGTCATCTTTAACTCCATTACTAATGATTTTAATCAATATTGAGTGTAACATTTTTCTTTACCTCACATAGATGCATCTCACAATGCATGTGTGTGTCTGTCTGTGAGTCTCCAGCACACAAGTGACGTGTCATTCCATTGTCATAGTAAATACACACCAGAGTAGTGGAACAGAGTAATACTAACAGAGCAGAGTAATAAGTGTAATGGAAGTTCCTCTACCCACTTGTCCCACACTGTTCTCATACCTGTAGCTGCCAGCTTTGTTGTCTCCTGTCTGACAGCCCTCGTCTCTCAACTATCAAATCAGATTACTTTGGAGAAAATGTAAGTCTCCAGAGACATTGTGGCACGAAATACAGCCCTGCCTGCCTCTGCATCCCATATCCCCTGTCAGGATGAGGACCTCCAAATATAAAAAGGTCCATAAAAGTCCAGAAAAACTTGTCAATATTCCTCCATACCGCTCGTCCAATGTAATCCAAGTGTCCTGAGTGGGTAGCGTCCATAATTTACTCAAAACGACATCATTTAGTGTATTTTGATAGCCTAAACAGTACTGCATTGCATTTTCTGGAAGCACGTCCATGCGAGTTCACGACACTGCGGAAGCCGCGGCGTTCAGCGCCTACTCTGCAGATAATGCAAGCATAGAAGAAGAAATTTGCTGTTTACATTGTGGTAAGAGCGAACGAGCTGCAGACATACACAAGAGGGGTTAGCTATTGATTTAAAAGAAAGAAAGAAAGAAAGAAAGAAAGAAAGAAAGAGAAAGAAAGAAAGAAGGAAAGAAAGAGATTGCGCGATCTCGTCTGCCGCAGCTTCCGTAGTGTCGTGAACTCGCATGAATGCGCACCTGGGAAGTGCAATGTTCTACTCTTTAGGCTTTAAAAATGTACTAAATGATGTAGTTTCGAGTAAATTATGGACGCTACCCACTCGGGACACTTGGATTACAATGGACAAGCAGTATGGAGGAATATTGTCAAGTTTTTGTGGACTTTTATGGACATTTTTGTTTCAAGCACAGGTGAACTTCATTATATGAAAGTCGGCGGATAACAAAAAACCCCCTGATCTCCAGCTGCATTTGAAATATTAAAAAAGTGCTCCAGAGTCTTGCTCAGCATGAGGGTGAGTAGAAAATAAAGGCACATCATTCTGTGGGTGTTGTATCCCTTTAAGGCTTTAAATTTGAAGTTGATCATTTTAGACATTTTTAGACTTTTTAGACCCTGCAAGAACCCTGGTCTGTATATCATGCTGAGCAGGGGTATCGGCCAACAAACCTGACGTATCGACTGATGCCAATACCAGCAAAAAAAAAAGCAAATATCGGCTGGACGATGTATCAGTTAAGGATGTAACGATTACCAATAAAATTATTAACTGTGATAAAAATCCCAACGATTAGTAATACTGTTACAAATTTATATTTTTAAGGATGGAAGAGGGGATTTCAATAATACAGCAATAACAATGATAACCGTGATTATTTTGGTCACAATAACTGTGATATGAAATTTTCATATCGTTATATCCCTTGAATTGGTCTATCCTTACAGTCTACATTAAAGACCTTTGCGGCTGTATGTCCCCAAATCATGTGATTGGGTTTGTGGTTGTAGAACGTTGAAAACCAAAGGTGGACTCAGTGATCTCTTTTAAAAATCAGCTAAAGACACATCTTTCAAAACTTAATTTTCCTTATTATTATTGTCTGTGTGTGTTGTTTTGTGTTTTACTGTGAAGCACTTTGTGATTTTTATCTTGAAATGTGCTATATAACTAAAAAATTACTTCAAATACTTTTTAACAATACTTTATATTCTGGAAAATTATATATTGTTTTTGAAGCATTACATAATTCTTGGTAGGTTATTTGCCAGAGCAGGTATTTATGGTTTAAACTGCACATGGACGCCTCGTGTCAGCCTTTGTGTGCTATAGATAATTAAACCCTGTCAGGTTGTAGTATTTCTAACCCTGACACAAAATACTGCCACACATTTGTCTTGAACTGGCTGATAAACCAGATGCTCCTGGTTTAACTCTGCATATCAGTTCAGTTTATTATTGTCAATAATCACATTAACACCAATCATTTGGAAATTAAACCTGCATATGAAGATTTTTCACTAATTATGGCGGGTAGAGGAAGAGTGTGTTACCTGAAAGCCTGATGAGGAGGTCAGACGCCATCTTGGTGCTGACATCAGGGCTGAACAGAGAGGTGGCTGCCAGGAAAGGACTTGAACCTGCGGCGTGTGCGTCCGGCGTCCGTTCGTTCACGCTCAGAGAGCCCACATCTTTGCCAGAGTGTGTCTTTGCGCGTGTGCTTGCGGGGTGTGTGTGTCGTTTGGCTGCATCAGAGGGAGGCTGTAACACACTCGACCCACGCTTCATTTTCCAGAGTGTTTGTGTGTTTGTTTGAAAAAAAAAAAGTCAAAACTCAGAAAGAGAGGAGGACAAGAGAGAAGGAAGAGGAGGAAGAAGAGGAGGAGGAAGGCAGCGCTGCTAAAATAAGATGACTGTGTTTTCTAACATATGGAAGTGAGGAGAGCATGGCAGAGAAAGAAAAAGGGAGGATTTGCGTTTCACACCGAGCTGTTGCTGGCTCTCATTGACCTGAAAGACAGAGAAAGAGAAGGACGGAGGAAACGAGGGTGAACAAGGGCAGAGGGAGGAAAGAAGATGGATTGAGAGAGGAAGACAAGAGGGGAACAGAGCAGGCAGGATGAAGGGCGGGAGAGGACGGGGAGAGAAAGAGAAAGGGAGGAGGAGGAGAAGAGGAACATGAACAAAGTGAATCTGTGAATGAATAAATTATTGAATGGATAGGGTCTAATAATAAGGGGATAAATCACTCTGTTATCGCCATGGTAACAAACCCAGCTGTGTCATCTCCTGCCCTGACCTACCTGCTCACAAACAATCATCAGTTATGATCAATAACTGTCAATAACCACTTCAACCTGCCAGCATCCGTTAGTCCTGATTACTTAACACATGCATCACGACTCGGGATCAAAGTGCATGCAAATTAAACAGAAGTTAACATTTTTTTTTGTTTTTTAGATGGAAAATGAGTTTTTATTTGCAGTAAAAGCTATATGTGTGAAATTAAATTTTGACAAAATTTTATATTTTAGCTTTAAATTGCTTAAATGGGATGTTTAAATAATATAATAAGATTAAATACAAAAAATTGTAAATAATAAAAAAAAATAAAACAATACAGAGGTTAGCTTAAATAAAAAATCAAACTTAAAATTTTGCACAATAAAAATTCAATAAAAAAATCTATATATAAAAAAAAAAGACAATACATTTTTAAATCTCAGCAATTTTGTTATATGGAGCTGAGGGATAAAATAAAATAATTAAAATGAAATAAAATAAAATAACTGTTACGGCAGGTGTTTATCGCTTCGGTTAACTCACCAACCTCGACCCCGTTTCGCTCAGCCTCGCGCCCCTGTCTCTAGGCGACACCATGCGGACTGTTACCGCCGCATCCGGCAAGGGAGCGAAAAATCACCGGTTGCCAGTTATTCCACAACCCCCCCTCCCACCGCTGTCCCCTCGGTGTCGGTCGGTCGGTCGGTGTCAGAACCCCCCCGGAGCCCCGCTGTTAGCTAGGTACCTCTCCCCGTTACTGCAACATGGCTGAACGGCACTCCGACTCCCCGCCACACCGAGTCAGAAAGTCATTCACCGGTGCGGGATGTCGGCGCGCTATTTAGTCCCATTAACTGCCAATTCAGAAATTTATCAACGGCTTTCCCTCGCGCTGCTTCCTGTTACCGGGAACAAGGGCAGGTGTCAAGAGCCCAACCGTTACCCCCCCACCCCTCCACCTCCGCGCGCCCCCCTCCTCCTCGCCTCTGCTCTCCTCTCCCGCAACATGGCTGAACGGTAACCCGACCTCACAAGACCTCAAAAGTCAATTTTCACGGGTCAGTTAGCATCATTAACGGCCTTAGCTGGTACCATGCCGCCCCGGGACAAGACAGTCCCCCCCCCGGCTCAGCCTCCCTCCGTGACTTACCGGTACCATGGGGGCAGGTGGCGGCGGTGGCGGCGCTGGTGGTGGTGCAGTCCAGGGCATAGCCTATATATAGACTATAGATACCTTCCATGTCTAATTCCCTCTTTTCTCCTTTTGTCACGCCAGACCTCCACGGTTTCTCCTCCCGTTTCCGCATCCACGGTGTGAAAGTGGTACAAAAACGACTCCAGCGAGGAGATGATCCGTCTCCTCCCCGAGCCCGAGGATGACGGGTCGGTCACCGAGCAGGGCAGATGGAGGTTTCCGCCTCCTCTCTTTCTGTGTGCGCGCGCGTGTGTGTGTGTGTTGAGGGAGATGCAGTGTGTCTGTATGAGGCCAAAAATGACAAAATGTACATTTTAACAGAGTTCATACTGCACTTTAACCACGAAGAGGTACAACTCTACTATTTAAAAGAGGTTTTTATTTGTTGAAATACAGGCTTTTCTTCATTCCATCATTCCTTTGTAAGTTTTTTTGTTTGTTTTTATTTGTTTTTAACTGTTAGTTTGTTTCTCATTGTCTAAGGTTGTTATTATGTAATACAATATATAAATGTCAATTTAAAAAATGCAAAAAGGCTTGTGCTTGGCATCTAACATAAAAAAAATAGTAGGCTATATAAATGCATCCTTCACTGTCTTGAAGTACAGTAACTTTTACTGTACTTGTGATCCCAATATTTGTTCTAAATATAACTACCACTGTGATACTAGCTGATGAAGAGTTGCTAAAGAAATTATACATGCATATAGCATACCTATATGGCAGGAAACAGCTGGGAGTAATTTGGAGCCTGTTAAAGCAGATGTAGAATACAAATATATCAAAAAAGCATATGAAGAATACACATACATTTCTTTAAAAGGCTTTGAAAATTTCATAAACACATATTTCACTCCTAATATTAGATGTTAGAACAGACATTTTAACATTTCATGGTAAATATAAGCTTGTTGTGAATTTTAAGGCAGCAACACATTTCAAAGAGTTGGGAAGGAAGCAACAAATGGTCAGAAGAATAATTGTCACAAATAACAACTGGAGGAGTTTTTGAAAACTAATGAGGACAGGTCAGTAAAATGTCTGGGCATAACAGGAGCATTTCAGAGGCAGATGGAAAGATGGACATAAGTTCACCAATTTGAGACTAACTGGGTCTAAAATTAGTAAAATTGCAAAGACTTTGAAGCTGCTGTCATAAATTTCATAATATTTCACAAGTTGTTTATTCTATTGTCTACTCTATTCTATTTGGAATAAGATGTTGGTTTGTGAAATTTGCATATCATTGCAGTAGTTTTTACACAGCGTCCCAACTTTCTGGGAGTTGGGGTTAAAAATAAATGTGTAGTCTTCATCTGCTTCCTTATTTGACGTGTTTATGTTATAAAAAGTCTTAAAATGCCACATTTTTTATTGGCTCTGAGAGATATAAGACTTCCAGCATTACTCTCTGCAGTTCCCACTGATACAGTTTGTACGGAAAGCATTCAGACCCCTTTAAACTTTTCACTCTTTGTTTCATTGCAGCCATTTGCCAAAATAAAAAAAGTTCATTTTATTTCTCATTATTGTACACTCAACACCCTATCTTGACAGAAAAAAACAGAAATGCAGAAATTTTTGCAAATTTATTAAAAACGAAAAACTGAAATATCACATGGTCATAAGTATTCAGATCCTTTACAGTGACACTCATATTTGAATGAATGAATGAATGAATGAATGAGAAAGTGTATTTGGTTTTAAAGAAAAAGCTGATTTCTCTGTCGACCGATGTAACCGAAAGGGTGTAGGTAGAAGCTTTATAGTTTTTTATAGTCTCTTAAAACTAACTAGTAGCCTACAACATAATCAGGACAGCTATTCCAAATATTTACACCTTTAACCTTTAACTCATATTCTGTCCATTTCTTCTGATCCTGCTTGAGATGGTTCTACTCCTTCATTGGAGTCCAGCTGTGTTTAATTAAACTGATTGGACTTGATTAGGAAAGACACACACCTGTCTGTATAAGACCTTCCAGCTCACAGTGCATGTCAGAGCAAATGAGGATCATGAGGTGGAAGGAACTGTCCAAGGAGCTCAGAGACAGAATTGTGGCGAGACACAGATCTGGACAAGGTTACAAAAGAGTTTCTGCAGCACTAAAGGTTCCTAAGAGCACGGTGGCCTCCATAGTCCTTAAATGGAAGAAGTTTGGGACGACCAGAACTCTTCCCAGACCCGGCCTTCCAGCCAAACTGAGCAATGGTGGGAGAAGAGCCTTGGTGAGAGAGTAAAGAAGAAGCCAAAGATCACTGTGAGCTCCAGAGATGCAGCAGGGAGATGGAGAAAGTTCCACAAAGCCAACTATCACTGCAGCCTCCACCAGTCGGGGCTTTATGGCAGAGTGGCCCGATGGAAGCCTCTCCTCAGTGCAGACATATGAATGCCCGCATAGAGTTTACCAAAAAACACATGAAGGACTCCCAGACTGTGAGAAATAAGATTCTCTGGTCTGATGAGACCAAGATTGAACTTTTTGGAGTTAATTCTAAGCGGTATGTGTGGAGAAAACCAGGCACTGCTCACCACCTGCCCAATATGATCCCAACAGTGAAGCATGGTGGTGGCAGCATCATGCTATGGGGGTGTTTTTTCAGCTTCAGGGATGGGACGACTGGTTGCAGTTGAAGGAAAGATGAATGCAGCCAAGAACGGAAAGATCCTGGAAGAAAACGTCTTCCAGAGTCTTAGGACCTCAGACTGGACTGAAGGTTCACCTTCCAACAAGACAATGACCCTCAGCACACAGCTGAAATAACAAAGGAGTGGATCAGAACAACTCTGGACCATTCTGGACCGGCCCAGCCAGAACCCTGAGTATCTCTGGAGAGACCTGAAAATGGCTGTCCACCACCGTTCACCATCCAACCTGACAGAACTGGAGAGGATCTGCAAGAAGATCCCAAATCCAGGTGTGGAACACTTGTTGCATCATTCCCAAGAAGACTCATGGCTGTACGAGCTCAAAAGGTGCTTCTACTCAGTACTGAGCAAAGTACTGAATACTTATGACCATGTGATATTTCAGTTTTTTTTTTTTAATAAATTTGCAAAAACTACTACATTTCTGTTTCCTTCTGTCAAGATGGGCTGCTGAGTGACATTAATGAGAAATAAAATTAACTTTTTTTATTTTGGCAAATGGCTGCAATGAAACAAAGTGTGAAAAGTTTAAAGGGGTCTGAATACTTTTCCGTAACCACTGTATTTATACAGTGGGGGGGAAAAACGTATTGAACATGTCAACATTTTTCTTAGAAAATCTATTTCTAGCAGAGCTATTGACATGAAATTCTTACCGGATGTTGGCAACAACCCGAATAATGCACACATACAAAGAAATCCTAACATTTATGTCCATAAATGAGGTTACAGTGGGTTGCAAAAGTATTGGTAGCTGTTATTGCTGCAACCAAGTACTGATTGTGACTTAATGACTTAGTGTGAATACTTTTGCAACAATGAAATACAGACTTATACAACCTATTCATAGTAAAGAGTACTTACGAACAAAAACAGTGATGGATTGTTGAGTTTGTGCCATTTCCTTTCATATAAAAAGGTGAAACCCACTTTTGCTTTGTTCTTTTCTGAGCAATTTAGTTTTGGTCATGGGTATGAATACTTTTGCAAGCCACTGTATGTGTAATATAGTGAAATGACACAGGGAATAAGTATTGAATACGCTTACTGAGATGAATTTGATACTCAGTGCAAAAACCTTTGTTGGTGATTCCAGCCTCCAGATGCCTCCTGTGTAGAGAAACCAGTGGAAAACGTTGCTCAGGTGTGATTTTGGTCCATTCTTCCACACAAACTGTCTTCAAATCTTAAAGGTTCCTGGGGTCTCTTCTGTGAACTCGGATCTTCAGTTCTTTCCAAAGATTTTCAAGTGGGGTGATTGACTGTCCCGTTCTAGCAGCTTTTTCCTTTTTCTTAAACCAGGTGAGTGTTTCTTGGCTGTGTGTTGGGATGGTCGTCTTGCAGAAAGATCCAGCCTCTTTTCATCTTCAGCAGCTGCAGATGCAGCAGATTCTGGTCCAGAATGTCTCTCTACATTCCTCCATTCATTCTTCAATGATATGAAGTCTGTCAGTACCACATGCTGCCAAACAGCCCCCAGTATGATGCTCCCACCTCCAAACTTCACTGTTGCTATGATGTTATGGGGTCATGTGTGGTGCCATTTCTCCTCCAAACATGTTGTGTCTTATGACATCTGAAGAGTTCAGTTCTGTCTCATCTGACCAGACTATGTTTTCCAGAATGTCATGGGTTTGTCCAGATGTTGTGTTGCAAACTTCAAACCAGCATCAACCTGCTTCTTCTTCAGAAATGGAGTCTTCCGTGGTGTCCGTGCATGAAGGCCATGGTGGTTGAGTGCATTACTTCTTGTTTTCTCTGAAACAACTGTACCTGCTGATTCCAGGACTTTCTGAAGCTCTCCACGAGTGGTCCTGGGCTGTTGGAGAACCTTTCTGATCATTGTTCTGACTCCTCTGTCTGAAATCTTGTGAGGAGCACCTGGCCGTGGCCGCTTTATGACGATGCCGTGTTCTTTCCACTTCCGGATGATGGTCCCAATGGTGCTCACTGGAACTTCCAGAAGTTTAGAAATGCACCTGGAACCAATGCCTTCAGTGTGTTTGCAATAATAAGGCTGCGTAGGTCTTTAGACAGCTCTTTGCTTTTACCCATCATGCAATGCTTCTTGTCTGACACCTTGGTGATTAGAAACTTTTTTAAAGGCATCAATCAGGACTAAACCAGCTGATATTACTTTGCACTGATAGGGGACAGGATTACTTTCTACATACTGACAGACTGCAACTGCTTTCTTGGCTTTCCAGATCTTTTTGTCCTCCATTTCTTCATGTGTTCAATACTAATTCCCTGTGTCATTTCACTATATTACACATAACTTACTTTATCGACATAAATGTTCAGATTTCTTTGTATGTGTGTTGTTGTGGACATCAGGTGAAAATTTCATGTCAACAGCTCTACTAGAAATATATTTTCTGAGAAAAATGTTGACCTGTTCAACCCCCCCCCCCTCCCCCCCCCCACATATATATATATATATATATATATATATATATATATATATATATATATATATATACACAGTCGTCCTCAAAATTATTCATAGTCTCCAACTAAAGAAAAGGCTGAATTCACAATCGTAATTCAAATAACAAGACATAAAAGAAACTACTTATAAATAAAAAATTCACAAAATTACAATTTAGTGAAATAAAATATTGCTTTTGAGTTGTTGTTGGAAATGATAGTTTAAAAAAAACATAACAAAAAAAAAAAATGCCCTGGACACCAAAGAGCACCTTTTCCCATGAACAGTGGGCCAACAGGTGTAGAAGTCTTTTTGAACAATAGAAAACACACGGTGATCGTTTCAAAGTGTTGCACAACAAAATTCTAGCTTCGGAGCCCCATCATGCTTATTCAGTTGTTTGATTTTGTGTTTGTTTTTAACATTTCTTTCAAACCACAATTCAAAATCAGTGTCATGATTTCCATAGAATTTTTATGTTTTATTACTTTTGTCAATTTCAAATTATTTCACTGACAGTGGATTTTTTCTGTCTATATATCTATATGTCTATACATATATATATATATATATATATATATATATAACTGTCATTGGAATCAGAACCATGTACAAACCCATAAATGTGCGTTCAAACAACACAAGTTTCATTCTAAGTCAACCCAAGGAACTGACCCTGTCAATTTGCTGGTTCAGACTAATCACAGTTGGTCACCTGGAACAAACACTGTTGGGCACTCTGATAATCTAATAACGCTCCAATCAAATGCTGAAGTTGTACAGTGCTGCTGTACTCTGGTTTGGATTTGACAGCATGCAGTACCTGGTTTCAGTCTACAGGTGGAGCCATAGTCAGCTGTTTATATCTTTGTTGTTCCTGGAGGTACAAAAGCAGGAATTTAAAATATGAGATAATGTAAAGACTATAGAGTTTGACTTTAAACAAAAATACCACAACACACAATAACCTCAAATCCAGACAGTTGTTGAGCACATCCAATCAACACATCAACAACTGGACACAACACTGGTTTTTATTCCATACATTTTGTGGTTTGTGGAGACCGTTGGGCTTCTCCAGGAGCTCTACAATGAGGATGATGATCTCAAAAACTGATTTTCTTTTATCACCTTTTCATACTTGTCTTTCTCTCACAGAACAACAAAAAAGCACATTTTAGCAAAATAACTGATTAATTTAATCCTGGATGTTTTGTGAGTTACAAGGAAAAAGACTTAAAGGTGCAGTGTAACAAAATGAAAGGTCAGTGGCAGAAAAATGTAATATACAATTCTAAACTATGTTTCTACTGATGTGTAATGGCTGCACTAGAATAGCTGTTATGTGTTTATTTTCTTAGAATTAATCATTTATATGTACTTGCAGGGGGTCCACATACACGGAAGCTGCCAAATTTTGTGCTGTAATTTTTACAACAGCATGTCTTAATGAACAAAGTGAGAACCCTCTGAACTTAAAAACTCCTGTACCAATTTTGTGTAATGGGAGTTAGAGCACTGTTTGGGATAAATAATGCCTTAAAATGCATTAAAAGTAGTTACTCATAGTACAGTTAAAGCTACACCTGAGACCACTGGAACCACTCACAGGTGAAAACATCTTTATGTCTGGGAGAATTTTGGCCTGTAACGACCACCGTATAGCGCTTGGAATAAAAAGTCATTTGAAAGAAAACATCTTTTCTTTCAAATACCCATCTTTACCACTAGATGTCAGTAATTCTTACATACTGTACCTTTAAACATGATTTAAAGCGTGAAAACATTCAAGTTTTCAGTTATAACTGAAGGAATTGGATATATTTGATTGTTTTATACACTGTATTGGTGTTAAAATTGTGTAAAATGATAAAAACGTAATTCTCAAAAATTAAAAACTGAAAAAAAAACACACCAAAAAGAGGAAAAATTTAAATGGAATTTTAGAAAAAGTAAAACAGATTTGATAAGGCTCTACATCTGTATTTCTGGGAGAAGTTGGCCACTGATAGCCACCATACACTCACAACAGTGCTTGGCATATGATGTCCTTGCTATACCCATCTTTACCACTAGATGTCAGTAATTCTTACCCACTGTACCTTTAAAAATCTATAAGTAAAATAGTGAAAATAATTATAATAATTATTATAATAATAATAATAATCAGTAAAATAATAATATGCCTATAAATTTAAAAAACTCCACATTTTCCCCCTTTCTTTTATTAAAAGAAGTACAAGAACATCATCAAAATATTTATATTCAATGAACCTTTTAGAAAACATTCTGAAAAACCTGAAACTTTAAAAAAAACAAAAACAAAAAAACAAAACAAAAAACAAAACAGCAGTTTTAACAATATTTTGCATCAGTAGCACAATTTTGACAAGTGGTATAACGATCTCGTGTTGCCCTGAGAAAATCTCCAGCCTTAAATCCAGTGGACGATGTGGCAGCTGGGAACAGGAGTCTGGATTCCTCAGTTTGCTTGAACCAGGATCAGAGATCAGGGAGGTTGCACAGAGAGGGAAGCAGCAAACAGGACTTTCAGCTTCTGTAAATGGGTGTAAACAGTTCATCTGGTTGAGCATCAATCATGAGGTTTTCTCTAAAGCAACTTACAAGTGAAAAACAACATACTGGGGGACAACATGGGACCCAGTTTACTGACTTTAGGACTTTAACAGCCTTTTTATTGCAGGTTGGTCTACTCTCTGAACCACGACCACTACAGTGGACATTGGTTCAAAATAACAGAGGTTTTGATTTGTTTTTTTAAGCTTTCATAGTAAATAAGACTGAAATTGAGGTGTGAATTTTAAGGTGCAGTTCAGATGTGCCGTACAAAATGTTCCTGCAGAACAGTTTCACAGTGTTGTCTGAACATGCTGTTGGATGGGTTATGATTGCTTCCCTGTGGGTAGCAGGGCGAGGCCAAGCAAAGAATGTTTTTTCTAACCTCCTTTTACAGTATTCCTTTGTCAAGGCTCCAGTTTCCTTCTCTACTGGGAAGCCAAACTGGTAAAACCTGTGAATGGACCGCCTCTGTGGACACATATCACTGCTGTGGTTTTAAAGTCGGGGACTCAGGGCTGGCTGAACCTCGAGGAGGTTGCATCAACTGAAATGTGCCATGAACGACGTGATGGGGAGTTTCAGAGAAGACTGAGGTGGGTGGACTGGACTGTCCCTATAATTATTCACATTACATTATTACAATTTAGTTCTGAGAGACTTTGGAGAATTAGAGGTTCTTTTTAAATAATGAATAAAATTTTTAATTTTACAAGTAAAGAAAAATATTGAGAATAAAGTTTAAATGCAACAGAAAAAAACTTACTACAGAGAACAACATTAAAAGTTGAGAGTAAAGTTGAAGAAAAAGTCCAAAACTTTTTATCAAATTGAAATCTAGATAATGAAATGTTACAGGGAAAAAAAAAGTTCAGTATTATTTCAACAATAAGGTCATGCTGAGACTGAAGTCAAACTGTTGAGAGGAAAGGTTATATGATATTACAATAATGGATTCGAGCACATACTTCTATGGCCCTGCACACTGAGAGTGGAGAAAAGTTATGTTCACTGAAGGTACAAGTGAGTTTTATTAGTTAGTAGCACCACTGCATGCGGTTTAAAACATTCTTCAATATTCATTTTTCTCATATTTGCCATAGTTGTTTTTCTCCTCCTCCTGATTTACGCAACCAGGTACTGTAAGAAGCCAATACGCATCAATGCCTGGAAGCACTAAATGAACTGGGTGGGTTTAAGGTGAAGTCATATCTCATGGTTTGAAGACAGTTTGTCCAATTTTAAAAGAAGAAAAAATTTAAACAACCTCAGTTACAGACTGGTTGGAGGTAAAGCACCACTATAAAGTTGTTTGCAACCACCGAACCTCTCATTCTTCAAAGGCTACAGCCAACTCTATAGTTGTTGTATACGTCTTCTTCTGCTGTTTTGTCCTCTGTTACTCTTCTCTGATTTTTTTCCGTTTGCTGGTTGCATGTCAGCTATTTAGCTTAACACTGACCGTGCGGTTCTCGCTGGTATTGCTCTGTTTTTGGCATCAAGTGACAGATGCACAAGCCCTTGAAAACGGACCAAATTTCTTGTGCAACCAAAGCAGGAGATGGACGAAACTATCCGTTTTCTGCGTCCAGTGTAAATGGGCCTTTAGTGTTCTTTTGCTATAGAATAATCTGGGCAAACACCACAAACAGACCGTCCTCCATTGCTTAGGATACATATCTGTACATGTGTAACTAGAACAGATGACAAACAGACGATTTTCTTAACAATATCGAGGAAATCTGGAAGGACTTACAAATTCCTTTGTTGTTGGAACAGCAGTGAAAAAATTGAATCGTGGTAATCACGGACATTTATTTCATGAAGATTTATTTCATGCTTATTTTATTCCCAACAACAAAAAAGCAGTAATTTTAGTGAACACTTATTAATCTGACACTATATTTCATCAATCCATGGTCCCGAAAATGAAGCGCCCATAACGTTATTATGCTAGCTAAAGCTAACAGAGACAGCTGTGGTTTTGCTGAGATTTAATGACTAATCAGGGAGATATTGTGAAATATAACATTGTTTACTCTTATCAGGGCAACATTGGGACCAAAAAATAAAAACAATTCAGTCGCAAATACAAACGGATCACGTAGACGGTGTCCTGCAGCCTTTAGTTTCTTCTGCAGGACATGTATAGGCTATGTGATCTGTAGAGTCCTGTTTGTGTTTCTGACAGAACTGTTTTTATTCTTTGGTCCCAACGTTGCCCAGATCAGAGCAAATAACATTGTATTTCCCTATATTTCCCAGATTAGTCATTAACTCTCTGTCAGCATTAGCTAGCATAATAACGTTATGCGGTGCGTCATTTTTGGGAGCATAGATACGTGAAATAAAGTGTCAGATTAATGAGTGTTCAGCATAATTTACCGTGTTTTTGTTGTTGGAGATTAAATCCAGTGTTTTCTCTGCCGTGGCAGCAGGTTATTCCTCCTCTGCTCTGTGTATCTGGTATTCCTTCCCGATACAAACTCAATGACACCAGTGGACTGAGCAGCATCGTCCACTTTTGTCACAGACAGCAGAAATCTTCATGAAATAAATGTCTATGATCTTCTTATTCATTTATTACCACAATTAAAGTTTTCCACTGCTGTTCCAACAACCAGGAATGTGACATTCCTTCCAGATTTCCTCCATATTGTCAAGAAAAAAGTCAGATTCTCATCTGTTGTGATAACACATGTACAGAAAGGCTCTCCCGGCAATGGCGAATGGTCTAGTTGTGGCGCTTGACCAGATTAGTCTACAGTTTACAGCTGTAGTTAGTGAGAAGACAGCAGTGAGGACTGAGGATTGAATGAAGTCAGAGCTCCATCTAGTGGACAAACAGTGCAATGACATCATTCTGCGCAGCTGACATTTCATAGCATTTACTGATTATGAGAAATTGGGAATATATCGGCACGTGACTGGCAATACTCTGGCTGATTATGATTATTTTGAAAGGGCTATAATCGGACGATAAATCAGTCAGGCTCTACTTTCTTCTTGGAATGTGGCTTCAATCAGCAGAGTTCTTTTTACATCTAAACATGGAGCTGTTGCTCTAAGTGCCAAGTTGCACAGGAGGTGATGATTCTTTCTACCAATCATTGCAGTATGTCAAGCTCCACCCTTTTGGATCCCATCGGTAGGATGGGATACCAAACTAGGCTACGGTCATATGGCTAAGTTTTGGCAGCCAAGTCTACATGGAGTCAATACTGTAAGTTATTATGGGCCAAACAAAACATTTTTCGCTTTTTGGATAGAGCAGATCACATTTTAATATCATCTCATGTGGTAATAGTCTCTCATGTTGTAAACATATTTCTCAGAGAAAACTAGGTTGAGGCTGGAATCGAAGTATTTGTCAGAAAAAGTACAACTGGATTTTATTCCCTTAAACTTTCAGCCGTAGTTAAGTGCAGGTTAAATTTTTATGTAGTGGTGAAAGTTGTGTAAAAACCTTCCAGAAACCTTATAAACAAGTTATGCTGAAATAGCCAAAACACCTTCAGGGTTCAAATATAACATACAGGGAAGAAAAGACGCCCCTTTCAAAAGGATATTTTAGTAGTCTCAGGTCAAGTTAAAGAGTTGTGAAAGCCAGTAGATGTCATGCCGGCCAACTATAAGTTATTGTTTCAATGATTCAGTGTCCAAGGCTACAAGAGGAAAGTAAAACATTCTTCAGACATGACATAATTCATTTTCTTTTCAGAATGCTCATGCAATATTATAAGCATATCAAACTGGATAAAAGTTAATCATCCAGCTTCTCAATTTGGTGTAGGAAATGAAAGGAGGTGAAGCAAGTTCATTTACAAGGAAAATATAACGGTTTGAATGTACACAAACCATAAAGGTTTCAAGAAACAGAAAATGTGACACTGAATGTCATGTTTTTAACCAAGAACAGATTTCTAAATGTCTTGTCACAGATGTTGGTAGGAGTGATAATTTTTACTGGTCTTTGTGCGTCACATTTCAGATTACTGAGGTTAAAGTAGACCAGGAAACAGTCACTGTACAGAACAGTTCCTAGATTTGCCTAAACTCTCTGAACTTCTGTGTTGTCCTGAGGACATGGTGAAAACACTGTTGCCATGTCTTAACCAGTCTCAGAGTTCCTTTCCCGGAGCATCCAGAGTTTGTTTTACCAGATTTAAGGTTAATGTGCTCAGTTTGAGACCGATTGAGTTCCTGTGTCTGCAGATTACTCTCTGGTGGTGGGTATAGTGAGGTAGGACACCACCCACTGTTTCCTGTTACAGGGTCTGTACGCTACCCGCTGGTTCCGGTCCTGGAATCTGAAGCTTTCCCTCCTGTTTCCTATTCCAGGGGTCTGCAGACTACCTGCTGGTTCCTGTCCTAGAATCTGAAGACATCCCTCCTGATTCTGTCCAAAGGTTTTGTGGTCTACCTGCTGGTTCCTGCCCTAGAATCTGAAGACATCCCTCCTGATTCTGTCCAAAGGTTTTGTGGTCTACCTGCTGGTTCCTGCCCTAGAATCTGAAGACATCCCTCCTGATTCTGTCCAAAGGTCTGTGGACTACCTACTGGTTCCTGCCCTAGTATCTGAAGACAACCTTCCTGATTCTGTCCAAAGGTCTGTGGACTACCTGCTGGTTCCTGACAAGGGATCTGAAGACATCCCTCCTGATTCTGTCCAAAGGTCTGTGGACTACCTGCTGGTTCCTGTCCTAGAATCTGAAGACATCCCTCCTGATTCTGTCCAAAGGTTTTGTGGTCTACCTGCTGGTTCCTGCCCTAGAATCTGAAGACAACCCACCTGATTCTGTCCAAAGGTTTTGTGGACTACCTGCTGGTTCCTGACAAGGGATCTGAAGACATCCCTCCTGATTCTGTCCAAGGGTCTGCAGACTACCTCCTGGTTCCTGTCCTAGAATCTGAAGACATCCCTCCTGATTCTGTCCAAAGGTTTTGTGGACTACCTGCTGGTTCCTGACAAGGGATCTGAAGACATCCTTCCTGATTCTGTCAAAGGGTCTGCAGACCACCTGCTGGTTCCTGTCCTCAAATCTGAAGACAACCCTCTTGATTCAATGATCTGAGGACAACCTGCTGATTCCTGCTAAGGGACCTGAAGGCTCAACCTGATCTCACAGAAATATGTGAAATATTTACAGATTTGAATGAGGTTCCAACTCTTATTCCCATGGTTTTGGCATGTAATCATTCAATATTCTTGTCAAATCCATGGAAAATAGGCCAATATTAAGTGATCATGTGGCCAAAGGTGAAGCTAGTTTCTGGTTTTCTGGTTCAGGAACAACAAAATAAAAGCATGTTACATTTTCTAATGGAGACAAAAATGTTTTTTTTTTTTAAAAAATATGTTTCTTTGTCATAATTTCACTAAACTAACTGTGGTAAACTAAAACAGTTTGGTCTCTCTCTGTCATTTTGTGTGTGCCTGTGTGTCAGTTCACTGCTAATTCATAGCTTATCTATCCACCTATACATTTTTGTCCAGGGGAATCCTAGGATGCATTCCTACACGTCGTAACTCCTTAAGCATCTCTGGGTCTTCCCCAAACCTTCGTCCATGGAGGACATTATAATCAGCGAGACATATTATGCCACATAATTTACAAAAATATCATTAATAAATCAACATTACTTTTTCTCAGCATAGTAAGCTGGAAACAGTGCAAGTAAACAACAGTTTACCCCCATTTGTGGTTTGTTTCTAGATTAAGGTGAGGCTGTCAGAAGCGGCATGAGAGAGAGATAGTATGTAAATGTAAAGGGTTGTGTGTGTATGTTTGAAAAGACATTCAATCTAAGGTGAGTAAATATAAATATAAGAGACTGAAGTTCCTTATTCTATGACTGCATGTACGTAACTGCCTACAGGAGGGTTAAAATATTATGAATTTCCTCTGAAGGGGCATTTAGAAACAGGAAAAAAACAGTCTGTGATATACGATTAACCTGAAAAGAACCCATGCAGGCGTGTGGAGGACATACAAACCCCGACTTGGGTCTTAGGAGGATGAAATAGAAACCTATACTCCAGCACAGTGATAAATACTGGAGCAGCATTCAGCTTATTTTATGTTTGATGGAATAAGAAAATGGAAAGAAGGCATAAGAAATGATGGTTCAGATCAAAACTGTGTCTCTATGTCTGCTGTCTGCTCCTCCCTGAAAATGGTATCTAAATCAGATTTAACTAAAGACTGAACAGAGATTTTTCTTTCTTTCTTTTCTTTCTTTTTTTTAACATGTCCTGCTCCACTTTCATCACATAAAACCAACAATCCACCCCTTATTCATCTACAATATGTGTTCACCCGTATGCAAATCATTTAGGCGACTTATTTCTAAACTGGACAAAAAATAAATGTTGGATTTAAGCAGATCGAAAGGAGGTGGTTAAGCTACCTTTGTAAACAAGCAGCAGCCTTCTCTGCAGTGAGCTGTGCACTGGCCAGAATAGAAATTACTGGGAGATCCTGGTGGGGAGGTGGCTACAGCTGTTGTACATCCTGTTAGTGAGTTGAGGTGTGGTGATGGATTTAATCACATAGAAATACCCTCACTAGACATTCACCTCTCAAACAGTGTAAAACTGATGTAAAAACTTGTCTTCAAATGTACAAAAGCAGACTTTGTCTTCAGTGTCACCTTATAAAACATCATTTGAAACAGAAATCTTCTTCTTAAGAATGACCACATTATCTACATGCAAATATATGGTTATAACTTCATTATATTGTTGAGTGTAAAAAAACAAATCTATTTTGGTATTTCAACAAGTGTATGAAAAAAAGTTTCTTTTTGTTTGTTTTGTTTTTGTACGCACAGTCACTCTGCAGATAAAGATCCTAACAACATAAAGTTAAGCTAGCATAAATTAAGAGCTACATGCTAACTCGCTAAAATTGTTCTAACTGTAATGTGTAGTTGCTCCTGTTTTGTGATAATTGGACTATATAAAAAGTTTGTAAGACCATCTTAAATAATGAAACCTTCAAAAACAAGTTAAACAAAAAACAAACAGCGTCTTAAATAAAGACGTAGCTCTACACACCATTAGCCACTTTACTAGCCCCAGTGGAAAAGTTTTTATGTAGCACACAGCCTAACAGAAAGTTTTGAAGCCCTGTTCTTTTAAGTTTTTAAAGTTTTATGCTCATGAAAAAAATGTTTATTCTGTTTGAATACACATTTCGAAAAAAAAAAATCCCTCAGTTTTATGTTAAATTATCTGAAAATGTAAGCAAACAATGCTGAAACATAACCAAAACAATCTACAGTAGGCTATGTGCTAAAAGTTAAATGCTACAGTATAGCATATTGGTATAGTTGGCTAGTTTTCAACCCAGTCATTCCTGACGTATCATATTTGATACATATAATTTCTGAGACCTTTTGCATCACTTAAGGTAAAAAAAAACAAACAAAAAAACTTTGCTCAAAACTGTTGTACACAATCTGATACTTGACTTCTGCGCCCTGGTGGACACCTTTTACACTATACAATAATTTTGACATGATACACGGTAATAAACTGCAGATAACCAAAAATGTATATTTTTTTGTTAATTTTATTTTTTTACATTTAGTTAAAAGGCCAAATAAAGATTTCAGATCAAATTAGAATTTTATGCAAATTTTTGCATTCCTGCAAATAAATAGACAGATTACCATTTGATTGACTGGATAACCTCCAGATCTACAGGTTCCAGTTCTATGTGTCCCTCTCCTCCCTCTGTATCCCAACTTTAAATTCCTTTGTGTCTCGGGCTCATCATCACACTCTCTGGGACATCCCTGAACCGGGATTCAAACCCTCCAGACGTTTTCCCACACAACTGAGCTGACAACTGATCTGACAGACTTGCTGTAAACTGGGTGAATTTCTGAAGCTTATATCTGTAGAAAGGTAAGGATGCTCAGACATAAAACTGAACCATTTTCTCTTGCACCACATTATTCATTGTTTGTAAATTCTTTCCTGAGAGAATTCTCTAATTTGAAAAACTTTTACAAGTGTCTTGTTTTGTCAAGTAACATCTGAGATGTCGGGCCTTAGTAACACTATAAAAGAAAATTAATGCAATATTTTTTTAACTGACAGTGTTGTTGGGACACGTGCATCTGTGTACTTGTTCAGCCATCAATGTGAGGGTTGCTTTGCGTGTTTAGCCAACAAAGTGAGGACATTTTTGGAAAGTGAGGACATTTTGACCAGTCCTCACAAAAAAAGCCCAAGAAAAACCCATTTTTGAGGGTTAAGACTTGGTTTTAGAGTTTAGGTTACAATTAGGTTTAGTTAGGATTTTTAAGACCTGGCAAGGACCAGAATATATCTTTTAATGATCTACAGTATTGTTTGCAGTTCTTCTTATCTAAATTTAGTTTTTATTTATCTAGCAATCTGGTGTTATTTTACTAGATATTTACGTTTTATAACCTTTTTCTGGAAGCTAAAAAAGTGTTCCCTGCTCAGTAGTTTGCATAATGTCACAATGTAAAATTTCACATATGGATAAACTATAATAAATAATGAAATCCTTCCAAATCGTACGTGTCTGCTGTGTTTCAGTGCTTTTACTGAAACATTTTTTCCTGTGTATGTGCTTGTAGAGATGTTTCCCATCCTTCTATTTTATGGGCTGGTTTTCATCTTCTGCTCACTGGCTCCGCCCACCACATCTTTCTCCCATGGTGGAAGCCACGCCTCCTGTCGGGAGATGATTCCTGGTCATATCCGCGCTCATCCCCTGGATCCGCAACACAGCCATGTGGGTTTACGCACATCTGCCTCTTCGTACCTCCCCGGACAGTTAATAACAGGTACTAATTTACTTTCTGTTAGATCTAAGATTAAACCAGCAGTCCTCACACTCTTTACGTACCTTTACGTACCTCCGGTTGATCAGGCCCCCCTTGTTACTTGGCTACAAAGATATCTCTTTGGCTGACTGGTAAGCGTGCATGACTCTCATCTAGGGATCGAATCCTGCCTGGGCCCTCCTTGCGTATCTTGCCACAAATGTCAAACAAAACCTGCACGACAGTTTCAGATCTGGACATTCTGCTGAAGCTGACAGCAGCTCTCCATGTGGCCTACTTTTTGTCACAGAGTAAATGATGTGATCAGATCATGCCATATCTTCCCTCTTGCACATGTACAGTATTGGAAGTGACATCACCACACAAACTTTATCTGATGAAGTCGTTCGATATCTCTCTTATTCCATCCATATCTCTATGCTCAGTGACTGTCCGAGGCTCTCGAGACTTCATGGGTTTTCTGCTTCAGGCTCGCACTGTTGAGGTCACCCAGAGTTCTGCTGGAGGACATGCTGGGATGAAGTCCACAAGACTGGGCCTGCTACTGGTGGGTGGCTCCTGGATACTGACTCCCCCAGGTACCCACACCCTCCATTGCTTCTCCGAAGGTGACACTGTCACACACTCTGACAAACAGCGGAAGAGAAACCTCACTTTTCTCTGGAGGGCTCCTGATAAACCAATGGGAGACATACGGTTCCAGTAAGGCCACCATTATCTTCTGTGTATAATTTGTCATGGACACTACAAAGAAAATATTTTGTTTACTATCATAATAGTTATCTTAATTAACGATGCACGAACCTCTGTGTCCTGTGTTCCAGCATCACTGTGGTCCAATCCTACTTTGTGTATTGGGCTGGTATTGAGTCGGCAGTGGTGCGTGATGGGAGTCGTAGAGCTTGGAGAGGCAGTAACACCACGGTGGGGGATGGTGCAAGTACAGTTTTTGTATTTCAGGATGATAAAGTTACTTCTCTGCAAGGTAGGAAAAATGCACGTGTACGTCTCTGACATAAGATCCTAAAATGTAGCAGTTAGGGATCAAATATAATTTCTTTCTCTTAGCCTACCACCATGTAGCCTTGTCATCCCTTAGGGATCTAGGAGTATTGATCACCGCGAGCATCTGGGAATTTTCGTCAAATTCGTCACATCCGGTTAGGTAGGAGGTGAAAACATGGCTTCGTTGCATAGGGGAGCCACTGAATTACCTGCTTCATTACTCGTCAATCTTCGTTTATTCTACTTTGGAAATACCGAGAAGTCCCACTGTGTATGGCTGCCATAAACATATCTATCACACGGACAAGAGAATATGTTTGTTCCAGTTCCCAAAACAACAGAAAAAGTCCCGAACAACATGCTAAGTGGCTAGCTGCTATCAAGCCCATAAATGCTGACAGTTCACGCTGGAAACCATGGAAACATCTAACAATATGTTCGGATCACTTTGTGACTGATAAAAAAAAAGCATATTGTGGTCTCACTTTTTAAACCCTGTAGTTGTTTTTGCACAGATGATAGAAAACACCATTAAATCAGTGGATGTAGAGAATCACAGCGCCGCCCGCTGTTCCCGTCTCCTCAGGACTGTTAACGATCATGTTCATCCAGATTACTGCCATCAATGTTCCCACATAAGAATAAAAGCATAAAAAGCGGCAGAAAGGCATTTGCAGCATTATAAACATGCACAGTCATAACCAGTTACATACAGATGAGACTGCCGGTAATTTATAGCTTTATCAATGAGAGTAAACTCCTGAGAAGTACATCAAAGAAATACCACCATTTCTTAAAAATCCGTGGAAAATTAATATTCTATAAATAATAAATGGCTTGAACACGGGGCTTACCTGATGAAACCAAATACATCATGAGATCGGGAAACTGATCATCAGGCTGTTATGTACAGGTAGGTTCGTCTAACCAGGCTGTAGCAGCAGAAGATGGGCATCACTTAGTCCAACAGATACAAGTTTAGCTTCGTATCTTCTTCTAGCGTCGGCAGTAAGACTTTCAGTATAACTGGACGTCATTTCTATAATATTTCAAAGACAGACCGGCGGAGAAAAAAAATTTAAATGGGTGCAAAAGCAGTTTTTGAGGCTCATAGTCCATCAGACGCCGTTCAAATACGAAGCATGTTTTCACCGGGACCAGCTTCGTGGTCACGTGAATTCCGGGTTGTGACGTAGGCTCGCGCTGATCCATTGGAGGGCATTTGTACCCTCTTTCCACTAGCGGGTCTGGGTACGGATGGGATGGTAACAATTAGGTGGGGTAAGGTTTGGTAAATCCTGATGTCTGTAGCATTTTGACAGCCAACCATACATTTACCCAGTAGGTGGCATATTGGCCAGACAGGGATAGCTGCATCAGCTATGTATTAGCATGATGTCATTGCAACGCCAGCCTTAAAATATAATGAAGAAAAATGCAACACAGAAATTAAGGGAGAACCGCAGACATCCAGCTGTTTGTATCATTTCTGATTTCATGTGACTGACTCTTTCAGCCAATCAATGATCGTAGAGTGTCAAGCTCTGCCTTTTCGGAGCAGATCGATAAGATTGGTACCCTAACAGAAGGATCGCAAAAGAGTAGGATGGGTCGGGTCAGTATTCGGGTACCCCTCTTAGTTTTTGTGTGGAGTCACCTGTCCCGTCCCCACCCAGACCCACTGGTGAAAACAGGGCTTTGAATAGCTTGATGATCACTATTACGTAATCCTCAAAAGAAGATACAAAAGTGCGGTTTCTGAGCCTCAGGACACCACTGGGCAGTGACAACTCAAATATACGCATAATGAATGTTGGTGTGCCATCAAAACGAGTCAGAAACACAATTTTAAGGTCTAAAAGTTACACTGAGTCTTTAATATGTGGCTGAGCACAGAGGAGCCAAATGAGGAAACAATATCACAGGAGCCGTCTGCACAAGGAGTCAAGACCACAGCCACCAGGGCACCAACATGGGCTCCAGCTGATAGACCATGACCGACACAGTGTTCAGCCCAGTGCAGAGGGCTAAACACTGGCAAATATATAAAAATGATGAAATGCGTAAAAACAGTTAAATTGTATAGACCGGGGCCACTGAAATCATTCCTGTGAGGGCCACAATCCTGGAGGTTTTCATTGTCTCTCTGCTCCAACACACCTGACTCAAATTTAATAGATCCAATAGCCAATCAAGCCAATCAAAATGACTCAATAACTTGAGTCAGGTGTGTTGAAGCAGGGAGACATTGAAAACCTGCAGGATTTTGGTCCTCGTAGGACCAAAGTGAGTAGCCCTGGTATGGACTAACAATGATTAAAACAGATTAGATAAAAAAGTATTATGTTATTAATAAAATATAGAATATATTAAAATAAAATGTCTGTAAATGGAACCAGGTTACAGGAAATAAATTAAATGTCTGCACTGTGATGACAAATATTATGTAAAAGCCAAATCAAAACCCACAAGAATAAAACTGGAAGGGTGGGGACAAGGGGTTTGATAAGGACCAGACCTTTATCGTTCCACCAATAATCTTCTCTTTCCTTGTTGTCTCACAGGTCTCATAGTCCAAAGAGCATCAACAAAACAAAGAACCAGGACAGATAGTCCTGCTACAACCCTGAGACAATGGACGAAAACCAGCAGTAGAACTCCAAGTCCCAAATCTCTGAAAACATTTACAAATGTCAATTATCCAGCCTTGAAATCCATCAGCAACACGTGGACTTTAGGATCTCAAAGTGACACTGATACAACTCCAGTGTCCATTACAAGTCTAACCAAAGAGACAGGCATCGGTCCAGTTTCTCATACCAATGACCCCAAGACCCCAATGACCCCAACCTCAATCTTCCAAACTGTTAGAAGGACGGATGCTTCTGCAACACTTTTCCCAAACACCACAGCACAATTCTCAGTCAGTCCTCTCTCTCCACTGAACTCCTCAGTTCCCTTCTTCCCTCTAAGTGATGAAGAGACTGAAGCGAAAGAAACTACAATAAATTCCTTGGAACCAAAACCGAACACTAATCCTGAACTAAAAGACGCAACATTAACTTTCAAAACCAGCACGGCAACATCGACCATACATGGCTTCCACAGCACAACCGCCCCCACCACCCCAAAGCAACGACATCCAGCTGAGTTAGAGAACCAGACTAGACCAGAGGAACTCAGTGGAGCTATCGCAACTGAGTCCTGGATGAGTACCGTCCAAGCAAAGATAAGTACACACTCCCATACGTTGCCATCCAAACCTCAGTCCCATTCAGATAAAAGTGAGGGCTCCCTTTTCTCCCAATCTTCCCTCAAACCTCAAACATCACCACCAAAACCAGTTCTCCCATCAAGCTCTCTAACTCTTAAGCCCTTCCTCGCTTCATTCCCTACTCAGGGCAAACTTCAGTCTAACAACGGTCCTTCTGGACCCAAAAGTACCCCAAAACAAACTAATCTGGATAGTACTCCTCAGTAACTTGACAGAAACTACGTCAGCTGAAGATGAGACTTCAACTCAGTCCTCTGTAACTCCCCAACTTGCCAACACTCATTTCTTCACATTAAGGTTCGATCCATCGTTGACTCTGGGGGAAGATCTTAAGTCTCAATCAACTATTAAAACCACAAGTGCTGCCTTTGGTTTTGTTCCCTCTGCCACTGTTGAACCTCCTCCGGATCCATCATCAGTCCTGGTATCCATGCATCCATCCCACAGGTCAACATCGCTCCCCCATTCCTCTTCCTCGTCCATAACAAGCCAACCCCAAACAGCCCCAGCTCTTTCTGCTCTCCATTCTCCCTCCCCTATCTCCACACCTCCTTGGTTATCCTCTCCGAAACCTTCCTCTTCATCCCTTCTGCCGTCCTTTGTTACTTCTGCAACTTCTTCCTTTAACACCTCCAGCTATCCATCACCAGCTTTGTTTTCTTCAGTCCCAGTATCTACTTTACCTCCCTTTGACTCTTCTCAGTGTATCACAAATGCTTCCTCTTCATCTCCTTCTTCCACCGTGGTCCCACCTATCACCTCATCCCCATCGGTCACTTCTACCTTAGCTCCATCTTTTTTCTCACCCACCTCAACATCTTCCCCATCTTCTTTTACCTCCCCTGATCCAGGACCGTCTCCAGCTCCCCGTCGTTCTCTCCACACCCGCTCGACATCCTCTTCACCCTCCCAGAAAACAACTGTGGGTCAGATGTTGCTCAACCCACCAACACAAAGAACGGTTGTCCATCCCAACCCCAAACCTCACCCCAACCTCAGGCTGAATCATGGCCATGAGCTTAAACCAAAAATCCCGAGTGTCGATACCAAACCCTCAAATCCTGCTGAAACGCCAAGCAAAGACGGGAAGTATCCAGATATTATCCCCAGACACAGTTCCTGGGAGCTGGGAATGCTGTTGGGCTGCTCGGCTGGGCTGGGCATGGTGCTGGTCATTGGGGTGAGGTACATGTACCGGCAGGCCTGCGGCAGACGGACCGAGGTAACGTTGAACGACAGGGAGAGGGAATATGAAAGAGGGGACAGAGGGCTGATCCATGTCCAAGAGTGTGGAGATTTGGTCAGAGTCCGGAAAATCAGAGAGAACAGTTTTGTGCTTCTGACGGAGTACGATGTTCTGGCATCACCCGCACACTGAAACGTAGGTTTCCACCAACAACAATTCAGAATGAAGTTAAAGCAAAAGCTGCAGAGGGAGCGAGACTACTCAAAGCATAAAAGTTAGATAAAAAAAATCAAATTTGTAAACTTTAATTATTTAATTTCTGAAATCGCAACAATTTAGCTGCTTTTTACCAGTTTTCCACAGGTGCCTTCAATGCACAAGAAATGGACAAAAAGTTCAAATGAAAGAAATCTGATGTCTTTTTTTTTTGTCCTTTAACAGTACAAAAGGTATCTATGGAAGAGGATCAGGGCCACTGAAGGAAAAAAAAAATTCTGTGAAAAAAGTCAGAATTCTGACTTTTTTCTCAGAAATTGAACAAAATTATTCTGATTCGTATTTATTTATCAATGTTCTGGAACATTGATTAAAGTCATAATACTGACTTTTTTCTCAGAATTCTGACTTTTTAAGAAACTGAAAAAAATCTCCTGAAAAGACTTTTTTAAAAAAAAAGTATAGTATGGAGGAAGTACTAACATCTAGTGGTAGATATAGTCATTTGAAAGAAAAGATGTTTTCAGATATAAAGATGTTTTCGCCTGTGAGTGGTTCCAGTGGCTTCAGGTGTAGCTTTAACTGTAGTATGAGTGACTAATTTTAATGCATTTTAAGGCATTATTTATCCCTAACAGTCTCTAACTACCATTAAACAAAGCTGGTACAGCAGTTTTAAAATTCAGAGGGTTCTTACTTTACACACATTGTTTTGTCCGTTCAGAGACACCATAAAAATGGTGGAACAAATATGGCAGCCTCCATATATGTGCACCCCCCAGCAAGTAGATATAAATGACTCATTCTAAGAAAATAAACATATAACAGCTGTTCTAGGGCAGTGATTACACATAAATAGAAACACAGTTTTGGATTATATATTACATTTTTCTCCCATTGACCTTTGATTTTTTACATACTGTACCTTTAAATGTTCATGAAAAAAGTCTGAAATCTGAGATCAAAATCAGAATTCTGACTTTTTTTCCTCAGAATTTTATTTATTTTTCCGTCAGTGGTCCTGATCCTCTTCCATCGTTATCCGCCAGGGACACAAGACAAGACTGTATAAAACACTTGATTATATCAACTTTGCTTAGATGAGTCAATGTTATTTTTATTGTAATCTAGTGATTTCATAAGTATAGCATAAATTTTTTATTATGTCTCAGCCGTAACTATTAATGTGATATAATGTAATACAATCAGAACATGGAGATTGTTTCATATGTGCCCGCTTTGTGTTTATTGTTACGAAAAACAAGCCCATGTTTTGTTTATTATCATTTTGTCTGTAGAAAACTGGGCTCATGTTATAAACCTTATGTCGTTTCCTTGGGGGGAACATTTGACACGCCTGTCATTGTATAAAAAAAAAAGAAAAATCACTATGTTCACTGTATTTCCCTGTGTGTTAATAAAACCAAACTAAATACAACATGGTGTTGAGCAATGTATTTATTTATTTATTTTTTACCATAAAATGATGCATAAGATCTCAGAAACTGATCAAATTTAATACATGAGGTTCAAAAGGTCAAAATATTTAGTTAATCTTAAAGTGTGCCATTATTTTCAAGTGAATTATCCATTTTCCATGGTGCTGCTATGAAAATCTGCTTTCAAACAGTTTCCAGTAAGAAAAAAAAAAACCCTCCAAAACCCCCAATAAACCTGTTGCAGATGTGAAGCACAACGATCCGTTTAAATAATAGTTGCACTAAACGCATTACTTAATATCTTTGCTGTCTTACATATTAGTAACCCTTTCAGTCTGCAAGAAGTACAGGACAGGAATTTAAATCATATATTAATTTTTTCTGCTATTGACCTTTGTGGGTTTTTTTTTTTTTTTTACATACTGCACCTTTAATGAATGACACTTGTAATAGTTATGGAGAAGATTCAGGATGTGTTACATGGAGTAAACTTACATACAAATAATATTTATTGGCAGGCAAAAATGATACGGCATGTTAAGCTATTTCAAGAGAACAAGTTGTCCCCTAGTTTAAAGTTGCTTGTGTTTAGCAAATAAAAGTTTTGTTGCCTGAAAGTTACGTAACAGAGATGCTGACAGATTCTCACAAAGCTTTCCCTGTTCACAATCCTCATGCAATAAATCCCTTTTAGTTGTTATTTTGGCCAAAGTGCAACTGGATTTTATTCAGCATCATTTTTAGAATTTGCATGTTCTTGGAGGCAACGGCATGATAAATTTCCCACAGTTATATCATTTTGTAGGCTGCCTGGGTGACACATCCAAAGGAATTTCATGTGCATGTGTTTACACGACTGCTGGAGGCTGCATCCGTCTGAATTTTAAACTAAATTGCTTTAGAAAAACAATCCTTTGAATAAAAAGGAGGTTTAAAAAATGGCTGACTTAAGCTGAAAAGAAATGTTTCGATCATTTCTTTCCATTATTAAAGAGATTTCTGCCTCAAAAGACAAATATCTTTGTGATAAAATACAGCAAATTATCCATCAAGGCTGGGAAAATACATTCGATTTATCGTTAAGGTGTAAAATCGTGCTAAAAGATATTTATTTTTATCACAACTGTTTAAAACTGAGCTTCATCTGCATGAAAGTCAAACTGCTCATCACCAACTATCATTTTAAATTGTCAAATCATAAACCACATTATAAAGTATATTTTCAATTTGCACAGTATGCATTTATTTCTTTCTTTACTTTATCTCTTGTAGTTTAAAGCTCTGAGGATAACAGAGACATTTTTAGATGATTTCATTGTGTGTTAAATGCAACACGAAGCCTCAACAAAGCTCTGGCAGAGTTTTCACAGGTTTATCTAATCATTACTTCCTCCAAATGATGTGACAGCGGAGCCATCTGTCCTGAAAAAGTCGGGTCAGTGAAATTAATGAGCTGCCAACTCATTCCATTTGGCCTGACAACGAACACAAGGATTTATTCCCAACTGTATTTGGGCCCGAGAACAAATTAAGCCTCATTAGTAATGTTTAAATTCAAAGAGAGAAGACAGCAAACTCCAGGAGATGAGATCTCAGATCTGAAGTGTGTGAGATTAAATGTAATAAAGACATAGAAGAGAGTGGTCCTAAAAAGAGGGAAAATATGTTTGTTATCTTTTTCAACAAGTAAAGGAATGGAAAACTTACTTTCTCTGCACTAACATTATAAGAGGAATATAAACCATACAGTAAACAGACAAACTGGCCGTAAACTTGAGCATTGATCACTGAAAATGGCACTTATGCTACAAAAGCTTCAGCATTTCCCCAATCACACTTGAACAGAAATTCAATAACTTTGACATAATTCTCATCAAAGTTCAGCTTTAGTTTGTTTTCACTCAATTTACAAACAAACAACATTGATTTGTTAGCCAAAAAACAAAACAAACAAAACTCAATGAAAGACGATGGAGTGAATCTTAAATTATCTACATGTTACTGAAATAACACAATATATCATATGTTGCAACCTTAACCTACATTTTATGGTGCGGGGGACCTGGATATTAGATAGGAGGGCAGTGGGTCAAAAAAGGTAGAGAAGCACTGACCTAGCAGACATAAAGTAAGAAATCTCTGTAGAGAAGGGATAGCTGAGCGTCAACAATGAATATTAATACTCTTTGGGATTTCAGGCAATAGTTCAAATATTATTATATCAGTTGGTTCCAAATATTTGAGTAAAAAAACAAACAAAAAAACAAAAAATATTTAGAAATCAGAATCTCAAAAATAGTTGGCAATATATCCTCCAAGCTAATGACAACACATCTCTTCCCCCGTGTTAGCATAAAAAAACAATCCTAGAGCTGCTTTTTACAAATTATGAAGCTCCATTGATCATATTTAATAAAAATCAGCTTTTCAGCTTCATTTGCAGCCGTCCACATAATGCGCTTGTCAGGGATGACTTTGCTTATTTCAGCAAGACAATCCCAAAACGCACACTGCCCATACTACAACACTATGGCTTATATTTGTGTTTATGTTGTTGCTGTTTATTACATAAAGAGTTTAAATCACGGCTGTTACACAAAAGTTTTAATCTGAATAACAATCACAGGATATCTGTGGATTATCTACACTTAATAACAATTCAAACATAAACGCCTAGCTTGCGGTCTGCCAGCAGCTAGCTTAAATTACAGCTTCAGCATTAGCAACTGTGATGTTGAGATTGAAATGAAAACTTCTTTCTGTTTTTGTCTGCAAATAGCAGCGTTTTGTTTGTTTTGTCTTTGTTTTTCTTTTAAATTCTTTAACTTCCAACCTTAAGGGCCAGTAAGTTTTTCAGTTACTTCCATCCTGCTCTGGTTACAACAGACATTACGCAGATGCAACAACTTCTTGGCAGTGGCCCCAAAGCGATGGGGTACATCACTGCCACCAACTGGTAAGGAGAGTGGACCAATTCAAATCAATACAACATACATAATACAGCAAAATTACGGATTTATATATTTAAAAGTTAAAAGGCACATCACATTTATCCAAATGTAACAGTGAAGTCAAGTTTCTATGACCGCCGTCGTCCTCTTGGAGGGTACTTGGAGGTACTTAACATACGAAACTAAAACCCGTCTCTGTCCTATGAAGAGTTTTAGCTTTCCTGACCCACATCAGAAAATAAAGCAGCGCACTCTTTAGTGTTGAACGCAGCTGAGCGTTCAGCTCATGAGCCTGACATTTGATAGTTGGAACAAAAAACACAATTTTATGAAAACAGTGGTTCCCAAAAGAGCACAAGAGGGTCTTTCACTAGTTAGAGCCAGCGTGATTAAAATTAAGGTCATGTCTACAGAGATGAGTTGAGGTGTATCAGCTTCAGTTTTTATCATTTTGGTTTGGTTATATTGTGATTGATGAAAGCAAAGGAGAAGCTAAATGAAAGCATAAAACCAAGCTTGGTTTCAGGAAGAGGCGGAGATTGGGTCCACAGATTTATGGTAGCATGAAGAAGGTCCTCAGGGAAATAGGTTGGAAACAACTGCCTTAAAAACATGCAAGCTTTATGTAAAAATCCTGTTTCCACCTCCTCAATGTGGATAAAAACACAGATAGTCCAGGTTTAAAGACACACAATGTAACTTTTAGACCTTAAAGGTACAGTATGTAAAAAATCAAAGGTCGATGGCAGGAAAATGTGATGTATCATTCAAAACTGTGTTTCTATTGATGTGTAATCGCTGCACTAGAATAGCTGTTATATGTTTATTTTCTTAGTATGAGTCATTTATATCTACTTGCTGGGCAGTGCACATATGGAGGCTGCCATATTTGTTCCATCATTTTAACTATGGTGTCCCTGAATGGACAAAACAATGTGTGTGAAGTAAGAACCCTCTGAACTTTAAAACTGCTGTACCAGCTTTGTTTAATGGGAGTTAGAGACTGTTTGGGATAAGTAATGCCTTAAAAGACATTAAAAAATAGTTACTTATAGTACAGTCATGTCTACACCTGAGACCACCGGATCCACTCCCAAATGAAAACATTTGGCCACGAACGGCCACCGTACATTCACAACAGTGTTTGGAATATGAAGTAATTTGAAAGAAAACATCTTTTCTTTCAAATACCCATCTTTACCACCAGATGTCAGTAATTCTTATACTGTACCTTTAAAAATACGCATATCTGACTTGTTTTGATGGCACACCAGCATTCATTGTGCGCATTTTCGAGCCGTCACTGCCCTGGGTGTCCTGGGGCTCAGAAACTGTACTATGTAACTTTTGTGTCACCGTGTCACTTATGAGCAAACGGATATGAACCAGATATGAACACAGCGGGTGTTTTGAACGCACATCATGTTGGATTCGGTAAACAACGCAAGGAAACAGTATCGGAGGAAAAGAGGAAAATAAAAAAAGAGGAGAAGGGACAGTCTTTTACTGGCTGGAGTGAATCACAGTTCAGGTATGATGAAGATGGATGCTAGTTAAGCCGTCGATAGGGGACAAGTCACTGAGGAAACTGCTAAAAGTTCCTCTGTGTGTCTTTAAGGTAAGTGGAAAGAAAAACCAGAGTATTCTGCACAAAGTGCACTTAAACTCATTTTAGAAACATCCATCAGGCAGAAATGGCTTCTTCATCAATATTTCCAGACCTGCACTATTCCCTTACATACACAGTTTACCTAGTCATGGTTTAAGGACAGAAATGCTGCCATAAAAGGATAATTCTGATTATTTTCCCTCTATGCTTTCTTGCATTCTCCGTTTTCTTTTGTAGAAAACAGAACAAAAGGCTCTTAGCAAGTAACTTGTTTACTTTCCATAAAAAGTGTAAAATTTTTCATGTATTTTTAGGTTTTCCTGGAAAGCTTCTGCTTTGTGTGACTAATAACCTGACAGACATTATAATGAGAAAGATGCTCGATGAGCTCCACACCCCAACAATCTGTTGACTCCCCTGCACAGGCTCTGAATGCTGGCCCTGGAGGACCAGCTTGTTCTCCAGTACAAACACATTTCCCAGAGATTCGGGGCTGGAAGTGCTTAAAAAAGACAGACAGCAGGTGTAAGAGCTGTCTGGAGAGAAACGCCAACAAGCACGACTGGCAACGCTCCAACTCCCAGCGGTTAGCCGAGGAGCTGCTGCTCATGACACTGATCGAGGGAAGATGTAACGATACTTTAAACACGCTTATTATCACATACCACATCACGCACACAGTCAGATGTTTACATACATGACATCAAATGAGTTGACAAAATATTCTGATATGTTTAAGAGAAAGTTGAAGGAAAGTCAAGTTTGGTATAAAATCAAGGCCAGTTCTTATACGACTACATCAGTTTGTTTCTTTGCAGGAATTGATGCAGAATAAATTTTTCTGAAAGTAATCTGTAGCAACCTGATTGATGTGATGATGATGAAGTTGCCGCCAGCCGACCAGATACAGAACGGGACCTCAGATTTGCAATTTTATGCTTATGTCTTAAAGGTACAGTATGTAAAAATTACTGACATCTAGTGGTAAAGATGGGTATTTGAAAGAAAAAATTGTTTTCTTTCAAATGACTTCATATTCCAAGCACTGGTGTGAATGTACTGTGGCTGTTAGTGGCCAAAATTCTCCCAGAGATAAAGATGTTTTCATCTGGGAGTGGATCCAGTAGTCTCAGGTGTAGTTTTGACTGTACTATGAGTAACTGCTTTTTATATCTTTTAAGACATTACTGATCCCAAACAGTCTCTAACTCCTATTTCAAAAAAGCTGGTGCAGCAGTTTTAAAGTTCAGAGGGTTCTTACTTCACACACATTGTTTTGTCCATTCAGGGACACCGTAGTAAAAATGGTGGAACAAATATGGCAGCCTCCATGTATGTGCACTCCCAGCAAGTAAATATAAATGACTCATTCTAAGAATAGAAACATATAACATCTATTCTAGTGCAGCGATTACACATAAATAGAAACACAGTTTTGAATGATACATCACATTTTTCTGCCATTGACCTTTGATTTTTTACATACTGTACCTTTAAAGTGTGTTCCAGTTGTCTCGGAACTCGTTTTTCCAAGGTAATTTTCCGAGGAAGTGACGTCATGAACTTGTTTTACTAAGATGCGAACTTGTAATTTGCAGAGTACCCGACATTGTAGATATAAAGTACAATCAACCAGGACAATCGTGTTTATTAAATATCTATTATATTTTCTGTTCATAAGATTCAAGTGTAAACAGTGAATTTTAAGGTCTCACGGCGGTCTTTTTTTTCTTTTTAAACGCAGCTTGAATATGTGTTGTTTTTTAAACACATACACTGATATTGGCCATTGTTGTCATGGTAACATTGTTATAACATCTGTCATTTTTCTAGCTAGAAATGTGATATTTTCTAGCTGTTGTAGCTCACAAACAGGCTGTTTTGGAGATTTCTATTTTTTCCCTGAGTTGGTGCAACTGGAATGCAAAATAACTGGTAATGACGTCACCAACTCCCATCTGCTTGGAATCCAGAGACAACTGGAACGCACCATAATCTTCCTGTCGCACCGTACTTGTACTACTGGTGACCCTTTCAGGTCTGGGAAGATGTTTCTTTCCTCCTCCCTTAGCGATCTGTCAATCACCTGAGATGTCTGCCCCTCTAGCTCCGCCTCTGCTGCTACTACAGAACAACTTTGTAAAGTCAAAAGGACAAAAATCCATCTTTTTACAGCATTTCTTTTTTTTTATTTTAAGGCTTTGACTTATAAAAAGTTGTTAAAAACATCTTTCCTTCTCAATACATCCTAGAAGTGCTTTATGTCCATTCCAGCAGGTAAACACAGATATTGATCAAATATCAGATATGAGACATGGTTCCTTCTGTTCAGGCTCACACTGCTGACTTTTTACCCTTGTACCCATTAGATATTTGTGCTTTTATCATATTTATGTTAACATTGAGACAGGAAATATTCAATCTGCTTCTGTGTAACTTTGCTGCAAAATAGCAGGTGATTCACCTGAACACTTGAAAATGAATTTTGCGTGCCACAATGTGATTAATCACAAAATAATGAGATTTAAATGTTTAATCATTGCCCAGCACTAATTTAAAATAACTCTCAACATTAAAACATGTTGCATGATTTAATCAGTGTCGTCGACATATAGACGAATATCTATAAGAAATGCACATTCATCTATAGCAGGGCTACTGAACTCAGTCCTATCCTGCAGGTTTTCAATGTGTCCCTGCTACAACACATCTGACTCGGGTTAAAGTTGTGCAGAGCCTGATAAGCAACAGGATTCATTTAGTTTGATCCCGATGTGTTGGAGCAGAGAGACATTGGCTGTGTCCCAATTGGAGGTCTGCGCACTTCATGCGGATTCGTCGGTCACGTATGTTACAGTAGCGCACCAATTCAGACGCCTCCGAATCCACCCTTTAAACCCGTAGTTCGTTTGGCCTGAAACGAAGAATACCAGTGGTGTATCCTTCGCAGCCTCGCCTATCCTAGAATTCAATGCACACAAGACAGCAGTAAATAAGAAGCAGAGCTCCGACTAATATTTGTGGATTTTAAGTGTTAAATGAAGAGTTTACCAGCTAGAAACAACAAATAGCTTCAGAGGAAAATTAAAAAAAATATGTGGCCAAGCTTGAAATGAGTTTTTGCCTCAGAAAACGCATTTGTTCAACATTAATTTAGTTAACAAGAGAACCAACCCGTGTTAATGGGGGGTTAATGTTCAGGTAATGGCAGATAAATGACGAGGAACAAAATGCTCGGCTCTATTCAATTTTTACAATGTATCTGAAGCGCTCTTGATAGCTGTTGAATCTGCAGCTGCTCGGCAACGGGACTGAAGCACTATGGGAAATTCTGAAGGCTCAAAGTTTAAGATGCGTCAGAATGGGCGGACTACGTAGGACACTCCGTAGCCTACGTACATTGCTCCCAACTTAGCGACTGTCGCTTTATTTGAGAAGGGTCTGTCTGAGGTTGACAAGACAGAGGCGTGTTGTAAAGTGGGCGTTTCGTTTAGTGATGTCAGTAAATGACACACCCACCACACCCATGAGAGCACGGTAAAATTTAACCCTATCCCTAACCACAACCCACTCACTATACGACACGCCTCTGGGTTGAGAGCCACAGATAGATACACTTGCTATATTTAGCGACTGTCCTGGTGCAGGCAGCAGCAGAGAGGCTTCCTCTTCCTCATCCAAATAAATTAATTGCGCAGGCACAAAAAGATAACTTTTTTCCTGGTCTAAGCATGATAAGGTGCATTTTGGCTTTCTTATGGTATTATTTTATTTAATTTTTGCTGCAACATCCATCGTACGTATAGTAATCCTAAATCGTCCATTATAGCCTAATATAACAGTTGCTGCTCACTACCCATGATGCCATGTGGCACCTGGATCTTCTTTGCACCATGAGCCAAATGTGTAGGCAATGTAGCATGTTAATAATATATAATTTTTGGTGCCATCATATGGTACCGCACATGTGAAATTGTCCATTGCTGTGACATCATTTATGTTCAATTCAACCCCGTGTACTTCATTGTCCCACATGGGGAAATTTGTGAGGCAATAAAATATATCAAATTGAATTGAAAATTAAGGATATCATTGGGATGGGCAGTCAACTTTGAGAAAAAAAAAATAGCTACTTCTAGAGATTTTTTAAGAAGCCAGCGGCGATTTCTCTTTCCAAAAAGTTGTCAACCATGACTACGTAGTCCGCACATTTGATAGTGTGAAGACCCCAAAATGGGAAAACCTGCAGGACTGTAACCTTCGTAGGACGGAGTTGAGTTGCTCTGATCTATATGTTGATGACATATACTAAAATTTTGTGCTCTTTAACCATTATTAACCTGTTTTTTGCATTTTGATGCTGCTTGATAGAGAGCCTTGATCTCCCTTGTTGTCTTCTTAACATACTTAAAAAATAATCCAAAACAAAAACCACTTGATGAAAATCCAAACGATGTGGACAGGAACTGGAAATAATATCAGGACATATATGTGTGTCTTAGAAAAGAAAACAGACCTTTGTAAACCCACACACACTAGCTTCATGGTCATGTCCTACTCTTTCCACTTCAAAGCACCCCCTCCCCCACCTATGTCACAACATCACAGCTTTCCCTAAATTAAAAAATAAGCAAATCATATGTTATAATAGTGTATTAGAGGTCAGATAAACCAGACAGTTTCTGGCAGTGACATCAGGAAGAAGCGTAGAAAACATTATAAATAACAGAATGGTCCCAGAAACTCCCATCTTCAGGCGCTGTTTTAAAAGAAAGCCCTCTCCTTTTGTTTAAAGAAAAAAAAAAAAAAGTCTTTTTTTTCTCAGGAATATTCAAATCTATATGATATAAAAATAAAACATTTCTTTTAAATATAAAACAAGATATGATGCAAATGTATGTTTTTTTGTAACTGTAAAAAGAGAATATCAAGGCAAGCAGTTCATCTGGTTCCTGCCGCGATGAGGTCTTTGTTGGTTGGTAATAAGGCACTTTTATCTACTGTAACCCTCCACCACGGTCTGCTTTTAGCAACCGCCGACACCATCAAAGCTGCCGTCTCGTCCCCGTCAGATGGGCTGGAGGGTCGAGAGCTTCATCGCCTGAAGAGAGAAAAGAAGCAGAAAGTGTGAGACAAAAGATGGTGTCAGAGCGGCGCTGAAAAGTCGGAGCTCATACAGTCACCGAGGGAATCCACCACCAGACGGACAACACGAAAACTACTTCAAAGAGATCAGGTGATTTAGTAAATATTCATTTAGATTAAAATATGAACTTAAATTAAGCCGCAACAATAATTTTACGTCCCATCACCACAAACGTGACACTGGTGCTCAATCTGAGAGGATCTGCTGCATTTGCAGCCGAGTCCAGCAGGTAAACTCAGTTTGTTTCTGTCAGCAGAGGGCGCAAAAACACAGATTTATCCCAGAGTTCATACTAAACACCCAGGAGGTCTGAACATTTATCTGGACCCAATGAAGAGAGAAAAAAAAAGTTTAGTTTTCTCATAGAAACAGCTTTATAATTTATTTCTTTATATTTCTCTCTGGGATTAATATTTAATTCTAATCTAATTTCATAAAAAAAAAAAAAAATTACCTGTCGGTTGTGGATAAAGCAGAATATTTTTTTTAAAAAAGAAGAAAAAAGAGAAAAAATATTTAAATTTTATTTAAATATTTTTTCTCTTTTTCTATAAAAGAGTTATACAGGTAAATATGAATATAAATTATATATATATATATAATATAAATATAAATAAAATGATAAAGATCAGATATAATCTAAGAAATTGTTATATAGAGAAGAAAAAAATCTATTTTAAGTTGTGAAAAGTGAAAATTAAAAAAGTGAGTACAAGTGAAAATTGAGCAGTTTTGGTAAAACTAAAATTTTCACAGAAATTATTCAAAATTTTCTTGTTTTCTCTGCATTTTCTTAAGATATTTTGTCGTCATTTTATTCTTTTACAATTTCTTCCAAAATTTTATTACTTTAAGTTGTGTAAAAGTTTATTTAAAAGAACATTTCCCCATTAAATGTATTTATCACGTGCTTGAATATTTATCAACATGTTCATTTATGTGCTTCATACATTCTTTAATTTGTTTTTATCTGATAATTTAACAAACAAAAAAAAAACACACAACAAAAAGAGAGAAAAAACAGAAATTGTCTTAATTTTGAATTTTGACAATAAAACAAAAATAAAATTAAAATCTTCTTTTGAATAAAATTAACCAGAATGAGTTGTCATAACCTAAAACTTTGAATCAGATGATTATGCGCAGCCTGCTGGACTCGCCGCCACACATGACGATAATTCATCTAAACATGATCAGCAGCTTCTGGTTCCCTCTGATTAAAATATCCAGTTATTTCTGCAGCAGTTCTTACTCACTCAGGACAAACAGAAGTGTTGGAATGTGGCCCTATCTCAACAACAGACTAGACTGTGAGAGAGGAGACAAGGCGAGGATGTTAGTGTTGGAATGCAGCCGCCGTCTCAGAGAGGAAGAGGAGGAGTTTACGGGCAGAGAAGCAGCTGGAGTCTTGTGGATGTTTCTGTACCTTCTGCCGGCTGGTCATCCAACTCCGGATGGTTGGCACGAGGACGGAGCCGAGCAGGATCTGAGCTGGGTGGTAGATCAGAAGTGGGACTGAGATCAAGGAGAGGTGCTCGTAGCCCTCGAACACGATCTTTAACATGGGAATACCTGCAGGAGAAGAACCCAACACACCTGCTGATACGCCGCCTCTGAAACTCAGTCAAAGCACTAAAACATAAAAGATGAACACGGAAACAAGAACAAACTCTTTTCTCAACTCGTTGACATCTTGCTGGTTTTTCCAACTAAAAAAAAAGCTCTGCGTAGTTCATTCAGGTGTCCACATTGAGCTTTTTTAAAAGCTGAATTTCCCACCTCCCCCTTCTGAAGCAGATAAAAACTTGTAGATTTTATCCACGTGTTCAGTCTTTTCTAAAACGAGACTAGTTAATGCTGCTCAGACTAGAAATGGAGCAAAAACCTGACTCTGTGCCAGCAGATCAAGTCATTTTCTCATTGGTTGGTGTAATAAATGGCTCCAGATATCATAAATACAGCAGATGAGGAAGAACGTCAGGGCATTTTGGATAATATTTATATTTTTCAGAACTTACAAAAGAGGAACTATTAATCTTATATCCATCCATTCAGGTTTATTGACACTTAATTTTACTCTAATAACTTCTCAAATTCACTCATTGTATTTACACTTTTCATACAGTTGTGCTCAAAGTTTACATCCCCTCCCATTAAAGAAGGAAAAAAATCAGCTGTCAGTGAAATAATTTGACTAAAATCATAATAAATAAAAATTCTATGAAAGTCATGACATTGATTTTTAATTGTGGTTTGAAAGAAATATTAAAAACAAACACACAAAAAATAAAACAAGTAAACAATCATTACGGGGCTCCTGAACTAAAATCACTGCAATCATGCGTTTTCTGTAACGTCCAATCAGATTTCTGCACCTGTTAACAGGTATTTTAACCCACTGTTCATCAACATGGTGCTCCAATTTGTCTGGGACAGTTTTTTTTTTTTTTAAATTAAATTATTATTATTATTATTATTAAACCACAATCCAAACTCATTATTTGATTTTATTAAATTATAATTTTTAATTTTTTTTATTTAATTATTACATTTTTTAGTTTTTTGCTATTTGATTTATTATTATTATTCAGTCTTTTTTTAATGGGGGTGTATGTAAACATTTGAGCACAACTGTGTGTATGTGTGTAAAATGTGAGCTGCTGGACGTGAATTTTGGGGATGGAGATGAACAGTAAAGCATTTTTCAATCTATAAAGTTTTATTATTGACATAGCCTTCAACTGCTTTTTCCTATTAACTAGTCTACGCTCCTGTGTTTAGTAATTGTTTATTTTAAGTTTCCACATGAACATCACTGATATGACCTGCTAGTTATCTTATGTTACCTTCACGTTTCTGGTTTTTGTCTGTTATCTGTGAGCACCAAATGCTGTTACAGTATGTTGCCGTTTTTCTGTATATTGTTTTAAGGTTCAAAGGCATTAAAAATATTTGAATAAGTTTTACTGTTGATATTTTGTATAAAATACACTTAATTTTCATTTATAATACTCCTCAAATATAAAAACATAAGTATTAAAAGAGTGTAGGCCTCATGCTCTTATTTCAGTCTACTTCTTTAATGAGACCATTAGGATTTAAAGGTACAGTGTGTAAAAAAATCTGAGGTCAATGGCGGAAAAATGTGCTAGATATAATTTAAAACTGTGTTTCAACTGATGTGTAATCACTACACTAGAACAGCTGTTGTGTTTATTTTCTTAGAATGAGTTATTTATATCTACTTGCTGTGGATGCGCAGACATGAAGGCTGCCATATTAGTGCCACCATTTTTACTACGGTGTCCCTAAATAGACAAAATAATGTGTGGGTGAAGTGAGAACCTTCTGAACTTTAAAATTGCTGTACCAGCTTTGTTTAATGGGAGTTAAAGACTGTTTGTAATACGTAATGCCTTAAAAGACATTAAAAGTAGTTACTCATAGTTAAGTCATAACTAAACCTGAGACCACTGGATCTACTCACAGATGAAAACATATGTCTGGGAGAATTTTGGCAACTAACAGCCACCATACATTCACAAAAAGTGCTGGAATATGAATTCATTTGAAAGAAAACATCTTTTCTTACATAATGGATGTACACACTGTACCTTTAAAGGAAATATAGAGATGTATGTTATACTGTAGGGATCATTTGTTAGTTACCGAATGTGAACTTCTATTCCATTTAGTGCAAATTCCATTTTTCTTTTTTCCCCTTTTCTTATGTTTGAGAACAGACAAAATTAAATTAACTCAGTTCAAAGCCGTAGCAGTCGTCTACTGCTGGCTACCAGAAAGAATACAGGTTTAATGTGTTTTAACGTCTCAGACTTGCAGGCTGTGCCCATCTGGTGCATCCTGTTCCTGTTTTAGTGGATGTATTTGTGATGATTAGTGGTGTAATGACTGGAAAACAGAGGTTGGAGCAAGCACAAAGCAACATAGATGAGATGCTTATTCCCAGCAGACTGCAGAGGCCTGAAATACTCCATTTAACTCAGAAACTGACGATTTCCTCTCACGGAAGCTTTCAAGACAACTTTTCTGTGTAGCGTCAGAGATTAATGTGCAGCCAGTGTCGTACCCAGAGTGAGAGACTTGTGCGTGGAGCAGAACATGATGGCGACTGTGTCTGCAGGGCTGAATCCTGAGCTGGACCTGCAGGGACAAACGAGGAGTTAAAACCATCATCTGCTAATCTCTGATCAGTTTTCCTGCTCCACCAGCTGGATGCTGCCACCTCTAATGTAACTGTGCTCCTTTATTTCTCCAGCATCCCAGAATGAGACAGTCTCAGAAAAACTGGAGGCTGAAGCATTACTGCTAATCTCTGGATAAATAACTACGGAAGAGGATTAGGGCCACTGGAAAAAAAAAAAAAAAAAAAAAATCTGTCAAAAAAGTCAAGAATTCTGACTTTTTTATGGAAAATTAGAAAAAAAAAAAACCATACATACATGTGTGTGTGTGTGTATATATATATATATATATATATATATATATATACACACACATACACACACACACACACACACATACATACATACACACACACACACACACATATATATATATATATATATATATATATATATATATATATATATATATATTTTTTTTTTTTTTTTTTTCAATTTTGAAAAAAGTCAGAGTTCAGACTTTTTTTTTTAGAACATTTGAGAAAAAAAAAACAAAACTTTTTTCCAGGAGATTTTTTTTTCTATCAATTTTGGAAAATCTGAAGCCAGAATTCAGACTTTTTTATGGAAAATTTGAAAAAAATAAAAAATATATGTTTATACATCATACATACATATATATATATATATATATATATATATATATATATATATATAGATATATACACACACACACACACACATATATATATATATATATATATATATATATATATATATATATATATATATATATTTATTTATTTTATTTTTTTCACTTTTGTTCTGACTTTTTTCTCAGAACATTTGAAAAAAAAAAATTTTTCCCAGGAGATTTTTTTTCTCCCAATTTTGGAAAATCTGAAGCCAGAATTCTGACTTTTTCTGGAAAATTTGAAAAAAATAATGAAATAAAATTAAAAAAATAATAATTTCCACAAGATTTTTTTCCCCCCAATTTCTGAGAAAGGCAGAATTCTAAGATTGAAGTCAGAATTTTGACTTTAATCTCAGAACTCTGACTTATTTTCTCAGATTTTTTTTTTCTTTTTTCAGATCCTCTTCTGTAAATAACAGTAAGCAACTTCAAGACTTATGTTCAGATAACCAGAAAGTTTCTCAGACTGGTGTTTGAAATGTGGAAATAAAGGAAAGAGTGGACAGAGGGAGTCAAAGATGAAGGAATCTGGACAAGAGATGAAGATGGAGGAGACTCACCTGGTGGAAAAGGCGAAAGTGAGCAACATGAAGCTCATCTGGATGGAGAAAACTGTGGAGGACAAGCAGAGAGGAAAGTTTCACTACTCGCTAAAACATGTGCAAACATATTTGGAGAGACATGTTGGACGTTTTGCTTTATCTGCTTTCTTGTCAATAAATGAGAGAAGTCGCACAGAAACCAGGAGGTGGAGAAAGAGTGGTTCAACATTATGTAAGTTACGTTACTTTGATGATGATTTATCCCTCACTGCTGGTGCAGTCAGCTTTATGCTCATGGAACTGCAGCATCAATAAAAACAAGCAGAAGTTCATGAATTTTTCTGAGTAAAGAACTTCAACATCTCATGTCTGAAGCTGAGATGCAGCAGCTGTTTAGATGCTATCATGGAGTCTACTCACAGCTGAAAAAGACGAGTCTAAATGGAGCCAGAAATCAGCAACCACTTGTCTTTAGTATAGTTTAAAGCTACAAACTGTCTCAGGGATTATTTCTTTGTTGCCAAACAGTCAGAAGACACCGAAGGAAGCTGCTTGCACCAGTAAAAAAGGCTGTTTGAATTTCTATTTTTCAGGTTATGAACCTTCATTTGAGGGATTAAATAAGGTTGCTACTGCAGTCACGCATTAAATAAACACTCCTACACACACTTGATGTTAATTTTTTTTTTACCCAACTAATCCGCTATTACATCTGCTAGTGTTGAGGCAGTTTTGGGGCTTGAGAACAGCAGATATCTAGAGAGTAGATACATCTGGAGAAGCGATCCTGTTCCATGCAGCTCCATAAAAAGAATTTAACATTTATGATACCAGTTTTATCAATATTCAACTGATTCCATCCAAAATGAGACTTAAAGGTGACGGCTACATTCTTAGGTCAAAACAATAAATTTTTCCAAAATAATGCATCCACAAAATGTTAAGAGCGTAGAATAAAGTATTCATTTTACAAAAAAAAAGAAAAATCTAGCATATAAAAAATTGTTTTATCGATTTTGATCGGTCCAAAATATATAAACTTTTACATCTGATTACCATGCCAATGTCTACACAAAAGGATTCTGCACCATTAGCATTAGTTTTTTATTTTATTTTTTATACTGTTTATACTGAAATAAGGGCTCTGCACGTTTTCTGCGCGACACTACCACAAGGCTACCCACTCCCCGTTCAGGTTGCCAGCTTAATTGCTATGAGCAGAAATAGCATCTTCCTTGCCTTACTTCTAAAATTCCAGCCGGGAAAAAAAAGCAGGGTGGAGGTAGCACCCTCATGCAAGTTAAACATCTGCTAATGCTAAATAATGACTAGCCGGTTCTGTAATGTTGCTAATGCTAGTTGAATGAGCCAGTGTCAGTGCACCACCTACTGGGGGGAGGAATTAAACTTGTTGCTATCACCTTTGAAAGAATGAATGTAGTTTAATGGGCTTAACTTTTCAGACCTGAAGGCTATGTCCATTTTTTCCAAACTGTTCTTGGTCTACACGTTCAATCTTTTATGCTGCATTAGATTAGCTAATAATCTGTGGCACTCTGAAAACACATGCCTTGAATAGGCAATTTTAAACAAGATTAAGACTTGAGAAGTTGTTTAAACAGGTTCAAGTCTGAAGGAAGCCGAAAATTTAATTTAATTTTCCTGTTAAAACTCTTGTCTGACTACATGCCACCACATTTCTTCTAGTTTTTAGAGATGTCACTGATGTACTGACTGATGAGGACGACCAGCAGCAGGCTGGTGGGGTCCAGCTCGATGTTGGGGTTGCTGAAGGTGTCGCAGAAGGTGGTGTAGATGATCATGAGGAGGACGGCGCTGCTGATGGCGCCGAACGGAGGCTTTCGCCTCTCCAGGAACTCCCTGAGGAAACTACGACACACCTGCACACAGACAAAAGATATAAATGTAATGAAATAAAAACAAAGATCAGAAAACCCCACCAGGCTCGTCTGGACCTACCTGACCCACGATGAGAGGCACCACCACCGTCATGAAGAGCTGAGAGAAGATGGAAGAGAAGGGAACGGAGGAAGAAGAGCCGAGCTGGAGGAGAGAAGGAAAATGAGACCAGGGCTTCCACTCTTTTCTTGAAGTTATTTTCAAGGTCTTTTCCAGGACATTTTCAGAACTTTTGCAGCTGCTACAGTATGAGTCAAGTTATCACAACATAGACTAATAAATTACACCTCAAGCTTTTGGAAAAGTGTTCTACAATAGGGGATTATCACGCTTACCGGAAGTTCCCGGTATTTGGACACTTCCTCTTCCGGGCCATAGTAACATCAGCCGCTTCTGCTCTGTTATACTGTTTAAATCGGATAAACTCCAACATACTTAAGTTTTCATTCTAGACTGAAGTGATACTGGATCAAAAGCTGGATCAAAGCGATCGATTCGCCGCGGTGAAGGGCCGAACTTTATAATAAAACGACACACATTTGTTTGTGGCCGGCAGACTGCGCAGTCGTGTTAGCAGGTTAGCATTAGCCAGCTTGATGACGTGCCTAACTTTGTGCGGCTGAAAACACACAAGCATCTGAAAGCGTCTCCTTTCTTGGCAGTCCCCAGTTGTTCCACTGGAAACGGGGAGGTACAGACCCCATTTTCAGATGTTTGTGTGTTTTAAGACGCACAATGTTAAGCACGTCGGTAAACGCTAGCTGGCTAATGCTAGCATGCTGTGAAGTGCCAGTGTTGTGCCCCACCGGCGACAAACAAACGTGTGTTTTATTATAAAGTTCGGCCCTTCACCGCGGCGAATCGATCGCTTTGATCCACTTCCTCCTTAGTATCACTTCAGTCTAGAATGAAAGACTTAAGTATGTTTGGAGTTTATCCGATTTAAACAGTGTGGCCCGGAAGAGGAAGTGTCCAAAATCCGGGAACTTCCGGTAAGCGTGATAATCCCCTATTGTAGCTTATATTTTGAACAGTAACAAAGCAGAAATGAAGCAGAGACGAAGCAGAGACAACAAAGTTGACACGAAGCTGAGACAAAAAGATGATGATGCAGCGACTAGGCGGTGATAAAGAGACGACAAAGAAGCAATGAAGCAAAGATGAATCAAAGAAGCACAAACGAAGCAGAGACGAAGCAGAGATGAAGCAGTGGTGAAGCAGAGACAAAGCAGAGACGAAGCAGAGACGAAGCAGCAGTGAAGCAGAGACAAAGCAGAGACAAAGCAGAGACGGAGCAGAGACGAAGCAGCGATGAAGCAGAGATGAAGCAGAGACGAATGAGAGATGAAGCAGTGGTGAAGCAGAGAAAAAGCAGAGACAAAAAGATGAAGCAGCAACGAAGTGGTGATGAAGAGACGACAAAGAAGCAATGAAGCAAAGATGAATCAAAGAAGCACAAACGAAGCAGAGACGAAGCAGAGATGAAGCAGTGGTGAAGCAGAGACAAAGCAGAGACGAAGCAGAGACGAGGAGCCGTGAAGCAGAGACAAAGCAGAGACGAAGCAGCGATGAAGCAGAGACGAAGCAGAGATGAAGCAGTGGTGAAGCAGAGACGAAGCAGAGATGAAGCAGAGACGAAGCAGTGGTGAAGCAGAGACAAAGCAGAGACGAAGCAGTGGTGAAGCAGAGACAAAGCAGCGGTGAAGCAGAGACAAAGCAGAGACGAAGCAGCAGGGACGAAGCAGAGACGAAGCAGAGACGAAGCAGAGACGAAGCAGAGACGAAGCAGAGACGAAGCAGTGGTGAAGCAGAGACGAAGCAGTGGTGAAGCAGAGACGATCAGGGAGGAAGCAGTGGTGAAGCAGAGACGAAGCAGCATTCCAGGTTTTCCACCACGCATGGGAACCCTGGAGAAACTTTTCTATTAGATAATAAACAAATGAAAACAACTGATGTCCCTTTTCTGGGTTTTGAGGACTTCCTGTTAACCCTTGAAGTGATTTAATCTGGATGTACAGAAGCAGCCAGGATGGAATATTCCACGAAGAAAAGTTCTCATAGTTTAGTTTTTTATCCAGGATTTATATTTAATCCTCATTTAAGTAAAACTGTTCATCAGATGAGAATCAGTGGCTCAAAGTAACAACGTTTTTAGCGCATTAACTCTCAGCAGGTGTGACTTACAAAGAGCAGCAACAGCAGCGGCGTCACCACGATTCCCTGCAGGAGACACGAATAATCCGTTCAGGATCACATTCACTGCAACACAACCTGCGTTTAACTGCAACCAGACCAGAAACTTACCAGAAAACTTCCGAACGCCGAGTTGAAAATAGCAGCAGCCTGCACACACACAGAAAACAAATCAGTCTCCATAGCAACGGCAGGATGTCCACACCGAGCTGGTCGCTCTGACATGTTCGTGCGCTACCTCATTGCCTCCGACAGCCTTGGTGAGAATAACAGCGGAGGACACTGGAGGGGGCATGCAGCTCACCGTCTGTAACCTAGGAAACAATGAGAGGATGAAGAGGAGGATGATGAGGCAGGGCTGACTCACTTCCTGGCTGCTCTACAGACTCAGCTGGCTGTTATGTCACGTTTGGGTGATTTTTCAGTGTTAAAAACTGTTTCTGATCGCTTTAACAGAACATGAGGAATAAAATGAAACGGTCACAGATGCTCCAACGCGGGAAGCTGAAGATGCAGTAAATATGCAGTAAATACGCTGCTGTAGTTAAGGAGTTATCTAGTTTTACATCCAATCATCGCTGCAACAAACATTTAATCAACCCTTCTCTGAATCTTTTGCCGTTTTCTGGATTCATGCATCATTAAATTTGTGCTAATGGTTTTTCAAAACGCAGAAGGTTCGCTGATTTTAATCATTTACTGCAGTTTTTCGCAACAGAACATTGAAATATTGCAAGATTTCCTTGGAAAATAGATCGATACCGCATTTTTAAACGTCAATATGATATCAGTATATGAAAATATCACAATATGTCAGTGCATCAATATTTTTCCCCACCCATAGTCTTTAAAAGTTTTAAAGTCTGTAAAAACAAAGATTTTGAAGAAGAAGTAGTTTTGGGGTTTTTTTAGACTTTAGAAACAGTGGGCTGATCGGTTAAATATCGGTGGGGTGGCTGATGTCCGATAATCAGTTTTAAGTCTGATATAAGCCGATATCAATAGGGGGCCGATTATATCGTGCAACCCTAATAACTATAATTGTGTTTCTGATGTAACTCTGGTGTTAAATACGGTGCCGAGTTGCAGCTTCCTCAGACATTCACTCATACTGAACAGTGGGTCTATGGCTCACTCGTAGGACACCCCCCCCCCCCGGGAAACCTGAGAAAATCTGAGTTGTTCCACCAGGTCTGACTGCTTGATTTGAAGCCCTCAACGTCACACAGAGCATTGCCTGTAAAAACTGCCAATGTGAGTCTTTGTGTTGGTCCATGAGAGGCCCCTCAGGTACCATCAGGCTTAGACCTGGATAAAGGACGGCATTCACACACACAAACCTTTAACACACACACACACACACACCTACCCTCTGAGCAGCCATTGGTCGATGGTGGTCAGCGCGAGCACCCTGAGCAGCAGCCAGACGGCGAGCGGGAAGAAAACGAGCGTGAACGACTGCACGAACAGGTGGAGGCGGACGTGAAGCAGCGCGCTCTTCAGCTCCTGCAGACAGATCATCAAAGATGGAGGAACGTTTTCCAGACTGCACCTGAACGCATCAGAGCGCCGATCGCTTTCTCACCTCGGTTTTTAGAGACAAGCCGCTGTTGAAGAAGATGAGCGAGACGGCGATGTAGGCGATGGTGATCTCTGGCTTTAATGGACCTGACGGAGAGAGACATTAAAGTTTCATCACAACCGCATCACACAGGAAACTGAGTCATGCTGCATCGTTTATACAGCAGCTAAAATAAGTTATAAACACCGGCATTTTCTCAGCAGATATTTTAATGAGGCTGAGTTTGCAAATGACACCAGAAACTCACATTTCATTACACAGACGAGATTTCAGAAGAGATTCGCTTGGTGTTTCTGCACTTCTGAATTACTGCAGTTACATCTGGATGCATAAGACCACTACGATTAAACATGCGAGTTAAAAATGAGTCTAGTCCATTAACTGTCGACATTATTATAACCGATATGCATGGAGGAGAATTACACTTGAAAGATGTATATTCACAAAAGCAGAAATGTGCATGTGATTTCTTTTTTTTAAACCTATTTATAGCCAAGAAACTAAAAAGTTTTATGCTTCTAAACAAACATTTCAACTAAGGATCGACTAATACAGATTTTTTTAGGGCCAATAATAATAATAATAATACATTTTATCTATAGAGTGCTTTTACAGAAGCTCAAAGACGCTTGACAGGAGAGATAAAACAGTATAGTAATATTTAAAACAAACATTAATTTAAACATATTCAATGCATAAAATGAAAGGGGGAAGAAAGAAGAGAAGGCAACAACTGATAAAGTGGTAAACAAGAAGGAGAGGGGGCGATAAAAACATTTCAAAAGCGGATCTAAAAAGGGGGGTCATCAGGAGAAATTTGAAGGAGTTGAGTTGTACCGATATTTTCTCATCAGCCTCAGCTGATACAACCTACTGATATTTGGGGTCGATACTGCGTTCAGGGTTCCTACTCTTTTCTTGAAGTTATTTTCCAGGACTTTACCAGCTGCTACAATTCAAGTCTAGTTATCACAACATAGACTAATAATTTACACCCCAAGCTTTAGGAGAAGTGATCTACAATTGTAGCTTATATTTTGTACAGCGACGAAGCAGAGATGAAGTGGAGACGAGATGACGAAGCAGAGAGAAGTTGTCACGAAGGAGAGACGAAGACACAAAGAAGCAGAGATGAAGTGGAGACGAAGAAGAGACGACAAAGCGGAGACGAGGAGACAACGAAGAGACAGCAAAAAAAGCTGGCGAAGTGGAGACGAAGAGACGACGAAGCTGAGAAAAAAGAGGCGATGAAACAACAACGGAGCAGAGGGAGGAAAAATTATTTTCCAGGACAGCTCAAGCTTTTTCAGGACATTTTACTCTGTTTCTCAGTCATTTTCTGCCTTTACCATGACTGAAAAAATGTTCAAACATTTTCCAGGTTTTCCAGGACGGATGGGAACCCTGGCATTTGACTTGAAAATTAATATAATGAAGGATAGAATGAAAAGTAACTCTTTTAAAACTAAAAAAAAAGAACAAAGCACCTACAATGAATATATAAAAAAAGAAATAGTGCACTTGTATGCATTGACGCTACACATAAAGTTGAATTGAACTGAAATAAACAAATAATAAATAAAAACATTAAACTTGTTATAAAAAAAAAAAAGAAGAAAAATCATCTGTCAGTGAAATAAGTTGAAATTGACAAAAGTTATAATAAATAAAAATTCTACAAAAATCAGGACATTGATTTTGAATTTTTGGTATAAAAAAAATATTAAACAAATTAAAAAAAAAAAAAAAACAACTAAACAAGCATGATGGGGCTTTGAAGCTAAAATGTTGTTGAGCAACACTTTGAGCCAATCACGGCAATTAGGTGTTTTCTGTAACGTCCAATCAGACGTCTGCACCTGTTGACAGGTATGTTGGTGCACTGTCCATGGGAAAGGTGCCCTTATATGTCTGAGACCATTTTGTTAGTTTTTTTTTATTATTATTATTTTCAACCACAATTCAAAAACAATTTATTTCATTAAAAGTAGCATTTTGTAATTTTTTATTTATTATTTTCTTTCGTTTCTTGTTATTTGAATTACTACTGTCAATCTAGTGTTTTCTTATGTTTGTATGAATAATTTTGATGGCAACTGTATGTATATGTATGTATAAATAAAGTCCGTAAATTATGCAGAGTGGGGGTATTAGTCTACACACCCAACATATTAGCCAATGCCAATACCAGCAAAAACCAGCAAATATCGGCCTAAAATATCGGCCGGCGATGTATCGGTCTATCCTTAGTTTTAACAGAAACACTGAAAACTGAAATGAGACGAAATCACTGGCTGACAAATACAACTTAGTGTCTTAATAAGTTTGCGCTTGAGTACATGTTAGTGGAAAGATGGCAAACTGATTGAACGCAAGAACATGGCCTTTCATTCATATGGATGATGTCATACATGAAGCAGGAAGATAAGCTCTGCTTTCAGGGATATGAAGCTGAGACAGGAATTTAAACCATGAAGAAATAAAGTTAAATGTGAGAGAAATGCTATCCATGTTTGTTTCAGTGACTCAGGAGGACATAGGGTGGCATAGAGGCGATATTTGGTGAAACACCAGTTCATTGTGTGCCAGCTGCCATTAATAATAAGTGAGGTAAATGAGTTTCCAGTAGCAGAAGATCTAATCTCCAGGTGAGATATGAAGGTGTGACTGGTCCTCTTATCAGCTCAGGTTATACCTGCCTTTTATTACCGTGATAAACTTCTTTTATCCGTAACTCAGCTCCTCTTTCTCAAATTATTCTGACTGTATGTATGATGAGCTGTTTCAGGGGCTTCACATTAAAATACAGCGTAATATAAGGAGCGCGCGCAGGGTGCGCAGGTGTGTGTTGACACAACTGAATGCAACGTGTCACTGCAGCACCAGGTGTGACACGAGGAAATATACTCTGGATTTATCCAGTTGAACAAAGAACACCTCCTTATTCCCCAAATATAACACTTTATCTGTCATTCCAACACTTTCCATCCTGATGCGATTTTAAACAGTTCACGTATCAAAAGATGGAAGTTTATCTGCTTTAAATCAAAATATACTGCCGGTGAGAAGTGAAGTAAATATATTTCAGCCTGTTGTAAAGTTATTGTATATATTTAAAGGCCAGCAGCGAACTTCAGCGGGGTTTAGGCGATGATGAAACTCTGCCTCACCTCCTCTGACACCGACGCTGGGCTGCAGTTTGGCCGATAAGATGACGAGGACTATCCCGATGATGAACCACTCCTTCCGCAGCCGCGCCAGCAGGCCCATGTTCCCAGTCCCGGGGCTCCGCCACCGGACACCCCGCCGCCGGCCGTCCTGTCACAGCAGCCGGGCAGAACTTCTACAACTCCGCCGTTTCTGAAGTCAGGAGTTTTTTGTCGGAAAACACAAGCAGAGCATCGGAGGCTACTTCCGGACACGTGGGCAGCCACGCGGCCGTAAGGACTGTTGGAGAAGCGCAGCACTTTATCGTGTATTTTAATTACCGTAATACATGGAAAAGTACTGTGTAAATAACAACAATAATCAATAATAATAATAGAAATATAAGATAAACATTACACACATTACCTATGAGCTATATACCACCCACTCACAGAGACCCTATCAATACATTTCTTTGTGTGCGTGTGTATATATACAGTATATATATATATATATATATATATATATATATATATATATATATAGATAGATATCTTATTCTTTAGTTTAAAAACTTGTGCACATAGACCAAGAAACAATAAATAAATAAATAGTCAGGGGTTCTGTACCCCTCTGAAATCAAACTTATGTCCTCTTCTTAATATTAAAAGTATCACACTTTCTAATTTGTAAAATAAAATTTAAAAAAATTAAACTGTTTAGATTTATACTGATGTATATTTATATTTATTTAGAATTTTATTTACAGTAATTATATAATTGTGGGTATTGGAAAGAAACAAGACTGTTATTTTTTGTTGATAGACCTTGTTGGTGATGAAATAGTTTCTTGGTGTTTATCGGTAAGTTCATCTGACGTAAAAATAAATAAACAAAACTGTTATCATAAGAAGCATTTCTGGGTCTTTCATCACTTGTAACCTGCAAATTTTCCCTGGTTTTAATAAAAGCCTTCACGTCCTGCATAAAGGCTTTTTATTTCATGCATTTCATAGGCCTTAAAAAAGCCAAAGAAATGCATGAAATGAAATATCACCTTCACTGTTAGTGGTTTTCCATGATGTCATGTTTGACATGATCCATAAGCTTAATTTCCTACCTGCTGCCACGTCCAGGTGATAGAGCCCCTGAATGTGTGTATGTGTGTATAATCCACCACTGCGGTCTTGAATGTGTTTCACTCCCCAGTTTAACAAGGATGGCTTCTTCCCCTGCTCTTTGACCCCATGTCTTTCACATCTCTCAGACTGAGGACGTGGCTGTCTTCATGTCCTTGTGATGCAGGTGGACCACTAACCTGAAGATCTGGCTCTGCTGTGTTGAACAAAGCATTTTTGTAGTTTATTATGTCCCTCCTAAAGGGCTGAGCAACAAAAAACTGTGCTTCACCCTGTAAAATGTCCTCAAAGAGTACATACCCCCCAAAAAAAAAAAAAAAGTTAGTAAGTGATGCATAGGTGTTCTTTTGTCTTTATTTAACTACTAATTTGACCCACAATGAGATGAAATTCAACAAAACAAATTCACAGTGGAACAAACCAAATCATATGCTTATATTTGGTGAAAATTGTTCATCATTCCTTACAAGGGCCGCCCAGTTTCTTCTCCTTCTCTGAATTATTCAAAAAAGGCTGCTGCACTGTGACTCTGCTGAGGTCCTGGTCTCTGGTCCTCTTCCAGACCCCCTGTTGTTCTATGGAGGCAGATGGGACCGACTCCATGTCAACGCTGTATTTTCCCATCAGAAGCAGAGAGCGTGTGCTGCCCACCAACACCTGGCAGAGACAAGATGCAGACATGGAGCATCACAGCTCTCCCAGCTGCAATGAAAACATCTGCACAGAGATGTTCTCACCTGTGCCTTCTGCCGCAGCGCTTCATGTCCCGCATCACAGGCGACTTCATAACCCTGCAGGAAGTACTCGCTCGCTCGCTCATACCGACTCTACAGCAAGGGAAGGCAGCAGAGGAGAAAAACCTTTAGCTGGTAAAAGTATCGGTTTTATCGGCCGACCGGGAGTGTGTGTTTGATACCATGTTGTAGTAGATGTTTCCCACACACAGACAGACGTCAGCCAGTCTGCTCTGCAGCCCGCTGCTGCAACAGATGTCAGCCGACTTCTGCAGATACTCCAGAGTTTCACCGACGTTTCCTTCACTGTTGCACACAAACACACACGAGAGTCCATCTATACAGCAGACAAACTCATAGATGCAGAAACAGACTCAGATGTAAGTAATCACTGATTTAAAGAACAGAGAAATAGAAAATGAAAACTAAAATGTGGTGTGTGTACCTTTCTGATGACTTAGCCATTGCTTTGTAGGTCTCCACCAGAACGTCTGCATCTTGCAGTGTGCTGTAAATCTCTATGGAGGTGCTGAAGAGCTGGAAATACATTTTTTAAAGTTTTGTTAGAATATGGGATTTAAGGAAGGTAAAAAAATACATTGGGGAAAAAAAAAGGGGGATTCAATAATGGCTTTTCTTTTTAACCGATATCTGATATCCGATATTGTCCAACTCTTGATTTCCGATATCAGGCGATACAGATATATGCAGACAACTGTGAGGTTGTATCTCTCATATTTTGACAGATATAAGTATATTCTACTCCAAGAGGAAAGATCCCAAAATATCCATAACTCAGCCAGAGGAGTTCATTTTGGACATCTGGCTGCCAGATATCAGATATCAGCAGGTATCAGCCAACATGTGGCTAATTCTAATGTTTCTAACAACTTCGTAACTTAACCAACAACTTACTGTAAAACCAGACATATTATAAGCAGCTTCAGAGCAAGTCAGTCTATTGCAGCAGCACCTGCACCGCAGCAGGGACTTTTATACATGCTGGACCTGCTTATGGTACGGGTTGGTGCAGTTTGGTGTGGTACAGTTTGGTACAGTACGGTTTGGTGTGGTACAGTTTGGTACAGTACAGTTTGGTGTGGTACGGTTTGGTATAGTACGGTTTGGTGTGTTACAGTTTGGTACAGTACAGTTTGGTGTGGTTGGTTTGGTACAGTACGGTTTGGTGTGGTACAGTTTGGTACAGTACAGTTTGGTGTGGTACGGTTTGGTACAGTACGGTTTGGTGTGGTACAGTGTGGTACAGTATGGTTTGGTGTGGTACAGTTTGGTACAGTACAGTTTGGTGTGGTTGGTTTGGTACAGTACGGTTTGGTGTGGTACAGTTTGGTACAGTACAGTTTGGTGTGGTACGGTTTGGTACAGTATGGTTTGGTGTGGTACAGTTTGGTACAGTACAGTTTGGTGTGGTTGGTTTGGTACAGTATGGTTTGGTGTGGTACAGTTTGGTACAGCACGGTTTGGTGTGGTACAGTTTGGTACAGTACGGTTTGGTGTGGTACAGTTTGGTACAGTACAGTTTGGTGTGGTTGGTTTGGTACAGTATGGTTTGGTGTGGTACAGTTTGGTACAGTACGGTTTGGTGTGGTACAGTGTGGTACAGTACGGTTTGGTGTGGTACAGTTTGGTACAGTACAGTTTGGTGTGGTACAGTACGGTTTGGTGTGGTACAGTGTGGTACAGTACAGTTTGGTGTGGTACAGTTTGGTACAGTACAGTTTGGTGTGGTACAGTGTGGTACAGTACGGTTTGGTGTGGTACAGTTTGGTACAGTACAGTTTGGTGTGGTACAGTACGGTTTGGTGTGGTACAGTGTGGTACAGTACGATTTGGTGTGGTACAGTTTGGTACAGTACAGTTTGGTGTGGTACAGTACGGTTTGGTGTGGTACAGTGTGGTATAGTACGGTTTGGTGTGGTACAGTTTGGTACAGTACAGTTTGGTGTGGTTGGTTTGGTACAGTATGGTTTGGTGTGGTACAGTTTGGTACAGCACGGTTTGGTGTGGTACAGTTTGGTACAGTATGGTTTGGTGTGGTACAGTTTGGTACAGCACGGTTTGGTGTGGTACAGTTTGGTACAGTATGGTTTGGTGTGGTATGGTTTGGTACAGTACGGTTTGGTGTGGTACAGTTTGGTACAGTACGGTTTGGTGTGGTACAGTTTGGTACCGTACGGTTTGGTGTGGTACAGTGTGGTACAGTACAGTTTGGTGTGGTTGGTTTGGTACAGTATGGTTTGGTGTGGTATGGTTTGGTACAGTACGGTTTGGTGTGGTACAGTTTGGTACAGTACGGTTTGGTGTGGTACAGTTTGGTACAGTACTGTTTGGTGTGGTATGGTTTGGTACAGTATGGTTTGGTGTGGTACAGTTTGGTACAGTACTGTTTGGTGTGGTATGGTTTGGTACAGTACGGTTTGGTGTGGTACTGTTTAGTACAGTATGGTTTGGTGTGTTACAGTTTGGTACAGTATGGTTTGGTTTGGTATGGTTTGGTACAGTACGGTTTGGTGTGGTACAGTTTGGTACAGTACTGTTTGGTGTGGTATGGTTTGGTACAGTACGGTTTGGTGTGGTACTGTTTAGTACAGTACGGTTTGGTGTGGTACAGTTTGGTACAGTACGGTTTGGTGTGGTATGGTTTGGTACAGTACGGTTTGGTGTGGTACTGTTTGGTACAGTACGGTTTGGTGTGGTACAGTTTAGTACAGTACGGTTTGGTGTGGTACTGTTTGGTACAGTACGGTTTGGTGTGGTACAGTTTGGTACAGTACGGTTTGGTGTGGTACAGTTTGGTACAGTACGGTTTGGTGTGGTACAGTTTGGTACAGTATGGTTTGGTGTGTTACGGTTTGGTACAGTATGGTTTGGTGTGTTACAGTTTGGTACAGTACAGTTTGGTGTGGTACAGTTTGGTACAGTATGGTTTGGTGTGTTACAGTTTGGTACAGTATGGTTTGGTGTGTTACAGTTTGGTACAGTATGGTTTGGTGTGGTATGGTTTGGTACAGTATGGCTTGGTGTGTTACAGTTTGGTACAGTATGGTTTGGTGTGGTATGGTTTGGTGTGGTATGGTTTGGTGTGTTACAGTTTGGTACAGTATGGTTTGGTGTGGTATGGTTTGGTACAGTATGGTTTGGTGTGGTACAGTTTGGTACAGTATGGTTTGGTGTGTTACAGTTTGGTACAGTATGGTTTGGTGTGTTACAGTTTGGTACAGTATGGTTTGGTGTGGTATGGTTTGGTGTGGTATGGTTTGGTGTGTTACAGTTTGGTACAGTATGGTTTGGTGTGGTATGGTTTGGTGTGGTATGGTTTGGTGTGTTACAGTTTGGTACAGTATGGTTTGGTGTGGTACAGTTTGGTACAGTATGGTTTGGTGTGGTATGGTTTGGTACAGTACGGTTTGGTGTGGTATGGTTTGGTACAGTACGGTTTGGTGTGGTATGGTTTGGTACAGTATGGTTTGGTGTGGTACGGTTTGGTACAGTATGGTTTGGTGTGGTATGGTTTGGTACAGTATGGTTTGGTGTGGTACGGTTTGGTACAGTATGGTTTGGTGTGGTATGGTTTGGTACAGTACCAGTGAACTAAGTTAGCTGAAAGCAGAGAATTCAGGAATGATTAACACGAGTATAACTGACATTGGTCTGGGTTTCCTTTATGAGAAGTGAAAACATTGAATCCTAACTAAGCTCATATTTACCCGTTTTGCTGAGTCATGGTCTCCTGAGCTCTGGTAAGCCAGTCCTAGTCGAAAGGCTGCTTTTCCTTCAATCTGTTTGTCCTCACCTGAAACAAACAGTGAACTGTAACGGGTTATAAAGTCTTGAGCAAACACTGTTTATTAAATGTAAAGTCTAAACTAATAAAAGTGAAGTTGTGTCCAGCGTGCAGGCTGCTTCCACCTACACTCTGTGGCCATGCTGTAGCCCCGGTGGATCAGCTTCAGGGCCGCGTCCTGGTCCGTGTTGGCCAGCGCAGCATCAGCCAGCTGCAGGTAGATCTTCGCCAGCAACTCGCAGGCCCGGAGCCTCAGAGGCCGACCGGTCCAGTCCATCCAGCCGCCTTCCCCAGCCTGTTCCAGGCACAGCTTCGCCTGCTGCCTCGCCTCCTCCAGATCACCTGTGAAACGTGTTCATATACATTCATCTTCATCTTTTCCAGAGGTCTGAAGAAGCTTGTGAGTGTCCACCTCGCTGCAGGTAGATGTCGGCCAGGTGAGCCCGAGCCTCCGTGGCCCATCTGGAGTTTCCTCCTCTCTCTCTGTCTGCACAGCTGTGGTAAAAGTGCACACTCAGCCAAATATCCTCTGGAGCTGAGAAGTATCGTCCCAAAAGCAGCCGCTGCTCACACACAGCCGACCAGGAACCTGCAAACAAAACCTCAAACCGTGACCACAAGCAGAAATCTGACGTTAAAGCTGAACCTGAAAATATAACTCAAGATCTCTCAAAATGAGATCAGCCTGAAACCAGAGGTGTTTCTCTAAAATAACCAGCAGCAACGGTTGTTTGGATCATACTACAGTATGATCACCTGTCCTTTCAGCCTGCTCGGCTCGGCTCAGGTGCAGCTTCATGGTCTCCAGTTTGTCCCGTTGGTCCTCCAGAGGCGGAGTCTGAAGCCTGGCTGATCCTGGATCTGCTGCTGCCCTCTGGTTCTGATCCGACTCCAGCAGAGAGAAGAGCTCTGAGAAGGATCTGGGAGACAAAGACGGATTCTTTTAGCTGGGTGAATAAAATTAAAAGAAATTAATAATTTTTCTCAATATCATGAAAAGTTCTAGTTATTTTGTTAAATAATGATTTTTTTGTGTGTGTTTTGAAGTGTTAGAAAATTGGGATTTACCATTGAACAACTGATTTTTTGTTTCACAATATTTAATAAAAAAATAACCAGCAAAAAATAAGGAAAAATATCCGAAAGAATAACAGAAGAAAAGAAATAAATAAAACTAAATATAAAATGAATTAATTAAAAAGCAAAAAATAAATAAAATTAAAAATAAATATGCAACTTAGAAGCAAAAGAATTTTAACTTTTTTTTTTTTTTTTTTTTAAAGAGTGGTCAAGATTTTTTATCTTTTAATAAGCAAAAAAAAAAAAAAAAATTCTGCCAGTAGAACAGGAAAAGTTTTCTTGATAAGATTTATTGAAATAAGATGTGTTGCCTTAAAACAAGGTCTCATATCTTACTGAAATATTTCTCTTTAAGTAATTTTGTCTTATTTTGAGTGTGATGAGATATTTTGACTAGAAATTAGAAAAATTTACTTGCTAAGATATGAGTTTTTGCAGTGCAAGAAAACTCAAGATATGAGCAAATATTCACATTTGAAAAGCTGCACAAAGCTGGTTACTGGATTTCTTAGAGCCAGGTGAAATAATTGAGGAGTATTTAAAGACCCAACACCCATAGAATGATGTGCTTTCATTTTGTACTCACCCTCATGCTGAGCAAGACTCTGGAGCACTTTTTTAATATCTCAAATGCAGCCGGAGATCTGGGAGGGTTTTCATTATCGGCTGACTTTCATATAAGTTCACTGGCGCTCGAACCAAAAAGTTCCATAAAAGTCCACCCAAGTGTCCTGAGTGGGTAGCGTCCATAATTTACTCAAAACAACATTATTTAGTGTATTTTGATAGCCTAAACAGTACTACATCGCATTTTCTGGAAGCACGTCCATGCGAGTTCACAACACCGCGAAGCCGCGGTGTTCAACGCCTACTCTGCCAAAAATGCAAGCATAGAAAAAGAAATTTGCTATTTACATTGTGCCAAGAGCGAACGAGCTGTGGACAAACACAAGAGGGGTTGGCTATTGATTTGAAAGAAAGAAAGAACGTGCGATCTCATCTGATTTGGTCTGCCGCAGCTTCCGTAGTGTCGTGAACTCGCATGAATGTGCTTCCAGGAAGTACAATGTTCTACTGTTAAGCCAATCAGAATAGGACACTTGGATTACATTGGACGAGCAGTAAGGAGGAATATTGAGAGGTTTTTGTGGACTTTCATGGAGCTTTTTGTTTCGAGCACCAGTGAACTCCATAATATGAAAGTTGGTGGATAACAAAAACCCTCCAGATCTCCGGCTGCATTTGAAATGTTAAAAAAATGCTCCAGAGTAGGGATGCATGAGCGTGAGTAGAAAATGAAGGTACATCATTCTGTGGGTGTTGTATCCTTTGAAACGAGTAAATGGAAGATATTTTGATATATATATAACAAAATGTACAATAACCGTGGTGACTTCTTTTGGCCGATATCCGATATGCAGATATTTTAAAACTCATGTGGCCGATAACCAATATCGATACCGATACTAAAGCTGAAAAAAATAAGCAGTCATTGCAAATGGCAGTTTTGTTATCCATTTCCAACACTTTGAAAAATAGGGGTGGAAAAAAATATCGATACACTGAAATATCGCAATATTTTTATATGCCAATATCAAATCGATATTTAAAAATGTGGTATGGATCTATTTTACTTACCAAATGTCACAAGATTTCATCATTCTGTTACAAAATCTCACAATATTTTGTTAGTAAAATAGATACCACGTTTTTAAATGTCAATATGATATCAGCATAATGCAAAACACAAATTTTTTGTGAATTCTCGCAAGATTTCGTAACAGAATGCTGAAATATTGTGAGATTTTGTTAGTAAAATAGATTGACACCACATTTTTAACTGTCAATATATCAGCATAAGAAAATATCGCAATATTTCAGTTTATTAATATATTTCACCCCCCGTAGTCTTTAGAAGTTTTAAAGTCTGTAAAAAAAAAGTTTTTGAAAAAGAAGAAGTTTTTGTTTTTGTTAGACTTTAGAAACAGCGAGCTGATTGGTTAAATATCGGTTAAATATCGGCGGGATGGCCGATTTCTGACACTCAGTTTTAAGTGTTTAAGTGTTTTTTTCTTTAAAAAAAAGAAAAGAAAAAAGAACGATGTTGTCCAAACATATCGACAACACCAACCACAGGAAGGAAAAAGCAGAGAAAACAACAAATGATTGCAACAGACAGGAAAAATAGATACTCCAGCTGACAGGAGCACCTGCATGCAGCAAAACGAGAAAGTGGAGGCTGAGCTAGAGACGTATCCTGAGGTAGACAGTGAGATAACTGGACAGACAGGCTGCAACAGATGGAAACAAAAGAAGTGGTGGAAACGGCTGCTGTCTGGAAGTAAGAAGAAAACGCTGCAAACAGATTCATCACATCCAAAAAACAGTTTAAATCAGTTCTCATGAGACTTGCTGACAGAGAAAAAAACATCAGCCCAATGTCAGAAACATGGAGCTTAACCACAAGCGACCCGATAACCAGCGTGAGTCCGTGAGATGGACGTACCTGTGGTAGCCGAGCTGCAGCAGCTCCACACACGTGAACTGCTTTGGACTGTTTCTGAACCTGAGGTGGACGAGGAGGAGGAGCATGATGATGAGGAAAAGTAGCAGGTCAGGATTTCAGCAGAAACTCTGGTCAGAGATTATAAATGACTCCAGATTAGGGATGGGCGATACTAACATTTTTCCTGTCGGCACAATGCTAGTATTTACTTTTTCAGCAATATACTGATACTTTTTGTCCCTTAAAAGAAAAACACATGATTGTAGAGTTTGCATTAATTTCCTGAACAGAAGTACTGGAAAATATTGATGAGTAAATTAAAGAAAAATAAAATAAAAATCTTTCCTCGATTATCAAGTAACTGAAGTAATGGTTTAGATTATTTACATTTATTTAGTGGAAAATGTTCAAATATAAAATGTAATAGTAATATCATAAATTTACCAAAACATAATGTGCAATAACTTGCATTAAAGCACTGAAATTTCCAAAACACATCATCATCATCACTAATAGTAGCAGTATCATCATGACATCTGATCGGCTACCGCCATCACGTGACACAGAAGCTAGAATCTGGCTGCTTTAACACATTATTTGTATGTATTGGCCTGTATTGGCCTTAAAACTGAGTATCGGACATTGGCCACTCCACCGATATTTAACTGATATTTAACCGATATTTAACCGATCAGCCCGCTGTTTCTAAAGTCTAAAAAACCCCCAAAACTTCCTCTTCTTCTTCAAAAACTTATTTTTTAGACTTTAAAACTTCTAAATACTAGGGGTGGTAAAAAAAATTCAGTTTTAAAGTTTGTAAAAAGAAGTTTTTGAAGAAGAAGAAGAAGAAGAAGTTTGTTTTTTTTAGACTTTAGAAACACCGGATGATCGGTTAAACATCGGTTAAATATCAGTGGGGTGGCTGATGTCCGGTACTCAGTTTTAAGGCCGATATGGGCCGATACTGATAGGGGTTGATTATATCCTGCATCCCTAGTTTCCTGTTCTTAGCTGGCAGGAGTGACATCCGGTGTGGTCTTCTGCTGCTGTAGTCCATCTGCTTCCAGGTTGGATGTGTCGTACATTCAGAGATGCTCTTCTGCAGACTTCGGCTGCTTATTTGAGTTACTGTTGCCTTTCTATCAGCTGGAACCAGTCTGGCCTTCTCCTCTGACCTCAGGCATAAACAAGGCATTTGTGCCCACAGAACTGCTGCTCACTGGATATTCTCTCTTTTTCGGATCATTCTCTGTAAACCCTACAGATGGTTGTGGGTGAAAATCCCAGGAGATCAGCAGTTTCTGAAATACTCAGACCAGCCTGTCTGACACCAACAACCTTGCCACGTTCAAAGTCACTTAAATCACCGTTCTTCCCCATTCTGATGCTCGGTTTGAACTGCAGCAGATTGTCTTGACCATGTCTACATGCCTAAATGCATTGAACTGCTGCCATGTGATTGGCTGATTAGAAATTTGCATTAACGAGCAGTTGGGCAGGTGTGCCTAATAAAGTGGCCGGTGTGTGTACTCGCAGCTCATACTCACTGATCAAACCTTCACGCAAACACTAACCCTGCTGGAAAACCAGACTTTGACTGTTATTTAATTTCAAAATAATTTTTATCGTTAACATTTTCTTTTAGAACACCTGGTTACCATGGAGACCGAACTTACAGTGCAATTTCCATCTTGGACAGAAGCTGAGGTGATCCATCTGAAAGGCGTCTCATCTCCTTGGACCATTTCATCCTGCTGACCACACACACACACACACACACACACACACTCAGTACATCTATCTTTGTGAGGACATTCATTGACATAATGCATCACCTTGCACCTTATCCTAACCCTAACCATCACAACTGATTGCCTAAACCTAACCCTTGCCCTAACCCCAACCAAAACCTAACTGTAACCTAAACTCTAAAACCAAATCTTGACTCTCAAAAATGGGTTTTTCTTAGGTTTTCTTAGTGAGGATTGGCCAAAATGTCCTTACTTTGCAAAAATGTCCTCACTTTGTTGGTTAAACAGGCAAAACAGTCCTCACATTGATGGCTTAACAAGTACACACAAACACAGTTTATTCCCATCAGAGAACATCGTGTTTTCATCTGACTCTGCAGATTCACAGCAGTCTGATGTGAAACAGACGCCAAAAGTTCCCGCATGTATAATTGCATGCGCTGATTTATGTCACTACATATGAAAACACACACACACACACACACGCAGCTACAGCTGTATATTCCAAACACACCAAAAACGCAAATTGATTATCAACTCTGTGCACTTTAGCTGAAGTAGGTGGTTTTGTGTATGTACATATAAGCTTACTTATGTAAAGCTTATTCTGGATCAGTGTCAGCTGACCTGAAGTCAAATTCCTGCTACATGTAAACAAACAAGCTTAAAATGACTTCAGGAAGGTTTGTTGGCTTTTTCTCAGCTCTATAAAGCCCTTTATTTTGCATAAATGAAACAGTTAAATGTTTATGTTTATATCAAAATCCCCCCAAAAGTAAGATATAATTCTAAATGTACAGGTCAGTTTTAACAACGCAACAGTTTAGCAGTATAGACATTGTTAGTATCACTATGCTGGAATATTACTGTATCTTTAATGTGATCTTTCTGGGATTTTATTTGGTTTTCGGTTCTGTTCTAACTGCAAGCATTCACAAAGCCCTAAATAAAGCCTTAATGACCACTGTACTGGTTTCAGTGGTGTTGTTTTTTAATTTTTATGTATTCTTATTCTTATTTATCTATACCTTTATGTATTAATTATTTAAATCATTTATTATATTTTATATTTATGAAATTTATAAAACTGTGTTATATATTTATTATATTTATTGAATTCCCTCCGAAATAAATAAAGTATTTTTCATTTAATTTAATTTCCCATTATCTAATATTTGGGCTTAGTGTTAAGTTTTGCTTGATTAGTTTACTTTAGTGGGTTTGAATTTAGGGGATCAGCCCAGATATGACCATTCACATTTCTCCTTTTTTGGTTAGTATTTGAACAAGATTCCCAGTTTTCTTCCATCGTTGGATTTTTAAGTGGTTTTCATGTATTAAACATTTGACACTAAATGTATCATTTTTGATACGTACTGATTCAATACTTCATGGTAAAAAGTTGGCTCTTAATCCTGTTGTATGCAATCTGATACAGGTCTTCTGCCCCCTAGTGGAGACCTTGTGCACTACAATAATTCTGACATTCATGGATATACAAATGTATTATAATGTATATAAATACATTTTTTGTTTGTTTGTTTGTTTTATCTACACTTTTCTTAAAGGGTTAAATAAAGAATTTGTATAAAATACAGAATTTTAAAACCATTATTTCTTGGATCAAAGGTTAAAGTTTCTTTAAATCACTGCAGTTTTCAGGTACTTTTTACATGTCAAAGATCCTTTGGCCCATTGAAAAAAAGTTTTTGAGTAAAATCAGCTCAACTACTTTCTGTAAGATTTGTTATTTTTGTTTGTTTGTTTCAGTATCCCAGCTGTACTCCACCTCTGCTGACGACATCTCCGGTTGTTGCTGTTAGTTGTGATTTCTGGTAGAAATGACTCATGAGGTTGCTGCTGCAAGGTGGACATCTTCACCTGGTATTTAACCTGGAGGACAGTCAGAACAGGATCTTACATACAGCAGACATGTTTTTGTTTGTTTGTTTATTTAATTTCCACGATTACATCTACACCCCCCCCCCCCCCCTAAACATGACAAGTAGAACTGGTAAATACATGCCACTTATACTTGGATTAAAGTGGGTGATAGAACATGCAGGATGCTAAACTTGATGAATAAAGAGGAATTATCCGTAAATGCAGTGATAAGGTTTGAATCTCAGGTAACTATCGTGAAATAAAACTTACAGGTGGAAAATGTCTGCCTGACAGCTATTTATAACATTTTATATTTCACCTTTTAAAGCAGTAAACAATAAGTAATTATTGTGCGAAATTGCTGTTAATCAAATCAAATCAAATCAAATTTTATTTATATAGCACTTTTCATGCATAGCAGCTTTACAAAGTGCTTCACATAATAAAAACAACACAATACATCAGCTCCCACAAGTTTATCTAAAACAGCATTAATCAGGATTAAATCATAACCGAACACAGCTAGAAAGTGGAACTTGAGGTCTAACGCAGTTTAACTACATCATATACATCATGACTAATAAGTTAAGGTTAAAAACACGTTAAAGTTAAAGCAAAACTTCAGGTTTCTTGATCTACCGTGACAAGTTAAGGTAAATGGTAACTGTAGCCTAACTGACGTTCACAAAGACATTTTAATTTCACGGTTTCTGTTAAAGTAAAATGTATAAACCGTTAGCTATCGTTGACGTTCAGTGTAAAGAACAGACCATTCAGATACGAACAGGAATATGAACATACCGCACAACTAAAACTTTCCACCGCGGACACAGCTGCGTTTTTACCGTCACCGTGGCAACGCCAGCAGGGCCGCGTTCCAACACGAGGTGTTGCAGAACTTCTCTTCTAGTTCCATTCAGAAGAGATCAGTTAACCTCTGTGACCACACGATTTTGTCATATTTATTTTTCAGAAGTTCAGCTATTTAATAACTTTTAGTTTTTTTCTTTGTTTGTTTTGTATTTTAATGTTTTAATAACCAAAGTAGGCTGTATCAGCTTAAAAAATGCCCCCAATCTCCAATTTGAAGTAGGCTTAGCCTAAACTATGAAGTTGTTTCATTGTTTGCAGTCCATATTATTGCTTTCTCTCGCGTCTTTCAAGTCTCTGTGATGACTGAAACATCGACTATATGATATATGTGATCTTTGGGATATCACGGTTACTAGGACCAAAAGGATCACAGTTATCATTTTATCGCAGTATTATAGAAATACCTCCCAGCATCTTAAAAATATCTAAAATGGGTCTAAATGTCTACTTTGTCCTTTTTAAAGGAGGAAAAATTGTAAGAGACCTGTCCACGTGGGTGCCTTCGTTACCTTTTGCCATGTTTTCATTAATTAAACATTGCAAACTGGGACTGCTGCTGCTTTTCCAGCCAATGAGCAGCATCACTGAGAGTTTTTCAAAGTGCAGTAATCAATCACGGTTTTAGCGATATTTAAAATTTTAAACAGTATTACTAATCATTGGGAATTTTATCACAGTTTTTACCGGTAATTGTTACATTCCTAATTAAATGATTCACATTTAGATGCCCCTTGGAAAATGCTTTTTATTTCATTGTTGCATCCAGAGATAGAAAGTTAAACTGTCAGAAAGAAATAGGGAGACATACTGACCTGATATGTCTGAATACTGCTGATACTTGAACATATGATGCTACTAAAATTAGAGATCTTTCTATTAGTGGGAATTTCTTATGATTTTAACTTAAGTTGATAATGATAATTTTATATTTGTGGCCTATTTCTATGATACCAAGACACCAAGTAAATATAGTGCCGTGTCTCAAGCTGCACACTTGGACGAGTGCACTGGAATTCAGTGAGTAGTGCGCACAGTGTACTTCGTCTGTAGTGCACACTATAGGGGATTATCACGCTTCCGTGTTCCGAACTTCCGGTTTTTAAACAGTTAGACGGCCCACTTCCGGTCCAGTTCAATGTCCCTGCTTTACTTCGTATAACGTGAATAAACACCAACCCTACTGAAATTTTCACGGATTCCAGACTGAAGTGATACTAAGGAAGAAGTGGATCAAAGCGATTCTCCAGAGTGAAGGGCCGAACTTTAAAATAAAACAACGTTGCATGTTTGTTTGCAGCCGGTGGGGCACAACACCGGCATGCTAGCATTAGCCAGCTAGCGTTTACCGACGTGCTTAACATTGTGCGTCTTAAAACACACATACATCTGAAAATCGGGTCTGTTCCCCCCCCGTTTCCAGTGGAACAACTGGGGACTGCCAAGAAAGGAGAAGTTTTCAGATGCTTGTGTGTTTTCAGCCGCACAAAGTTAGGCACATCATCAAGCTGGCTAATGCTAACCTGCTAACAATAGTCCGCCAGCTACTACTTTGTTAAACTTTGTAAATCGGATAAACGCCAATGCCAAGTTCTCATTCCAGACTGAAGTGATACAAAGGAAGAAGTGGATTAAAACAACCGATTCGCCGCGGTGAAGGACCGAACTTTCTAATAAAACGACACACGTTTGTTTGTGGCCGGCAGACTGCGCAGTCGTGTTAGCAGGTTAGCATTAGCCAGCTCGATAACGTGCCTAACTTTGTGCGGCTGAAAACACACAAGCATCTGAAAGCGTCTCCTTTCTTGGCAGTCCCCAGTTGTTCAACTGGAAACGGGGGGGTACAGACCCGATTTTCAGATGTTTGTGTGTTTTAAGACGCACAATGTTAAGCACGTCAGTAAACGTTAGCTGGCTAATGCTAGCATGCTGTGAAGTGCCGGTGTCGTGCCCCACCGGGGACAAACAAACGTGTGTTTTCTTATAAAGTTCGGCCCTTCACCGCAGCGAATCGATCGCTTTGATCCAGCTTTTGATCCAGTATCACTTCAGTCTAGAATGAAAACTTAAATATGTTTGGAGTTTATTCGATTTAAACAGTATAACAGAGCAGGAACGGCTGTCGTTAACATGGCCCGGAAGAGGAAGTGTCCAAAATCCGGGAACTTCCGGTAAGCGTGATAATCCCCTATAGTGTGCACTACAAACAAAGTACACAGTGCGCACTACGCACTGAATTCCAGTGCACTCAGGAAAGTGTTTGAGACAGGCTCTCTGTTTAATGCGAGAAGTGTGCTTAGTTTTGCACTTCATTTTTGGCCGTTATTAGAGCAACATCCTGGTCCTTTCAGTCCACTGAACTTTCGCTTAAATGACAGCATGAACGCACTACACACTCAAAAATAGTGCTTGATGTGCTTGAGTACGTGGATTGAGACACGGCCAATGTTTAGCTAGCAAGTTGATAACATGATTGGCTCTATGATGGGAGACTATCGTTCGTTTTATGTATTCATCCTCAAAATTATTCATACCCTCCAATTAAAGAAGGGGAAAAAAATCAGCTAACAGTGAAATAAGTTGAAGTTGAGAAAAGTTATAATCCATAAAATATATAAAAATCATGACATTGGTTTTGAATTGTGAATCAAAGGAAATATTAGAAACAAACAAACAAAAAATAAAACGAGTAAAAAAACATGATGGGGCTTCGAAGCTAAAATTTTGTCCAGCAACACTTTGAAGCGATCACTGCAATCAGGTGTTTTCTGTAACTTTTAAAAAGACTTGTACCTGTTGACAGGTAGGTATTTTGGTCCATTAATGGGAAAACTGATCTAATGTGTCTGGGACAGTTTTGCTTAATTGGCTTGTATTATTATTGTTATTATTATTATTATTATTATTATTATTATTATCAACAACAATTCAAATGCAATATTTCATTTAACTAAATTATAATTTTGCAAATTTTTATTTATTATCAGTTTTGTACGTTTCTTGTTATTTGAATTGCTATTATGAATTAAACCATTTCTTTAAAATGATTTTAAGGACGACTGTATAGACTATATAATTTTAATTGTTCAGCCTCATTTAACAGAACACAGTACATGTTATAAACATATATGTAACTGACAGTCTGCTAAAACACGCTCCCTTTCCCACATTTGCTAGACAAAGCTTTTCTTGCTTCGATGCTTAGAACAGAGCAGATGTTGAGTTTTAGTTTATGTAGAAACTTTCCATCATGTTTCACTCCAGCTGCATGGAAACTCGGTCAGAGAGGGACGACGCTTGCTTTGTGGTGGTGAACAGTTCCTCGTCTTCAAAGAGTTTCTAATAAAGTTTCACATTCAGGGTGGAAATCAGCACGGCTGAGAACGAGCGGCTGTTTCCTGTTTGCTCTCGTTTGATTTGCTCTCTTTGAATTTGCCTTGTTTGTTCCTCTTGTTTTAATTAGTTTCAAGAGTAATTTGTCCATTAACCAGTGGTGCTTTTGAAGCCAGAAGTGAGAATTAAACAGGTTTTTTTTTCTCCATGATAACTCCACAAGAGGAGTCTAACAACATTAACAGGCAGTTGATGGTCTGAGAAGCAGAGCAGCTGTCTCTGCTTCGAATTTGTTTTTACAGTCACAATATGTCCTTTTCATCTCTGTAATTGAGCCAGGAAACAGTCTAATAAAACAAAATTAATAAAACAAAACTCCTTGCTTTCCTGTTTGCCCAGCCAAGCTTTCTTTTCTCAAACAAACATGATTATGTTTGCAAAGATAACAGAAAAAAACCCTCAGAAATGTGAGTTATTTTAGATCAAAGATTTTATGTAGGGGTCCAGAAAAGCAAGAAGATGTGGAAATAAAGAAACTTAGTCATATTATTTGCAAATTTCAACCCTAAATGTTTGTTGTCTGTGGCCAGTTTGAGTTTTCTTTTCCAGGTTTTGGTTTGGCAATATTTGAACCTAATGAAAATGAAGAGGTCACACGATCAGCCCTGAAACGTTTAAAACATGCAGGACAGGAGGTCTGCAGAACCCGGCTTAAACATCACTTGAAGCTCTGGCTACATGTTGGACTTGTTTCCTTGGATTAAGATACTATTACTAACACTATAATGTAGCCACCAAACATGCAGTCACAGTTAAATGTAATCTAGTTTTAAAAAATGTTCATTCCTGCTGTGTAAAATTTAATTGAAAACAAAATTTAATGATTTGAAAAGCTCATAAACTCTTATCTAAACTGTAACAGAACATAAATAATATATCAGTCCAGTGCATATTAATACTGTACTGCCAGACAAGCATCAAGTTCTGACCTCTGGCCTTGTCCCATGCATACAGAGATTCCTCCTATTTCTCTGAATCTTTTGATGACAATCACGTAGTAAATGGTGGAATCTTGAGGAACATTTTTCTATAATTATCCCACACAAGTTTTAGACAAGTTTTAGTTATTTTTGGAAATAACTATTGAAGTAATAGTGATACAAGCATGATTCCAGATGCTGTTGGTATGTTTTCAGGGAATCCAATGATGTAGATTAAAGGAATGCAGGAGTAGAAGTTTTTGTTGAAAGTCACAATATGAGGAGGACATGAGCTGCTAGGCCGAGGTTTGCGCTCTCCAAGTGCTTTTCTAGTTCCATCTGAGATTCTGCCTCTCTGAAATGCTCCTTTTATACCCGGTCATGCGACTGACTTGTTGCCAGTTATCCTAATTAGTTGTCCAATGCTCCTTCAAATTTTGATTTATGATAATTACTTTTCCAGACTTTTCTTGCTTCTGTTACAACCTTTTTTTCTAGATATGTTGCTGCCATCAAATTCAAAATGAGCTCATATTTTCCATGAGAAGATAAAATGTGTCAGTCTCAACATCTGACATGCTTTTGATGTTCTGTTTGGTAAAATATGAGTTTACGAGATGTTCATATCATTGCATACTGTTATCCTTATAGCAACTTTTGTACAGCTGGATTTAAAATTAAGCTCAGTTACTTGAGAGGATACACACACGTGTATTTGCCTTCCCTGCAACCAAACGTGTATTTTAGCTTCATTTTCCATCCCCAGAATATATATAAAAAAAAACATGGTTGCACTGCCGGTCTGTAACTGATCGATGGGTTTGTGAAGAACATACCGATACATTCGTTTTAGAGGATTGAGAGCCATCTAGTGGCTAAACTGCAGAATGCAATTACATCACCAGTAAAAGAGAAAAAGTAAGGTTAATAATTTCTCCTAAGTGATCCATCTAAATGTTAGATATTTTTCAGGTAACGTGAATTTACAAGTTGCTTGCTCAAAAAGCCCAAAACGTTTTGAAACAGCTTGAACATAATAAATGTAAATTCCTTTAATTACAGCAAGACCATCTCTACTTTTCTTGTTTGTAAATGTATACTTTATAATGATTAAATTAAAAAAAAATTACCAGAAGACCGCATCTCCAAAAACAGAGGGCTGGTTTAGAGATAAAATAAAATAAAAATAAAATAAAATAAAATTATAAATTAAATTAAATTAAATTAAATTAAATTAAATTAAATTAAATTAAATTAAATTAAATTAAATTAAATTAAAAATATAATAATATAAAATAAAATAGAAGTTTTCCTTTATCAATACAAACTTGGTAAGGATTTTATCAGTAGACTATTTGATAAATGCTGCAACAATAACACTGATGAAATAAATAAATAGAAAAGCCTGCAAACACAATGTAGGACATCACATTAAAATTCAGTGATGATCATCTGCTGCCTTCGGGCTCCGAGCCAGAGTGTTAAACGTGTGTGTGCCAGAGAGCGATTCATTATCTGGCCGCATGGTTCAAGTCACGTAGAGCTTTCATCTGTTTATCTCTGTGCTTATTGTAGTAAATAAACAACACACACACATACACACACACACTGACGCACCACATATCTCCACTTACACTCAGTGATAAAGATAATGCAGACTTCTCAAAACAAATTTAGCCGTGGCATCAGCCACCCGGGGTCAAAGGTCACACTGTGCTGAGCTCAGAGGGAGACGTGCGTGAATGTTTCAGATAACATGCGTGTTACACAACATGTGCTGTATGTGCAGAAATCCGCTCCGTTTAGGAATGACATGGATGGAGATGTTTCTGAGAAAAACAGTGCTGGGAATTTTCTCCATTTCCCGTCAGCGCTGAACTAAACAGTAAACAGTAAATAGTAAACACTGTTTACTGTTTCAGGTTTTTTTCAGTTTTGCAAAGTTGCATCAGAACAAACCAAAGACCCAACGAAACCCTAGTTTGCTATAATAAGAGTGGATCAGATTAACCACCTACCTGAACATTTTAGTCTTTAGATTTCAGTCAATATATAAAAATATCCTGAAATAAATTTGTATGAAAGTAATAAATAATCTAATTGTGCTTCCATCTAAAAACAAAGAATAAATCAGTGCAAGTGAGGAGTTACAGTTTGACATGCGCACAGTTAAAACAGTGGAATAAGAGTTAAGAGAGAAAAGTCTGAATCTGAGGTGCAGCTGGAGCTTAACGAAGGACCAAACACGCTGCAGTTGAAAGAAAACTTTATTTGAAGCAGAGAAAACAAAAGACGAAAGAACAGACTGTATACCGACAGGTGAAAAAAGGAGGAGGAGAACCTGATGGCAATCTGGAAGAGAGCAAAGTGAACCGTGGAGTGTTTGTACTGGGATGGCAGATCTGGTGAATGGATGCAGGTGTTTGACTGGTGCAATCAGACTAAAACATTTCCAGATCTGCACGGTACTGAGCCGGAGCTGGTGGTGGAAACCGGGCTTATCTAAATGTTTCCTGTTGTCATCAGGTTTGCAAAGCATGCTGGAGAGACAGATGCAGCATGGTGGAAGAAGGATGAATGATTATCAGTCATCACACCACCAGTATGGGGTGGAGAGAGATGCTGATGTGTTGAACTGTTTCTTCCCGGCCTTAAAGGTACAGTATGTAAAAAAAATTAAAGGACAATGGCAGAAAAATGTGATATATAATTCAAAACTGTGCTTCTATTGATGTGTAATCACTGCACGAAAATAGCTGTTACATGTTTATTTTCTTAGAATGAGTCATTTATATCTACTTGCTGAGCGGTGCACATATGGAGGCTACCATATTTGCTCCACCATTTTTACTACGGTGTTCCTGAATGGACAAAACAATGTGTGTGAAGTAAGAACCCTCTGAACTTTATAACTGCTGTACCAGCTTTGTTTAATGGGAGTAAGAACACTGTTTGGGATCAGAAATGCCTTAAAAGACATTAAAAAAATAGTTACTGATAGTACAGTCAAAACTACACCCGAGGCCACTAGATCCACTCACAGATGAAAACATCTTTATGTCTGTAAGAATTTTGGCCACGAACGGCCACCATACATTCACAACAGTTCTGGAATATGAAGTCATTTGAAAGAAAACATATTTTCTTTCAAATACCCATCTCTACCACTCTAGATGTCAGTAATTCTTATATACTGTACCTTTAAAATGAGCCCGTAACATGTTACACTGTTATTTGGTGTATGGTGCAGTAACAATCAGCTCATCTTAAATACAGCAAGACTAAGAGATGATTGTTGACTTCAGGAGGAGCAAGAATAAGCAGCATAGTCCTGTCTACATCCTGGAAGAGGAGGTGGAGGTGGTAGAGAACTACAAATACCTTGGAGTTCAGCTGGACAACAGACTCGATTGGAAATGCAACAGTGACTACATGTACAAGAAAGGTCAGAGCAGACTCTACTTTTAAGGAAGCTGAGATCATTCAACGTCTGCACCAAGATGTTGCAGATCTCTACAAGTCTGTGGTAGAAAGTGCAATTAGCTTTGCAGCATCTGCTGGGGCAGCAGCATCAGAATCAGAGACTTGAAGAAACTAAACAAGCTGATCAAGAAAGCTGGTTCTGTGCTGGGGATAACTCTGGAGCCGCTGGAGCTGATCGTTCAAAAAGAATGCTTCACAAGCTGATGAAGATGATGGAGGACACTTCCCATCCTCTCCATAACACGGTGAAGAATCAACAGAGTGTGTTCAGTGGGAGGCTGCGTCAAGTTGGCTGTAGGACGGAGAGATACAGGAATTCATTCCTGCCAGCAACCATCACCCTAAAGAACAAGACTAACTGACTTTTTTGTTTATTTAAAAAAAAAAAAAAAAAAAAAGTGAGCTTTTACAATACTGAATTTCCCTTCGGGGATGAATAAAGTATTTTTCATTTTCATTTCATTTCATTTCATTTCATTTATTCAGCAACAACTGAACCATAATGAAGCAGTGAGTTGAAAACTTTGTCTTCTGTTGATGCTGCCATGGGAATGAAGACATAGCAGCCACATGTTGCTCATCAATGCAGCTGATTAATCCCATGAGACCTGAACTGATTTACAGTTACAGTAAATAAAAATTAAAAAATGAAGGAAAAAGTCAGAAAAAAATTAAAAGACTGGAATAAAATTAAGTACAATTAAATCAATTAATAAAAGTGAACAAATTAATAGAAATTATTAATATCTAAAATAAATTAATTAAATAAAATAAATAGAATAAACTAATCAAATAAAAAAACTAAATAAACAAAGGCCAGAAGTGTCAGAAATTCTATAAAATCAGGAGTAATTTGCTTCTGTTGATGATCCGGTCTGTGTTCCCACAATGTCAAGGAGGAAAGACATCAGCAGTAGTCTCAGAGATGCAACAGTTGCTGCCCATCAGCCTGGGGAGGCTTATAAGGTCATTTCCAAAGTATTTTCATTTCATCTTTTTACAGTAAGAAAGATAATTCAGATGTGGAAAACATTTAAGACTGCTGATGATATTCCCAGAGGAGTGGACGTCCCAGCAAGTTCAGCCCAGTAGGTTCAACCCAGGGCCAGACAGCGTTCAGAGAAACCCCAAGAGCCACATCTCAGACTCTCCATGCTAAAGGTAATGACAATACATGAAAAAAGAAGAACATGTTTGGCTTGTTGCTGGAGAAACACCGTTCTCTCTAAAACAAACATGACAGCACAGTTTAGGTTTGCAAAGCTACATCAGGACAAACCACCAGACTTCAAGTGACGGTAATGTCCAATCAGGAGCAGCCAAATAAGTGAGCAGAAAGTTCTATGTGTGTCTGATAGGAACAAAAAAAACGGTCCTCCAGAGCTGGAATAATGCCAAGATGTTTTTTATGCACAGTGGCGTCAAAAAGCAGCTGAGTTGAGTTGTTTTTGTGAGGAAAGTAGCTAAATAGTAGCATGAATAACTGGAAATGAGGGAAAAGTGTAGATATGTAAAACAGTTTCTGTTGTGTTTGTTTTGATGCTAATATTTTTTTCTCCTGAAAGTCAAGACTTGAGAGAATGATTGCAGATGAGAAAAGGCTTAGTCACTGTTGATTTCTGTCTTATTTCTACAAAGTTAAATTAAATCAAATTATTAATTCATTCATTATTAAATTATTTTTTTCTTGTTTTGGCTGGCCTCTAGGTTGCAATAGCTATTGAAACATTCATTTCACATCATTTTAGCCTCATCATTCAGCCAATTGAGGCTGTCCTGAAACATAATGACTGGATGATGACTGGGATTAAAAATTTTATGTTTTAATGTGTGTCTACAGGAGAAAATGGACTTAGAGTTTTGAGTTTTAAAGAGTTGAAATAATATCTAATATTTTTGTTCAGACTTATATATTTTTTATACACAGAGGTTTTTTAAAAACTTGGCTGTGTTGTTATAAATTCATGTATATTGAGTTGTTTTCTGTGGTAAAATAAATAAAAAGAACTCATAAAGATACAGAACTGTTTCGCTGACTTCTGGAGTGATACATTTACTGTTGTTGAATCCCATAAAGTCTCTGAGATGTTATAGTAAACTGAGTCTGGCATGAATTGTGTTCAAACACTCGTGAAACAGCGATAAAGTTTACAACCCAAATTTCCACAACATTGTTTTATCAACCAGCTCCTAACTGGGAAATCTGGTTTGGCGCCAGTTACGTTCAGCATGTGTCAGACTGTAAAAGTTCAGAGTCACCTCGAGTCTTCAGAGCGTTTATGAGATGTTCCACTGGCAACCAGCGCAGAGGAGAGGAAGAGGAGGAGGAGGAAAAGCTGGAAATACAGCTGATGAAAGATGAGAGGAGGGAAGAGGAGGAGGAAGGAAGGAGGAGAGAAAAGTGAGGAGGGGGTGAGACGGAGTAAAACCGTTGGACTTGATCAGTTTTGTCTTGACTAAGCGGAGCGAGCCTTTCTTCCCCTGGTTTGACGAGTCTGGGTGGAATTAATCTGATATGTAACCATAAAAGACTCAAACAGGTGAGAAATTTTAATATTTTTTTCCTGAGCATATTAACTAAAACTGATTATTTTAATCTGTAAATGTTTGCAGAAGTTTTATGTAAACATTTACAGCACTTATACCTTCTCTGTGACTTCTGTCAGTATGTTTAAACAAAGGCAGGTGCTGTGGGAAAGGTTGTTAGAGATGAAAGTATTTTAGCAAATGTTTAGTGATGAATCCTCATTTTGATACTGTAAAGATAAACCTGGTATTAAAGCATTAAAAAAGTCAAAAAGTGATTTGTTTTTGTTTGCAAAGACATTTCAGTGAGAGCTTTCTTTTATTCTGAACTAAATTTTAATTTGTGTTGGCCTTGTTAAATCAGTCTGTGCTCCCAGTTTATATTAATTTGAGATTTACAGTATGAACCTATTAAATAGGGATTGATTAATACAGGCTTTTAGGGTTGATACTGATACCTACAGTCGTCCTAAAATTATTCATACCCTCCGTTCAAACAAAAGTCTAGATTCACAACAACAATTCAAATGACAAGAAACTAATAATAAATAAAAATTTACAAAATTGTAATTTAGAGAAATATTGCTTTTGAATTGTGGTTGGAAATAATAATAATTATTAAAAAAAAAGAAAGAAAAAAAAAGCTGTCCCAGATTCATTTGAGCATCTTGAAGAGTGGACCAACATACAGTCAACAAGTGTAGAAGTCTTTTTTAACATTACAGAAAACATCTGATTGCCTCAAAGTGTTGCTCAACAAAATTTTAGCTTCGGAGCCCCATCATGCTTGTTTACTATTTTTATTTTTTTGTTTGTTTGGTTTTAATATTTCTTTTGAACCACAATTCAAAGTCAGTCATGATTTTCACAGAATTTTTATGTATTATCACTTTTGTCAATTTCAACTTATTTCATTGACAGATGATTGTTGTCCGTCTTTAAATGAAGGGGATTTTGAGGATGACTGTATATTTTCTCATCAGCCTCAGCCGATACAGCCTGCCAATATTTGGGGCTGGTTTTTGGGGCAAATACTGCATTTGACTCCCAAATTAATATAAAAAAGGATACAATGAAAAGTACAACTGTTTTAATATAAAAAAAAAAGAACAAAGCACTTCAAATAAATATTTAAAAACAAAACAGTGCAATTGTAAACAAATATTAAGTAGAAATGTTAAACTTGTAATAAACGTTATATATATATATATATATATATATATATATATATATATATATAAAAAGTCTGTAAATCATGTACCAGCAAATAACGCCTAAAATATCAGCCAACCAATGTATCCGTCTATCCTTATTCTTAAAATACATACAAATACAAAATATGTGTCCAGCTGACTTGGATGTTAGAACACTGTTAAAAATTATCTTAAAATTAAGTACAAATTCAAGAAAATTTATTAGTAAAATGTCCTGTGATGTTTGGTATAATAATAGTCCGATTAAGGCTGCGTTTACACGAAAATGCTCCGCTTGAAAAACACAAAAGTAGGGTTTTGTTTTCTCTGGCAGCTCCGCAAAGTATTTTAACATTGTGTCAACGTTGAATCAACGTCGGGTCCCCGCGTTGGATTTTGTCTCAATTTTGCAAATCTAATCAACATTGAAATAGCAATTTCATTTCAACATCGTGTTCCTCAACGGGTGAATTGTCAACATTGAATCAACACTGATTTCAGTTTCGATTTTGCAAGTCAACATTGTTTGGACGTTGGAGTGATGTTATTTTTCAAATGTTATAGTTTAACAACTTTTTTTTAAAGATGTGGTTGTAAAATTTATTTTGATTAAACATACAACTAAAAAACTGTTGATAATTTAAAGTTGAACCGTAAGTTAACATAATTTCAACCATTGGGTGTTCAGCGTTGTTTTGACATTGAATTAACGTTCATTCATCAACTGACGTTATTTCAACCACGTTTAAACGTTTAAAGTCGGTCAAATGCCAGCTGGGAAAACAAAAAAGGGAAAAGTGTTTATTTAATCTATAACCCACTAGAAGTGTGATGTGGTGTATTTCTTTACTGCATCTACTTCACTGGTTTCTTCTTATTTTCCAGTGTCTGGGTGTTCTGGTGGATGATGGTTCTAGATAATGAGGATGATAAAAATGGTAGTAAACGGTTCAGATCACCATTCTACCATCAATACCTTCCAGTTTAGTTGTGTAGAGGTGTGGTGTAAAACTGGACATATCACTTGTCATCTTCCTCAAAGAGTTGCCATCTGACCAATCTCTGCTTTGTTTTTTCTTCTGTCCAGGTTTACTTTGAACCCATATTCACCAACGTCATCCGAGGACTCCAAACAGTTCCAACTCCCTCGATGTCAGCCCTACAGCTTCTTAAAAAACTGGTTTAAGGAGGTTCAACACAAACCCTAACCCTTGAATTACGGTGGATTCTTGATTTACTTTGAGAGCGCGTAAAAGTCTGGAAATACGTCTGGCTCCAAAGTGAGCGAGATTTAGTTTTCCCGTGGGTTCAGGAATCTCAACAAGCTCCAGGATCGTTCACAGCAGTGGACTCAGTAAAAGGTTACGGAAGGAAAATGACTTCCAGTGTAGGACAAAAAAAATCATCCATGCTCAATAATGTCGGGCTGCTGCCACTTGTCTGGTGTTTGGTGTTCGTCAGTCCTGCTGGTTGCCAAAGTAACTTAACATTGCAGCCTCATCTTCATGTGTCAGACCTGAGGACACCCGACCTCCTCAGCACTGATCTGCCTCATATCCAAACCTCAAATGGAGAGACGTTTATCTCACAAGAGACTGTACATCAGACGTCCATACAGATGGACTCTGAGCCAGAAAAGCTGAAACATTCAAGCAAGCTGAAACACAAACATGAACGAAAGCCTCCGTCTTCCTCATCTTCCTCCAACTCATCTGTCCATCACCATAGGAACACAGCATCACCTCCCACATGCTTACAAACCACGTCTATAAAAACAGCTTTCAAGTACATCAACACGGTGCTGTCCTGCCTGATCTTTGCCGTGGGGATCATCGGTAACGCCACCCTGCTGAGGATTATCTACCAAAACAAAAGTATGAGGAACGGGCCAAACGCCCTCATCGCCAGCCTGGCCCTGGGGGACCTGATCTACATTGCTATAGACATACCAATAAATGTCTACAAGGTAGAGCACTGCATGTACTTTACCACTAAATGGTGTTTAACATAAACAGCATGATGGATTATTCCTGGCTGCAGCTGCATGTGCTGAGTGTCTCAGTCTGGAGGTTGAGTGTTACACTGATAACAGCACAAAAATACCCTTCTGATCATGATAACACACCAAACACTCACACTGAGGACACACAGGAACACACACTCCACTGTATCACGTCAATCTATTTATGCTTTGTTGATTGTTTGTGTGTTTGTGCAGCTTTTGGCCATGAAGTGGCCCTTCGCCGACACCATCTTCGGGCTTTTCCTCTGTAAGCTGTTTCCCTTCCTGCAGAAAGCTTCAGTCGGCATCACCGTCCTCAACCTGTGTGCTCTGAGTGTGGACAGGTAACATAAAATAGTATATAGTGTAGTCGCTGTACTCGTTAGACAAATGTCCTCATAATGACTGCGGTTGACACTGGTCCCCGTTATGGTAGTAAAACGAGAATACACACAGATAGACACACAGGTTACCACAGTACACAATCAAAAATACATTTCCCTTTCGATTTTCCACCAATTTATTGTTGCAAATATCCTGAATCCAAATATACTTAAAACATATTGAGTTGATACAATTTACTGAACAAAACAACTGGTCCTTCAATATATTGACAAATTTACACAAATATTGACAAATACATCTCCAGTTCAAAATTGCCTAACAATTTTCTGATTCTTTGATAAATTATAGGAATGCATGATAACCTTTTTTAAAAACCGACATCAACAACCGATAAATTTCAGCTCCTAAAGGTCAATACCAATAACTGATAACACACATACAAACCAAATCATGACACCAAAACTATTAACAAAATAAAAAAGGCTTTTCACTCTTTAAATGAAGAAATATTTAATTTTTCCAGTGAAAAATTATCAGCAAACTATCAAACATTTTCTAAAAGATATCAAACAAAACTAATCAACATCTCAAATGCACATCAGCTTAAATGACACGCATTGCTTACTGATACAAAAATAAAGGCCCCTTGAACAGATGCATCTGGATTACAAACAAGAAGTTAAAAGACAGAAAATGATGCAGACAAGTTAGATTCAAACACTTTTGTATGTTAACACAATCTGAAAAAGTTTATTTGTAAACAATTATATTGACTAGTTATGTTAGACTAGTTTATGTAAACAGAATGCATTTCAAACCTCAATAATTCTGGTCTCATAATGTGAATGGAGTAAATAATAACATATATGTTATTGGGGCAAGTTGGCATGATATCGTACTTATCTGGATGACATAATAATTGCTTGTTATCAGACTGATGATTACCGATAACTGAAGATCAGCTAAACGTCCACATAATGGCTTAAATTCATCGCACAATGCAAAATAGAATAAATGTACACAAAAATATGCAGTAAAATTACAAGTAGGGAAATTGGCTTTTTTACCGATATCCGGTATTGTCCAACTCTTAATTTATGATATCCAATATCAACCGATACTGATATATGCAGATAACTGTGAGATTGTATCTCTCATATTTTGAGAAATACAACTACATTCTGCTCCGAGAGCAAATATCCCAAAATATCCTCAACTCAGCAAGAGGAGTTCATTTTGGACATCTGGCTGCAGATATCAGATACTAGCAGGTATTAGCCAACATGTGGCTAATTATAATGTTTCTGACAACTTGGTAACTTAACCAACAACTTAAAACCAGACATATTATAAGCAGCTTCAAAGCAAGTCAGTCTGTAGCAGCAGCAGCTGCACCGTAGTCACATGACTCTGAAAGGAATGCTGGGAAATGAAGTTCTTCCAGGATAACAGGGACTTTTCTACATGCTGGAGTGGTCCTGATGGAACAAAATCTCGCGAGATCTCGTTCCGTTACGAAACCTCGCAGATTTCATTAGCAAACATTGATCAGAATAAAACTATACCAATATTTTTCGATATCACATTTTAATGTCAATATCGTCCGATAATATTGGTAGGCCGATAATACCGGACATCCATAAATACAAGTAAACTGTGATTTATTATAAGGATCTTCATGTTTTCTTATTTCACATGATTTGAGTTTTTCAGCACTATAAGATTTTTCTAAAAATATCTGAATACACAACTAGGGGAGGGGAATAGGGGCAAAAAAAAAAAAAAAAAAATAAGAGAAAAAAAAAAAAATCGAAATTATACCAAAATTCTGGAATTCAATTATAATTATTAATTTTTTATCATAGAAATTGATTTAAAATTCAAAATTTTGACTTATCTCAGAATTAGACTAAATCTCAGATTAGAGAAAAGGTAGAAATTAAAATTAAATCCAAAAATTTCTTTTTCAGAAAAAAAAAAAAAAAAAATTTTATTTTAAAAAATAAAGTCAGAATTTTCTAAATTATTAGAAATAAAGAAGTAGGAATGAGAAAAAGGAATCAGAATTATTCTATTCTTATTTTTTTTTTTTTTTGCCCTCACCGTCTCCGTACACAACAGCAACACTATGATTACTTATACAAATCAAAATCAAATCAAATTTTTTTTATATAGCACTTTTCATAGAAGAAGTACATAAAACAAAGTGTTAATATGTTAAAAACATTGGTCATTTGTAAAGACAAGAACTTTTTTAACTGAGTTTTCTGTCATTTACAGTAAAGCTGCACCGGTAAAACTGTTAATTTTACTGAATAAAGTCATTTAGAAGCTTGTAACACTTCATACAGGTATCGTGCAGTTGCCTCCTGGTCACGGGTGCAAGGCACCGGTGTTCCCACGGTAACGGCAGTGGAAATCGTGGTGATCTGGCTGCTCTCCATCGGGCTGGCCGTGCCCGAAGCCATCGGCTTCAACATGTTCTCCTTCGAGTACAGGAACGTCACCATCAGGACCTGCATGCTGCAGCCTGAGACGCCCTTCATGACCGTGAGTGTGTGCATCTGTTTAGAGTGTGTGTGGTCTTCATGCGAGCTCATACCAGTATGCTGATAGACATCTTAAAAGATGGGTGGCTGCAGCTTCTGTGGAGACTTCAAACAAATCTCTTTCACTGCTATGAAGACATTTCAATCGACAAATATTTATCCAATAAAATGATTACTTCTTAGATAAAAATGTGTTCTGAATAATCACAGCCATCACAGAAAAGTCATACTCATCTGGATGATGCGTGGTCTCTGTGGGGGAAAAAGTCATTAGTCTGGTCCATTTCCACGATCTCTTTGTTGCTGTGTGTTTCTGGGCGAGGTCACTAACTCAGATAGTTTGGAACAACATTTCCTGTTTATGTCTCCGGGTCATGACTGGACTTAACAAGTCCAGCACAGACAGATGAATCTAAAGCTGAGTCAGCTTTAGATTCTTACATAAGAAAAGTAGAATTTAACTCTTAATCAACTCAGTTATAACTATTAAAATCAAAAGATTCAGAGTAGGTCGAGATTACTGGTGCAAAATTGTATTGGTTTCACTTAAAATAGAATAAAATAAATGAAAAAAAATTACTTTAGAAATTCCAGAAGGAAACTCTCAATAAATGAATTTGAAAATCTATATTAAGAATTTTTCCATTTTAATAAATAGATAAATAAACAAAAAAATAATGAATAAATAAATAAAAACTTTTTCTGCTAGGACCAGATCATTTTACCTTCCCAAATATCTTTCTCTTTCTAAATATATGATTTTTTTTTATTCCAAAAAGGAATATTCTCATAGATTTTGGGAGTTTATTAGATAATTCTACATAAAAACAAAAATAAAAAACTTTGGTTTTCAAAAATTATGAGATGATAAAGACGATAATAATAAAAAAAATATCTATGCTTTGCATATATTTATTAGCTACAACTGATAAGTCAGAATAAAATGAAAATTGAATGACAAATTATGTTTAAATATTATTATCTATAATTAATTATATATTTATTTGTATGATACCTATAACCTTTTCATAAAAACAATCATTTTAAATAAAATAATACAGAGCATGTAGAAGGTTGCAGACTTAAAGTATGAATTTTACCCCCATTTTTTATAGCATATAAATAATTGTTTTTATCAATTTTGGTGGGTCCCAAAAAATAAATATTTTTACCTGATTACCATGCCAACGTTGAGATTCTTTGCCTTTAGCATTAGCTCCAGAGTTGCTATTACAATTATTACATGTAGAAAAAGCATCTTCCTTGCGTCACTTCTCAAATTCAAGAGCACAAAAAATGAAGCAGGATGAGGGGGAAGGCAGCAAAGAGGCTCAAAAGCCCCGTGGAGGTCGTTGCTTTCCTCCTGAACATGTAAGTTAAAGGTGCCATGACATCAAATTTCACTTTTCTGGGGTTTTGGGTGTATAATATGATCTGTTGTGCACTGATGAGGCCATGTGAATGTCCAGAGTGAGAATCAAAGTTCCTGTTTATGGTCTGTCAGCTTTGTCTCTCTGCTCAGAAACAGTTGAATCAGACAGCAGGCTATCATTCTACGTAGTTCTATCATTCTACGTAATTTAATTGCTCCAATAAGAGCACACTATCAAGTAAACAGCGCCCCCCCCCCTCTCTCTCTCCTAACGGTTTATGCACCGTCCGCACCCCCCTCCCCCTTCCTGTTGATTCAGCTTCGTGTATGGAGCTAGTAGTAACTTCTGTGCAGTCAGGTCTGGGTTTACAAACAAATGGATTTAAAAGAAAACTTCTGCAGCAACACCGAGGGAGGCGACCACAACCTTGTCATTACCTGTAAGTTTATTTATTTTCTAAATGCTGTCTTGTCTGATAAACGTAGCTCACACTGTCTGAAGTGCCCATGTTGCTAGCAGTTAGCCTTTAGCAAACTCCGACCGCAGCTTGACCTAGATTCTCCAAATAAGGTCATAGCAAAATAAGGTGTAGCCAATCAAAATGAAGACAACGTGGTCTCCGGGTAAAGCTCCATATCATCACCGGACCCAACTGTATTACTGAGGAAGTGAGGTCTGGCGTTTCAAAACAATACTCCGCTGTAAAAAATGCCGTTTTTTTCTTTGGAGTATTTACATATGCAGTAATGCCAACAACATAAACTAGTTTTTAACTGCTATGTCATCACTCCTTTAAACATTTGTTCATGCTAATTAACGGTTAGCTGGTTCTGTAGCACTGCTGATGCTAATTGAGTAAGTAAGTGTTAGCTTGCCACCTACTGGCGGGGAGGAATTACATTTGCTATTATCACCGTTAATTTATGACGTATAGCCTAAAACTCATTGTCACCTACAGGAAGCAAAGACAGAATAACAGCCAGAGCCATAAACAAACTAAGCAGGCGCTTGGGGCCCCCACACCAACAGTAGCCCCCCCCTAAGTGCACTAAAAACATCAATATATATATAAGTATAGTATAAGTATATAATATATAATATATATATATATATATATATCTTGAATAAAGGCACAGTATGTAAGAATTACTGACATCTAGTGGTGAAGATGGATATTGCAAGAAAAGATGTTTTCTTTCAAATGACTTCATTTTCTAAGCACTGTCGTGAATGCATGGTGGCTGTTAGTGGTCAAACGTCCCCCAGACATAAATATGCTTTTATCTCTGAGTGAATGCAGTGGTCTCAGGTGTAGCTATGACTGTACAATGAGTAACTATTTTGAATGTCTTTTAAGGCATTACTGATCCCAAACAGTCTCTAACCCCCATTAAACAAATCTGGTACAGCAGTTTTAAAGTTCAGAGGGTTCTCACTTCACACACATTGTTTTTTCCATTCAAGGACACCATAGTAAAAAATGGTGGAACAAATATGGCAGCCTCCATATGTGCACCGTCCAGCAAGTAGATATAAATGACTCATTCTAAAAAAATAAACATATAACAGCTGTTCTTGTGCAGCGATTACACATCAATAGAAACACATTTTTGAATTATATATCACATTTTTCTTCCATTGACCTTTGATTTTTTACATACTGTACCTTTAAAGAAAATAGAATTAAATAATAGTTACAAATAGACCTATATCAGTGAATAAAAATGACCATAAATAGATTTTAAAATGATATTTTAAAATTATACTAAATATATTGTATAAAATAAGCACATAAATTACACAAAAATTAAACAAAATAATTAAATGAATAAATCATTAAATTAGCAAATCCAGGAAAATCAAAGGTCAATGGTAGAAAAATGTGTTTCTATTGATATGTAATCACTGCACTAAAATAGCTGTTATATGTTTATTTTCTTAGAATGAGTCATTTATATCTTCTTGCTGAGCGGTGCAGATATGGAGGCTGCCATATTTGTTCCACCATTTTTACTACAGCACTTTTCCCATGAACATGGACCAACATACCTGTCAGCAGGTGCAGACGTCTGATTGGATGTTACAGAAAACACCTGATTACATTGACTGTCTCAAAGTATTGCTCAGCAACATTTTAGCTTCGGAGCCCCATCATGCTTCTTTACTTGTTTTTTTTTTGTGTGTGTGTGTTTTTAATATTTCTGTTGAAGCACAATTTAAAATTATGTATATATATCTACACGCTATACCTGCACAAACATAAATATGCAGTCATCCTCAAAATTATTGGGGTACCATTAAGATTCTGGACAAACAATACTGTTATTAATAGTTTTTGAACGTTTACCTTACTGTTGTGTAATCATGTCACTGCCATGTAATCATGGTGATGCAGTTAGACAGACACACTTCCCTTATTCTCAGCTGTCCTTCACCTACCTTACATCCAGGCCTTTTCAACACCATCTGGATCTTTTAACACCTTTTAATGTTTTTATTGTTTACTCCAAATTACGTTATAGTATCAATAAGAGAATTAATAATTATCTGTATCAATAAGAAGTATTGATACTGGTATTGTATCGATAAAATCAAAACGATACCTATTCCTCACTGTTTGTGCTCTGAATGTGTTTCTGTGTGTTCCAGTTCTACCGGGATGTAAAGGACTGGTGGTTGTTCGGGTTCTACTTCTGCGTCCCTCTGACCTGCTCGGCCGTCTTCTACGGCCTCATGACCTGCGAGATGCTCAGACACCAGAAAGGAAGTTTGAGGATATCACTGAGCGAACATCTGAAACAGGTAGACACACAAAACATTATAGTTATTTTTAGGGATGTTCGTTATTGGCTTTTTTTTTTTCTTTTTAACCAATATCCAATATTGTCCAACTTTTAATTTCCGATATCTGATATCAACTGATACTGATATATGCAGACAACTGTGATGTTGTATCTCTCATATTTGGAGAAATACAACTATATTCTTCTCTGAGAGCAAAGATCCTGAAATATCTTTAACTCAGCCAGAGGAGTTCATTTTGGACGTCTGTCTGCCAGATATCAGATGCTAGCAGGTATTAGCCAACATGTGGCTAATTCTATGGTTTCTAAAAAATTGTTAACTTAACCAACAACTTAAAACCAGACATATTCTAAGCAGCTTCAAAGCAAGTCAGTCTGTAGCAGCAGCAGCTGCGCCGTAGTCACATGACTCTGAAAGGAATGCTGGGATATGAAGTCCTTCCACAATAAAAGGGACTTATATACATGCTGGAGCCATGCTGATGGAACGAAACCTCTTAAACTTGTTGTTCCGTTACGAATTCTCACGAGATTTTGTTAGTAAAAATATTGGTCCAAAAAAACCATACCGCTATTTTTGCTGTAGTATATGAAAAACCTGATCAACTGAAGATCAGGTAAATGTCATCATAATAACTTAAATTTATCGCACAATGCAAAAATGAATAAATGTACTACACAAAAATATATGGAGTAATAATACAAGTATGGATATTGGCGCTTTTTTTGCAGATATCTGATATTGTCCAAATCTTAATTTCCGATATCGGATATCAACTGATATTGACATATGCAGACAACAATGAGGTTGTATTTCTCATATTTTTTCACATATGAAACCTCGCAAGATTTTGTTAGAAAAAATATCGGTCCAAAACACTGATACCGATATTTTTGCTATATCAAAAACCTGATCAACTGAAGATCAGGTAAATGTCCTCATAATGGCTTAAATTTATCGCACAATGCAAAAAAGAATAAATGTACACAAAAATATGCAGCAATAAAACAAGTCGGGATATTGACTTTTTTAACGATATCTGATAATGTCCAACTCTTAATTTCCGATATACGATATCAACTGATATTGCAGACAACTATGAGGTTGTATTTTTCATATTTTTCATAAATATATGGAACCTCGTGAGATTTCGTCAGTAAAAATATCGGCCCGAAAAAAATGATACCGATATTTTCCTTTTTTATATATATATTTAAATTGATATTTATTTATATATATTTATATTCATTTATAAAAATATTTTCCAATCTCACATTTTTTTGCCAATATCGGCCGGAAATATCGGTCTGCCAATAATATCGAACATTCCTAGTTATTTTCAGTAAAAAAAGAGTCATCCACTTTCTTCTCTGCAGCGTCGAGAAGTGGCCAAAGCCGTTTTCTGCCTGGTGCTGATCTTCGCTCTCTGCTGGTTTCCTCTCCACCTGAGTCGCCTGCTGAAGTGGACCGTCTACAAACCCCACGACGCTCACCGCTGCGAACTCTTAAAGTACAAGCAGAAACACACAAAAACACACTTTCTTTAGTTGTTGTCATTCGTTTAAACTCCTCATCTCTTGTCGTTGAAGCTTCCTGCTGGTGCTCGACTACTTCAGCATCAACATGGCGACCATCAACTCCTGCATCAACCCCATCATCCTCTTCTTCGTCTCCAAGAAGTTCAAAAACTGCTTCAAGGTAACAAACAAATACAATCTCTGATTTATGTGTTTATCACATAACAGTGAAACCTCAGCACTGAGTCAGTGTGACATCACAGCAAGGTCACAGGGTCAAAGGGCGTGAGACATAGATAATGCAGTATGAGAGAGAGAGAGAGAGAGAGAGAGAGAGACTCTTAAAGATGTTTTGAGATTGCAGATATCTGGAGGACAGGAGGGAGTCAACTAAACTTGGGGAGGTTGTGACCTGCGATAAAACGCTTGTGGGAAGGGAGCAGAATCATGATGGTTTAAAGGGGCACTCCACCAACTTTTCACGTAGACGTCACAGTGGTGTTCTTCATAGATCTGGTAGTTTTTAGACCTCTGCTCCAGCTCTATCTCCTTTATATTGAGGGGAGTTGCTGATGTGTCTCTGAGAAAGCTTTCACATAGACAGTTTTCTCTGGGATGTCTGTTTCTCAGCTGTAAATGTCCCTCAAAGATCAACCCCTGACCTCGACCGTTTATGTGGATCTGAACTGAATGTTTCATGCACTTTTAAAGGGTTAATGATGTGAGAAATTAAATCTTTTTAGAATATTTATATGCCATATCTAGTGAAAACTGTACAACAAATCAAACGCTGAAATGGAGATATTGGATATCAAAATACGTGTTAATTTTTTCATTCGATTTCAGCAACATTACTCAGAAAAGCTGGTTTGTAGGTGTTTTGGAGCTTTAAGGAGATAAATTAAATCTTCACTTCAGCAGCTCTTTTACACCCTCCAAATTTTCCAGATACAAAATGTTCCTGCCTGTGTTTTTAAAGTCTTTACAGAAGGGTTTTTTGATATCCTATTTATATTCTGATTTATAAAAGATTTCATCTCAAAAACAGCAAAAATGTTGGTTTTTCTGGTTGTTGACAGTATTTATTTTATTTTATTTATTTATTTATTCTATTTTTGATGAGATAATAGTCACATTTGACACTAATATGAGACTAAAATGGAACAACACCTGAACCCGGTTTAATCCACTAGACTAGACTAGACTAGAAATGTAAGCAAAATGGTGCATATTTGGCTACAAAATACCAAATTAGCATATTCAAACAGAAAACTTACAGTAAAAAAAAAAAAAAAAAAAGTTTTAATGTACATAATAAACCCGGATAGTTTCATAGTGATACCTGTTAGTTATAAATGCTCAATTCCAGCAACATTACTGGAGGAATATAGATGAACTAAATCTCCAGTTCAGCAGTACTTATTACAATCTTTTCCTGTTAAGCTCCTGACTGTTGTTTTTTTTTTTTTTAAGATTCACAAAAGCTTTTTTCTGATATCTCAATAGAGAAAATATTATCCCCATAAAATGGCTAACATTGAGGGGTTTGTTAAATGTTTATAGACTGTAACTTCGCTCTGTAAAAAAAGATTAACTCTAATCTGTCAACAAAATACAATAGCTACAACAAGACCTTTGAATCTGGCTTGATCCACTGTATTGTTTCACTATTTAAGAAACTTCTTGTGTTGAACTATTTTTCACCACTTAAAGAGAATTTTACATCTTACATCTACATCAGCCTTGCAATGATGCGCTTTTTATATCCAGTTATGTGACTAAACTGATGCAAGTTAACATAGTTGAGGTGTGAGGTGTCCCAGCAGGTTCAATGTTAAAGGTATTAAACAGAAATTGTTGGAGTGCTCCTTTAATCTAACCGTGCCTGTCTCTCTCTCTCTCTCTCTGTCTCTCTGCAGTCCTGTCTGTGTTGCTGGTGTTACTCTGGCTCTCTCTCCAACAGCATGCTGCCTCTCCACCATGGGACCAGCCTGCAGTACAAACACACTGACCACTAAGACCGGAGACTCCCCTCCACCTGCCGGCCGATACCGCAGTCTTTACCTCATCCTGGGCATTTTTTTCTCCTCTAAATATTATATTCATGTACATATCAAATGTGATGCAGTACTGGGTCATGTGGTTCCAGTGTGGGAAATCTCACTGCAGCAGAACACAGACTGAGTCAGGACTCTCCTCCCGGCACCAGTGGTGGCTGAATAGGACCATTAAGAAGATTTATGAATACAGTAGACTGATAATAATAATGTTGTTGCTCTTTATTCTTGCTGTGTGTATGTTTTTATCATGTTTTATATGTAACGTGTCCCAATAAAATGGCCCATAGGAACCAGTCTGGGTGCAACAGCAGCCTCTGGAGGCTGAATTTTATAGCATGTTCGTGTAAAAGCAATATCATTATTTTCTGTTTGGGGATCTATAGCTGCAGCTGCAGATTAACAATAAAATGTGACTTACTAAACGAGACAAAAGCCACTAGAACATGAAATTCACCAGTTTTATCTTTTGCATTTTTTGGTTTCTTTTTTAAAAAATTGAATTTAATGTCATTTGTATTTATCAATAAAGCATTCTTAACAAACTCACGAGGACTTGTTTTGGTTCATGTGTGTGTGATGATTAATTTCCCAGTGCTTCAGCCTTTGCTAAGAGCTGCAGTTTACAGTTTAGACCCACAAGTCTGGAACCAGTTTGTTAATTTAGGGAATCGTGGCATGATGTTACTTATTCTTAAATTAATCTTTAACAATAGTTTCTTTTAACTCTGAAATAATTAAAATATAGGAACTTATTTCACATTTAATTTTATTTGTGTGTGTGTGAAGCACTTTGTGCTACCAATTGGTATGAAAGGTGCTATATGAATAAATACATTTGATTTGATCTGTTTTACTTATAATCTTATTTTTTATGTGTATGTCTAAATTTTTTATATTAGAATTTAGACATGAATTTTATATTTATGTTTTTATCAAGCCTTTTTTCAAAACACATCTTCTTTTACATTTTTAATCTCAATTTGAACATTTTTTGTAAGAAATTCCTTGTGACATATTTTTTATTCCAGTTAATCTCACCACTACAACAATGATTTATTTTCCAGGGAAAATGTTTGAGAAGCAGTTCAATTTAGGCCGACAAAAAGTCTCGGCCAATTTCTACAAAATATAATCAGCAATAATATATCGTTTCATATCAGTCATATAATTAACACTTTATAAATTGCCATTAAGATTTTCCTTTGAGTGTAGGAGTATTAAACGTCAGTCATCTCTCATCCCTCATATCCCCCCAAAAAGATTGCATTATTTAACAAGGTTAGCAGTTGAAAAAATTGTTTTGCTCATTGTACTGTAGTACGGAAGAGGATTAGGGCCATTGGAAAACAAATTCTGAGATAAAGTGAGAAAAAAGTCAGAATTCTGACTTTTTTCCAGAACATTTAAAAAAAAAATCAGGATTTTTTTTTTTAAATTCCCGAAAAAGTCAGAATACTGACTTTAATCTGAGAATTCTTACTTTTTCGGAAATTGAAAAAATATTTCCTGAATTTTTTTTCTTTTTTTTTAATGTTCCTGAAAAAAAGTCAGAATTCTGACTTTTTTTCTCAGAATTAAAATTTTTGTTTTCCAGTGGCACTAATTCTCTTCAGTAGTAATTCTGACTTTAATATCAGAATTTTATTTAATTTTTTTTAAGTTGCCCAAATCCTCTTCTGTAGTTCTGTTTGGGAATTATTGAAGATTTTTTTATTCAAAAACAATTTTTTCCGCTTAATTTTTTTTATGTAATATTAACTTTTCAGCCTAACATCAGAAATGTAAAATGTATTAGGCTTAAACTGATTTTTTTTCCTCAGTAATTTTAGTCATTACCTTTATTTTTATAGCTACCGCTTGACATTTATTTATTTATTTATTTATCTATCTATCTATTTGTGTGAATGTGTGTATCTTTAACTGCTGGCAGAAGGTTTTTGTAGCTTCAAAAACGTCCGGTTTGGTTGAAACTTCATTTGCACTATATTTATTTGGGTGAATGTGTGTATCTTTAACTGCTGGCGGAAGGTTTTTGTAGCTTCAAAACGTCCGGTTTGGTTGTAACTTCATTTGCACGTGAAAGCCTGTTTGTGTCTGCTCCGTCAGTCACGTGACCGCTGGGCAGAGACGGAGATGGCTGAGATTCACTGTCGGTGACGTCGGGACGTAAAAACAGGAGGAGAGGACAGGAGAGGAGGAGACCTGCGGGCATCCGTCAACACGGACACGGGCGGTCGCCGAATGATTTATTGATCCGCCGCTGATCGGGAACGATTGACGGGGTCGGAACTGGAGCAGCTGATCGGCCGTTGGCGCGTGCGGTGTTGGGCGGAGAAGGGATGCGTTGCCTGGTAACAGAAACGGGGCTGAGGGGGAAAACAGGCCAACCGTCACTCTGAGTGAACGTCTTCAGCTTCAACGGTTCAGAACCTTCCTTTCACTTTAATTTAACGGCATTTTAACAGTTTCCCTGGCACGTGCATGACGTTATAGCTGTTTACCGAATAAATGCGTTCGTATTTATGCGTTTTAGCCAACAAGTCCACACGCTTATGTGCTGACCTCACTGTACTTGATGCTAATTGTTTTCGGTAATAACAATAAATGTTTCACTATTATAATATTTCATTTAATTTATAAGGTTAAAATGCAGAGAAAACTCATAAAACGAGCTAATTCATTTAGTTATGTTTTCCCAGTAGTTTCAATATCAACCCACGAGTTGTTTGTGACAGAAATAATAGTTTAACGAGGCTGGACGTACTTAAATATGTAGCATGTACTATTATGTAGTTTTGACAAATGTTGACAGTGTGCGCATGCTCACACTGGCCTTATTAGGAAACCTGCTTTTTCTGTTTTCTGCTTTAAAGTGCAACAACAGAAAGTTTGCAGCACTTTCCAGGTTCAATTAATTTACTTATTCATTGTATTAAACATGAGTAAATGTGTCAGCAGAGGGTACAACAGGTTATATTTGTTCAGCCATTTTCATTGAGTTCATGTGAGTTATGATAAGGAACATTGTTTTTTTTCTGCTGTGTGACTGATCACCTGCCTGTTGTCCAGGTGGTGTAGGATGTGCCCGTAGTCGGTGCTCAGGGTGAAGCAGCCATCATGCCGTGTACCTGTGCAGAGTGGAGAAGGTGGATCCGGCCGCTGGTTCTGGTTCTCTACGCTCTTCTGCTGGTGGCTGTGCTGCCGCTGTGCATCTGGGAGCTGCAGAAAGACAAGGTGCACGTCATCACCTCCACCTGAGCTGCACCTCTTTCTCAGAGCTCAACCTTTTACATCCTGTGTGAGGGTTTTGTGTTCAGGAGTCTGAAGCTCTCGCTGTGTCTGTGCAGGTTGGGACTCACAGTAAAGCCTGGTTCATAGCCGGTGTGTTTGTGTTCCTCACAATCCCCATCTCTCTGTGGGGGATTCTGCAGCACATGGTGCACTACACCCAGCCTGAGCTGCAGAAACCCATCATCAGGTAAACACACTCGCTTTTCCTTCAACCACCAGATTCCTGAATGCACATCAGAACAGATTCTGATAGTTTTAACCATTAAATCTCTTCCTGAACTGCTAGTGTTAATACAGGGGATTTATTTCACAGAAATATTTTCCAGTTATCTAGACAGGATGATGTTTTAGCCAGCTGTGAGTTTTAACTCCAGTTTTAAGTTACAATGGAGGCGTTGCAATTTTTTATTCTTAAAAAAAAAAAAAAAAAAAAAAAATCGGAATCTACCTATTAAATTGAAATAATAATTTTATGAAAAAAAATCTAAAATTGTATAAAAGCCAATGTAACCTGCAGGACTGATAACCGCAGACAGTTTCAGTGTTTTTAAGACTCCTGTTTTTTTCAACTTCTTAAGCGTTCCCATCAATCAAAAGTTCACCTAAATCTTTGCTGTATCAAAATTATATAATCTAATGATAAAAGAATAAATCCATCAGGCTCCTTGTTGATGCAGCAGACATTTTTTATGGTTGTTTACAGTCACAAAAGCAACAACTAGATTTAGATACACTGCAGGAAACAAATACAAATGACTGTACTGGTATATTTAAAGAACTAAAGTGTAGTTTCAGGATGTTCGTCAGCTGTTTAATTTTAACAAATTATTCATTTTTCTCTTTATTCAAGAAGTTAGATTAAGAGGAAGGACCCAGTTGCAAGACACCAGGACAGGATGAAGTTCAAACTATTCTCAGTTAACATAATAAATAAGGGTTATTTGCAGAAAGGGTCAAGGCTGTAAACAAACCAGGCGAAACATAAAGTCCAAGACACACATGAGGAAAACACAAAAAAATTGAGGAACAAGAGAGGCAAAAGTAAAAAACAATTAAGTCAGTGAACATTTATACACATGCTGTAACTATTAAACTACTGTCAGTTTATTGATACAAGTAAATCAGACTGTGACAGTTTACCACGTTACAGCTTCTCACTGGTTTACATGAAATAGATTGTTGTGAGACAGAAATCTGGTTGTAGTTATGAACTCTGACCTGGTCTCGGTCATATCACAGCCACCTGAAGAACATTTCTAATGTCTCAGAGTGATTTAAAAAAAAAACTCCTTGATGCATTTATCTCCAGTAAACTTTACTGTGACAGATTTAAAGATCAATGTAACAGCTGATCAGGACGTTGTTGCCTGAGTCCTCTCCAGAATAGTGGATCAGGTTTTTCTGGTCTTGAGGGTTCTAGACCGACTTCCCATCAGTCAAAGAGTTCATTTTAAAATACAGATGAAAGATCTGAAAATGTGTTTGTTATTAACTTTCCATCAGGAACAGATTTCCTTCCAGTCTCGGGAATTAAAACCGAACATAAGAAGATGCTTTTCAGGTTTTCTGCTGCATAGATGCAAAACTGACTCATACAGCTGCAGTATAGTTCCTCTCTTAAATCAAATTTTGACCTTCCTGTTCACCACTGCATCTAATCGAATTAAACACAAAGGCTATTTAAAATGCATTTATTTTCTCTGTAAAACACTTTGCTGCTAATGTAGCACATTATTTATTTACCTAACAAATGAGACAAACTCTATGTCATGGTTATTTTCTGTCTGACCTCCTGGGGTCATAGTCAAGGACAAGACCTGTAGAGCTAACTCAACATGCCATGGCTGGTTCACCATTACAATGTTTACAAGCAGGAATAATTCAATTTCCAGCTGAATCATCTGGATGCATTAGTCTAACTCTGAAAGATTTGATTTAGTGATATTTACTGTAAGTAGGACTAACATGGTTCCATGCATCCTAGAAATCCAGTTTTACTAAAAGTACAAGTGATAGAATAAGTAAACAGCTGGTTTTGTCCCTCATTGTGATGTGAGTGTCAGATGTAAGAGGAGGGGCGAGGAGAAGTCAGTTTAAAAACATAGTTGAGCTTGACACTGTTTTGTTTTAATTACATTTTTATTACCATTTTAAGTAATTTGGTTTGAACTGTTCCTAATTTTTATTGTGTCATTTCTCTGGCCAGCATTATGGACAACCTTGGTTGTTGCAAATGTGCTTTATAAATAAACATGAACTTGAAACTTGAGTCAAATTGGCTGGAACAACATCCTGGTCATTGAGGAAGAGGATGGAGGTGAAAAAAGAGTTTCATATTTGACAATTAAGATGAAGCACAAGGACAAAGACTGGAGCTGAAAGATGATCCTCAAACATTTCATCAGCTTATGCTGCTCTGTTGTTTTTAATTATAAATGAGTACAAGAAAGTGTATTTATGCAGCACTAAATTTGGACCTGATGTCACAAACTGCATCACCTTTAAAGTTAAAAGAGACATAATGAAGACGTGGTGTATGAATATATGTATAAAGTAACTTTCTGAAAGCATCCGGACTAGAGTATCCACGGATCTTATCCATGCTGGTTTCTGTCTTGTTTTCCTCCTCCAGGATATTATGGATGGTTCCCATCTACAGTTTGGACAGCGTGAGTCATTAATGCACACACAAACACACAGAGAGGACAGCACCAGTCATTCCACTGCGTTGCCATGGCAACTCAGTCTAATTGGGAACGATGGGGGCAGGGTCACAAGACCGGACGTCAAGTTCCACACAGACCCGTCTCTTTTCACTTTAACTCCATTACAGCAAATAACATTCCCTCTTTTTCTCATGTGACTGCAAAAACACAGGAAATTATCTTATGCTTCATCATTGAATCGCCTCCTCTTCCTCCTCTCCCCCCCCCGTCCAGTGGCTGGCCCTGCGATACCCCAACCTGGCCATCTACGTGGACACATGCAGAGAGTGTTACGAGGCCTACGTCATCTACAACTTCCTGGTGTTCCTGCTGAACTTCCTGAGTAACCAGTACCCGAGCCTGGTGCTGATGCTGGAGGTGCAGCAGCAGCAGCCGCACCTGCCGCCGCTGTGCTGCTGCCCGCCCTGGCCAATGGGAGAGTAAGACTGGGGAGGTGGGGGGGCATCACGAGGCCACAGTTCATGATGAAGAGTTGATGTAGAGCTGTTAATGCTCCGTCTCTGTCTGTCAGGGTGCTGCTGTTCAGGTGTAAACTGGGAGTCCTCCAGTACACGGTGGTCAGACCCGTCACCACGGTGATAGCACTGTAAGTCTCTTTCTGTCATCATTTAACATTATGTAACTTTTAATCTGCAATAAGGTTCGGCCGATACATTGGCTGGCCAATATTTTAGGCTGATATTTGCTGGTATTGGCCGATGCGCTGGGTGTGTTGGCTGATACCCCCCTATAATTTACAAACAGACATCTTTACAGGCAGCAGTTTATATATATATATATATATATACATATATATATATATGTATACATCACATGTTTATTTTTGATTTGATGTTTGTTATAAATTTCCTCCTCACATTGGTGATGACAGTTCCAGTGTAAATTCTGTGACTGTAACTGAGCAGACACTAGTTTAATTTTCCTTTTGTAGCGACGGTGATAACACTTTAACCTTTTCTACCGTTACTATGGCGACAGCACTGTAAGTTCTTCTTTGTAACCGCTGCAATAGTGCTGAAAACTTCTCCCTTTCACATGTGGCAGCATGCTAAAACTTTGACATCACCATGGTGATCAAACTGTAATTTTCCCATCTGTAACCATGGTGATGCTTTGCAACTTTGTTATTGTTACCATGGTGACATTACAATGTTCTCCTTTTTAACCTTGGTGATTGCCCTGAAAGTTTCCTACCTTCAGATGGCAACATGCTGAAAATTTCTTGACATCATTGTAAGTTTAATTTGTAACCATGGTGATGGCAATGTAAACAGTACCTACTGGAACAGTAATGTAAGTTCTCCTCTTAACAATGGGGATAATGCTGAAATTATCTTGCTTTCACCATGGTAACATGTTTAAAATCTTTTGACATCCCCACGGTGATCAGACTGTAACCATGGTGATGGTACTTGAGATTCTGTATAGCTGTACATTTCTTTCAGTAACCACAGTGATGATGCTGGAAGCAGCCTTTTGTTACCATAGTAACATCCATCTAAATGCAATTTCTGTAATCAAGATGATATTATTTGTTTCCTGTGTAAACATACATGAGATGACAGCTGTGAATCAGCTCATCACTGGAACACTTGCATGTGCATGGTTTCCAAGTGTGTAACATAACAGTCACAGGGTGCATCACCATGGCAACATGGGAAACGATAATGTTTTGTGCAATAAAATGCTGTATAAATTCTGTATAGAGCTGGCTGTATAAGCCAGCTCTGTATATACAGTAGCTGTAGAAGGATAACTGAAGACCTGCAGCTGTAGAACAGTTCCTCCGTGTGTTGATGAGTCAGGATTAAATGTGTTGGATCAACAGCATATTTCATACTGTATCATGATGTAATAAAGTTCTGAGTCATCTTAAAACCATATTACTGACTTTACTTTGGGTCAAAGTTGAGTCATCTGAAGTTTGTGATCTGATGAGTTTCACATGTGACTCAGCGTTTCTGTCTGTATCTGCAGCATCTGTCAGCTCTGTGGAGTTTATGATGAAGCCAACTTCAGCTTCAGAAACGCCTGGTCCTACCTGGTCATCGTCAACAACATATCCCAGCTGGTAATGACGCATCACACACCACGGAAGAAGGACTTTCATGTTCTGCTGTTCAGCTTACATCTCTCTCTCTCTCTCTCTCCTCTCTCTCTCTCTCTCTCCAGTTTGCCATGTACTGTCTGGTGTTGCTCTACCGAGCTCTCAGGGATGAGCTGACTCCCATCAGGCCTGTGGGAAAGTTCCTCTGCGTCAAACTGGTTGTGTTTGTTTCATTCTGGTAAGACTGGTGAGATGACTGGAGAGAAATGATTGTTTTATATTTAGTTTTCAGAGCTGATGAGCTTATTTCCCTGCAGGCAGGCGGTTCTGATCGCATTTCTGGTGAAAGTCGGAGTGATCTCAGATAAACACACCTGGGACTGGGACAGTGTGGAGGCCGTGGCAACTGGCCTGCAGGTAAACACATTTATAAACAACTAACAACACTATTGACTTACAGTCAGCTGAATGACATCTGTCTTTCTATTTGAATCTGTTTGCTGTTGTTTAACAAACAGGACTTCATCATCTGCATAGAGATGTTCCTGGCAGCCATCGCTCATCACTACACCTTCACCTACAAGCCCTACGTACAGGTAACTCATGTCATTCATTAATCTTTTAAGGGTGGGAAATACATTGATTTTGTTAGTTCATTCAAAGTTGCCTTATATGATGATTCTTTTGCATTATAATATTTTTTTTCCCATGAACATTGTGGTGGAAATTCTAATAAAGACCCAGATGAGGTGATCTTTGCAGAATATAAAGTTTATTTTACAACCAGGTTGGAGATGATGCACGCAATCAGATTGTGAGCACCCTCTGAAGGAATACTGAAGAAACATGTCTTTTTATCCAGTGGCAGAGAGAAAGGCTGGAAACAGGGAACTGTTGCTGTCACAGTTGACATTGACATGAATCAGACATCCTTATCTGAAGCTGTATTTCGTGTCTCATACATCTAACTAGCAAACACATATCATAACTTCAGACATTCAAGGCCAGTTCAGAAGGAGAACACCTGCAATCTTATCATTAGCTGAACCCTGAAAAGAGAACATTATACTCATATTTCATATGGGTGCAGAAACGACAACAGGTGAAGGTATGTGCTGCAATTAAAAGTTAAAAATACACAAATATACTTGCTCAGGAGTATAAACTCAGTGTGCTCATAATAATAGCAGTGTGATTATAAAATTTCCATTACACTCCTCCCTTTTGATTACATGTTAATCACTCAATATAGAAATTTTAACAAAAAGGGTAACTCAGAATAAATGCAGAATAAATGCAGACCACAAACTCAAAATCTAGAGATCAAATGTGGATAACATCAGGAGGAAATATGCCCTCAAGAGAGGGTTGAACATCACCCCCATCACACTTCACACAGTGGAGACCTCGAGAGAATCAAGTTTGAGGTCAAAAACAGAGTAAGAACCGCGGGGGTCATAGGAGAGAGGAAGATAAGGACCGTCAGACCAAAGGCCATGAACCCCAGGAAGCAGGCGACGTCGCGGCGGGGCTTGTAGCATCTCAGCAGAGTAGAACGCAGGATGGTAGCCAGGGTGGTATCAGGCCAGCCAGGCAGGGAGTGGCAGCCTAAGTCGGAGGCGGCTGGGCTGGAGGGCCCAGCTCCGGAGGCGTCCCCTTGAAGATCTTGCAGTGGCTGGCGTGGATCCAAGTCGCCCTCTCCGAGATTTTGATGGAGGTGTGAGTGACCAACAGGACTTGGAACGGTCCCAGCCAGCGCTTCGCTTTCCACGACTTCCTGCGGAAATCCTTCACCAGAACCCATTGACCTGGTTTGATGGGATGTAGCGGTCCTGAAGCTGGTAATGGAAGGGCAGCCTTCACTGACGCGTGTGTCTGTGAAAGAAAACGAGAGAGATTATGACAATATGCCACCATGTCACTAGCACAACAATCAGGAGAAAGAGAATGTCCCGGACGAGGCTCCCCACCCAGAGAGGGTGGACGTCCGAAAAGGATCTCAAATGGGCTCAAGTTAGCTCTGGCCCTTTTTCGCATGCGGAGATACATGAGAGCAAGAGGAAGTGCGTGTGTCCATGACAACCCCGTTTCCTGACATATCTTGGCCAGCTTATTCTTCAGTGTGGAGTTTTCCCGCTCAACAGCGCCTCCAGACTGAGGATGATAAGCACAGTGTGTTTTAAGTTGAAAACCAAGCTTTGAACTGATCTCAGTCAGGGCCTGATTGACAAAATGTGTGCCATTATCAGAATAAATCCTAGTTGGCAGACCCCAACGGGGAAAATGTCACTGACCAAAACTTTGGCAACTGCCCCCCCATCAGCTCTCCTCACCGGAAAGGCTTCTGGCCACTTTGAGAAAAGATCCACTATCACTAGACAGTATTTCTTTCCCTCTGAAGGAGTCAGTTCGATGAAATCCATCATGAGGAATTCGAAGGGGAGGGTAGGCTGAGGGTGAGCTGCTCTTCCAACAGAAACAGCACGTGAGATGTTGTGATTAGCACACACAAGACAAGAGTTACAAAACTTCTCTGCAGCAACAGAAAAACCTTTAGTGAACCACAGTGACGTCACTAAGGCTACCATGGCTCCTTAAGTCTGGAGACAACCACACTCCCCTGTCAATCACAGAGCATCCTGCTCGCTTCCAGCTGTGTCTGTCTGCCTGTGTAGAAAAAGTTTGGACCACGGCCAAGTCCATCTCAGCTGGTGACTCTGGTATGTTTGTATCAGAGAGAAGGCAAGGGGAGGGGGGCTGCAGAGAAGCTTGTTTCGCAGACTTATCAGCAAAAGAATTTCCAAGAGTAATGGGATCCCTCCCTTTTGTGTGTGCTGAGCACTTAATGACAGCCACTGTTTTAGGCAACAAGACAGCTTCTAACAGGTCTGCCACATATTTGGAATTCAGAATCGGCTTCCCATCTGATTTTAGGAAATTACGATTTTTCCACAATTCACCAAAATCATGCACAACACCAAAAGCATAACGACTGTCTGTGTAAATGTTAACCGTTTTGTCAGCTGCCAATCTGCATGCAGAGGCAAGAGCAACCAATTCAGCTGCCTGAGCAGAGAGATGACTTGGAAGGGAGCCAGAAGAAAGGACAGCTGAATGAGAGCAAACAGCATAACCCACACGGTTAACTCCAGTTTCACTCCGTGAGGATGAACCGTCCACAAACAGTTCCATGTCTGCGTTCTGTAAAGGGATGTCAGAAAGGTCAGGGCGGGGCGAACACACTTGATCAATAACCTCAATGCAGTCATGATGTGTCTCTCCGTCAAGTTCAGTAGGCAAAAGTGTGGCAGGATTGAGTTGGCCACAACGACGAATTTCAATGTTGGGTAATTCCAAGAGAATAGTGGAATACCTCAACCAACGTGCAGCAGAAAGGTGTGATGTCTTCTGCTCCAGCAAAATCATTGCTACATTATGAGGGACAAACAGGGTGACATGAGAATACCCCACAATGTCTCGTGACGCTAGAACAGCTTTCTCTGCTGCTGCCACAGCTCTAAGGCAACTTGGTTGGCCCTGTGCCACAGCATCCAACTTGGATGAGAAATATGCGACTGGGCGCAGCTTGTCACCATGTGACTGTAGCAAAACAGAAGTCATAAAACCAGATTTTTCAGCAACCATCTGAACAAAAGGGCGTGAAGCATCAGGAAGCGCCAAGGCAGGAGCTGACTGCAGGGAGCGCTTTAAAGCCACAAAAGCAGACTCTGCTTCAGGAGTCCAGGGAATGTGATCAGAAGCAGCCAGATTCTTACCATGAATCAAAGAAGAAAGGGGAGACTCAATTTCAGAATAATTAGGGATGAAAGCACGGCAATATGACGTCATTCCTAAAAATGACATTAACTGTTTTTTTGTGATTGGCTTAGGGATATTCTGAATGGCTGCAACTCGAGATGTAGAGAGGGAATGAGACTGAGCAGAGATCACATGACCCAGAAAAGTGACAGTAGGTTTAACATACTGTAACTTAGACAAACTAGCTTTGTAGCCTTTAGCATGGAGATGAAGAAGCAATTTAAGTGTTGCATCTGCACACACAGCTTCTGAAGGGGCACAGATCAACAAATCATCAACATACTGCAACAATGCCACCTTTTCTGGCAGAATGAGATCAGACAAGGAGTCTCTGAGAATCCCATTAAACAGAGATGGACTGTCAGTGAAACCTTGAACCAACCTTGTGGAGGTGTAAAGTTTGCCATCAAATTCAAAAGCGAACCAAAATTGTGAATCCTTAGCTACTGGAACTGACAGAAATGCATTTGACAGGTCCACACAGCTAAAGAATCGAGCACTTTGGGGAATTTGACCCAAAATCGTGGCAGGATTGGGAACGACTGGAGCACGCGGGACAACTGCGCGATTTACGGCCTTCAAATCCTGCACAAAACGCCATTCATCAGGCACACCAGGACCACGAATCTTTTTCACAGGAAAAAGAGGTGTGCGGACCGGTGAATCAGGGCAAGGTGCCAAGATACCTCGGTCTAAGTAGGTCTGAAAAACAGGATGAATACCAGCCAAAGCTTCAGGTTTGAGTGGATACTGTTTTTGACAGGGTCTGTAAGTAGATTTAGGTGTGATAACAACAGGCTCACAATCTTTAACCAGACCCACATCGAACTTATCCTTTGCCCATAAATCAGGAGGAATTTTCTCCATGACTTCTGAGGGAAGAGGGGAGGGTGAGCTGTCTCCTCTCCTCTCCACAGAAGCACAGAGCAAGCAGGGTGACGTCATGTGCAATGTTCGTGTGCTGTGCAGAATAGACTGAAAAGCAGTTCTGTATGCATGCAGGCTGGGTGAAAACATCACAGCTGTGTCCTCAGTGGTTTGCCAATCTGAGGTTGCCTGACAATTACTCAAAAACTGGCCAGTTTGTTCCCATTGTGCATCATGAGGTTTGGAAAGAGAAATGTGAGGCGGTGTATGCATACGAAAAACTCTAGTCTGATCAGAAGTCAAAGTCACATTCAACACACAAAACAGGTCAGTCCAGTATAATGATGTGGTGGTAAGTTTATCATTTCTGACTCTGTACCACAGTGTCTCAAAATCAGGATCCGGACCAGACTCAGAGTAGTGCGCTGTACAATATAGGCCTTCCCCAGACATCAGCTCTGCTGCAGGAGACACACGAGCACGGGCCTCAGAGCAGAGCTGATCCGGGATGGCACCTCCGCCCAGATGCCATTCGTAGACATACACAGGCGTGGTAGATTCAAAATTAACAAAGCAAAAGTCATGAGCTTCCTCTCGTGATGGCATTTTGACCTCCAGACCATTTGGCGTTGATGTTAAAGTAATGTTTAGAGCCAAAATCAGGTCTCTTCCCAACAAATTTAGAGGGCAGAGGTGAGACAAGAGGAAGCTGTGTTTGAAAGTAGCCCCACATTCAGTGAGGCATGTCAAAGGTTTTGTAAAATATTCTCTCTGAGTATGTCCCGAAGCTGACACAGAAAGGAGTGAACGTCCTCCATGCTTCAGAGGAGGATTAAAAGTCGAAGACATTAAAACAGAATTTGCTGCCCCAGAATCCACTAAAAAGGGGATCCATTGACCTTTAACCTGGAGTGACATCATTGGAAGATTTTTGTAAGCCTCAGCAGTCAGATGAACATAACTGCCAGTCTGTGGTGTTGTTTTGTGTTCTAAGTGTGTGATGGCCTCTGTAAGCAGAAAATGTGTATCAGTAGAAGCAGGCGCCACTAAAATTCTTTCAGAGTGTAGCAGTGTGTGTGTGTCAGGTGGAATCTCACGCCCCTCATCTGCTGCAGGAAAGATTCCTGAAGATCCGGGATCCAGGACTCCCTCCACCTCAACTCCCCATCAGTCAGCCTGGGCTGGAGCCGGTGCTCTGTCAGGGTTTCTTGGACAGTCGCGGCGAAAGTGTTCAGTCGAGCCGCAAATATAACAGCGGTTCCCGTCTCCTGGTTGTGCAAATCTCCCTCGAGCGCGGCTTCTCCCCCTCCCTCTGCCTTGGGGAGGAGGAAGGAAAGTTCCAGTCACTGACTTGAGCATGGTGAGAGAGGCTTTCTGTAACGTAGCCTCCTCTCGTGCAGTTTTCTTGGCTTTGCGATTTGATAACAGCTCAGTCACAATTTCTGGAATCTGCTGACTGGATAAGCAGAGCTGGAGATCGCTGCGCTGCAGTAGAAGAATCAGGCCTGGACGGTGATGACACAGGAGTAGGCTGGCTGATAATCACCCCAGAACCAGGCAGGTGGGAAGAGTCTGGGTCAGTTGGTGCCGCTCTAGCTGGGTCCCCCTGGGATGGCAGCCGGCGTGATGAGGGGGGAAGATGTGGGAAAGAGTCCAGGTCCTCGCAGATCTTCACAGCAGCCAGATCCTGAATAACACCAGAATATGGAGAGTGGGGTGAAGTTTCACGCGACTTACTATATGTGTTATCAGTACATCTATAAGGAGGGGGTGCAGGAGCAGAAGCATTGGGCCCCACAGACAAGTTGTCTGTGCGACCCGCAACCTCTCCACTAAAATCTGCACTCCCACTAAGCTGAGTAAAATTAGCTTTCCTCTGTCTGCTGTCACATTCAGATTTCCAAGCTTGTAAAGCAGCCTCTCTTTTCTTTAAATCAGCTAGCTCTCTGTCTTTAACTCCTTTCTTCTGTCTTTTTTTCTTATGCTTCTCATGCATCTGTTTCTCCAGCTTATCAAGCTGGTTTGGACTCAGACTTCCTCCTTCAGGAAAGTCATATTTCCGAGACCATTCTTTAAGGAATTGAACACTGTCAAACCCATATTTTCTAATCATGTCCCGACAAATGGGAGAGTCAGGGAGTGGTGAGGCAAGCTTTGTGGATCCGGATCCCATTTTACAGTTAGAACGTCTTCTAACTGGCCTTTCTGCCTTCTGGTGAAAAGTGCTAAAATACCTTCACTGTTAAGACTTTTATTTTATTGACAGCGGGTGTTAACTAAGCCTAAGAAAACTCACCCTAAAGCCTCGAGTCACCACCCCTAAGTACTCCCATAAGGGGTATTTAAATTAAAGAAAATGTCCAGTTTCCTTAAAGAAGAGTAAGGGGAAAAAAAGAAAATATATTAATGAACCAGTAAATCAATTTGCAAATTTTGGAAGCAAGATCTCTCACCGGGTGTAATGGCAGGGAAAAGCTCCCAGCCAGGTCCCAAGATTTCAGCGCGCACGCCGTGGACGAAGGAGGCCAGGCTTCCACACTAAGCGCGTGTGATGAAGTGAGTTGTCGACAGATTCCCAGGTCCCGCGTCCTCGACGCCCGTCGTGAAATCCTGTTCGTAGACGCCAAAATTGTGGTGGAAATTCTAATAAAGACCCAGATGAGGTGATCTTTGCAGAATATAAAGTTTATTTTACAACCAGGTTGGAGATGATGCACGCAATCAGATTGTGAGCACCTTCTGAAGAAATACTGAAGGAACATGTCTTTTTATCCAGTGGCAGAGAGAAAGGCTGGAAACAGGGAACTGTTGCTGTCACAGTTGACATTGACATGAATCAGACATCCTTATCTGAAGCTGTATTTCGTGTCTCATACATCTAACTAGCAAACACATATCATAACTTCAGACATTCAAGGCCAGTTCAGAAGGAGAACACCTGCAATCTTATCATTAGCTGAACCCTGAAAAGAGAACATTATACTCATATTTCATATGGGTGCAGAAACGACAACGAAGGTATGTGCTGCAATTAAAAGTTAAAAATACACAAATATACTTGCTCAGGAGTATAAACTCAGTGTGCTCATAATAATAGCAGTGTGATTATAAAATTTCCATTACAACATGTACCGCAGACTTGAAACGAGCACTTGCAAGTTAAGAGTCATTCTGTGCTTCATGAGATAAATTCATACCAAAACACAATCAATATCAAGGTAATGGTTTTTAGTGTATCCCGTGTGATAAAACGAGGGCTTCCTAGAAAATAATTAGTTTCAGACCTCAGGTGTGCTGCCAAGCTGGGAATGTTTGGCTTAAGTTGCTTTGCCCCACCTGTACCACTGCAAATGTGATAAGATCCCAGGAGGGCTGGAAGGGCTAAGTCTGTAGTCCACCCCAAAGGTTTGACAGCACAGTTCATGATAAAATTCTCACAGATGTTTTTGTTTAATTGTAATTTAAATGTAGATAAACTCCAAGAAGGGATGGTAATTTGAATCATTTCTATCATTTGTAAAATATTTTTTGGGATGAAATTGAAATTAATCTGTTAAAATCAAGAATCAAATTTGGTGCGAAAAAATCTGAGATTTTTTTAGGCTATATCATCCATCCATCATCTGTCTTTCTCTTTATGTGATGCGTCAGGAAGCGGAGGAGGGGTCGTGCTTTGACAGCTTTTTGGCGATGTGGGATTTCTCTGACATCAGAGCTGATGTCACCGAGCAGGTCCGCCATGTTGGTGAGTGTCAGTCGGATTATTTCTGACTGTTAACATCTTAACTTTTGCAACAAACCCCCTCTGGTCGTTGATTTTATTTCTTTTTATAACCCTTCCGATTCACAAAAGTAGAATTTTTAGGGATGCACGATATTATCGGCCCAATTTATTTGTATCGGCCAATATTTGCTTTAAAACTGAACATCAGTATTGGTCCAATATCGACCAGATGTCGGCCGAAATTTTTTTTCTCATTTGTTTATTTGATAGGGCCAGAGCTTATAAAAACAAAGAAAAACTTCTATATATGCCGGATTTAGCCAAAAAGCTTGTTTTCATCTGTTGACCAGATCTTAAAAGGCTCCCTGAAATGAGAAAATACAGAAATATTAAATTTTAAATAAAACAGTTGTCAACAAAATTAACCAAGCCACGGAAAGCTGCTTTTTGTGTGTTTCTTTCTTCTTCTTCTTCTCTTTTGTTTATCTGTGGGGCATGGGAACAGTTTGACCACATTTTTGTGATTGCTAAAACAAGAAAACATTAAAATCGCCCAAACTTTTGTTTGCTGCTATAGATTAGGCAGAGCTACTTAAATATCAATTTAAATATCATGTTGCTTCCAGAGTACAAACTGCAGATTATATGAAGATTGTATTAAATTTAAAAATGTGAACTTATTGGTTATCTGTGTCTGTATCTGCTATAAAAAGCAGAAAATTATCAGTTATCGTATCGGTGGAAATTGTTCTTATCAGTGTATCACTAAGAATTTCCTTGGGTCAGGGAGTAAAGTCTTACTGTGTGTGAAACTTCAGGAAATTATCATAAATGTAATAAAACATGTTTTAGTTTGTATATTTTTATGTATATTGTAGGGATGCACGATATAATCTGCCCCCTATCGGTATCGGCCTGTATCGGCCTTAAAATTGAGTATCGGACATCGGCCACCCCACTGATATTTAACCGCTGTTTCTTAAGTCTACTGTAAAAGAAAAAAAAAAAAAAAAAAAACTTCTTCTTCAAAAACTTTGTTTTTAAAGACTTTAAAACTTCTAGACTAGGGGTGGGAAAAAATATCGATGCACTGACATAACGCAGTATTTTCATATGCTGATATCATATTGATATTTAAAAATGTGGTATCGATTTATGTTACTAACGAAATCTTGCGACATTTCATTATTTTGTTACAAAATTTTGCGAGAATTCACAAAAATTTCACATTTTCATGTGCTGATATCAATTTTGACATTTAAAAACACATTATTGATATATTTTACTTAGAAAATCTTGCGATATTTCATCATTCTGTTTCAAAATCTAGCGAGAATTCACAAAATATGAGAGTTTGTAACAGAATGATTAAATCTCGCAAGATTTTGTAAGTAAAATAGATCGATACCGTGTTTTTAAATATCTCTTTGATATCGGCATTTGAAATTATTGCGATATATCAATGTACATATATTTTTTCACACCCCTATTTTTCAAAGTGTTATTTGCAATGACTGCTTATTTTTTTTCAGCTTTAATATTGGTATCAATATCGGTTAGCGGCCACATGAGTTTTTAAATATCGGCATATCGAATATCGGCCAAAATTCCAATATCGTGCATCCCTTGTACATTGTTTTCTGTATCATATTCCACCAGTTTTCCCGTCTTATGCTGCCCAGATTCAAGCTTTGGTACATTGAAACCTGTTTTTACAGTATTTAACAGTCACCTCCTCCCTCCCTCCAGGTCGGACGTTCCTGGGTCGTCCCAACAAGATGTACTTCGGTTCAGCCGCTCGACCCGAACACACCGAACACACCGGCCTCCTCAACGCCACCTCCCAGGATGCCATCGCCGTGGCGGCCGCCTCCATGCCCTCCTCCCCTTCGTCGAGCGGGCGGTACCAAGGCCTCGGCCACACCCCCGCCCCCCACTCCATCTCCGCCCCTGCAGGGTTCACGTCTTCATCCTGGGAGGACGACAGCGACGGCTCGCCTCCCGGCGTCGGCCAATAACAGCAGACACATGAGCGTGGAGACGGAAACCATTAAAACCAGAAAGAAACTGGAAACATGGACTCTTCTGGACTTTCCTCCACACATATGAAGGGAAGCAGAGAGGAAGAGTGTGGTCTGTGATGTCAAAGCCATGTTTGTCGTTTATAAATAACAGCTCAGATTTAAATGTGAAAATCTGTATTTTGCTGTCAGATTGTGTAGTTTTGATAACCTGCAGCTGTGAAGAAGCAGGTTCTCATGGTTTTATCCTCCCTCAGTGCTGAAGTGTCCTTCAGAAAGCTTTTACTGTTTGTTGAGTCTAAATAAATAAATGTCGTATTTAATCACTGACAAGAAACTACTACAATAACAGACTCGGAGGATTCTCTCAGCAGTCGCTTTATTCATGTTCACGTGTTTCAGAGGTAAATATTTATCCATAAACATTCTCAGCCTTTACATCCTTGATTTCTGTAATAAATGTCAACTTAATGAAGCCATGAAACAGGTTAGGATGGATATAAAACTGGATCATCATCTTTTAAAGAGAAGATAATTATATATCTGATGATATTAATTCAGAGTGAATTAATTAGTATTTTTATTTGTTTACTGGTAAATTATAAACTGATCTTATCAAAACGTGACATTATTAGGAACCAACAGAAAATATTTACATAAACAGACTCAGTGATGTCGTGTTTTCATGGACTGATACAATAAAATATTTACAGAATCATGACTTTTAATATTCTTCATCAAAGGTTTTATAACAGACGGAGGAGCAGCATCTGGTGGTCAGCTGGTGCAAGTTTAAGTCAACTTCTTTAAAACGGATAAATCTTAAAATACCACAGAGATGAAACAAGGAAGCAGAATCATGCAAAGGGTTTGTTCACTTAGATGTAAGTTTTTAATTTATCCTAAAGTCAGATGAAGCTGAAAGTGTTTCTGTTCATGCTCCTGTGCAGCAAACTAACTGAAGATCTAAGAAAAATTTATCAGAATTTAGCGATCGAGCACGAAAAACATGCAAAAAGTATGACAAAATTTGTCCTAGTTCGTTTTAAGATTCTATTTTTTAAGAAAAAAAAATACAGCATGTCCATGTTAGTTCAATTTATCTCCACTAGATGGAGGTAAATGAAGCAGAGACAGTACATGTAAGAGATATGTTCCTCTGAATGTCATACAAAGAATAGTAAATATAATTTTTTTTACTGTAAATATAAGTCTTGTATGTTATGTTCTTTTAATGTAATGCTGAAGTTTAATATTTAAAGTGTGGCTAAAATTGGCGATCAAAATTTTCAAACTGGTTGTAATCACATTTTAGAAAAAAAGAATCAAAGAAAATCCTATTTTTGCAGAAACAATGTATCAGGGAATACATTAGGCATAAAATTTGGATTCATTTGGATGAAAGTAATGATATTAAATCATGAATATCTGTTTATACACTGAAACCCATACTGGTAATTCATTCATCTCAAACAATTTATTGAAAATCCATGTCTCAGGTGTTGTCCAGCTTGTTATGTGAACAGTTTGTAAAAGGAGGACTTGCTAAATACAAGCTGCAATTGAAACACCAGACATCATAGTTCACGCTCTTCTTTTACTTTAGTTTCTTCCTTTCTTTTCTTTTTTTTTATCAAATAAGAGTTGTCAGATGTGAATTACTTAAAAGACGTCAACAGCAACAGAGTTTTGAAACTCATTTTTCATACAAACAAAAATAATATGACAACACAAATTGCATAAGTTAATGTAAAGTTAATTACAAATTTTATGAACCAGAATCCAGTAAAAAAAAAGAAGCGAGAAAAACAGATTTAATCAAATAAAATAAGTCTCTAACATGAATATTTTATCATGTATTCTTATCTTGGTTGTAAGAACAGCAGCCTCATAATCACTGACTGACATTGTTCTCATGAAGAAACAGAACGCAATCAGTCCCACAACTGCTGTTCGATTTACGACTATTCTTTGTATAGCAGCAAAAATATCTGTCAAAGCCCTCATAAATTTAGCCCGTCTTCCTGCTTTACCCAGATTTCCCTTCAGTATGTCAGTTATAGCTCTTCTTCTTGCTCTCTCAGCCTTTCTGAACATCTCATTGGTGTAGTATCTTCCTCCGTTTCTCTGAACCAGTCGGTTGATCTTGTTCAGCAGCTCTCTGACCTGAGACACATCTCTGTCTCTGTTGTCAAAGACATGATATCCTCCTTTACACTGTCTGATCAGCTCCCGGAGAGCTTCATTATCACCAATGTGTTCTTTTATGGAGACACCGTTGGCCTTTAGATCGTCTCCATGGGTAAACAGGACCATGGTGTGATCTGCTGCTTCTTTCCCAAAAACCTCCTGAATCATTCTCACGTTTGTTTTATCTTCTGCTGAAAATCTGTTCAGCCGGATCACAATGAGGAACACGTGAGGACCCGGAGCAGCAAAGGAGATGCATTTAGTTAACTCAGTCTCTATGAGGTCTTCAGATGTAAAACCATCAAACAGACCTGGAGTATCAACTACAGTTAGAGTTTGACCTTCAAACTCTCCTCTTTCGCTCTGACACGTTGATGTTACTGAAGAAGGACTCATGACGGAACGAAAAGCTCTTCTTCCTAAGATGGTGTTTCCTGCTGCACTCTTTCCTTCGCCAGGTTTTCCAACAAGAACAATCCTCAGATCTGATTCAGCATCTGTTGAAAGCAACAGTTTTAAAGCAAAAACTGATGATGTAAAGGCCAACTTGCTGAGTTCAAAAGTTTGTCATTAAATCTTTATTAACAGCTGAATTTTATTAAACAGTGAAAACATGTCAAAGTGAGTCTGTGATCTGCAGTCTGAGCTGTATTCACATTCCAGCTGTGATGTTTGACAAATGTGATGTCTTTTAACAAGTGACTGATTAATGAAACAAAAGGGAAATATAGAGGGACAAGACAGGAGAAAAATTAATTAATAAGAATATAATAATAACAATGATTCGTAAACAAATCAGTGAAGATATTATATAAAAAAATACTTCTAGTTTGCTATTTATTTCTACAGAGGAGGATTAAAGCCACTGAAGAAAAAGAAATTCTGAGAAAAAAGTCAGAATTCTGACCTTTTCTAAAACATTTTTTTTAAAAAAGCTTTATTTTACATTTTCTTTAGTGGCCCGAATCCTCTTCTGTATATTTACGTATGCTTTCCAAATTCTATTTAAATTTTATTTAGGAAAACTTCTTATTTTTGTGGTATTCTTGTCATTCCATACATTAGAACTTAAATAAGAGCAATGGTAAAAAAATAAAATAAAATAAAATAAAAAATTAAAGGTACAGTATGTAAAAATTCAAAGGTCAATGGCAGAAAAAATTTATATATGATTCAAAACTGTGTTTCTATTGATGTGTAATTGCTGCTCTAGAATAGCTGTTAAATGTTTATTTTCTTAGAATGAGTCAATTATATCTACTTGCTGGGCGGTGCACATATGGAAGCTGCCATATTTGTTTTGCCATTTTTACTACAGTGTTCCTGAATGGACAAAACAATGTGTGTGAAGTGTGAACCCTTTGAACTTTTAAACTGCTGTACCAGCTTTCTTTTTTTATGGGAGTTAAAGACACGCAACGTAACTTTTAGACCTTAAAAATATGTGTTTCTGACTCGTTTTGATGGCACATCAACATTCATTGATTGGGGCTCAGAAACAGCAGTATGTAAGATTCCCAACCGGGATGCGACTGTGACGTGGCAGCCGACTATTGGTTGAAGCACCGTGTCACTCACTAGCAACCAGATGTAAACCAGGTATCAACACTGTGGGTGTTTTGAATGTGCATTACGCCGGATTTGGTAAATAAACGCAAGAAAACATTACCGGAGGAAGAGAGGAAAAGAAAGAGAAGAAGGGATAGAACAAGAGTCAAGATAAGACTGTCTTTTACTGGCTGGAGTGTGCTCACAGTACAGGTAGAATACAAAATGGATGCTAGTTTAGCCGCCGATAGGGGGCGCGTCACTGAGAAAACTGCTAAAAGTTCCGTTGTGTGTCTTTAAAGCACTGTTTGGGATAACTAATGTCTTAAAAGACATTAAAAATAGTTACTTGTAGCTACATCTGAGACCACTGAGACATCTTCATGTCTGGGAGAATTTTAGCCACTAACAGCCACCGTACATTCACAACAGTGCTGGAATATGAAGTCATTTGAAAAAAACATAATTTCTTTCAAATATCCACCTTTACCACTAGATGTCAGTCATTCTTACATACTGTACCTTTAAATGAAGTTCAAAAGAGGAAAACTTTTCTTCTTATAGAATTTTTCAGGTTAGAGTAGAGTTCTCTGATTGGTCAAATTCTTAGAGGCGTGTCCTAGTAACCAGCAATCAGTCACAGTGACTGACCTGTTTACCAACTTCTTATCTCTAAATACATCTATACAAAGATCTTTCTTTCTTTTTCTCTTCCTTCCTTCCGTCCTTCCTTCCTCCCTTCCTTTCAGTAAAAGCTGTAATGATAAAACTATATTAACTACTGCTGGGAGGGCTGCATGGCTTTTCTCTTGTGAATCAGGATAATTTTCTGAGAAATCAGAGGTTTTATTACTTTAAATTCAAACACAACAAGAAACCAACAACTGTAGTTACACTTGTTATTACATCAAACATATTTAAACATTTACAATACAAACTAAACTACCTTTGCATAAATTAGAAGAAAACATTTTATGTTTTCGGTAGATATAAAACACAAGTGATTCTCCAAAATCATATTCAAACTGCACAGGATGTCTGAACATTACTCTTTTATGTTTGGGAATTTCCCAGGTGCAAAGTAGCTCTAACTCAAGATATAATAGTAACACCGAACATTTTACTGTATTTTTTGTTGACTAAATACAGTATATTTCCTTTGTGTTCTTATTTTAAGTTAAACTTAATCAATGAATACATAACGTCAAATGAATGTGCAGGTAATAAAATTTCAGGAAAAGTTAATGAATTTATTTACAGAGTGAGGTAAACTTGGGAAGAAACTCACCCATATCGTTCTGAGCTGCCATGATTCTTTACAGCTGACAGTCTGATCCCGAATAGTTTCGTTTCTGTTCAGCTCTGTAATATGTGGCCTCATTCTGGTCCTTCTAGTTTAACATGTGACACCTGTATGTGCTCAGCAGAAATAGCTTTGTCCTGTAAGAAACAGCTGATCTCTCTGCAGTAAATAACTGGAAATATGATTGTTCTTTTTGAGTGAATAAAGAATATTAAAAAACTAACAAACAAACAAAAAACCTGGGTGAAACAATTTCATAAGCTTGACCCACTTCACTCTGATTCCTGAGAATGGTTTGATCAATGGTTTGGGTGTGGGTGGACACGCCCACACCAGCGAGTTTACAGAAGTTTTCTTTGCTGTTCCTCCATTTCTTGCTGTAAGATAGCATTTTGTACAGATAACAGCTAAAAAAAAAAAAATTCACAATGCTGCTTGAACAATATGTTTTTAACTGAAACGATGTCACTTGTGTGTGTGTGTGTGTGTGTGTGTGTGTGTGTAGGAGGGCCATTTCCAAATTTTCAGAAATACAGAGGTCTGCCACCCTTTATGCCTCATCAATCTCTCTCATATTTTAATTGCTGCATTCACTTTAGATGAACGCACAAGACATTTTACAAAGGTCAGGGTCAAGTTTATTCATAACACACTTAAATCAATATAACGGGCCCAAAGTGCTGTACAAGTCTGCCAATTTGCCTACTGCAAAATACAGGTTACATGTTTAAAAACTAGTAAAAAGAAATAAATACAAGATAAAAGACTAAAACAACCACAAGATAAAGACAAATCACACACCTAGTGCATACAGGTGTGTCTTTAAAAGATATTCAAAATGTTCAGTTGACTGGGCGTGTGTGTAATGTGGTATGGCAGAGCGTTCCTGAGCTTTGAACCTGCAACAGAAAAGGCTTGGTTTCTTTTTGGTTTCTTTTTGTCTTCTATAAAGGTACATGGTTTAAAAACAGGTGACTTGAGGAACTTGTTTCTCAAACTGGTTCATGTAAGGCTTCACCTTGGCTAAAAGACGCAACTGAAAAAAGAAAAACTGATTTTGACAACTCAAAAGAACTGTTTGTGAAATTTAAAGCAATATCAAAGAAATCACCAAGGCTTTTAACCCAAGTGCGGGTAAAGTAATCCAGGGGAGCCAGTACATTGTCATCTAAATTAAAAGGATGGCCAAATAAAAAGTTTCCATTTTCTTATCATTCAAATTTAAAAAGTTTAGGCCCATCCAGGTTTTAATGGCATGTAGACAGTTAATTAAGTTCTTCATGCAGCCTGGATCAGGTCTAAGTGGAAGAAACATTTGGAGGTTATCAGCAAAACAGTGGAATGGCTGTTATGACAAACGCAGGCAGTGGTGTAGTGGTCCCTGGAGAAGTGATTTTTTTGCCATTTTTTAAATGTATCCAAGAAAAACAGTTTTATAAACAGCAATATATAAGATAAGATTTAATCTTGAAATTACACATTATTAGGGACATGTCCTTTTGATTGACAGGTGGCAGAGGGTGCCAATTTTAGCCTAATTTAGGCTAATAGTTAGATTTTAAACCACCTGTCTTTGTTTGTTCCTGTTCACTTCAAATAAGCTCGGTTATTAGCTCGGTTAGCTGACAGGTGTGGCCCCCGGTGGGGTTTTCTGCTGCTGCAGCCCATCTGCTTCCAGGTTGGATGTATTGTGCATTCAGAGATGCTCTTCTGCATACTTTGGTTATAACAAGTGGTTATTTGAATTACTGTTGCCTTTCTATCAGCTGGAACCAGTCTAGCCATTCTCCTCTGGCCTCTGGCATCAACAAGGCATTTGCGCCCACAGAACTGCTGCTCACTGGATATTTTCTCTTTTTCGGACCATTCTCTGTAAACCCTAGAGATGGTTGTGCAGGAAAATCCCAGTAAATCAGCAGTTTCTGAAATACTCAGACCAGCCCGTCTGGCACCAACAACCACGCCACGTTCAAGCTCACTTACATCACCTTTCTTCCCCATTCTGATGCTGGTTTGAACTGCAGCAGTTGGACACGTGTACCTAATAAAGTGGGCAATGTGTGTACACTGTATTACGACTATGGTGTCTTATTGAACGGGGGAACAAGCTTGTCCAGCAATGTTAGTTGGTTTGGGGGAGCCTGACAACATTTTTGCGGTGGCTTCAGAACCCCCCTAATAGGCCTAAAGATGCCCATGGAACCCAGGATCATCTTCTGGATGGTAGGCACGGCAGCAGTGCTACTGATGCTGATTTGTACATTACTTAGTCCAATAATAAATAGGTTTGCTGAAGAGAAGAAGCAACAAATAAACGTGAGCATTACATTTCTTAAAACAGTCGGAAAAGTGGGCCTACTGACTCTCAGCAGCTATCCACCTTATTCCTCGCCCCCATCAGCCCTTCTGTGTAAAATGTGACTGATATGCGGAACAAGCGTTTATTGACATGCCAGATGTTCACACTACTCTACTTTGTAAAGTTTTCTGCCTCACGAGGCCTTAAGGTGAAAATTTTATTTTTTGACTAGTGAGCCGAAAAACTCTGGTTGCACTTAACTTGCCCCCCCCCCCCAAAAAAGAAGTGTCTGAACTATGAAAGTGATTTAGTGACAGCTTTTATTTAAATCTTCCTCATCATACCGTTTACATTTTTATGTTGTCAGACCACGATGAGCAAACACAAGTTATTGACATATTTACATTGTATGTTGTGGTGTTGTTAGCAAATAAAGGAATTATCATTGCATGATTCTGTTCCACATTCCCACATTCATGATGTAACAATGTAGCATCAACTCTTTGCATTGGTGAAAATTTAATCTGAAAGTTGTATATCCCTAATCCCCGCTGAAACACACATAATATATATGTAAAATATGATTAAAAACATACAGTATTAGCATTACATTTTATAATCCAAATCATCTTTATATATCTCTTCTGACAGCACAAGGAGAAAAAAAACACATTTTTGTTGAATGTTCATTTACAGACGTGAGACCAAAGATCAGTAGATGCAGATAAAAACCGCTCAACACCTTTAACATGTTTTTTAAAAGTATCTAGATACTGTGATTGATAACTTATCTAAATTCTTGTACTCAGATGTGTACTACCAATTACCGGTGTGTTTATGCTGCCTTTATGTGGTATCGTATTTATGGTAAATACCAAAGTCTGAATACGCACTCATGTTGTCATTTCAATGGAAATCTGGAAAAATTTTATGCTGCCGGAGTTGCAGAGATGAGCAATGAAAATGTCCTGAATGGGATGCGTTGGATTATTTTTCAAGTTTTCTGACGCTGTAATTTGGTCAGTTTGTAGTCTGCATAACTCTGTGACATACTGTATAAAACTTTAATAACATCACCATTTAAACTTAGTTTTCTTTGTAAAAAGATGGTTACTGTTTGGTTTGCCTCGTAAGAGCAGCTAGCCAGCTGTCGAAGCTGTCAGTCAAAGATAGCCTCCAGTGTTTAACTTCATTACAACAAATCACTTGAACACAACACTGGTAATTTCCACTTAACGAGCATAGGAGTTTCCATACTATAGCAGCATTTGGGATTCCTTTGGGTACTTTTCAAAGGGTTTAAATTGGTAAGAGAACAACTTTATTTATGAGAGTGTGGGTAAAGACATTTATTTTATATATGTATATATATAAAACAAGTAATCATTTGCACCTTCTGAAAAATGTCAAAGAACTCCAAAATCCTGCAAGGGTATGTAAAATTTTGAGCGCAACTGTATGCAGTCAATAACACATGATTCATAAAGTTTTAATCTGTAAAATTTTCAGAAATTAGCTTGTTAGTAAAGTAAATACAACCCAAAGTACAAATATGACTCAAACTAACCCCATAATTTTAAAAGGCAAGAAAAAAATATACAGTGACAAAGTCAGTTAGACTTATGTCTTGAATCAAAAAGACACTTATGAAATCACTGTCTTATTGTCTCTATATTAATGCATTTTTTGGAGCTGATGCCAAGAACTATTTAACACATGTTATCACTGAATAGTGCATTTGTTCTTTAAGAACAAAGCTCCTCCCACTGCAGCTCCTCCCACTACAGCTCCTCCCACTGCAGCTCTTCCCCTACCATTGTCAACGCACTCACTAGAAAGCTCCAAGCATTGCTTTCCTCTGCCCGTCGTCTGGCTTCTGCAATATGCATACCAGGATTTTCTCTCAGTATATCTTGTATAGCTCTTCTTCTTGCTCTCTCAGCCTCGATGAGCCTTTCATTGGTGTAGTATCTTCCTCCGTTTCTCTGAACCATTCTGTTGATCTTGTTCAGCAGCTCTCTGACCTGAGACACATCTCTGTCTCTGTTGTCAAAGACATGATGTCCTCCTTTACACTTACTGATAAACTTCTGCAGAGCTTCATTATCACCAATGAACTCTTCAATGGAGACACCATCTGCCCTCAGATCATCTCCATGGGTGAACAAGGCTATGGTGTAATCCGCTGCTTCTTCGCCAAACACCTTCTGAATCATTTTCATCATTCCCACAGTTTGTTCTTCGGCTATAAAGCCCGGCTGGATCACAATGAGGAACACGTGAGGACCCGGAGCAGCAAAGTGGATGCATCTAGCAAGCTCTCTTGTAATGTGCTCATTAGATTTGCTACTGTCAAACAGACCTGGAGTGTCAACTACAGTTAGACGTTGATCTTCAAACTCTCCTCTTTTCTTTTCACACTCTAGTGTTACTGAAGAAGAATTAATGACTGAACAAAAATCTTCTCTTCTTAAGATGGTGTTTCCTGATGCGCTCTTTCCTGCTCCAGTTTTTCCAACTAGAACAATCCTCAGCTCTGTTTCACCATCTGTTGAAAGATGTGAAAGCAAAAACATTACTGGTGTTGTAAAAGACAAATTGCTGAGTTCTGAAGGCTGTCATTAAATCTCTACTGAACAACTGAATTTTATATGAAACACCTAAAACAAATCGTATGAGCGTGTAACCTGCAGGTTGAACCGCATTCACATCCAGCTGTGATGATGTTGTGCCAATATGCGAGGAATCAAAACAAACGTTTGATCAAACATAGATCAAATTATGATATTATAAAACCAACATCACAATTAAAAATAAATCAAATCAAACTTTATTTCTGCAGAATTTTTCATGCAAAGTAGCCTCTCAAAGTGCTTTTACACAATAAAAACTGCAACACAGACACAACATCAAAAATATCCCTCAAGTTTATCATAAACAAACACATATAAAGCTTTTGTGTTCAATTACTGTTCAATTTTGTTTAGATATTACTTATTTCTAGGCAACTAATGGGTAATGGGTCCTATGGGGTCCTACAGGGTCCTTATTCGGCCATCTTGCTCAGATGTGTTCCTGGGGGTTGTTCCAGAAAGGAGGCTTAAAGGAATAGTACACCCACAGAATGATTTAACTTTATTTTCCACTTCCCCTCATGGTGAGTAAGACTCTGGAGCACTTTTTTAATATCTCAAATGCAGCCGGCGATCAGGAAGGCTTCTTGTTTCCCCCAACTTTCATATAATGTAGTTCGCTGGGGTTTGAGCCAAAAAGGTCCATAAAAGTCCACAAAAATTGTCAATATTCTTCCATACATTATTAACTTAAGTTTTATGTCTTCAGTTTGTCCACAAGCCTGGAAAACAGCAAAAATTATCCCATTACAGAAAAATAAGAAACTGCCCTTTTCCAGCTCAAATACTCGTCCGATAAGTCTACTACCTGTGTTAGGAAAAATAATAGAGACCATAGTATATGAGCAAATTAACAATTATCTCTCAGCTAATAACATAATTTGTCACTCTCAACATGCTTATAGAAAGGCTCATTCTACAGCAACAGCACTAATTAGTATGTCTGACGACTGGCTTAGAAGTATTGAAATGAAAGAAATGGTGGGAGTTGTGTTTCTAGATTTTTCAGCTGCTTTTGATTTAATTGACCACTATCTACTATTAGAAAAACTTTCCTGCTATGGTTTTGAACAGTCTGCACTTACTTGGTTCTACAGTTATTTAACTAACCGGTCACAAACGGTATATTTTAATGGTTCATTTTCTGAAAAACAAACTGTGACATGTGGTGTACCTCAAGGGAGCTGTCTGGGTCCTTTATTATTTTCAATTTTCACAAATGACTTACCCTACATACTCGGAAGAACTAAAATAATTATGTATGCAGATGATTCTACTATATATACATCAGCAAGAACAAATAATGAATTAGAAACTATTATGAATAATGAACTAGTAGGTGTGGATAAATGGGTGAAAGCAAATAAGCTGGTATTGAATATATCAAAAACTAACAGCATGATTGTGAGGTCAAACTACAACGTAAACAGTAATCATGTATTAAATATTAATATCAATAATGTCTCGAAATAGAATGTGCATGAGGCCAAGCTTCTGTGAGTGACGGTTGATAACAAATTATCATGGAGAAAACATATTAATAACATGATTGCAAAGATGGGTAGAGGAATTTCAGTCATAAGAAGACATGCAACCTTTATGTCCCCAAATATTCTTAAAATGATAACTCAATCACTGATATTTTCTCAACTGGATTACTGCCCAGTCGTTTGGTCTAATGCCCCTGGAGAGATGCTACACAAATTACAACATGTACAAAATAGAGCTGCCCGAATAATATTGAGGTGTGACTTTAGGACGAATATCATAACAATGCATAAAAAACTAAACTGGTTATTGGTCAAAGACAGACTTTCATACTCATTGACTGTTATTATTAGAAATGTACCTGTATTACAAATACCTTATACTTTATTTACAAACCTTACTTTTAGTTCTGAGAATCATGAATACATAACCAGGCATGCAACTGAAGGAAATTTTAGTTTGCCTAAAGCAAAGTCAAATGCCATAAAAAGAACTGTTATGTATAGAGGTATGAAAGCATGGAATTCACTGCCAAAATACATTAAATTGATAACTGATTTAAAAAAATTTAAAAGATCATTGAAAGAACATTTATCAAAGGTTGTCACATAAAACATGATTAAAATGATTTATAGAGGATTAGAGATGGATATGTTTGTGTGTGCATGTGTAAGGGTATGTATACGTGTGTGCATGTGTGTATATAGGTGTACATGTATGTACAGTGTATATATGTATGTGTGTGTGTGTATGTGTATATGTGTGTACTGTGTATGTATGTATGTATATATGTGTGTGTGTATATATATATATATATATTTATATGTGTATATGTGTGTATGTATATGTATGTGTATATATATATATATATATGCACACATGTAGAGAATGAGTGTATGTGTGTTGGTGTATATATATGCATATATATATGTGTGTGGGTGTATGTATGTATATGTAGATATGTTTATGTATGTGTATGTATGTGTGTAGGTATGTATATATACATACACTTGGATGTGACTGTTAGTGTGAATTAGTGTGCATTAGAAAAGTGTATGTGTATGTAGAGAAGAATGTAATGGCAACGACAAAAGTAAATTGAACTGGTTAGATCACATGGTTCTATGACAGTGAGGAAGTACACAGTCGTCTTGACTTGCTGTGCTTTATGGTTTGTTTTGATTGTTTCTGTGTATGTATAGGTGTATATGTATGTATATATGTGTATGTATGTATCTATGTATATACATATATATAGATTATTGGAGATTTTGTTTTAATGTCCATATAATTTAATTATTATTGTTTTATTTTATTTGTTTGTTTGTTTTTATTGTATTTTTTTGTGGGACCCCAGGAAGAATAGCTGTAGCTTGCTACAGCTAATGGGGATCTTAAATAAACTAAACTAAACTAAACTAAACTAAACTGCTCGTCCAATGTAATCCAAGTGTCCTGAGTGGGTGGTGTCCAGAATTTACTCAAAACGACATCATTTAGTATATTTTTAGAGCCTAAACAGTACTACATCGCATCTCTAGTAAGCACGCCGATGCGTGTTCATGAAACTACGGAAGCCGCGGCAGACGAGATCGCGTGTTCTCTTTTTTCTTTCTTTCTTTGATTTAAATCAATATCCAACCCCTCTTGTGTTTGTCCCGGTTTGTCTGCAGCTCTGTCGCTCTTAGCACAATGTGAACAGCTAATTTCTTCTTCTACACTTGCATTATCGGCAGAGTAGTGACTGAACGCCGAGGCTTCCGTATTTTCGTGAACGCCCATTTGCGTGCTTTGTGAAAGACAGATGTAGTACTGTTTAGGCTCTAAAAATATACTGAATGACGTCATTTCGATTAAATTCTGGACACTACCCACTCAGGACACTTGGATCACATTGGACGAGAAGTATGGAGGAATATTGACAAGTTTTTGTGCACTTTTATGGACCTTTTTGGCTCGGACCCCAGCAAACTCCATTTTATGAAAGTTGGGGAGAAAAGAGAAGCCTTCCTGATCGCCGGCTGCATTTGAGATATTAAAAAAGTGCTCCAGAGTCTTGCTCACCATGAGGGTAAGTGGAAAATAAAGTTAAATCATTCTGTGGGTGAACTATTCCTTTAACAAATGCTGTTAGTCAGTTCCACAACTGTGGCTATGAATCAGCTTTCACAAGCCGGCTCGGTAAAGCCATCACCTCTGGCGCTTCGATATCACGATGAACATGGCAAAATGTGGAGCACCCCAGATGAAATTGCAGGTCCTCCTCGGAGCTTACGAGAGGGAGAAAATTATAATACTGGTGAAAAAAAAGCAAAAGGTCTGCATCCACCGCCGCTGCAACGCTTGGCGGAGGTTTGCCAGCAAAGACAGTGTGTGAGGATGTAAACTATAGTAGCTCACTGTACTTCTTGTCGACTTAAAGGGGAAGTTCAGGGTTTTTTACATTGGGCTTCATTTTTGAGTGAGTGAGGAAGGACCTTCATAGTTGCACACATCGTACTGATTGATTCCTCATCATTAAAACCCCTATCAGGACAGTATCACTGGGGGGTAGTTTTTGAAGGACACCACAATTATCAGTCACAATGGGATGATTAGCTGGAGAACACGCTGCATGCTTTATGCTGCTGAAGGTAATCTCTTTCCTTCAGCCTGCTGCTGTCAGCCATTCGGCGCCCCTGTCACTTCGGCAATTTACAATCCTTGATTTTTTCTTTTTCAAACCGAGGATCTTAAAAAACTGTAACGTGCCCTTTTTGTTTTGGTCTTTTTTATCATCTTGATTGTGTGAAGAGCTGGCACAGTCCTCCACTCAACATTATAACCCAGCATCTCCACTCACGACCAACGTAGCTTTCAGCAAGTGAACAACAAACATGGCGGTGGGGTGGGGCGATACGCTGTGACACAACTCCTCTGCTTCTATAAATTATTGGCTATTTATTCCCAATAATCCTCTTTTCCTGCTAAAATGTTCCCTGCCATGAGCGCTAGTAGTTTGAGGAAAACCTGCAGTGCAGCTGTCATCACGCCACCCCCCTTTATAAATAAACTTTATTTGCGATTTTCTATCAGTATTGACAAACGTGCAGGACACGTACAGAATTCATGTGCAGAACACAGCTGTTTCCTGCTCCATTTTGCCGTAGCACTTGCTGCAAAATCCTAGCGAGTCTGCATCAGTTAAAAGGCTGAACAGTCCACTCTCCCTCCACCCTACACGGTTTGAGACGCCCCCCCAAGGCAGGGTAGGGGATCCTGGAAAAACACTTTGAGCAAGCTACATTTGAAAAAATATACACCCCCCCCCAAAACCACGCCTCCAGAGCACAGGTGCACCGATGATTGTCAGTGTTCCACAGGTGATTTTTTTCTGTGTGCCTGTGTCAGAACATTTAATTAAAGGAATAGTACACCCAAAACATGATTAGCCTTCATTTTCTACTCACCCCCATGCTGAACAACACTCTGGAGTACTTTTTTGATATCTCAAATGCATCTGGAGATCTGGGAGGCTTCTTGCTGTCTGCTGACATTCAAATAATGGAGATCCCCAGCACCCGAGGCAAAAAGGTCCATAAAAGTCCACAAAAAACATGTCAATATTCCTCCATACTGCTCGTCCAATGTAATCCAAGTGTCCTGAGTGGGTAGCGTCCATAATTTACTTCGAAACAAAGTCATTAAGAATGTTTTTAGAACCTAAACAGTAGTGTATAGGATTTCCTAACAGCGCGCACCTGCGAGTTCACGACTCTACGGAAACCGCGGCAGACCAAACCAGATGAAAGTGCGCATTCAGCGTCTGCTCTGCCGATAATGCAAGCGTAGAAGAAGAAGTTCCGCTTTTCACCTGTTTATTTTCTGCCGTGAGCCAGGTGAGCTCTTTGCACAGGTAAACAGCAAATTTGCCTCGGGCGCTGGGGATCTCCATTATTTAAATGTCAGCAGACAGCAAGAAGCCTCCCAGATCTCCAGATGCATTTGAGATATCAAAAAAGTACTCCAGAGTGTTGTTCAGCATGGGGGTGAGTAGAAAATGAAGGCTAATCATGTTTTGGGTGTACTATTCCTTTAATTGTCTGCAATCGGGGTGAGAAAAAAAAAACTTTAAGCAATATAGTAAAAAATGCTCCTGGAAAACATCATCCACCCTGCCTTTAATATGGTGGAGCCTCCGCGGGAATGTACAAACGGAGGGGTAGTGTGTAGGATTGGGCAACATGACTTGGACAGCTGGTGATGACGTTTCACGAGTTCACGAGCACGCACAAGTACACAGATCAAGATTCGGCCGTGGTCTAGTAAATTTCTCACGGTGAATGGCATGTATAATTTATGCCTTTTACATCTACGAGACCTTTTTCAAACAGAAATGCTGCCGTCTGACTGCAGGGAAAGCTGCTGCTCTCTGAAACAAAGCCATTCGCTACTGTAACAGCCTGGAACAAAACCTGCTCCTTAATCGGTTACTGTAAGTTAACAGTATGTTTTTGGATAAACTAGCTAGGACAGCCTTTTTCTGGGACCGAAAAACCAGGGTTATGCCGTTTAATCTGGGTTGACATACCAACCTAAGCCACTAAATCCGCCTCTTGGAACACCCCACCAACCCCCCGGTCTGTTCATGTAATTGAAGGTGGAGTGGGTGATGTTTTCCTGGACTATTTTTACCAGCTGGATTACCTTAAACATCTCTAAACATTTGCGTAATGAGTTGAGTTACTATTTAAAACTTAACATGTCAATCTGTTTTCATGTGAATGTAAAATGCAAAATATTACAGACTGCTCTCTTCTATTTAACATTTACTGAATATTTAAATTTTTATTACATTTTTTTTTTTTACAATGTGTTTTTTTTTGTGGAATAAATATATTTCCCTTTTTCTTAACTGAAGTTGAACTGAACCAATGAAATCATATTAAATAAATGTGCTTAGAATAAAATATATATATAAAAAAGTTAAATATTTACTTGCTTGGTTTACTATTTAATATTTACTTGGTAAGAAACTCACCAATGTCTCTCTGAAGCGCCATGACTCTCCACAGCTGACACTCTTCTGATCATAAGCAGTTTCATTTCTGTTCAGCTTTATATCGCCTCTTTCTGGCTCTTCCAGTTTTGCATAATGACACTTATGTGTGCAGGAAGACATAGTTTTTCCCTGGTTTTAAAAGATAAAAGCAAACAAACAAACAAAAAAAAACAGCTGATTGTTCTCTGTAGTAAATGAACAAATAACAACGCTCCTCTATTAAAAAACAAACCAGATGAGGTACCTGCAGTTTTAAAGGTACAGTATGTAGGAATTATTGACATCTAGTGGTAAAGATCTGTATTTTAAACAAAAGATGTTTTCTTGGTAAAAAATATGTTTTCTTTCAAATAACTTCATACCCCAAGCACTGTTGTGAATGTATGGTGGCTGATAGTGGCCAAAATATTCCCAGACATATGTTTTTATTTGTGAATTGATCCAGTGGTCTCAGGTTTAGCTATGACTGGACTATGAGCAGTCCCGGCAGCATGAGCGGGCATTGACAGGCATTAGTGAAAAATGTATAAAAATGCAGTTCTCACACTAACTGTGCGTTCAGACCAAGAGCGACTAAAGCTGTAAAATCGCCGGAAGTCATTCACTTTCAATGGACAGGAGCGACAAGAGCGAATAAAGCAACAGAAGCGACGAGCTACAAAAGTTGAGCGATTAGAGCGACTAAACAAAGTTAAAAATAGTTTAACTTTATGCAAATTGGCTATGACACGTTGCGGCTGTAAAACCCTGACAACCAATTGGAATGTTTGGCCTGAGTCTCCTACGGCTGCAAAAAGCAACAGAGGCCAAACTTTTTGCAGGTTTCTATGAGCCCCAAACGCGAAACTTGCCTGCTAATCGAGCGCCTAGCATGCTATGTTTATGGGACGATATGATTTATAAATATGGAAAGAACTATGTTATAATAATAATAATTGACAGGGATAAAAATACGTATTTCCCTTTTGTCCCTCGTCTTGACATTTAGTTTGAGAGTAAAGGCCTTTTCACACTGCGAATAAACAGCACGAAATTGCGAATAATTCGGAGGAGAAATATCGACGCATTTGTCTATACACACCTGCTCCGACGCGAAATTACGATGATGCTAGAACAAACTCGCATCTGTTATTCCAGAGGAACGTGAGCGCATGCAGCAGTGACGGAGGGAGAGACGAGAGACGACAGGGAAACTTCTGGATGCTGGAAACAGCTGATCTCACCGTGGAGATGCCAAATGGGGATTTTAAATACAACACCTGTAGCTAATAACCTCGAATGGCTACAAAATGTAGGCAAAACACTGCTACTTCAGCTATAGCACCCCCCCACCCCCACAGCCCCGTTTGCCAAACAATAGTGCTGCAACACGAAGGTGATAACACCTGAGCCATAATGATGCAGTAACAGCGACCAAGCGACACCTCTCTCTTTTTCCTTTCTCTTTTTGCCTGCAACCAGCTCTGTGACGGTCAGAGCGCCTTCTCTGATTGGTGGATTGTGTATCTGTCGGATGCGAATATTAATGTAATGAATTTGGTAGGTTCACCACAGGCAGAAATTCTTGCCAAAATGTCAGAGCCCTTAAACAATCACACAACACAACTTTACGTAATACAGAGACTTTATTAAGGATATTGGACTAATATAGGACTGGGGAGGGGTCCAACCCACGGGAGCCTTCCACACTCCAGGGCAGTCAATGCCTCTATAACAAATCACCGCAACCCACACTAACACAGCTCACACCACCCTCTGTAGGAGGCACAGCCACAGGGGGGGGGGAAAAAAAAAAAAAAAAAAAAAAAAAAAAAAAAAAAAAAAAAAAAAAAAAAAAAAAAAAAAAAAAAAAAAAAAAAAAAAAAAAAAAAAAAAAAAAAAAAAAAAAAAAAAAAAAAAAAAAAAAAAAAAAAAAAAAAAAAAAAAAAAAAAAAAAAAAAAAAAAAAAAAAAAAAAAAAAGAAAAAAAAAAAAAAAAAAAAAAAAAAAAAAAAAAAAAAAAGAAAAAAAAAAAAAAAAAAAAAAAAAAAAAAAAAAAAAAAAAAAAGAAGAAAAAAAAAAAAAAAAGAAAAAAAAAAAAAAAAAAAAAAAAAAAAAGAAAAGAAAAAAAAAAAAAAAAAAAAAAAAAAAAAAAAAAAAAAAAAAAAAAAAAAGGAAAAAAAAAAAAGAAAAAAAAAAAAAAAGAAAAAGGAAAAAAAGAAAGAAAAAAAAAAAAAAAAAGAAGAAAAAAAAAGAAAAAAAAAAAAAAAAAAAAAAAAAAAAAAAAAAAAAAAAAAAAAAAAAAAAAAAAAAAAAAAAGAAAAAAAAAAAAAAAAAAAAAAAGAAGAAAAAAAAAGGAAAAAAAAAAAAAAAAAAAAAAAAAAAAAAAAGAAGAAAAAAAAAAAAAAAAAAAAAAAAAAAAAAAAAAAAAAAAAAAAAAAAAAAAAAAAAAAAAAAAAAGAGAAAAAAAAAAAAAAAAAAAAAAAAGAAAAAAAAAAAAAAAAAAAAAAAAAAAAAAAAAAAAAAAAAAAAAAAAAAAAAAAAAAAAAAAAAAAAAAAAAAAAAAAAAAAAAAAAAAAAAAAAAAAAAAAAAAAAAAAAAAAAAAAAAAAAAGACATGCGATTACCAATAGTTGCACTACAAAAGATACATGCAATTCTGGAGTCCATAAAACTGCCCTCCCACCTCAAACTTATATCCTCCCACACTCACTTCCCTCCCCAGATAGGCTAAAATATTACAAATATCTAAAAAACACAATACTAAAAAGGGAAGAAAGAGTTCACTTAACTCGCCTGACTGGCGAGACCCCCCCTGGGGTCTGAGCTTGAGGCACCCGTCCAATCACCCAGGGGTAAACTTTGATGAACGGCGCTTGACTTCTCCAGGGCTCCGTGTCCGCCCAGGCAGAAAGAATAAGGTGAGCAGACTGTGGACACACTCCACTAAAACCCCGGCCCTCACTATCTACAGGAGGCAGCTGACCTCCCCTCCTTTCACAGGAACACTAACCACCTGTCTGGCTATCTTCATCGCCGGCAGTCCTACACAACTGCGAACGACACCCTCCCTCCCAAGAGGTGCCACACAGTTCAGCTGAAGCTCACACACCTCTGCTTGCTTCTTGTCTCAGCTTTTATCACCTTCTGATGAGCTCCATGTCTGTTGATTGCACACACCTGTGCTCAGTCACTCTCTCTTCCACAGATAATTGGTTCAGGTAAGTCCCATCCAGTCCCATCACATTAAGAAAATCGACCCCAGTTCGAAAAAATAAACGTCGCAAAATCGCAAGACGGAATTTTGATATATAAATAAATAAATAAATATCCGGAGTAGGTGTGTAAAGGCCTTTAGAGATAAATGAGTGAAGATCTGCAGATGCAGATCAGTGAAGATGATGTACTTAACTAAGCTACAACATTATTTTGTTTTGGGGTGTAATTTAATCAGTTATGTCCAGACCGTTGTTTTTCAGTAGGAGACGGATTTCTGGTTAATCACAGGCTACAACTTGTCAAAGCACAAGGCAGCAATCATGAAAAGCATCACTGCAAAAGCTCTGCTAATGGTAAAAAGCATACGGTCCTTTTAAAAGGATATGCAAAATTGAACGTGATGTCATAAGCGACTTGAGCGACAAAAGCGAACAGATTTTTTGTAGCAGCTATTTTTATGAGCGACAAAAGCTATTTTACAGCTTTAGTCGCTCTTGGTCTGAACGCACAGTAAGGTCACACTTTGTTTCACACACTGGTGAAAAGCTACTCCTGATGAAACTGGAAACATGGACTCCTCTGGACTTTCCTCCACACGTATGAAGGGAAGCAGAGAGGAAGAGTGTGGTCTGTGATGTCAAAGCCATGTTTGTCGTTTATAAATAACAGCTCAGATTTAAATGTGAAAATCTGTATTTTGCTGTCAGATTGTGTAGTTTTGATAACCTGCAGCTGTGAAGAAGCAGGTTCTCATGGTTTCATTTTTATTTCAGTTAATGAAAATGTTTTTTCGTTAGTTTTAGTTAACTATAATAGCTTTGATATGTCTACAGTCAAACTGTCTTATATCCAGACTTGTACCCTCCAGCATCCAAGTTCAATTTTCTATACTGTACAACATAATTACTTGTTAATTTTGCCTTTTTTTAATTGGAAATTTGATTTAAACAAAGATTGTTGATCCCGAGAAAAATCAACTGATCAAATGTTTTATATTTTGCATTTCATTTCTTTTAAATCCCCCCGATGTCTCTTGTGACTGAACACAGAGACTTTGTCACTACCATTTACCTCCACTAGATGGAGGTAAAGATCCTGCAGTGATGCTACAGGAAGGTCAGGTGACAAATTATTCTGAATGTTGGTGGACAACAGATGGATCATCATCATCCAAAGACAGAACATAATGTCTTTACTGTACTTACGAGCTTTTTATGTTATAATAAAGTTCAACATTCAATCTTGTTAATATGTCTGACCTCTGAAATATCAGAGATGGCATGCACTACAGAGAGCCATATAGGAAATATTGATATATTCTCTGATCATTAGGAGCAGTTCATCCATCTAGTCTGATAGTTGTTATTGGCGGTTACACCTATATAAACTTGTATTGGCTACCGTGGGTTTCTTCAAAATAATGTGGTCTCATCTGGGCAGACTGAGGGTACAAGGCTGCTGGGCTGCTTGAATATGGGCTCTGAAGCATCGTCCACATGTCTGGGAGGGAGGACGTAGAGGTGAGCGTGCATGCATGCATGGGTATCTGGGGACGAGTGCCTCCACTCCATTACCCAATATCTTTGTACTACTGATATATCGCTTTTTGACTGCATAGTCTTGTGTTAAATGAGAGGAGAACTATATGAGTATAGTTATAGGAATTTATTTATTTTTGTTTGTGTGCAATTCCTGTTGTTTTGGCTTCATTATATGTACCCATGCAATTGCTGAAATGCTGAATTTGAAAAAAAATCTTAAAATTGACCTCATCTTATTAATATGTTTTCAATCTTGTCATCACATTTTAGAAATAAAACGAAATGTATTACCCTTTCCATTAATATCAATAAATAAATGAGAGAAGAATAAATTCTGAAATGTTTATTTAGAATTGTGAGATCACAGATCTGTCTCTAAAGACAGATAGATTGACACTTTAATCAAAATGATCTTGGACCAGCTTGTCCAGCGCACATGGGCTTATAAGACACTCAACAAACAAACAAGATAACAGGTTATATACTTCTTGAAATGTACAAAGCTCAAACAGGATACAGGACTCTGTCATCTGTCCCTGGCTTTGCTGAAAAAAGATACAAATGCAAAAATTTCTGTACATAGGATCCAACTTAGAATATTTTTTTATCCAGTAGCCAAAACAAATCTGCATGATTTCTGTTTACACACTCAGATAAGACAAGTCTTAGATCCGAGTACAGAGGACAATAAAGGACAAAATGATATTCATCTTCTACCACATTAAGGTCACAGAGTGAATATACCCTCTCCTCTTTAGGCACAAAATGATTAACAGCTTAAAAGTGATGATTTTTCTGGATTATTATACTTGAAAGAGTATTTCAGCACAATGAGTAACATTTGTTTGCCACATAAATCAAGTTACCAATACATGACTGTTTATTAGCAAGCAGTTTCCTCTATAGAAAGTATAAGTCAGAAGCAATATGACTAAATCAAACCATGCTGTTTATGTGGCTGTCTGAGCTGAAGCACATCACTGAATAGTGCAGCTGTGTGTCTGTAATGCATCTCCCACTGCAGCTCCCATCAGATCTCTCACTGGTCCAACATCAACACCTGAAGTTGTCAAACAGCCCACAGCCGGGCCTGCATAGCTTTGGTCTGCCTGCCTTCTCGTAGAGCTTTCATCTGTCTGTTTTATCGCTTTTTCAATCTCCATTTTTTCTTTCTGTATGTCAATCATAACCTCTTTTTTAGCTCTCTTAACTTTTCCTAACATCTCAGTGGTGTAGTATCTTCCTCCATTCCTCTGAACCAGTCTGTTGATCTTGTTCAGCAGCTCTCTGACCTGAGACACATCTCTGTCTCTGTTGTTGAAGACATGATATCCTCCTCTACACTGTCTGATCAGCTCCTGGAGAGCAGGATTTCCATCAATAACCTCTTCTATGGTAATATCATCTTCCTTCAGATCATCTCCATGGGTGAACAGGACCATGGTGTAATCTGCAGCTTCTTCTCCAAACATCTTTTCATTACTTTCATGGTTTTTTGTTCTTCTTTTGTAAATCTGTTCAGCTGAGTCACGATGAGGAACATATGAGGACCCGGAGCAGCATGGGAGACACACTTGGACACCTCTGTATTTATGCGCTTCTGATATCCAGTGTTAAACAGACCTGGAGTATCAACTACTGCCAGAGTTTGACCCTCAAACTCTCCCAGCTCCTTCTCACATTCTGTTACTGAAGAATGATGCTCGAACCAAAAGGTTCCCTTTCTAAGATGGTGTTTCCTGTTGCGCTCTTTCCTGCTCCAGCTTTTCCTATCAGAACAATCCTCAGCCTCTGATTCACGATCTGTTGAAAAACGTTCAAGCAAAGACATTAAAAGACAAAGTTCTGAAAGTTATCATTAAATCTAATTTTGTAATCAACACTGAAAACAAGTCAATGAGTCTGTAATCTGTAATCTGTAATCTACATTTACATCCCAGCTGTGTGGTCTGACAAACTTTGAGGGAGAAAAACAATCTTAAGGTCAAACACACAGAAGAGAGGTCATAAGAGCTAAAGACAGTCCTCATACTCATCAGAGTAATGTCAAGACAGCAAAAACCTTTTTTCTTGGTGTGATAATTGTAGAAAACAGCAGAAGGAAGCGTTTCTATCACTGGTTTTACTTCAATGTTACTTTATTTGGACTGAACTGATGCTGTAAATCTGTCTGAACCAACTTATTGATCTGTAACATCCTCATCTTTGAACTCTGTCCCAACAAGCTTTTAAGAGCATTTCCTGTTAATTAGTTTTTCTCTTTGGTTTGTCTCAATTCTTGAAACAGAAATTTGATTCTCAGAACTTTAAGTTCATTTGGCAGAACAGGAACATTTCTCACAACATCATAGCTCACTTGCAGAAGCTCATATCTCTTCCAAAACTGTTCACTCGTGCTTCAGAACTTCATTTCTTTCCCATATAAACAGTCAGAATCACCAACATGTACAGATCCTTCTCACTTACCTAGGCTTGTGTCATCAAACAGGTTGGACCTTAGTGGTTCAAACATGCGACCTCTCGCCCCACTTTAAACTCTGAAGAGCTGGTTGGTCGGCTGAGGGATGAAAAATCATCACATTTATCTTTATTCTTTTACAATCAATGAATCAATTACAGTCACATTAATGTCTGTTTTAGGTTGGATGAGTTTTCACTTTCCTGTAGTTTGATGGTTTATTTCAAACCTGCTCTACACAACTTTTACAACATTAATATCTTCTAATCTCCTTCTCAGATGTTTGAAGAGGAAAAGGTGGAAGTAAAAGTTCAGTTCTCATCACAACTCTCACTTCTTCAATTCAAAACAGATCCACCGCTGTGTTTACCCAAGAAGTTAATGTTCACAGTCTAGTTTCAAGTCATTATTGCAACTCGTCCACGGGACCCGTAACCTCACGTCTACGTAAGTAGCCGAGGTGCCAAGCAAACACTCAGACACGTGGCAGCCATGACGCCTACGAGGACCCGTTGCTAACAGCAAAAACATCCCAGCCCTTATCTAAACTGTAAACTACAAACAGAACTTCTTTAAACATCTTTATATATTTATCTCCAGATTTAACGAGTTCATGGAAGATATTTTGATTTACAGTCAACAAAATGTAGAATTACCTTTGTGTCTTCTTAAAGTCGATGCGTTCTTCCATGGAACCAGAACTTCTGCTCAATCTTTTAAAAACAGACATTGATACAGTCATGAGAAACACAGATACCTCTAAGATTTAACAGGTTTTTAATCGTCTGCTTCTAACAACATATGCAGAAGAGATGCTTCTCATTCAGTCTCCGAGATCCACACACATGTCACCATTTCAGTTACACAATGAGGTACTTTGGAGTGAAGACTTTAATTTATAAGCATTTCATGTTTTTCTCCCCAATTTGGGGTCTTGTGGGGAAAATCCAGGTCACATGGAAGCTTGTGTGTATTTTTACAGCCAGGTTAAAACCACTGACAGGTCATCTGTATTTGCATTCTTGTTGGATGATTGCAGGCTGAGTCTCTTCATGAGCTTCAATTATCCTGCTATTATTAACCCTTTCATTCCCGTAGAGGCCGTAAGAATAAACCTGGTTTTTCTCACATTGTTCCTGAATTCTGGTTCAGTTTTAGTCAAAGTTAATAATTACTACATGATGAAGTATTTAATTCCCTCTTTCATAACATTACCTGTCAGGCAGGTCAAGGGGTAAGCCATCGGCCTGTTCGAAATCTGCAGATGGGTAATACTCTTGTCTCCAGTTCTTCCTCTCCTTCATCTCTGCAGCAGGAAGAGAAACTCTGTTATTATTTTCATCACATATGTGGTTCATTCTGGTCAAAAAGGCCATTTTCACTGATTCAGAATAATCTCTGTATGAAGGCTGATCAGTTCTCCTACTGAGTGTCTTTATATCAGCAAAACAGACCAGTTGCATTTCTGTAAACAACTGGGACTCAAAACCAGTGGTGGAACCAGCCTCTCCACAACCAGAACAGGTGCACATTAGTGGTTCCATTCCAGTATCTCACAGTCCAGCATTCCCAGTAGTGAATAAGAGCGCAATGTTACTGATGACTGGAAACTGTTTCTTACTGGAAGATTAAAAAAATCTACTGAAGGTGCCGTCCTCCTGTACAGACTCTGAACTCTGATATTTAACCACGTCCTTCATCTAACAGAGCTTTGCACTGGGAGCACTGGGAGAATGACAACATCTGACGCTCTGATCCAGTCATGGATCTGTGAGATGAAGGACAGACAGCAGGAATCTGAAATCACCAAACAGGTGTGTTGGTGGAGTTAAACACTGTAAAGCAGCAGATCAGCTTCCTTCTGCTGTTTTCTACAATAATCACCAAGAAAAGTTTCTGTTACTGGTTTTACTTCAATGTTACTTTTATTTGGACTGAACTGATGCTGTAGATCTGTCTGAACCAACTTCTTCATCTGAAACATCCTCATCTTTTGAACTCTGTCCCAACTTAAGATCATTTTCCTGTTAATTAGTTTTTCTCTTTGGTTTGTCTCAATTCTTGAAACAGAAATTTGATTCTCAGAACTTTAAGTTCATTTGGCAGAACAGGAACAGTTCTCACAACATCACAGCTCACTTGCAGAAGCTAATATCTCTTCCAAAACTGTTCACTCGTGCTTCAGAACTTCATTTCTTTCCCATATAAACAGTCAGAGCCTCCAAAATGTACAGATGCTTCTCACTTACCTTGGCTTATGTCAGGAAACGAAATGGACCTTTTGAACGGGAATGGATCTCCCATCCCAGTTATAAACTCTGAAGAGCTGGTTGTTTGGCTGAGGGATGAAAAATCATCACATTTATATTTATTCTTTTACAATCAATGAATCAGTTACAGTCACATTAATGTCTGTTTTAGGTTGGATGAGTTTTCAGTTTCCCCAGACTTCATGTTCACAGTCTAGTCTGCAGGAGCGTCTCTAGTGTTCAAGTTAACACTGACACTCGTCTGCGGGACCCGTAACCTCACATCTACGTGAGTGGCCGACGTGCCAAGCAAACGCTCAGACACGTGGCAGCCATGACGCCTACGAGGACCCGTTGCTAACAGCAAACACATCCCAGCCCTTATCTAAACTGTAAACTACAAACAGAACTTTAAAAAAAAACATTTTTATACATTTGTCTCCAGATAAACAAGTTTAAGGAAGATATTTTGATTTATAGTCAACAAAATGTAGAATTACCTTTGTGACTTCTTAAAGTTGAGTAACTCCTCCATGGAACTATCCTTCAACGAATTACAGTCACTATCAGACTCAGATGAGCTATTAGAAACAGACATTGATACAGTCATGAGAAACACAGATACCTGTAAGATTTAACAGGTTTTTAATCGTCTGCTTCTTACAACATGCAGAAGAGATGCTTCTTATTCAGTCTTCAAGATCAGCACATCTCACCATTTCAGTTACATAATGAGGTATTTTGGAGTGAAGACTTTCATTTATTAGCATTTCAAGTTTTTCTCCTAAATTTGGGGTCTTGTGGGGAAAATCCAGGTCACATGGAAGCTGTGTGTATTTTTACAGCCAGGTTAAAACCACTGACAGATCATCTGTATTTGCATTCTAGTTGGATGATTGCAGGCTGAGTCTCTTCATGAGCTTTAATCATCCTGCTATTATTAACCCTTTCATTCCCGTAGAGGCCGTAAGAATAAACCTGGTTTTTCTCACATCGTTCCTGAATTGTGGTTCAGATTTAGTCAAAGTTAATAATTAATACAAGATGAAGTATTTAATTCCCTGTTTCATAACATTACCTTTCACGAAAGTGTTGGGCAAATGGCTTTAGGCGCAAGCTTTCTGCTTCTTTTAACAATGAAGATGAGGAGTACTCTTGTCTCCTGTTCTTCCTCTCCTCCATCTCTGCAGCAGGAAGAGAAACTCGGTTATTATTTTCATCACATTTGTTGTTCATTCTGGTCAAAAAGGCCATTTTCACTGATTCAGAATAATCTCTGTATGAAGGCTGATCAGTTCTCCTACTGAGTGTGTTTATACCAGCAAAACAGACCAGTTGCATTTCTGTAAACAACTGGGACTCAAAACCAGTGGTGGAACCAGCCTCTCCACAACCAGAAGAGGTGCACATTAGTGGTTCCATTCCAGTATCTCACAGTCCAGAATAATCCAGTACAGCATTCCCAGTAGTGAATAAGAGCGCAATGTTACTGATGACTGGAAACTGTTTCTTACTGGAAGATTAAAAATCTACTGAAGGTGCCGTCCTCCTGTACAGACTCTGAACTCTGATATTTAACCACGTCCTTCATCTAACAGAGCTTTGCACTGGGAGCACTGGGAGAATGACAACATCTGACACTCTGATCCAGTCATGGATCTGTGAGATGAAGGACAGACAGCAGGAATCTGAAAACACCAAACAGGTGTGTTGGTGGAGTTAAACACTGTAAAAGCAGCAGATCAGCTTCCTTCTGCTGTTTTCTACAATAATCACCAAGAAAAAGTTTCTGTTACTGGTTTTACTTCAATGTTACTTTTATTTGGACTGAACTGATGCTGTAGATCTGTCTGAACCAACGTATTCATCTGAAACATCCTCATCTTTTGAACTCTGTCCCAACTTAAGATCATTTTCCTGTTAATTAGTTTTTCTCTTTGGTTTGTCTCAATTCTTGAAACAGAAATTTGATTCTCAGAACTTTAAGTTCATTTGGCAGAACAGGAACAGTTCTCACAACACCACAGCTCACTTGCAGAAGCTCATATCTCTTCCAAAACTGTTCACTCGTACTTCAGAACTTCATTTCTTTCCCAGATAAACAGTCAGAGCCTCCAAAATGTACAGATGCTTCTCACTTACCTTGGTTTATGTCAGGAAACAAAATGGACCTTTTGAACGGGAATGGATCTCCCATCCCAGTTATAAACTCTGAAGAGCTGGTTGTTTGGCTGAGGGATGAAAAATCATCACATTTATATTTATTCTTTTACAATCAATGAATCAGTTACAGTCACATTAATGTCTGTTTTAGGTTGGATGAGTTTTCAGTTTCCCCAGACTTCATGTTCACAGTCTAGTCTGCAGGAGCGTCTCTAGTGTTCAAGTTAACACTGAAACTCGTCTACGGGACACGTAATGTCACGTCAACGTAAGTAGCCGACGTGCCAAGCAAACGCTCAGACACGTGGCAGCCATGACACCTACGAGGACCCGTTGCTAACAGCAAAAACATCCCAGCCCTTATCTAAACTGTAAACTACAAACAGAACTTTAAAAAAAAACATTTTTATACATTTGTCTCCAGATAAACAAGTTTATGGAAGATATTTTGATTTACAGTCAACAAAATGTAGAATTACCTTTGTGACTTCTTAAAGTTGAGTAACTCCTCCATGGAACTATCCTTCAACGAATTACAGTCACTATCAGACTCAGATGAGCTATTAGAAACAGACATTGATACAGTCATGAGAAACACAGATATCTCTAAGATTTAACAGGTTTTTAATCGTCTGCTTCTTACAACATGCAGAAGAGATGCTTCTTATTCAGTCTCAAGATCAACACATCTCACCATTTCAGTTACATAATGAGGTATTTTGGAGTGAAGACTTTCATTTATAAGCATTTCATGTTTTTCTCCTAAATTTGGGGTCTTGTGGGGAAAATCCAGGTCACATGGACATATGTATGGACATATGTATATATATATATATATATGCACACATGTAGAGAATGAGTGTATGTGTGTTGGTGTATATATATGCATATATATATGTGTGTGGGTGTATGTATGTATATGTAGATATGTTTATGTATGTGTATGTATGTGTGTAGGTATGTATATATACATACACTTGGATGTGACTGTTAGTGTGAATTAGTGTGCATTAGAAAAGTGTATGTGTATGTAGAGAAGAATGTAATGGCAACGACAAAAGTAAATTGAACTGGTTAGATCACATGGTTCTATGACAGTGAGGAAGTACACAGTCGTCTTGACTTGCTGTGCTTTATGGTTTGTTTTGATTGTTTCTGTGTATGTATAGGTGTATATGTATGTATATATGTGTATGTATGTATCTATGTATATACATATATATAGATTATTGGAGATTTTGTTTTAATGTCCATATAATTTTATTATTATTGTTTTATTTTATTTGTTTGTTTTTTATTGTATTTTTTTGTGGGACCCCAGGAAGAATAGCTGTAGCTTGCTACAGCTAATGGGGATCTTAAATAAACTAAACTAAACTTAACTAAACATGGAAGCTGTGTGTATTTTTACAGCCAGGTTAAAACCACTGACATGTCATCTGTATTTGCATTCTTATTGGATGATTGCAGGCTGAGTCTCTTCATGAGCTTTAATTTTTCTGCTATTATTAACCCTTTCATTCCCGTAGAGGCCGTAAGAATAAACCTGGTTTTTCTCACATCGTTCCTGAATTGTGGTTCAGATTTAGTCAAAGTTAATAATTAATACAAGATGAAGTATTTAATTCCCTATTTTATAACATTACCTTTCACGAAAGCGTTGGGCAAATGGCTTTAAGCGCAAGCTTTCTGCTTCTTTTAAAAATGAAGATGAGGAGTACTCTTGTCTCCTGTTCTTCTTCTCCTCCATCTCTGCAGCAGGAAGAGAAACTCGGTTATTATTTTCATCACATTTGTTGTTCATTCTGGGATCAAAAGGCCATTTTCACTGATTCAGAATAATCTCTGTATGAAGGCTGATCTGCTTCTCCTACTGAGTGTGTTTATACCAGCAAAACAGACCAGTTGCATTTCTGTAAACAACTGGGACTCAAAACCAGTGGTGGAACCAGCCTCTCTCCACAGCCAGAACAGGTTCACATTAGTGGTTCCATTCCAGTATCTCACAGTCCAGAATAATCCAGTACAGCATTCCCAGTAGTGAATAAGAGCGCAATGTTACTGATGACTGGAAACTGGGTTTCTTACTGAAGATTTAAAATCTACTGAAGGTGCCGTCCTCCTGTACAGACTCTGAACTCTGATATTTAACCACGTCCTTCATCTAACAGAGCTTTGCACTGGGAGCACTGGGAGAATGACGACATCTGACACTCTGATCCAGTCATGGATCTGTGAGATGAAGGACAGACAGCAGGAATCTGAAAACACCAAACAGGTGTGTTGGTGGAGTTAAACACTGTAAAGCAGCAGATCAGCTTCCTTCTGCTGTTTTCTACAATAATCACCAAGAAAAAGTTTCTGTCACTGGTTTTACTTCAATGTTACTTTTATTTGGACTGAACTGATGCTGTAGATCTGTCTGAACCAACTTCTTCATCTGAAACATCCTCATCTTTTGAACTCTGTCCCAACTTAAGATCATTCCTTCCTGTTAATTAGTTTTTCTCTTTGGTTTGTCTCAATTCTTGAAACAGAAATGTGATTCTCAGAACTTTAAGTTCATTTGGCAGAACAGGAACAGTTCTCACAACACCACAGCCCACTTCAGAAGCTCATATCTCCTCCAAAAACTGTTCACTCGTACTTTTGAACAGCATCTCATTCCCCAGATAAACAGTCAGAGCCTCCAAAATGTACAGATGCTTCTCACTTACCTTGGTTTATGTCAGGAAACGAAATGGACCTTTTGAACAGGAATGGATCTCCCATCCCAGTTATAAACTCTGAAGAGTTGGTTGTTTGGCTGAGGGATGAAAAATCGAGAAAGAAGAGTTTTGTTGGGTGGATCTCCCATCCCAGTTATAAACTCTGAAGAGTTGGTTGTTTGGCTGAGGGATGAAAAATCATCACATTTATATTTATTCTTTTACAATCAATGAATCAGTTACAGTCACATTAATGTCTGTTTTAGGTTGGATGAGTTTTCAGTTTCCCCAGACTTCATGTTCACAGTCTAGTCTGCAGGAGCGTCTCTAGTGTTCAAGTTAACACTGAAACTCGTCTACGGGACACGTAACCTCACATCTACGTAAGTAGCCGACGTGCCAAGCAAACGCTCAGACACGTGGCAGCCATGACACCTACGAGGACCCGTTGCTAACAGCAAAAACATCCCAGCCCTTATCTAAACTGTAAACTACAAACAGAACTTTAAAAAAAAACATTTTTATACATTTGTCTCCAGATAAACAAGTTTAGGGAAGATATTTTGATTTATAGTCAACAAAATGTAGAATTACCTTTGTGACTTCTTAAAGTTGAGTAACTCCTCCATGGAACTATCCTTCAACGAATTACAGTCACTATCAGACTCAGATGAGCTATTAGAAACAGACATTGATACAGTCATGAGAAACACAGATACCTCTAAGATTTAACAGGTTTTTAATCGTCTGCTTCTTACAACATATGCAGAAGAGATGCTTCTCATTTAGTCTCCAAGATCAACACATCTCACCATTTCAGTTACATAATGAGGTATTTTGGAGTGAAGACTTTCATTTATAAGCATTTCATGTTTTTCTCCTAAATTTGGGGTCTTGTGGGGAAAATCCAGGTCACATGGAAGCTGTGTGTATTTTTACAGCCAGGTTAAAACCACTGACAGGTCATCTGTATTTGCATTCTTGTTGGATGATTGCAGGCTGAGTCTCTTCATGAGCTTCAATCATCCTGCTATTATTAACCCTTTCATTCCCGTAGAGGCCGAAAGAATAAACCTGGTTTTTCTCACATCGTTCCTGAATTCTGGTTCAGTTTTAGTCAAAGTTAATAATTAATACAAGATAAAGTATTTAATTCCCTCTTTCATAACATTACCTGTCATGCAGGTCAAAGGAGTGTAAATGCTTTCAACACCAAAAATGCGATGGACTCTTGTATCCTGTTCTTCCTCTCCTCCATCACTGCAGCAGGAAGAGAAACTCAGTTATTATTTTCATCACATTTGTTGTTCATTCTGGTCAAAAAGGCCATTTTCACTGATTCAGAATAATCTCTGTATGAAGGCTGATCAGTTCTCCTACTGAGTGTGTTTATACCAGCAAAACAGACCAGTTGCATTTCTGTAAACAACTGGGACTCAAAACCAGTGGTGGAACCAGCCTCTCCACAACCAGAACAGGTGCACATTAGTGGTTCCATTCCAGTATCTCACAGTCCAGAATAATCCAGTACAGCATTCCCAGTAGTGAATAAGAGCGCAACGTTACTGATGACTGGAAACTGGGTTTCTTACTGGAAGATTTAAAATCTACTGAAGGTGCCGTCCTCCTGTACAGACTCTGAACTCTGATATTTAACCACGTCCTTCATCTAACAGAGCTTTGCACTGGGAGCACTGGGAGAATGACAACATCTGACACTCTGATCCAGTCATGGATCTGTGAGATGAAGGACAGACAGCAGGAATCTGAAATCACCAAGCAGGTGTGTTGGTGGAGTTAAACACTGTAAAGCAGCAGATCAGCTTCCTTCTGCTGTTTTCTACAATAATCACCAAGAAAAAGTTTCTGTCACTGGTTTTACTTCAATGTTACTTTTATTTGGACTGAACTGATGCTGTAGATCTGTCTGAACCAACTTCTTCATCTGAAACATCCTCATCTTTTGAACTCTGTCCCAACTTAAGATCATTTTCCTGTTAATTAGTTTTTCTCTTTGGTTTGTCTCAATTCTTGAAACAGAAATTTGATTCTCAGAACTTTAAGTTCATTTGGCAGAACAGGAACAGTTCTCACAACACCACAGCTCACTTGCAGAAGCTAATATCTCTCCCAAAACTGTTCACTCGTGCTTCAGAACTTAATTTCTTTCCCATATACACAGTCAGAGCCTCCAAAATGTACAGATGCTTCTCACTTACCTTGCCTTATGTCAGGAAACGAAATGGACCTTTTGAACGGGAATGGATCTCCCATCCCAGTTATAAACTCTGAAGAGTTGGTTGTTTGGCTGAGGGATGAAAAATCATCACATTTATCTTTATTCTTTTACAATCAATGAATCAGTTACAGTCACATTAATGTCTGTTTTAGGTTGGATGAGTTTTTAATTTCATGTAGTTTGATGGTTTATTTCAAACCTGCTCTACACAACTTTTACAACAATAATATCTTCTAATCTCCTCAGATGTTTGAAGGGGAAAAGGTGAAAGTAGAAGTTCAGTTCTCATCACAACTCTCACTTCTTCCATTCAAAACAGATCCACCGCTGTGTTTAACCAAGAAGTTCATGTTCACAGTCTAGTTTCAAGTCATTATTGCAACTCGTCCACACACAGGACACGTAACCTCACGTCAACGTGAGTGGCCGACGTGCCAAGCAAATGCTCAGACACGTGGCAGCCATGACACCTACGAGGACCCGTAGCTAATAGCAAAAACATCCCAGCCCTTATCTAAACTGTAAACTACAAACAGAACCTCTGTAAACATCTTTACATATTTATCTTCAGATTTAACAAGTTCATGGAAGATATATGGATTTACACTCAACAAAATGTAGAATTACCTTTTGAAAGTTCTCTTCTGAAAGTTGATTTGCTCCTCCATTTTCCTAATTCTATTAGAAACAGACATTGATACAGTCATGAGAAACACAGATGCCTGTAAGATTTAACAGGTTTTTAATCGTCTGCTTCTAACAACATATGCAGAAGAGATGCTTCTCATTTAGTCTCCAAGATCAACACATCTCACCATGTCAGTCACATAATGAGGTATTTTGGAGTGAAGATTTTCATTTATAAGCATTTCAAGTTTTTCTCCTAAATTTGGGGTCTTGTGGGGAAAATCCAGGTCACATGGAAGCTGTGTGTATTTTTACAGCCAGGTTAAAACCACTGACAGATCATCTGTATTTGCATTCTTGTTGGATGATTGCAGGCTGAGTCTCTTCATGAGCTTTAATTATCCTGCTATTATTAACCCTTTCATTCCCGTAGAGGCCGTAAGAATAAACCTGGTTTTTCTCACATCGTTCCTGAATTCTGGTTCAGTTTTAGCCAAAGTTAATAATTACTACATGATGAAGTATTTATGTCCCTCTTTCATAACATTACCTGTCAGGCAGGTCATAGGTTGTGAGTGCTTTCAACACTGAGGAGTACTCTCGTTTCCTGTTCTTCCTCTCCCTCCATCTCTGCAGCAGGAAGAGAAACTCCGTTATTAATTTCATCACATTTGTTGTTCATTCTGGTCAAAAAGGCCATTTTCACTGATTCAGAATAATCTCTGTATGAAGGCTGATCAGTTCTCCTACTGAGTGTGTTTATACCAGCAAAACAGACCAGTTGCATTTCTGTAAACAACTGGGACTCAAAACCAGTGGTGGAACCAGCCTCTCCACAACCAGAACAGGTGCACATTAGTGGTTCCATTCCAGTATCTCACAGTCCAGAATAATCCAGTACAGCATTCCCAGTAGTGAATAAGAGCTCAACGTTACTGATGACTGGAAACTGGGTTTCTTACTGGAAGATTTAAAATCTACTGAAGCTACCGTTCTCCTGTACAGACTCTGAACTCTGATATTTAACCACGTCCTTCATCTAACAGAGCTTTGCACTGGGAGCACTGGGAGAATGACAACATCTGACACTCTGATCCAGTCATGGATCTGTGAGATGAAGGACAGACAACAGACTGAAAACACCAAACATGATAAACACAAAAATGCAACTGATGAAAGAGTCTGCAGGTCTACAAGCATTCTAATTAGGCTATTCTTAGAAAGAAAAACATCATTAACTTTATTGAAGTACTGTAGAGTAACAGATTACTGAGTTACTGCAGGCAGCAGGAACACAACCCAAATATAATACAAGTTATGAAATAACTTAATATTCTAAATATTAGGGCTGGACGATTATGGAAAAAATTATAATCACGATTATTTTGACTGATATTGAAAATCACGATTAATATACACGATTAGTCATTGGTTTAATAAAAAGTGTTTAATAAACCACCAAAACTCAACTTCAAATATAACTTAAAAAAATAAATAAAACCGGAAATAAATTAGAAACAAGTAAAGGAGTAAAATAAGAATATTATTTAAGATAATAATAGCAATAAAAATTAATGCGCAGTAGGGATGGGCGATATGGACTAAAAAATATATTGCGATAATTTCTCTTATTTATCACGGTAACGATAAGTGACGATAAAAACTATCAGCAAAATATTTTGTATTATAAATCTGTCACTAAATTCTGTCTTGAGAGCCCTACAAAATACTAGAGAGCCACTTAACTATATCAATTAAGTTCAAGTAGTGCACCTGTATTGCAAAACTGTAGTGACATCAAGCAAACAAGTCTGAAATATGAGACCAAATTCCACATTTATTCAAACGCTGCAAATAGCAAAACTAACTGGGCTTATAAAAACAAAGTAGTGCAACTGTAAACACAACCTGATAAATTGTCATCTCACGATAAAAACGATAAATTCAAATTGTTATTGTGGGGAATTTCTCTGACGATATATCACACAGGATAAAATATCGCCCATCCCTAATACGCAGTCTACATGCATTCCTGTTCTATACTCTCTGTATTTTGCTTCCTATAACTCCACCAGTCTGTTCACTTCAGGATTAATCGATTAATCGATTACAGTGTTTTTATGATTGTGAAAAGGCAAAATTGAAATCACGATTAAAATTCGATTAATTGTCCAGCCCTACTAAATATATAGCTGAACCCCCTTTTTGTTAGCTGTGTTGGACAAAAACTCCATTTTACTGATATGAACATTTGTTTTCTGTCTTAATTGGTGCTGTATCTGTGCACAGAGGCCACGCCTTCCGTGTTTTGTACACTTCCCCTGTGAAACAAACAGATGCAGGATAAACATGGATGGTGATAAAGTCAGTGATGAGCCATTTAGTAAAAATGGAAAGATATATATATTTTTTATCTCATCTGATGGTTGTAGACGTTCAAAAACAAAAACATCAGTTTATGTTTCTCATTTCTACAATTTATAAAGTGACAGTTTTGTTGTTGTTGTTGACATTCACCTACCCTTCTGTGTAATCTACCCCTTATCATTTGTTGTCAAACCCTCCGTTACTTTATCTTTTACATCTAAAAGAGCTTTCTGGGGTTTGCCTAACTGGATAGTTAGAAATAAAACAATAATACTAACTCATGCTTTTCAGTGCGAACCGCGCTATCAACTTATGAACTACAAATCCCACAATCATGAACACAAGTCTGCCAACTGTGCAGAAAATGAGGAGATCGACCAAGAAATATAAAAGAGATGGTTTGTTACCAACACGGAGACAGAAAACCTGATCCGCAGACCGATTCGGCTGCATAAGTATCACAGGCGGGTCTCAATTTTTCAGATTAGTTAAACGAGATCATTTCAGAGATTATCGTTCCTCCAGTTTCCTGTAGGCCTCTGCTGTTAAACTCCGGCCAAAATGTGAAAACAAACCACCAACTTCCACCTCAGATTGACGTCTTTGTCCGAGCTCAGCCAGTGTAACAGAATACAGGAAGGCTACTTACTTTTCCTGAAGTTATTCTTCGTTCTTTAAAACTTTATATCTGATCCTTAAACTGTGTCCTAACTGCGTCACACAGTGAACAACCAGGCCAGCGATCTGAACTATTTTAGTTTCGTTTTCTCGCGGCTCTGCCTCCAATTCCTTAAAGCAACAAAACCAGACACAAGTTCAGCTTTGCTATAATAAAATAAATGAACGATCATGAGGAGAGAATCTTCAAGGACAAAAGGAACCGCTGACTTACAGTTTAAGCATAACGATATGTAAACATTTATTTAGTTCAAAAAAGTTTAGTTAAAGTTATACCGTGTAACTTTTGGCCACTATGGGCACTAAACCTGTAACTTCCCACAGGCGCCACAACTGTCTCAAAATTAAACAGTCTCAGTCTGTGTTTTATAAAAGTGTTGCAGACCACTTTGAAAAGCTGATTTTTAAGTCATCAACCCACTAATCAAAGCACCCTAGGTTACATGATCCAATGAGAGACGGCCCGCTCCTGAGATGTTACAATGCCTGGTTTTTGAGAATTGCAGCCCCCTCAGAGCAACGGCATGCGTCAAGTGTTCTATATTGACTGCAGAAATCAGCTATAGTTACTTATATTAATAATAATTTTAGAATATAATGTATCATAATATTTGGCTAACATTGGGTTCAAAAGTTACACGGTATCACTTTAAGGAAAGAGATAAACTCTGCTTTAGAAAACGATATTACTCATTGGATGAAAATTTAAAAAAATAAACAAATTCACAGACGTAATATATGTATCCTAAATGTTAAAATGTTCAATTCCTAATAAATTTCCTCAACATGTGAAAAAAGCTGCTCTTTATTTTCAATCAGAAAGATCATTTACTTTGTGATGCTTCACACAAACCAATTCAGACCGTAGTTTTTCTTTTTTATACAAATTTATTATTCAGTGTAGGCTATTTTCTTAATATCTGCATTTCTATTTTACAATATCTAATTTATAACATTAATTTATCATTCGTCTTTATTTAGTATTTATTTTAAATTGATCATGTTTATTTTATTTTATTTCATTTACATAGTCTCCATGTGTACATTCATAAAAACGAACCAGTGTGATAATTTTATTGTTTAACTAGTTTAACCTTCATTTAACCATGCAAGTTATTTATTTACATCCTCATTATTACTGGGTCACATAGTTCGCTGTGGCTCCATAAGTTGAGAGCCGGACTCCAGCATAGAGCGGCTGAGTGAATGTGGTCTGGACTCTGTGGAGGAGAGTCATGGTTTTAGAGACGCTGTAGAAAGACAGAATACCTGCTGTGCTGGTGCACTTACACAGACAAGTGTAGAACAGCAAGGCTCAGATCAGTCTAAAGCTGATTGAACTCAGACACAGGTCAAAGGTCAAAGTCAGGAGAAAAACGCTCTAGAGTTAATCATTTCATAAATGTGTGATAGAAGTCCAGTGTGTTACGAGCTGAAAACTCGTCATTAGTTGACATTGTCCATGAGCCTTTTATGTAGCTGTAGTAATGATCCTGGTACTACTGCTGTAATGGTGATAATAATAATAATACATTTTATTTCATAGCGCTTTTCATGGCACCCAGGAACGCTTTACAAAGCAACAATAAAACACAAAAGCAAAGTAAAAGGCAAGGAAAAAGAAAAATAATTAAAAGCAATAAGAATGCGACCAGATGGTGTTACAGATATGCAGTTTTAAACAGATGGGTTTTCAGTCTGGATTTATGTTCCCCGTGTAGTAATCTCAAGCCCAAAGGTTTCAGCAAAAGGATACACACATCTAACCAAATATACTTTGGGACACATACTGATTGATAAAGGCCACATTTGGATGTAAAACAGACGTCCCAAGGAGGAATTTTGCTCAGAGAAGGACCTTCTCTGAGGAATCACTGATTTACAGTCCTGAGGGCAACTCAGGAGAGGACCTGCATTTTGGTAAAACAAACAAAGGCCAATTGGTGAACTTTGAACCCCTCCTTCAATCTTGGAGATACTCCTTCACAGTATTTACAACCTGCTATAAATTGGTTCTGTATAGCCAATTTTGTAATGTGTTCTTAACATCCAAGAACTGTTTTATATTATCAGGAAAGTAAGCTCATGTTAATCCCATGATGAAGTCTTTTCTTTTGATATGCAACATGACATACTTTGGTGATTAGAAACTAGATGTTTCTTCCCCAAATTCACATCACATCCATTCCAGGATTTGCTGCATAAAGGTGAAGAAAGAGACATTTTACCCCACTGCTGAAATCCACTTTTATGTTAGAAATGGACTTCCTCATATCAAATTTCCAAAATGTGAAAACTATAAATATCAAATAGGCCTAAATTAGCAACAAATTTTGACAAACTCTTTATAGCCAGATAAAAATTTGCAGTGAAGCATAAAATACTAATAAGTACTTATTTAGTTGATGATGATTTGTCCACCAACACTCAGAGGAACATATCGCCTCTGATCCTGCTGCATTTCAACTGGTCTTTAGCATCATCTACTGGAGTTAAATGGTACTGATCTTAATTGTGGTTGTGTGTTCACTGGGAGACCAGAGTCATGGGAGGACATTATTTTCTTAAAAAGAACAAACAAACAAAAAACAAAAGAACAGTCAAAACTGTCAGACCTGTGGATCACTGATCATCATTTAGATTTTTATGTGCCGGTATAGAGAGCCATATTTGAAATGTGGCTCAGCTCTTTAATTTTTAAGGTTTAAAAAACTGGTTGTAATCATATTTTAGTCATGACATAAACCTTAAAGACACACAACAGAAATTTTAGCAGTTTTCTCAGTGATGCGCACCCATCGGCGGCTAAACTAGCATCCATCTTCATCGCACCTGAACAGTTGCTGCGTTCCATTTGAACTCGGAAGTCGGAAATTCCCAGTTCCGAGTAGAAAGTTTCAACTGGAACAACACCTTGAAGTCGGAAAGTCGGAGAATCCTCGCACCCCTGAGTGCAGATTTAAAGATGGCTGAGCCCAGTGTTAGCACTTTTAGAAGCTTCTGTAATGTTACATTTATTTACACTTCTGACTAATTTTGTAGCATTAAATCATCGTACATGTGGTCATGTTTGATATAGATGTAGGGGAAGCTGCTGTAGTATAATTCACATTTTTCATGTGGAATATGTGAACTACAACATCAGCTATGCTCACAAATTAATAACAATAGCCTTAGCAAACTCATTGTTTTGCTAGGCTGCTATCTTGTTTCAAGTGTATCTATCTGCGGCTTGCAACCCAGTGGGCGTGTCGTAGTGTGGGTGGGTCTGGTTAGGTTTAGGGGAAGGGTCAGGGGTAGGGCTAGATTTTATCGTGCTCTCATTGGCCTGGTGGGCGTGTCGTCAAGTAACGTCACACTACAACACGCCCCTGTCTTGCGAGCCGCAGATAGACCCTTCTCTCTTGTTTTCCGGCCAGTGAACTGGAACGTAGATTGGTCGGGTGTGACGTCACCCCCCAGTTCCCACTTCCCAGTTCCGAGGTAAATGGAACGCAGCATGTTAGCTCACTCCAGCCAGTAAAAGTCTTATCTGGACTCTTGTTCTGTCCCTTCCTCTTTCTTCCCCGCTTTTCCTCCAATAATGTTTCCTTGCGTTTCTTTACCGAATCCGACCTGATGCGCGTTCAAAACACCCGCTGTGTTCATACCTGGTTCATATCCGTTTGCTAGTAAGTGCTGCAGCCAATAGTCTGCTGCAACGTCACGGCCCCGTCCCGGATGGAAAACTTACACAGTGCAGTTTCTGAGCCCGGGACGCTTCAGGGCAGTGACGGCTTGAAAATGTGCATAATGAATGTTGGTGTGCCATCAAAACAAGTCAGAAACGCAGATTTTTAAGGTCTAAAAGTTACGTTGTGTGTCTTTTAAAGAATTACAAATCATTTTTTTTACGTGTCTGCTGTCACATCAACATTACCAATAAACACGAGTCTCTATCAGGTACAGAGAGAAACAAACAGGGACTCCTCTGAACATCTATTCACAAATTCATGGGGAAAAAAGCTTCTCTTGCAGCATCTAGGCATGAGTCTTTTTTTTTTTTTTTACAAATTTCAACAGGAAGAAGGAAGTAAAGAGCAGTCCAACTACAACACCACAGAAGCGACCACAAAGGTTTTCGACATACATGTAAGTGATGTTTTATTCCTCTACAAGTGCTAAAGTCTGAAAACACTTGTATCTACAGGATGTTTCTGTTCATCACGCTGATGTGCAGGAAACAGAAACAGCCTGTAGATGAAATTACATGGTGAAATTACAGAAAGAGGAAATGTGGAAATATTGCAAAGAACTTGACATCACACCAACTCTGATGATACTAACATGTAGTATTATGTACCTGTGTGACATTTTGATTAAATGTGCTTCCCAACACTACGTTTTACCCAGAAAACTTATAAAAAATGAGAATAAATGTTGTTGAATATCATGACCTGCCCCCTGTGTGGGCATGTGTTGGGTTATAACATCTAAAATTAGTTTTTCGCACCCTCTAAAACTCTAAACCCTGTTGTCTGAATAGTTTCTCAACTGCCTGCACACATTTATTGAATCAATCCCTCTTTTCGTAGTAAATGATGAAATTCAGGCAACAATCATTGACCATGTTCTGGTCCATAGGATGGCACCCCACCATACCCTTTCCTGAACCCCATCGAGGAGATTTTCTCCAGTTGGAGATAGAAAGTAAATGACAGGCAACCTCATATCAGGGTTGATCTCTGGCGAGCCATGGAGCATTTGTCTCATCTCACAAACACATTTCCCTTTTTTTCACATACTTGTGTACATCATTTACACACTGGTGCTCTAAATCTAAAGCACTTTTGTTTTTCTTGATTAACTCCATATATATGATTGCTACATAAGAGCAAAAATAGCATGCAAATAGAAGTCGACACAAGCACTAAGGGAACCAAAAATATTTTATTTCCTGAATAAATGTGTTGCTGCTGTGGATGCAGCATTGTATAGTACTGCAACAGAAAAAAACAAAAATCAAAGTACACTCATCACAAATGGAAGAGGCTAAAGCAAAGCTCTCTCAGCATTGTTATCCATTCAAGACAATAGATAGCACTTTGGTTGACTGTTGTCATTTATAAATGTGCTATATAGATAAACTTGAGATTAAAGGGGAAGTTCAGGATTTTTGACATAGGGTCTCATTTACAAGTGAGCCAGAATGCTACTTATCACTGAAGACGGTTTCAACATATTTCATTCCGTTATTCTAGTTTCTAGTGGGTCGCCAATGCTAATGCTAGTGCAAGTCAATAGGAATCTGCTAGCCCGTCATTAATAACAATCTTATCCACTCGACAGAACATCTGAGGCAAATCTTTTCTAACTTCAGACTCTCTGTGTAAATGTTGTGTTAACAGAATAATGTTACAAATAAAACTAACCTGCATTTTGTTGCATTTTGATTGTTGCTGCTGAGAAACTTTATAAAGTTTTACTTCCTGTATTTGGCAGCAAAGTGATGTCATCTCCTGCTACGTGCATGAAGGAATCTGATTACACAAATATAAAGTCTAAACTACGGCGACGTCTGAAAGGCATGAGGATATGTCGGATTTTGAAGATGATTTAGAACTTTGTTCATCAAACTGTCACCATGTCTCTATGAACCAGAATACACTGGCAAATGTAGTAAGCTGGTAAGAAACTAGTTCCTCAATATGTAATGCAGAATTTGTCATACAAGGCTAGTTTTACTTTTTTAACACACGAGTTTACTAGTTTAACACAACATTTACACAGATAGGCTTGCTGATTTGCCTCAGATGTTCTGTGGAGTGGATAAGATTGGTTTTAATGACAGGCTAGCAGATTCCTATTGACTTACACTAGCATTAGCATCAGCAACCTCCTGGAACTAGAATAACGGGATGAAATATGTTGAAACTGTCTTCAGTGATAAGTAGTATTCTGGCTCACTTGTAAATGAGGCCCTATGTCAAAAATTCAGAACTTCCCCTTTAAGAAGACAGACAGTTTGATCTTTGACTTATTTATATGTCTATATCAAGGAGTGATTGGTTGGTGCTCAGTAAAGCAGTCATTGTTTCCACCTGTGAGGACAGAGTCTAAGGTGCTGATGAATAAGTGTGGCATTTACATGGTTGTGTTTAAAATGGGAAATCAAGTTACTTCCCGATAGATTTCAGTCTGTTAGGTAGAACATTGTGTAGGAAGTGCATCAAACTGCATAATGTGTTTTATTCTGTGCGAATGTCTTTTGCAAAAAGAGTGAATGAGTTTGCAAAAGAGGGATTGATTCAATAAATGTGTGCAGGCGGGTGGGAAATTTATTCAGACAACAGGGTTTAGAGTTATAGGAGTTGTGAAAAACTGTAAGAGGCAGCTTAGGTGCAAATATAACTGCATTTTAGTTTCACTATTAATAATAAATGCGGTGAGAATGTGGTTGGTTAACATTTCATACTGTCAAATGAAAAAAATCTGTAATCACACTTTTATATAAAAATGTAAAAAAAAATTAGGTTTAAATCTACAAAAAAACAGATTAATGTGAAGTGTTTTCTATTATGGCTTTATTTAGATAAGTAATAAGAAGAAAATAAAGTTGCATATAATTATGCTACAGAAAGGAGCAGAAACAAATCTAACACAGAACTTACTCATTATTAGATAACAAGGCTCAAATTTAAGCCATTAGTTGACCTAAAAACAACCAAAAACGAGAAACCCTTTACTTCTCTCAAAAGACTTTGTTCCAAATAGGATGGAAAAAAGACAAAAACATCTTGTGAGAGGAACTCACATGCTCAACAAACAGGTTGGTACTAGTAAAATACCACAACATCACAGTAAAGGTAATTATGTGTGTATTTATAACTGGTCGGCTCAGACATGTTTAAAGCTATTAAAGGTTCAACCTTTATACTTCCTACCAGACTCAAACATTCACGTCACCATGAGACCTGCACATGCACCTCTCTGGTTCATCTGATTCTATTCTATTTGTTCAAGGTAAATAACTGAATTTTTAAAAAGAAAAAGATTTCCATCCCCTTGGGGATGGAAATCCCCAAGGACTCTTCATGAAAATGAGCTTTTAGTTGCATCTGAGAGAATACATGTGTATTTATTGACAATGAATCTAATGTATAGGATTATTTTAATACATAGTAGAGACATTTGTTTCCATTTAATGGCAGTTCTTTGGTATTTTTAGACTGAAAACTATGGAATCATTACCCCCTGTTTTGTCCTTATTTTGTGACCCTCTAGTTTGCTTCAGGTCGTTCACCGTGGACATATTTGGGGTTTTAAAAATAATTTAGAAATAAAAAATTAGATCTGACTTCAGTTTATATTATGAGGAGAGTCAGATCAGGTGGTCAAGAGTGCTAAACACTAGAGTCTATTGTTTGATCTGTGCAGCACTTTGAGGTCACTTTACTGTGGCCTTGACCTAAAGTGACCCTTACACGTGTAAATGCACAATTATGTACATTAAATATATTCACTCATTTTCTGTACCGCTTATTCAATTCAGGGTCACAGGGGTCGCTGGAGCCTAACCCATCTAATATCAGGCAAAACGTACACACTGGACAGGTCGCCACTCTGTCGCAACATTTAAGTAACATCTTTAAAAAAGAAATTAGACTTTTTAAAATAACATTTTATGAAGTTAAAATAACATCCAAATGTTACTCTGATCATAATGTTAGGCCTACGTGTATATATATATATATATATATATATATATATATATATATATATATATATATTAGTTAGTGGTACCAAATGTTTTGTGATTTGTTTAGAGATCCAGTTTTTAGATTTTGATCTGTAAGTTGGAATGAATATAAATGAATAGGTCAAATAAGTAAAATATGTAAATAAAATAAGTTAGAAAATTATTTTACATCAAAAATGTAAAGAATGAGAGGTTTTTCATGTTTTTTTAAAAAAATACTTAATTTAATACAAACATTTTGATAGTATTTGTATTTCTAAAGCAAAGGGGAAAAACAGAATTTTCATTTAAATTTTTTTTTTTTTTTAAAATAGGCCATTATTGTAATTTTACAGGTCTGGCCCACAAATTGCGCTGAATGTGGCCCCTGGACTAGAATGTAACATCCCTGGATTACAGTACTGGGATGAAATATTATTTTGCAGGGGAAAGGTTGAGAACTACTTTGTGAGACAAAATGCTTTGCCTTACAGACACAGAATGGAGAGTTAAGGGAAATACATCCTCCATTATATTTAGCATGATGAGGAAGATTTGGGGGGTGTGGTTGTTGAAAACAAGTTGAGGCAGCTGAGTTTCAGAAAGGAAAATGCAGCCTATGGTTGTTGCTCTTTTTAATCAAAACCAGAGATTTTGGAGCGCTGTATAACCTACCGAACCGAAACTGAAACTGTACCAGTGCTGGGAGGGAAGGTGGTTTCCATTGTTGTTACTGATCCAGCATAATAGAGCAGTCCGTTTGTCAGGACTCGTTCAGATCAGTTCAGATCAGACCCTGAGGTTTACGCAACGAAGTCTCCAGACCAGGAGGAGGTAAGTCAGTGGTTGCATGCGTATCTATCGCGACTGAGCTCGGACTGCGTGTGTGTGTGTGTGTGTGTGCTGCAGTTTGTTTACATTTTGTGCGGTAGGCGTTGTTACAGGAAAGTGCGCAGTATTTAATGGCGTTAACTTACGTTCAAACTGCGATACAAACCGTTTTTTCAGTGCAGTAAACACGGTGACCGACTGCGTAAAGTTCGCTACGTTCATCACTTCCTTGTTTATGATCAGTAAAATATGTGTGTAATTAACTGTAAACAGGCGTCTCGAAGAAGAAATCAGCATGAGAGGGTTTTAAACATAAAAAGTTCATTTTTCGGCCTAAGTCCAGAAAACATGTCCATCCTCGGAGTCACTGCGGGAATAAGTTATTCTATGAAAGCTAATAATATCTGGTTATAATCTCTGCATCTATGGCTGACTGGTCAGCACCCACACGGACGAAAGAGAAAATGCAAGCTGATCTCGTCCGGCCATTTTAATCAGTTACAAGTAATAAAAGTGAGGAATAATTCTGTTTAGTTTGACTCGTTTGACGTTGCACATGTAGGATAAGACAAAGGGAAAGTCTAGTTTAAACGAAGTAAATCGATATTGTTGTGAAGAAACAACTCAATCCGTTTTTTCATTTGCATTTCTGTCAGTCAAAATTATCAAATGGTCGCTCTTGTCACACACATGGTGTTTGTTTTTGTTATTGAGCAGACAGAAGTTTGCTTAACCGCCTGTGGGCGGTTTGTACCACAAGAGAAAAACGCCCAACGGTTTAAAACCGAGCACCTGTGGGCATTGGCGGAGCGGGGGGGCGGCTTAGGGGGCTTAAGCCTGGAATGGTTCTTCAAAAGCCCCGGATCTGTTTTGACTTTTCTTTTTTATGTTTTTTATTATTCTAGATTTGATTAAATAATTCTCATCAACTACAATATGTGTAAAACGTAATAAAAAGGGGAGGCTGCATGTCGTTACGAGGCTCCCCCCTCTCTAAACTTGGTATGGTCCAAACCTGTGGCGTATGTGTGCCGCGTGCGCCTTGTGTTGGCACCTCACCTCTCAGGAGCTCGTCAGTACGCGGCGCGGCCCAGCGCAGCCCAAGTACTCCCGCCTGCGGCAGCTCCCGCGTGCTCATTGAGTCAGAGCATCAGAGGACGTTAATCTAACGTTCATCTGGTAGGTCGTGGTCACGCGTTATATGTAAACAAACCTGTCATGAATGACGATGGTGTGTCCGTTACTTTTCCCTGGTAACTTTATAACAGTCAGACGGCATTATGTTATTATGCAGTGAGCACAGATGCGATCGTTTCAACAGGATAAGTGAAAGTAATTATTGAAATAGTAATATGCTGCGTTTAGCATTGGTTTATGAAGCAAGTACAGTAACGGGGTTAGCCCAATAAATTTCCTTCAATTATTAATTAATTTGAAATAACTTTTGAATACATATAAACGTATACATTAGGCTATATATATACTATTTTTATTGATTTGCCAACTGTGGACATCAGGTCCTTTTTTAAAAAAAAGAGAGAGAGAGAACAGCTCAGGTGAGAGAAAACAACTAAAGTCAATTTCTCAATGATATATGTCATAAATCTTTGGATAATAATACTTTTCTCTGGTTGATGTATGAATGAAGGACGAAAAGAGAGAGATGTTAGAAGGAGAGAAAAATGCCAGCATGAGCATTTTAGAACACACGTACCCTAGTTTGTGTACTTTCTTTTGAAGTTTAGATTAAATGATGTCATGTTTAATGTTGGACTAATAACAACAGCAAAAACACCTTACCTGGTGATATTGTGGTTTCAGCCCACCACTATATGCAGATATGACCCTTTACCTGTTTTAACTCCAAAACAAAGGTACAAATAACCTTATAATTGTGTGGAATATAGTGGTGCGTCAACTTTCACAATAATATTTTTGTGGCTCTGGTTGATCTTTGTGTGTTCGTACAAAGAGGGAAAGATAAAAGCAAGAATGAGAACGACACAGATGTGGAACAAGAACCAGGTTTTAAAAAAGAAGAAGAAGATGGAATTATATTTCAGGACATATTATATTATATTATATTATATTATATTATATTATATTATATTATATTATATTATATTATATTATATTATCCTATACCTGGTTTTGTAAATTCTGTCCTGATGAGTCCTGGTTTAGAACTGGTTCTGTGAATTCTGCTCAGTGAGTCCTTGTTTGGTCCTGAGCCGTGTATTGGTATTGTTCTATGAGTAAGATGTGTGACACCAAGACTGAGTTTTAACTTTAATGGTTATCTATTAATACATTACAATGAAAATACAATGTAGTGTTATGATTATTAAAGAACATGGGCAGGACATGTTAAACGTTAGATAGATAAAGGCAAATACTGAATAATTTTTGGAACCACACCAGTAGATTAAATTCTTTATTACGTTTTTGGTGTACTGGATCACCCTGGTAACGATTGATATTTTTGTGGGCTAAGCCCCTGATGATGACAGTGTCTAGCTCCGCCCCTGCCTGTGAGAAAGGTTTCTTGTGGCCGTTTCTCAATACCAAGTTCGCTAAGAACAAAATTGTGTACTTGCTAGTATGGACTTGTTGGAAGTAAAGACTTCTGAGGACGGAAGGACGCAAGTACACTCGTTTCACATTTGGAACAGAAGCATACTTGATTACGTCAAAGACGTTGCTGAAGTTGTGTCATAACAGATATCTAATACTGAAATAATAAGTAGCAATTATCCTGCTTGAATGTGGCAGTTAAAGACAGCTAATCTGCGCAACCGTCTTACTTACTGTTAGCTACCGTTAGCTGTTCAGCCCATTTGTGAAACCGCTAGTCACTTTTAATAACGGTTTAAAATTTATCAAACCACCAAGAAGTTGAAGTAAAACAACTCTGTTGTAGAAAAGTTATATAAAATCAACGTTACGTAAAATAATGAGTATTTTCAGCACTTATAGTAATTACTTTTCTCCTCCACCATTGTTATGCCGCAATGCCTTATGGGATAGAAAGGTGTCTGAAGGTCTGAAGTCCACAAAAGTCATCTCGAATGCAGACTCGGAAAAGTGGGCGGAGCAAGTACACATCCGGGAATATGGAGCGTACTTGTCTTGATGCGTTCTTTGAATTGGAACAGTACTTGGACCTCTACTGATGACGTTTCAAAAGTACACAAGAATGCAAGTCCGCAAAAGTACGCATATTGAGAAACGGCCACAGTGTATGATATATGTGTAGCCTATGTGAAGGTAAATTGCTTCAAAAAGAAAATAAAATCCTTTCAGTTTATGTTCACAACCGTTGATTGGTTAGTTGTTTGGTACCAAAACAACAAAGAAGCATCATAAACTTGCTTTTCTTCCTTATAGTTTATGGCACGTCACATAAAATCCTCAGTTGAACCTGAAAGGCTTTCAATAAACATGTAACTGCATGTTGTTTGACTGGAGGAAGAAGGCTCACATAACTTCCATAAACATGCAGTTAGTGTTCAGCTGCAGAGGACAACAACGTTGTTTATTTCAGCATTAGCCTCTTAAATGTCTGCAGAATAATGAGAGATGTGTAACACGTTTTGCACGATGTGCTGCATTCAGAGAACAAATCAGAGATTATTCTGAAACAGTGAAAACAGTCTCTGTTCCCCAGAAGGGTCTGTAAATGTGATGAAAATAACAACTCTGTTTCAGCTGCATAAAAATGTCTGAGAAGAGAAAGCGGAAGGAGACGGACTCTTCGTCTTCACTGTCCAGAGACCCCCTCAGCTCCTCCAGTGAGCTGCCTGGCAGGTAATGTTGCACGAACATATTATCAACCACACCTTCTTTTTAAATATAAGAATTTGCATATCAAAGATTAGTTAAAATCAGATAGATTAAGCACTATCCAATGAAACTTACTGTACAACAGGAACACATTTGAGGACAAAGTAAAATTTAATCCTGTTGACTGGAGAAGACAGGGGAAGTCCTATGACATCACCACTGTAAACAATACCTCTCTAGTTATTTGACAGAAACAATGTAAAAAACCTCAGTCTGTTCTCTCGGTTTCTACTGGAATCAAACTGGTAAATAATAATAACTTGTTGTTGCTAATCAGTGTACATAATTAACTGATAATCAATGTTGTATAGTAACTAAGTAAAAATACTTTGTTACTTTATTTAAGTAGTATTTTTTACATTTGTACTTTACAACTTCTATTTCTGATGACTTTTACTTTTACTTCACTACATTTTCTGAGAAAAATCAATACTTTTACTCCATTACATTTACTTGAGCATCTTAGTTACTAGTTACAAAATACATAACGTAAATAAGGAACGTAACAGCCAATGGACAATCTTTGTTTTGTTGTAATGGGACTAGTAGCAGCCTTGTGCAGCCGTCTCTGAAGCTAAACACACCTTTACCTGCCTCAGCAGCAGGTGAAAGGCTGTTCAGCATCACTGGTCTGGTCTTCAGTCCAAGAAGAATGAGACTGAGTTCTCACCATTTTGAGAAACAACTTCTTTTGAGGTTGAACAAAAAGTTTTTCAGGGTTCAGTAATTCAAGTGCTGTCGCACTGCAGTCATGTTAAAGTTTAACCAATCAAGTTCTTTGTTTGTTTGCATCACCTCCAGGCTCCAAGAGTTTATTAGGAATGATTTAATATTGAATGCACGTGGGTATGAATGTTGGTAGGCATGCACGCAGGTCTGTAAGGATGTGTTTATGTGTATAGTATTTTTCTATATGGTTGGAGGTATTGAAGCTCCTTTACACTTTGCAAATTAAAACTTAAAAACTAAATTAAACAGAAATAAAGAAAATGTTAAACTCAAATTTCTGATTGCGTTTTATTAACAGTACTTTTTACTTTTGATACTTAAGTACAGTAAATACTAGCTACTTTTTTACTTTGACTCAAGTAATATTCTAGCAGGCAACTTTCACTTTTACTTGAGTCATTTTCCAGTAAGGTACTTTTACTTTTACTCAAGTATGGCTTTTGGGTACTTTATACAACACTGCTGATAATCAGAAGTTGGGTCAGTTTGCTGCTCTGCAGCTTTCAGGAGTGTTACTACAATGCCAAAGAGGAACGACATCAGCAGTTACAGAGAGAATGTGGAAAGGCTTGATGGGCTTCATCATCCACCATTTTTCACTAAGAAAGATCAAAGTAAATATATGAGACAGCAATCACTCTTCCAAGAGCAACTGCAAAAAACACAAAAAGAGCAAGTTAGATTACATATTTCATAATAATTTTTTTTTTTTTTTTTCAAAGTTGCAAATTTAACCAAGTATACCTAGTTATATTTGCAACTATAACTAGTTGTAAATACATGTGCGTGTCATATTTTCTCATTTAGCATGTGGTTATACAACCTGCTCACATACAACTGCGCGCACGTTACAACCTAACAGGTCTTTCTTTAAAAAAAAACAACAATAAAAATCACGGATAGAAAGCCTCATTTCCACCTTTGTGACATAAAAACCCTCAATGTCCTCTATTTTAACAATCATCACATTTTCTTTGACAGGTCTCATTTATTAAGTACTGTATGACCTTCCGTCCCCACTAAATCACAACATTAAATACATGAGACTGTGATATTAAATGAAAAGCAAATTTCAGTGAAATGGGTCCATCATTTCATTCAGAGGCACATAATCTGAAATAAACTACCATGGAAATAAATGATTATCAGTTATTCAAAAATAGTCTTAAGTAACAATATGCCACCATGTATACACCTATGGTTCTTTGCCTATTATGTGTATCAGACATATTCTACACGGGTATATTTATGTTTTTCTTTTTCATGGCAGCATCAGTTTTCACTGTTTTCTCTCATCAGGTCAGAGAAGAGTGAACCTGAGTCTAAACATCCCAGATGTGAATCATTGAAGAGTGACAGATCCATGTTTGAGCCTGTCAACTTTGGGAATTCATCAGGGTAAATGTACTATGGCTAAATAGACTGAGATTACGAATTAAACACATAAAAATAACCATGGCATATCAATAATAAATAAGCAATTATACAATGTGGTGTTTTTAATAGTTTATATGAGGTTGTAGTTTATAGCAAGACCTGATGAGCACATTTTTTTTTCTGAATTAACCCCTTGATTTATAAAATTTCACATGCATGTTTTTTTTAATGGCAGCATCGGGCATCACTGTTTTCTCTTGACAGATCCCAGAAGAATGAAACTGAGTTTGGTCGTCCCACAAGTGAATCATTGAAGAGTGACAGATCCATGTTTGAGCCGGTCAACTTTGGGAATTCAGCAGGGTAAGTTTATTGTGACTAAATTGACAAAAATTAAGAAATAAACACGTGAAAATCAAATCAAAATTTTATTTATTAAGCACTTTTCAAACAAAACTGCGAATCAAAGAACTTTACAGTTAAAATCATTCCCACTTTGCCTACCCCCAATCCCCAATTTAACAATGGACATGCAAAACTCATCTAGAACTCATCTCATCTATAAAATCATGTTTGTGTGACTGACTTCATTATAACATCAGTCAAGTTGTATTAGTAATTATAATATATATATAATAACTAAACATATCATCAGTCTGTTCATCTCTGTCACCATTTTTAAACTTATTTAAACATTTTAAGGATGTAATAACTTTGAAGAAAATTAAAAATGTATTTATTAACCGTTATGTGTCGTATGTAGGCTTCTGTAGGTTTCTACTGGGCTGGAAGAAGTTTTGTGCTTTTACTTTGACATAACTAAACAACATCAGCACCAGTTGTTCCTGACTGAAGTCACTAAGTCCGAGAGGGACCCAACTGCAGTCACAGTATGTCGCCATATATCCAATTCCACGCCGGAAGTCCTAAGCGGAATTTTCTTTTTCATGTAACTTACTAAAATCTAACCCTACCCCGACCCTAACCACCCGACTACACCATACGCATCTGTTTGCAAGCCGCAGATAGATACTCTTGGCAGTATTTAACTAACTTCCGCATGAGACTTCCTGTATGGATTGGATGTATGGCGGCACCCTTGTCGTTCATTGTAATTGCAGTTAGGTACTCTTGCTAAGTCCGCGTACTTGTCCTTTAGGAAAAGATGACGGCTTTGGAAAAGCCCGTGTTGATAAAGTAGGGGCTCAAAGTACAGTTTGGAAGTATTACGGATTCAAAGCTAATGATGAAGGCGAGCCGTTGAACCCTGAAGCACCGCAGTGAAAGCGATGCTACAAAGTCCGTCTTGCTAACGGAGGCAACACTTCAAACTTCAGGTATCCACGGCGGCGTCCACTCGCCATGAACCAGCCTGTCTGCTACCTGATGTCTCCTCCTCCTCCTCAGTGAAGGTGCTTCACTGAGAGCTGCATCATTAACTACGTCACACTCACTGCTGGCCTCACTGCTCTTAAAGAGACAGGCTCCAATTTACCAATTTAGCTGCGTTTTTTTTTTCTTTTTAAAGTACCGTTTCTTTTTAAATGCTGGTATAGTACCGTTTTAAACACGTAAGTATTGCGGTACTATACTGGTACCGGTATACCCTGCAACTAGGGATGCACGATAACTATTTTTTAAAACCGATACCGATAACCGATAAATTTCAACTCCTAAAGGCCGATACCGATAACCAATACCGATAACACACATAGGCTACATACCTAACTATACCAAATCAAAAATTCCAACTGTGTGGGGTAGTTTGAGTTTAAAATAAGGTAGGGAAAGAGGTTTGGAAGCAGTTTTGGATCTCCCCTGTGAAGCAGCAGCTTTCTTTCCCCAATCGCAACATCTCAGCGTGATAAGCATAAAGTGGGATTTTCAACTACTGCATGTCCAATCTTAAAAATTCCAACTTTATGGGACATAAGTTATTGGGGTATGTCCTCATGATATCGGACTTATCGGAATGACGTCATAATTTCCTGTTATCGGCCCGATAATTATCGACCCGATAATTATTGTGCATCCCTACTTGCAACCCTAATTTCTAGTTGTGACAGATGCAAAACTTATCTGCCCTGAATAAATCATACAATGTGATGTACAGTACTTTATTTTTTATATGAGGTTGTATTTCATACCAACACCTGATAAGGATTGTATTTTTTCAATTATGTCTTAATTGATAAAGTCTTAGATGCATGTTTTCTTTTTCTTGACATCATCAGGTATCACTGTCTTCTCTTAACAGAAAACAGAAAACTGAACCTGAGTCTGAACATCCCAGATGTGAGTCAATGAAGAGTGATCAGTCCAGGGTATTGCCCACCCACTTTAGGAAGTCACCACGGTAATTCTACATTTTAACTTTATATTAAGAAATCTTCCATTAACTCATTAAATTTGCAGTGGAGTAAATGCACAGATGTGTAAAAAGAACTCCATTTATAGCTTGCAGCTCAGAGGAAATGAACCCGGAGCTTCCACCACTGAGTCTATGATGAGTGATTCATCAGAATCAGTTAACTTGGATACAGAAAAGACCCAAAGGTAAACCTAATATTTTATAATGTGCAAATTCAAATCATTACCGATTTAGCCTGACATCATCGTAATGAATACTTTTAGTAATCTGACCAGTCACAGTATTTAAAACTGCCTGTAAAAATAAACACAGTTTAAATGTGTCCTAGTTTTGGCTTATAAGCCAAATTTTGGGGAATTTCGAGTCTGCAAAGTGAACTTGTGAGATCTTGTTCTTGTCATGTAATCTTATGTTTTCCAGTTTTGCAGCGTTCTTCTTCCAGCCATGGCCACGTATCATGTTTTGGATGTGTTTATCCGCAGTGCACTTTCCGTTGTTGTTCACTTGAAACGGACTGATTTTCCATCTTTCGTCCAAATCAGCGGCCATTTGCACACTCAACAATCCCCCAAACAATGTGGACTTTCTGAACTGAATTTCGGCAGACTAGAATTTGAATCAGAAAAGAAGTCCGTTTTCTGCCTCAGTACCATCGGGGGGCGCCAGAGTGCAAAAATTTGCCAAAGCTCAGTGGTGTGGCTTTAAAATTAGCTTCCTAAATACTGTATATTTACATGATTGTGATTGACGCTCACTAGACAAGACAAATGTGATGTTTGTTCATCCCTCAGCCAACCAACAAGCTGTTCAGAGTGTAAAAAGGGTTTGAAAGATCCAGTTCAGCTTACCTGTGGACACTGGGTATGCAAACAGTGTGTAGAGTCAGACGGGGACCAGTCTGCTTCACCAACAAGCTATCCCTGTCCCAAGTGTGGAAACAAACCCAAAAAGAAATCAGGTAAGTTAACAAACAAGCAAAAAAAAACAAAAAACACTTACCATAGAATATAGAAATATAGATTTTCCCCTGAGATTAATTGAAAAGAATTTAGTCATGAGATGAGATGAACTGTGTTGTCCATTACAACATTAATTAGGGCTCAGTTTCAAATTGCCATGACAATGAAAACAGTGACATAGCTACTGGGAAAAATGCACATACTGTACTACCAAATCCTATAACACATAACAGTGTAACATGTCAATACATTGATCAATTCAATGAATAAATTGGAAAACCTCAATAAAAGTCTAAAAGCTAAAGAAAAGAAAAAAATATGAAACTGTTTAATCAAGTCAAAGATAATGTAAACATATGTTTTGCAAGATGTATACTGCATTTACTACAGCCGGGGACACATTACTTAATTATTTCCCCGATTTTAGCCACGATTGTCAGTCGGGTGTAGTCTGCAGCAGTTGGGTCTAGTTGGGTTCAGTCTGCTTCGCCAGGCAGAGGAAAAATCTGTTAGTGTGTCCACAGAAGCGACACAGATCTCCAAGTGTGTTGTAAGAAATGACCCAAAGCAACCTCAGTCGTAGTCGTTAAAATCTAGAACCAACTACACCCGACTGGGGCCTCGTGCAAAGAGCTGCGTGGATTTCCTACTGAAACCTGGTGTACAATCAAATAGTGAAAAAATCATAGGCTATGCACAATTTTGAGATGTAATCTATGCATAGGCATGGATCCAAGTACCAATTTTCTTTATACATCCCAATAAACATGGAGGGGAGCGTGTTAGAGTACCTGCAAGGGGATTTTCCTCTCTGCAAGATCAGAAAGACAAAATATGACTATGGCAGTGAAGAAAAATAAAGAATCTTAACTGAGAACGAACTTGAGGCTGCTTGTTTAAGTGGAAACGGGCAAAAATGTTGCATTACACGCAAACAGAAGAGGGGTGAGTGGGAGAGTGTGTGATGTGCTGCTGTGAGGTCGGAGTCGCGCACACAAGCTGAAATAAGAAGTCCGACATGAAGTTAGATGTCAAACGAAAGACAGCTGCTCACCGTCATAGTGTGACCAAAACAAGCGGAGGGACGGAGGAGGAAGGGCCCACCCCGACTGACCAGAAAGTTGCCACGACTATGGCCCAATCCCAAAGTTCCCTCTTCCTCCAACCACTCACCCTTACTAGCCCCTACTCACTACCACTACACCCTTGAATTGAAGCCACAAGGTGTAGGGCTCTGTAATCGTCCCTAGGAATTGGGACGCCACTTGCTGCATTTACGTTCATGCACGTAAGCGACTGGGTAGTGACGTTTGCACGTCTTACCATAACAACCCAACAACACACCCAGCAACAACACGAAGTTAACAGCTGCAGTCATTTTTCTTTTTTCATCATTCATCATACTTCAGTTGATTAATAAACAAAACAACCACACGGAGAAGAGGTTGTCTCTTGTAAACTGCTGAAAAGCCTTCACAAGCTTTTCATCAATATTTTAGCCTAGCTAGAGTGGCTAGTCTGGCTAACGTTGGAAATAAATGTGTAATCTGTACATATGTACTGTACGTTTGTGAGTTTCCTTCTCTGAGTTCTGTCGCCCTCTGGGGGTTGCTGTTGTTCCCTTTTCTCTGGCCCTTCCTCAGCAAGTCAGCATCTGACACCCCTTGTTTTGAAGGGCTAGATTCATACCCCCTACCCCTCGTTATGTCCACTACCCCTACATGCAAAGAGGAACTGGGACAGCATTGATGTATAATGGTACCATTTTCTGTATAATTGCAGTTGACACACAACCAATTGGGGATTTGCACCACCTCAGTTGGGTTAAAAGACCTTGTTGTCTGTGATCCTGTGGAGAATACAGTCATTGAATGTGTTATGTCAAATCTTGAATGAATCTACAGAATCCAGTTGGTTAGTGTGAACTCCTCAATCTTTTCAAAATCTACAACAACTGTGACATTCGTGTTGTGTGTCCCTAGCATAAACTGAAGGTTGGTGTGACTGCAACTGTTTAGGAGCAGTGTTGGGAACATTACTTTTAAAAAGTAATCAATTATAGTTAGTAATTACTTCTCCAAAAAAGTAATGGCGTTAGTAACTGAGTTACAGCTTTATAAAAATAACTAATTACTTGGAAAAGTAATTTTTCCGTTACTTTTTAATGTTCCTTTAGATGTAATTTTAAATTAATCTCAATAAACCTATTAAATTAATCTTTATGTTGAATTAATATAAAAGTAAACATCAGATCTGACTAATGAATGAAATCAATGGAAACTATACAGAATAAATTACTAACTGAAAAATCATGGGCACTCAGACTGATGGATGTTGTGGCTCCGTCTGCTCCTCAGGAGAGCAGCTTCACGTGGTTATAACGGCCAAACACCACGAAGAAACACGAACTAATCAACGTTTCTCATCATGTTCGTTTTTGTTTTTTTATCTCTAAAGGAAACTGATGTTTGTATTGATTCCAGTTTATAATTCTCCCCGTTGTGCGCACGTGAGTTCGGCTGCGCAGATTGACTGGGGTTTGCAATGACAGTCCATCATCATCATCATCACTGTTTCTGTACCACTCCGGGTCAGATGAAGACAGATCCAATGTGCAGAGCTCGTGTATATTTCGTATTAACTATGAACTGAATTCGGGTCATGGGTGAAAGAAATAATTCAGGGAAACGTGTTACTCGAACTATGATGCTGTTTTCTTCTTAAACTGGACGTAATCGCTGCGTCTGTGTCAGGCTGGTGATGTCGTATTCTCTGTATACATCCGCAGATCTCACAGCAACCTTTTTACTCAAACATGAGTGTGTGAAAAGGCGCATGCCTGCAGCCCTGAAGACCGCAGGTTACTGCTGAGTGTATGGGCGAGTGTCTCCAGGTATTTGTGTATCAAATCAAATCAAATCAAATCAAACTTTATTTACAAAGCGCTTTTCCTGCCAAAGGCAACCCAAAAGTGCTTTTCAAGAAAAAAAAAAAAAACTTCGCCTGCTCTCTGCGAGAGCACCAGCACAATATAGTCCCCAAAAAGTGAAACTTCTGTTCACCAGGAACAAAAATGAATCTTACATAACAATAGTAACGCCCTGTCAGTGAAGGCCAGTAATGGTAACGGCGTTGTGATGATAGACTTAGTAATTAGTTAGATTAGCCCGTTACTGAAAAAGTAGTGCCGTTAGTAACGCCGTTTATTTCTAACGCCGTTATTCCCATCACTGTTTAGGAGTGATCTGGATGAAGGGACAAATGAGAGCTTCACACTAGTTCACATGCTGGACAGTGGATGTGGTTATTTTCTGTCGTAGATGGACCGAAAAGATGGTTGTGTTTCCTCATGAGTTAAGCAGAACTGAACATAAGAAATACCACTTTCCTCAATAGACACGCATTCACTCTGACGGCAGCTTGGTCTGATCCAAGATGGCTGCTCTGTCGGCACGTCTCAAACCCGAGGAAGCGGGGTCTATCAACACATATGGTCATTCAGCTCGGCAGAGGCCTGTGATGAGTTTGATTCGTTTGATTCAGGTGTGTTGGAGAAGGAATGCAACCAAAATGGGCAGGATAGTAGCTCTCTAGGACTGGACTTGGGCACCCCTGGTCTTAACCATTTTCACTCTGTTGCACCTGAAATGTTTTTGTTTCTTTTAACTTTTGCATTTTTGCCTCAGTATTTAATGTCATTGGTTTGATTATTACAGATGATGACCATCTTTTGAAACCAAAGAAGAGCCACAAAGAAGCAATGCTGGATAAATTCAAGTTGACATCTGAAGGTAATGGAGACCAACTGAGTTCCCTGAAAAGAATCTACACAACTCTCTACACCATCCGAGGAGAGAGTCAAGAAATATCTGGAGAACACGAGTTCAGACACCTTAAACCAAGGTTAAAAAAACGGTTGTCATTTGACAGCTCAGTCAACCTCAGTGACATCTTCAGACCATCACCCCACCAAGAGAAACCCCCCCAGAATGGTCTTGACGAAGGGCGTTGCAGGCATCGGAAAATCATTCTCTGTACAGAAGTTCATTCTTGACTGGGCCGAGAACAAAGCAAACCAGGATGTTGACTTTGTTTTCTGCTTTGCTTTCCGAGAGTTGAATTTGATATCAGCTGAGAAAAACTTACACGAGCTCCTGACTGAGTTCCATCCTGCTCTTGACCACCTGAAAGACGGAGAAGATTACATCAAAACCAAGATGATAGTGATCTTAGACGGCCTGGATGAAAGCCGACTCCAGCTGGACTTTGTGAACTTTGAGAGAGTAACGTCTGTCAGAGAAGCGACATCTGTGAGTAATCTCCTCGTAAACCTCATTCGGGGAAACCTTCTTCCTGATGCAAACATCTGGATAACTTCCCGTCCTGCAGCAGCCAATCAGATCCCTGCAGAGCATGTCCACATGGTGACAGAGATAAGAGGGTTCACTGACCCACAAAAAGCGGAATACTTTAGAAAGAGGTTCGATCCTGACTTGAATCTTTCTGAGAGAATCATGTCACATATTCAGTCTTCACATAGTCTTGACATCATGTGCCAGATCCCCATCTTCTGCTGGATTGCTGCCGTCTTATTTCAGGAGGTCTTTGGAGAAGAAAAAAGTTGAGATTCCTCAAACGCTAACAGAGATGATGGCACATTTCCTAATTGCTCAGACGAAACGCAGAAGCAGAAAATACGACAAGAAGGAGAAGAACAAAGAAGAACTCTTGAAGACAAACAAAGAATTTCTTCTGAAACTTAGCAAGCTCGCTTTTGTCCACCTTCAGGAAAATAATCTCATCTTCTATGAGGAAGACCTGGAAGCTTCTGGTATTAACACTGAAGAAGCATCGGTCCACTCTGGATTTTTCAACACGCTTCTTCGGGGAGAGGAAGTTTTCTACAGGAAAAGAGTCTTCTTCTTTGAACATCTGACCGTTCAGGAGTTCTTTGCAGCTCTCTACGTTTATGAGTGTTTTACAACCAAGAACAACAAAGAGCTCCACGGTTTCCTCGAGCTGAAGAAAGAACATTCTTTACTTGATCATCTGAAGATGACAGTTGACAAAGTGTTGGAGAAGAAGAATGGCCACCTGGACTTTTTCCTGAGATTCCTCCTTGGCCTGATGGTTGAACCCAACCAGAGAGTCCTGAAGGGTCTGCTGACTCCACTGGACTCAAACCAAGATGTAGACAAGAAAATCTTGACTTACCTTCGCTCCATCCGAAGGAAGACGGTGTCCCCAGACAGCTGCATCCACATCTTCCAGACCATGGTGGAGATGAGGGACCACAAAGTCAAAGATGAGATTCAGGAATATTTGAAACTATCAGATCGTTCAAAAGCGGCGTTGACTCCCCTTCATTGCTCTGCGCTGGCCTACATGCTGCAGGTCTCAAAGGATGAGCTGGAGGAGCTGGACCTGAAGAGTTACAACACATCAGAGGAAGGCCGGAGGAGGCTGATACCAGCTGTGAGGTGCAGCAGGAAAGCAGTGTGAGTTTCTTTTAATCATTGATTTTTGATACAGTCATGTCATAGTATCTGTTTGAGATTCTTGTGTGTTTATCTGTTTAACTTCAGAGTAAAGTGTATAAGATTGAATTTAACAGCAGCAATCTGTTAATAAACAAAAAAAGTGAATGAAAAAAAGTGGAGAATTAATTGACAACCAGTTAGGTTTACTGGTAACAGATCAGTTACTTGACTGGATATAATAGGAGTATTTCAGAGAGGCGGAGTCTCTGGCACCATGTCTGTCACACCACCACTCCCATCTCAAGATCCCACCATCCATGGTTTATAATACCATTAAAAGATAAAAAGAATCGGAGGGATCTTTAATGGGACAAGGCCGCAGGTAAAAACTGGATACTGGTGATCATGGGGTCCTCAGGAACACTTCATGAAAAATAGACATAACTCTACTGGAAATCACTGCGTGAGCTTGGGAAGATTTTCAGAAATCACTTTGTTAACACACATTTCACCTTGAGATCCATAAATGCTGGATGCAGGTCTGGGTGCTTGCATGATTAAAATTCTGTATGTATGGCTTGAAAACGATCAGAAACTTCATAAATAAGTGTACACGTCTACTGTACATGCCCAAAATCAACTTCTGTCACTGAAATAAAGCTAAATTTGGGAGTGGGTAGCGTAGTGGTAATGTCGTGGACTTTGGTGCGGCAGACCTGGGTACGAGTCCCCGACACGACATTCACGTGAACCACTGAGGACCCTTGGCAGCGGGTAAGAGCAACCCACTACTCCTGCTTACTACTTCATCCATCTCAGGTTCAACCTGAGATGGATGAAGGTCCATCTCATGAGATGGTTCAAGGTTCATGAGATGGATGAAAATGCAGATAATGAATTTCCTAATTGGCTCAATAATTGGGATTAATAAAGTATATAAAAAATTTAACTTTTAACATGGTATTAATAATTACAGTTATTTATGCAATAATTAAAGAAAATCGATGTTTTAATTTCAGATTAATCTTTTTGCAATAATGCATTAATTTTGATAGCTCTAAACCCCTAAATTTATTTGATAAATGTTGGCTTTTTTTTTTTTTTTTTTTACAATGGTATGAATACCCTCTAGAATTATCCTGCAACCCCCAGTTTGGGAACCATTGATGTAGAAGATAATCAAAATGAAGGCAGTTGGTGTGTCCAGACTTTTGACTGCTACTGTATATATAATTCTTTGAACAGCACCAGATTTTAATCCCATAATCCTGATTTAGGTTAAAGGACTGCAAAATGACTGAAGAGTGGGTTAAACATCTGACCTTCGGTCTCAAGTTCCCGTTCTCTCCTCTGCGAGATCTGGACCTGAGTAACAACGACCTGAAAGATTCAGGAGTTCAGATTCTGTGTGATGGTCTGTCAAATCAGAGCTGCAGACTCCAGATCCTGAGGTACCTACACCAGAATCTAATCTTCCTCCTGTAACAGAGCCCCACAACACCCGAACTGTTCATCATTGACAGTTTTACTACACATCACCTGTGATGAAGCTCTGCAGAGATACTCTGACAAATATCACTCTTTTCTCAGGATGTCTGGGTGTATGGTGACAGAGGAAGGCTGTGGTCATCTGGTGTCGGCTCTACGGGCCAATCCCTCCCACCTGACCGAGCTGGACCTGAGCTACAACCATCCACGGGAATCAGGGGTAAAGATGCTGACTGGGCTCAAAGAAGATCCACAATACAAACTCAGCAAACTTAAGTAATCACAATATTACTCCTGTCTGATTCACTGTATGCTAGACAGTAGAGTGTTTTCACCTCTGATCTGAAAGTCTTCATTTCTGATGACTGGTGAGTTTGATGTTAAACATCTGGAGAGGATGGAACAAACATTCAGTATTGATCACTTTTAGTTCAGTCACCATGAATATAAAAGAGATTTTCAACAATTATGCCTCTAACACTCCTCTTTTTCCACAGTTTTGATGGTGGTGGAGATCATCGGTTGAAACCAGGATTTAAAAAATGTAAGTATGACCATAAATTTGCTAAGTATACACTAAGTTAACAAAAATTTTATACTGTACATTATTTAATTTACCTCAAAATAACCAATGGAAAATGAATAATATTTTTCCTGGAAGAGATTTTATAAATGGCAGTATAATACTATTGATAATAAAGATCTGAAATGTTCAGACCAACTGGGCTGTTTAAAGCAACAGTATGCTGGATTTAGTGGCATCTAGTGGTGAAATTGAAGATTGCAGCTCTAGATGCAGAATGCCTCTCACTTCATCCTTCCCTTTGAAGAGAGTCAGGGGCTGGTCTGGAAAATATTTGATGGGAGGGTTAAGGAATTCAGGCATAATGAAATCATTACACAGTAGGCCAGTGAAATCTTTTTATAAATAAAAGTCTAAATTAGAATAAATACCTGACCATTACAACTAAAAACAAACAGCTAATAATATTTTTGATCAACATTTGTTTACTTTGGTTTTAATCACTGCTGCACAAATACCTTAATATGAAAGAGAAAACAAACTGAATCATTGGTTGTTTAACTTTACATGGTCATAACATCTGACAATTTTACACTTTTTACATCCTATTAAATGTTAACAGTTTACATAGACACATTGTCCTCTACATCGGCAGTTAGAGAGATCAAACTGTATGAAAAGAGCATTAGAGAGAAGATGGTCATGTTGATGTAGAACAGCTATTACAGTTTTTCTAATTGTAAACACTTTTTTGAAATGTCCCCACTTTTTCCACTTTACACTACCCATACTCAAACTACTTTCCCAACCTCTGCTTTTGCTGCAAAAGGAAGTTATTGACTCAAAACAGCATCACCTGGCCTCAAAAAGTGACACTATTGTCAAATCATGCCCCAAGCACAGCAAAATGTAGAACACTACAGAGCAATCAGGAAACACTAGAAGGAAGAAAGGAAAACAGAGTTCTCAGAACATCATGCTGTCAAAATGTTTTTTTTTTTTTAATTTACATCAGGCAAAATGCATCATGTCACAACACAGAGAACTCATAATATAAAGTACTAGAAAAGCACTCGGAGAGCACAGACCTCTGCCAAGCAGATCTCACAGTGATAAAGAATCCTTATAAAGATCTAGAAGGTGATCTGGATCATCACCAAAATGTAATGGGTTGTTCTTGGCTAAGGCTCATGGCTGATGAAAATTTCAGGTCAATCCGTCCAGAACTTTTTCCATAAAGTTGCTGACAGACAGATAGACAAACCAGCGCTACCAAAAGCATAACCTCCTTGGTGGAGGTAATACTATAACATGGTCGTTCATAGTTGCATGGATTTCATCTGAAATGAAGGCTCTGCATCGCACCTAATTTTGCCCCTTCCACGTTCCCATCCTCGACCACCTCTGTGACCACCTCTTATGCAGACTCTTCCTCTCTGATTTTCTCTATCCATTGCAAAATCTTGACCTCTCACAGCTTCCTCAAGTGGTTTATATTGGTTCCCTCATCATCACCCAAAGGTGAAATCAATTTTGAGTCACTGTGTTTATCTGCTGACAACTGTGTCTTAGTTGTGATCAAAGTGTGCAGCATGTGTTCACCATTTTGCACAGCAAGTGCATCACAGTGCAAATGTGTTTGCAAGCAGTGTCTAGTGATGTGAAACGTGCTTTAGCTTTTAATCACAAGGGGACTGATTTGATACCTTGGTTTAGGCTTCTGAAAAATTGACTTTGAGAATGGGATTTAGTGTTTTAGCAATTGAGAAAAACTGTAAACTCCATCCCATGAGGGTCAATGTCCTGCAGGTTTTACAGTAGATGTTTCCCTGATTCAAATTGAATGAATGAAACAGCCAATCACATTCTACACAATGACCTAGCAATTATAATCGGGTATGTTGGAGCAGGGAAACATCTGGAGTTCGTGTTTAGCACAGACTGGTATTAAAAAGTAAACCAAAGTTGTGTAACATAAGCAGTCCACCCTGCAGGTGTGTATACTGTAACTCTGCGAATATAACTCATTATTGCATTTTCATTAATCAATCAATCGATCAATTAACCAACCAACCAACCAACAATCAATCAACCAATCAACCAACCAACCAACAATCAATCACTCAGTCAATCAACCAACCAATCGACTCATTATTTGTGAAGCACTTTTCTAGCTCAACTTGCTTGAGTTGCTCCAGTTCAAGTAAATAGATAAACATGAGGTTAAGTGCAGACGGACAAAGAGGAAACTCCATCAGAGGAGCCGTCTGCACCGGAGACGGCACAGCAACTGCAACCGCAACCGCAGGGGCAGAGGCCCAGGCATCCAGAGAAGGTCTGGCTGGAACACAAACGTCCACCAAGTCACCAGCAGCACTGCACCCAGTCCACCACAGGCACCCGCCACCCCAGATACAGATGGCTCCCACAAAGGAAACACTAGAGGCACCCAAGGACCCAGGATCAATAAAAATAAATATAAGAGCATTGAATAAATACATAAATTCATTTAAACTTTGAATCAAAACAGCTGAAATGGCCATACAGTAATAAAAGGCAAAAGACTAAAAATAATAAATTAGAAAATATTAGATTAACCAGAACAGTAAAAACAAACTAAAAGCCAACTAAACAGTGGGTCTTGAGCCTACTCTTAAAGACATGAACGTTCTCTGCACCCTTGTGGTCCTTTGGCAGAGTTCCACAGACCAGGGTTGCAACACTGGAACGACGCCTCGCCGTGTGCGCATGTCCTGAATGACCAAAAGCCTGCTGCCAGGGGACCGCAGGGGTTCATAAGGTAAAAGGAATTCTGAGAGATAAGAAGGCTCAAGACCATTAAGACATTTAAAAACCATTAAAAGGACCTTAAAATCAATCCTGAGACACGAAGGGAGCAAATGCGGTGATCCTAAAATTGGTGTGATATGGGCCCACCTCCTGGTCTTTGTCAGGACACGTGCTGCTGAATTTTGCAAGAGTTGTAAACCTAGAAATTACATTGTAGAAATATTTCTTTTATATTTTACATCTGTACGTATGTACACTATATTGCCAAAAGTATTTGCTTACCCATCCAGATTATGGGAATCAGGTTTTCCAATCACTTCCATGGCCACAGGTGTATAAATGAAGCAGCTCGGCATGCAGACTGTTTTTACAAACATTTGTGAAAGAATGTGTCGCTCTCAGGAGCTCAATGAATGCCAGTGTGGAACTGTGATAGGATGCCACCTGTGCAACAAATCCAGTCATGAAATGTCCTCACTCCTAAATATTCCACAGTCAACTGTCAGCCAAATTATTAGAAAATGGAAGTGTTTGGGAACAACAGCAACTCAGCCATGAAGTGGTCGGCCACGTAAACTGACGGAGCGGGTCAGCAGATACTGAAGTGCATGGTGTGAAAAGGTGGCCAACTTTCTGCAGATTCAATCACTACAAACCTCCAAACTTCATGTGCCCTTCAGATCAGCTCAAGAACAGTGACAGAGAGCTTCATGGAATGGGTTTCCATGGCAATCAGCTGCATCCATCCATCCATATATCGTTGGGTGGAGAGGGGAGGCTGGCTTGGAGTGGGGGGGGGTGATCTGTGTGGGGGTGGGTTGGTGGTTGCAGGCTTTTTGACTGCACTGTACAAGTTTGGTGGAGGGAGGATTATGGTGTGGGGTGTTTTTCAGGAGCTGGGCTTTGCCCCTTAGTTCCAGTGAAAGGAACTCTGAATGCTTCAGCATACCAAGACATTTTGGACAATTCCACCCCAACTTTGTGGGAACAGTTTGGAGCTGGCCCCTTCCTCTTCCAACATGACTGTGCACCAGTGCACAAAGCAGGTCCATAAAGACCTGGATGGTGTGTAGAGTCTGGTGTGGAGGAACTGGACTGTGGCCTGCACAGATCCTGACCTCAACTTGATAGAACACCTTTGGGATGAATTAGAGCGGAGACTGAGAGCCAGACCTTCTCTCCAACATATGTGTACTTCTAGGAAGAATGGTAAAAAATTTTCCAATAAACACACTCCTAAACCTTGTGGACAGTCTTCCCAGAAAAGTTTAAGCTGTTCCAGCTGCAAAGGTGGACCAACCTATATTGAACCCTATGGATTAGGAATGGGATGTCACTTAAGTTCATATGTGAGTTAAGGCAGGTTAGACAATACTTTTGGCAATATAGTGTATTCCTTTGTGTTTTCTTTTTTCCCTCCCTTGTATTTTACATTTTTGTTTCTGTTCTTCCTGTTGTTCCTTAATTGTGAATTAAGTGCCTGGCTTGAACTTCATTTTCCCTGAAGGAACTTCCTAAGGGGGATTTCAAAGAGGGTAAAATTCTCAGTAATTTACACTTGATATGATCCAAATAGCATCAAGTGTTTTTATTTTTTACCTCCAGATGCCTGTGAGTTGACGTTCAACCCAAACACAGCCCACAAGAACCTGGTTCTCTCGGACGGGAACAGAAAGGTGACCTGGGTGGAAGCGGAGCAGCCATATCCTCGTCACACAGAAAGGTTCGATTCCCGCCTGCAGGTGCTGTGTGAACAGGGCCTTCACGAGAGATGCTACTTTGAGGTGGAGAAGGACGAACCCTTCAGCATCGGGTTGGCATATAAAAGCATTGTCAGGAAGGGGGAGGGTGACGACTGCAAGCTGGGGCGCAATGACAAATCCTGGTCTCTGAAATGTGCTGATGATGGTTGCTATGCTCGACATGGTGATCAGGAGATCCGTATTACATCTATATGTTCACGCTCCAGTCGTGTAGGAGTGTATTTGGATTGGGAAGCTGGTGTTCTGTCCTTTTACAAAGCTTCCTCTGACAGTCTCACCCGGCTTCACACCTTCCATGCAAACTTCAGTGAGGCTCTCCACCCTGCTGTTGAACTTCACCCTCACACATCTGCTGCCTTCTGTCAGCTGACGTGAACAAACTTCACTGAATTCATTAAAGTTGAGCAGATAAAAATGCAGATTTGCACAAACATTATCCAACATCCAGCAGCTTCAACTTGTCCAAAATGCTGCAGACCGCTTTTTGACAAGCGCCTCCAGACACACCCACGTCACCCCGGTTCCCTCCTCCCTGCACTGGCTCCCAGTTCACGACCACATCGAGTTTAAGTTGTTGCTCTAAACCTTCTGAGCTCACAATTGGCGCATTTTCGTCACATTGACGTTGTATCCTCCAGCTGTCCTGATGAAGAACAGACCTTGGTATCAGGTTTCAGACATGATCGGTTTCAAGGATGTTAATCCCCGGTTTCGTGTGGGTGAAAGGGGGGATTTCTGAAAAATGTTTGCGATTTTATTGCAGTTTGTCACCGTGGGGACGGTCCCTTAGGTTAGCTAGGACCAGAAAAGCAAGCAGTGTGTTTAGTAGTGTTTGCACGGCAGCAGCAATAATAATCACTTTAATAACAAGCAACTTATCGTTCTTATGAAGCATCAATGAGTATGAAGCAGAGAGCAGGACAAGATGTGTGCATCTTAAACTGACCATCTGGACTGGAAGGTCCATTTGCTATGTGGCGTGTAGAATATGAGACAGATCCGATGGAAACAGCAGAAGAGCTTCATTTTTCTCAACAACTCAAAGGCTTCGTTTGATTCATAAAGAAATCTGGACTTGTTCCCATTTAGGTTTAAGCAAAAGATTGTTTTCAGCATCAGCTCTTAACAGTAGGGCTGGGATGATGCGTCAACATAATCTGTTACGTCGACACAAAAAATATCTTGACGCAAAATATGCGTGTTAATGCATCTTCGGACCAAAACAAAGATGGCAGCGCCATCTCTAACGCGAGTGGCTCCTCCGAGTTTTCAAACTGTAAGGCAGTGAATTCCCACACTCGTTCATCGTATGTATGGGGACGGTAGGGAGGGTGAAACTGAAGCCTCATGAGGCAATGAGATACAACTTCGGTGAGGTCGTCGCCATGTCTTTTAGACATGCGAGACCTGTTTGAGATGGTCAGCATGAAGCATGAGCTCCATCTCCTGGTTGTGGGTGTGTACTGCAGCTGATGGAAGTGCTGCCGGCAGCTGTCCCGTCTCTTCCCCTGCCAAAGTTCAGATATTCCAACTGTGGCGTCTGCGTCTGCCGCCCATGACGCGCGTAACGTGCTTCAAACGCTCAAACGTGCGCAATGCGCCGCAGGGTTTTCGACGCCTCGTCGACACACGTCGGCCATTGACTTTGCATGTAAACCTGACCCCCTTGACGCCCAAATCACGTTTGGTGTGTACGCAGGGTTACCCCCTTTTCCACTGGCTAAAAAACCAGAACAATCGGCTTTTAATGGCAGTGGGAAAGTCAAATGACTCTGCAGGCGACGCGGGTTAAAACTGCCTTCAGTCGGCTTCGATCGGCATGCAGCGGGAACACCAGACCTGGGTTGACCCATGAATTTGACGTGATGATGTTGGACGGTACGTGCCTACATTGTGACATCGCGCCAGTCGTGTCACATATAAAGAACAAAAATAACTCTGCTTCAGCCACAAATTCATGTCGTCTGCGTCCCATCTGAGCTAGAAAATCATCTACTGGTTTTCCTCCATTTTAATGACGGTCAAAGGTGCAACAAGAAAGCACGTTGACTACAGACTGACTTCTCTCCATTGTTTACTTTCCTGATTTCTGCCGCATGGCTGACATCATCAATGTTAACCCAGTATCCCAGTGTGATGACGTCACCCCACATGCAGGGGTGGAGACAGAGGCCACGCAGCTGGCCAGCAGGTGGTCAGGATAAAAGTGCAGATGATCGGGTCGATGCGCGTTTGAAAAACCCGTGTGAACCCACTTGTTTCTGTGGGAAAGCAGCTTTACTTAGTAGCTATATAATAAAAGTTACGTTCTCAACATTGTGTTAGTGTTTTATCTGTCGGTAGTATCCTGGAATCACTTCTGGGATAAATAAAGTAATTTTCATTTCATTTCCAAGTGATTGGAACCCGTATTAAACATTGACAGATTGAAAATGAAGATGCACTTTTTCAGGAAACTAGATCCATGTTCAAATGTTAAATACTGAATGTTTATTTAGCTTCATTATTCTTTTTTATTGGAAAACACTTCATGTATTAGTTTAAAGCCCCAGGTTGACATCACTATATTATTTCAATAACTCACAAGTATTTTAGGTGACTTTTAAAATTATTTTCATGTAAATGAAAGAATTAAAAGATGCACTTTTTTTAGTCAGCTGTGTTTTTAACATAATTCTTATATTCTGTTAGTTCAGGAAAGACTCCATGACAGTCTGTCTGCTCCTACTGCCTTTTTTATTCATGCTCTTTTTGAATTTCAGATATGCATAAATTGTTGTCAGTCAATCTATGGGGGGATAATTGATAATCGAATCGAACTGAAAAAGTGAATTGTTAGATTAATCGATGCGTCGAAAAAAATAACCGATAGATTAATCGTTGAAAAAATAATTGTTTATCCGAGCCCCACTTAACAGAGAATCCTGGTTAGTCTGGTTGGACCAGTTTACCATCAGTTGTCTGACTGGTAAACTACTGTCGTCTTTACATTTGATACTTTTTATGGTTTATATGGATACCGTGTGAAGTGTACAGGTGTGAATAAATATTATCTTTTATTGCTTATTTGTTGGGAAAGTATCTTGCTCATCCTCAGTGACTACATTTCATATTCTCCCAGACTTCTGCAAGGATTCATCATTAGTAGGATAAGAGATACACATAATTGAGTATATTCACCTTCCCTCCATGCATAATCTGGTCACTGCTTGTTGTTCCTGTTTTAATCTGTTGGTCACTTTTCTCCATGTTACTCACGTGGTTGAAATTGCTCTGTTGAGTAAAATGAAAATGGAATGAATGAAAAAATAATTCATTAATCCCATGAGAGGATATATTTTATAATGGGTCAAAATAAGAAGGCCATAAGAAATTATTCAGACCAGGTGGTATAAATAACACCCCATAATTTTCTCAATGACACAAAAAATCTGCTCCAGATAAAAATCCACCTGAAACCTGATTGAATCTCACAAACACGACTGGACCGGAACATAGTTTAACATAGTTCCAACATTCAGCATCATTTAGCCTTCGTTATGTGAGATGTCTGTGTGTGTAGTCACAGTTTACATAGATATGCTAACTTCTGTCTTTGTGTGTTAAATGTGTGTATTAAAGATAGATGCCTAGATTAAGATGTTAGCAGTAAATTGCATGTTAATAATACTGTATTCTGTTTTGTGCAGCTGGAAATTGTTGCTTAAGTTTTTGGTTACATGAATAATCCACCATGTAAAAACATTTAAAAAACCACAAAAAAAAAAAAAAAACCTGACAAAAAAAAGAAAAAAAAAAAAGAAAATCCCCAAAACAATAATAAAAAAAGAAAAAACAGAAAAAAAAAAGTTGTGTACATGTATAAAATGTATTTTAGTTAAAAGGGTTATTGTTGTTTGTGGACGTTTAGTTTAGTTTTTGTTTCTCTTTTGTTTCTGGTCTTTGAATCTTAACACATTAGTTATCTTTACTATACCAATTTCAATTTATTTGCATGACGAGACAGTGCTTACATTGCCAAAGCACATAACAATACAATAATATCAAACATATATAATATTAAACAAATATACAATATCAAACAATATCATTCAAAAACAGATTGTTTTGATAGAAAAAAAGTATTTAAAGGGGAAAAAAAGTTAGGGGGTTTTTCGGGGGTCACCCCTCAGTGGGGGGGAGGAACACCAAAGCCCCCTTTTTGAGGATTGGAGAGAGAGAGGGGGAGAAGGAAAAAAAAAAAAAAATAAAATTTATATATATAAATAAATAATTTAAAAAAAAAAAATTTATTAAAAATAATTATATCCTAAACCTTTTTTCCAGTGGTATAGGGCGCAATAGCATATAAAAAAAACAAAAAAGGGGGGCTTTCTGAGAGAGAAAAGAAGAAAAAAAAAAAAGAAAAAAAAAAAATGGGAGAAAAAGGTTTTTTTTTGTTGTTTTGTTTTTGGAGGGGAGAGAAGAGAGAAAAACAGACGACAAAAAAGGAGGAAGAAGAAAAAAAAAGAAAAAAAAGAAAAAGAAAAAAAAAAGAAAATTTTTGGACAACGTGTAATATATCTCTCTATTATTAAAGCAAAATAAGCAGAAAGCAACATGTTATATTTGTGTACTTCAGAGTTCTGTAGGCTTTTATATGTTAACCTTGTTCATGGACGTTATCAAAAGTTTCCTGAGTGCTTTTATTAATTATTCTTTGTTTTAATCTCTTTTAATAGATTCTTTCACTGTATTATATATCAACTAATGCATAAATAAGATTTCTTTTTTTTTACTCAGTTATGTTACCTTTGTTTGCAGGTCACACAGAGATTTTTTTTATCAGTTTACATCCACTAAACTGGTATGAATAAATAAATTAAACAAGCAATTAATGATGTTCTTAACAATTTGCGATAAGCTACAATTAAAGTTTCATCACTGACAAATATTCTAGTAAGTTATGTTTTTGGATTCAAACAACACACTTTATGATGCATTTATCATTAATCATTAATCATTTATCATCACCTTATCTACAGGTTCACTAAAAAAGTTTCTCTATTTTCCATTAATGACACATTGTGATTCTGCCTTATGTATGAAACGTTAGATAAGTAAATAAGCATTTTCTCATGTATTTTGTTTATGCTGCACTAATGAGATTGAATCCCATCTTACGTCACTTTTCATTTTCATCAAGATCAGTGAAAATGGATTTGAGGGGTTATTTAGGAATGTAGATTTTGATTTGCATGCAGGCAAAAAGATTTGTGTTGATTTTATGCGACTTGTTAAGATAAAAGTGTGACTTCAGGATCAGAAAAAGAAAAACTGATCATTTTTATTTCAAATCCAGTTGATGTGATTTATTTTCATTTAAATGTACATTGATTTCATTTTTCTGCTTTATTGCATGTGTTGTTTTTTGCGCTGTATTTTCTGTCTTTCTACCACTATAACGTCAGTCAATAAAGTATAAAATCCTGAAATTTAAAGATTCTTTCATTTGTTTTGTCTATTGTGTCATGTCACAATTGTAATTAAATACAAGTGTGAAAGTTTTGCTGTTAATGGTTTAACAGGAAAACTTTAACACTTGTGTTGAAAGATTCCTTTTTCTTTTTTAAAAACAAATTACGCAAAAAAAGAGAGAGAAAAAAAACAATCAAAAGTACTATATATATAGTACACATTATATAACACAAAAAGATCCCATATATTCACACTGTACATACTTACATGCAAGAGAAAATCATTATTTTAAGTCCTCAACTCTAATCAGTATTTTTGGAAAATGAAATTACATGTTAATTGAACATTAGACGTGATTTAGTAACAATTTGTGTTTAAGCCTCTTTAGAAATTGACAGCTAGCCAACTTCTTGTGTGCGGTCTTTGCACCACGTGATCGCCTCTTTTTTTAATTAGGAGGAACCTCTGTATAAATGGATATTAGATTATTTTTGGCTTGCCTAATAAATAACATTATTTATGTTCCATTGTGATGAACTGGGGCGACATCATGGTAATATGCAATAATGTGACCCTATTCATCTGCAGGGTCTCTCGGACCAGAACAGTCGGTTTTATTCTTAATTCCAAACTTTTTTTTTTCATATAAAATATGAATCCTGGCTTTTTAAATGAAAAAACATCTTTAACAAGAATCTTATTTAAGCTATTAAAACAATAGTCAGTAAAATATATAATTCATTTTTATTAAATCATAATTATTATTACTTTACTTTATTGTTACAACAATTCAAAGTGCTTTACATAAATTACTAAAAGCATTACACGGGGTGCATGAAGAAAAGATAAAAAGTGATCAGAAATTAAAACCAAAAGAGAACATTGGGTCGTAGAAGGGGCAGATTTGAACTATTTAATGAAACTTTATTTTAAATGCAGTTGAGAACAGGTGGGTCTTTAACCTGGATTTAAATAAACTAAGGGTTTCAGCTTATATGAAGCTTTCTGGGAGTTTGTTCCAGACATGTGGAGCATAGAAGCTGAACGCAGCTTCTCCATGTCTGGTTCTGACTCGGAACTGATAAAAGACCGGATCCAGATGACCTGAGGAGTCTGGTGGGTTCATACTGGGTCAAGAGGTCACTGATGACATTTTATGTCCCTCCAGCTTTTAAAAGAAAATGGTGAAGATCCATTTTTATATGAATGGACTATAAGGTGTTTAAAGAAAAAAATCTAATGAGACTTTTCAAAGTGAGTATTTGGTCTTTTTATTTGACAATATCTGAAAAAAATGATGAAATGTGACTAAATTATCAGAAGAGCCTTAAAGATTTCTAAGCAGACTTTGAAGTCCTAAAGGTAACTTAAAATAAAAACAACCCATCAAAACAAGGTTTACAGTTATATATTGCTGACTGAGCTCACGTCCTGATTTTGCACCATGATAATTTTTTGGTCAAGCAGTGTTTTTGGTTATAATTCTGGGGTAAACTGCAAGTTTTAGTGCCCAATATTTCCTCTTGTGTCAACCTTCTCTTCCTAGAAATGCACGGAAACAATATATCTGAGGATGAAAGTGGGGGGGGGGGGGGAGAAAGTATTAAAAAAGAAAAAAATTCTCCCTGGTGTCTCTTTATTTTTTTAAATTTTTAAAAATATAAAAAAAAAAAAAAAAAGGAAAAAAAAAAAAGAAAGAAAGAGAAAAAACTAAAATCTCCAAAAAAAAAAAAAAAAAAAAAAAAAAAAATTTTAACAAAAAAAAAAAAAAAAAAAAAAAATTTTAGTGGAAATTCATAATCTCTGCATTTATAATCCCTCTTAAAAGCACCACCAGCAGCCATATTCTTTTTAGATCAGTTTACTTACTGCATACATCCCTCTATCCATTCTCTACTGTATCCTGTTTACGGTTGTGGAGAGCCGGAGCTTAGCTGTCATTAGGTGAGAGGCGGGTGAGCACATAATGCACACAAACAATAGTAAAAGTACATAAAAAGGTCACAATTTTGAAAAGAAAAACATTAATAGAGTAAAAGCATTTTGGTTTGTTTAATTGCTTTTCCGTTATATCTCTTTGTGATTTGAGTTTTACTGCAGGGACAGAATGAGGAAGGAGGTTTCCCCCCCATCAGGAAACAGATGGTGAAAATGACAGTTTTATGTTGCAGTCTGATGAAAGTTACACCAACTCACCTCACCACAACATACAGCACAAACTAAGGTCATGGTGTAACAGTAATACAGTAAACACAACAGACATACAATATATCAGATAAGACAATCTAGCTAGAAGCTGAACAAGGAAACGGATAAATACAAAAAGTACACAAACCAGGTAAAGATATAAAGTGATTGTTATGGTGTAAAGAAGTAGATCACACTGTAAAGTGTCTATTACATTAAGTAACTGGTGCATCCTGAGTGCAAAAATATCAATAAACCAGTAAGTACTGGTTGTTTCTCTGGGAATTCAGCTGTTAAATGTTTTCAGTGCTACATTTGAACAGAAACTGTGCTGTAAAAATGGGAATAAATTGTTTTTTTTCATTTTGTTTTTTGTGTGTGTGTTTTACTGAGAAAATTTGCAGTGTATAATAAAATCAAATGTCGATGGCAAAACTTGTTTCTATTGATGTGTGATTGCTTCACTAGAACAGCTGTTATATGTTTATTTTCTTAGAATGAGTCATTTGTACTTGTTGCCGATGCACATACATGGAGGCTGCCATATTCGTGCCACCATTTTTACTACGGTGTCCCTGAGTGGACAAAATGTGTGTGAAGTGAGAACCCTCTGAACTTTAAAACTGCTGTACCAGCTTTGATGGGAGTTAGAGACTGTTTGGGATCAGTAATATCTTAAAGGAATAGTTCACCCTCAGAATGATTTAACTTTATTTTCCACTTACCCTGATGGTGAGCAAGACTCTGGACCACTTTTTTAATATGTCAAATGCAGCCGGAGATCAGGGCGACTTCTTGTTTCCCCCCAATAGAGTTCACCAGGGTCCGAGCCAAAAAGGTCCATAAAAGTCCACAAAAACTTGTCAATATTCCTCCATACTGCTCGTCCCATGTAATCCAAGTGTCCTGAGTGGGTGGCGTCCAGAATTTACTTGAAACTACGGCATTCAGTAGATTTTTAGAGTCTAAAAAGGAGTATTGTTTACGTCCATAAGGCGCGCACATGCGCGGTCACGAAACTACGGCGTTCAGAGCCTACTCTGCCAATAATGCAAGCGTAGAAGAAGAAATTCACTGTTTACATTGTGGTAAGAGCGCAAGAGCTCTAAACAAACCGGGACAAACAGAGGAGGGGTTGGATATTGATCTAAAAGAAAGAGAGAAAAAGAGAACGCCAGTCTCGTCTGCCGTGGCTTCCGTAGTTTCATGAATGCGCATCGGCGTGCTTGCTGGGCATGCAATGGAGTATTGTTTAGACTCTAAAAATATACTAAATGACGTTGTTTCTAGTAAATTCTGGACGCTACCCACTCAGGGCACTTGGACTACATGGGACGAGCAGTATGGAGGAATATTGACAAGTTTTTGTGGACTTTTATGGACCTTTTTGGCTCGGACCCTGGCGAACTCCATTGTGGGGGAACGAGAAGTCGCCCTGATCTCCGGCTGCATTTGACATATTAAAAAAGTGGTCCAGAGTCTTGCTCACCATCAGGGTAAGTGGAAAATAAAGTTAAATCCTTCTGAGGGTGAACTATTCCTTTAAGAAACATTAGTCACTCATAGTACAGTCATAGTTACACCTGAGACCACTGGATCCACTCACAGATGAAAACATCTTTATGTCTGGGAGAATTTTGGCCACTAATGGCCACCGTACATTCACAACATTGCTTGTAATATGAGGTCATTTGAAAGTCAACCAATCTTGACCACTAGATGTCAGTAATTCTTATGCGTTGTGCCTTTAAAGGAATAGTTTGACATTTTCTGTTGTCTTGAAGTGACAGAAATTGTCCAGTGAATGAGTAGGAGAACATTTTTCAGCTTTGTGTTGTCTGCGATATCAGGCATAACATCTTGGTTCATAAACGTGGTTGAATGAAAGTTTTTTCATACTGTAAAAGGAAAATGTCAAATGACTCAGTTTGTTTGTTGCTTCATGTGACTGGATTTACATTTGTACACAGCGTATAATTATGTTTTGAATATTTCTGAGGATAAATCCTGATAATGAACTGTGATGAAATCTGAGTTTGATCCATTTTGTTGAAGAATTTTAAATGTGATTTTTATAGTCATAATAAAGCTGTTAAAATCCTTATAAAGACACATATTCATGTTAATGCAGAGCAAAAATAAACCCATCAAATCGTTTTTTAGACCAAACCAGGCTGTATAGTGAAGATCATCATTGTTAGTCCACCTCGTCGTCCAGATGAACGCTTCACTGGTTTGGCTGACGGTAACGGGTGTGGCAGCCTGGCCGCCTCGCGTCCCAGCTGTCACCCCCCTGACCCACTGATGAGGGTGGGGCGTCACCACCAGGCTGCACAATAAAGACAAGTTCAACAAAAGAAGATGGAGAAAAGGACGCAGGTGGGATCCACGTAGAGCATAATATCACCGAGTGCACTTGAGATTTGAGATGGCTTATTAATGAAGTTTTTGTTAGACAAAGAGAATAAAACCAGACCAGCATCTTACTGGGACGTTCTCAAGCAGAGAAAATGTTTAACCAAAAGAACAACATCTAACACAACTTCATCAAATATTCATGCCACTAATGGAGCAGAATTATTTATTTATCCTTCCATTATAACCATTCATTATCACTTAATTATTATTTATGACTTTAAATCACAATGAAATGATGTTTCGCAGGCTTTCGTAACAAAAAACATGTTTTTGATATTTAAAATACTTCCATTAATAAAACCACTGGAGGTTTAAGCAGCACTGAGTGAAGTTTCTACAGCTTGACTTGAGATGTTAGCAAGCAATAACCTGAACGATTACGTCTGATTTGATGTGTAAATTTCTGTTTGAAAAGTGGAGGATCTGTCACCCTTAAGTCTAAATGATTTAATTGTCTGTTGCACTCTTATCTGCACTGCTGCTGTCAGCAGTTAACTCATCAGAGTTGTCTTGAAAAGGTGCCTTTTCTCTGCAGTGACTTAAAACAGCCTCATTTTCTCCCCTTTGTCCTCCTCATCCTCCTCTGCTGCTTCAGCAGCTGTTATGCAAGAAAAAAAGGAAAAAGAGAAAGAGAAAAGGGAGGACAAGACTGACTGATTTAAAAGGGGGAGAAAAAACCAGGACTGATGAGGATCTGGTCAGGAGCAAAGAAAAACCAGTGATCATTGGGAGGGAGCAATCAAGGTTCAAAATGGGACCAGAGACCTGAACATTAATAAAAGCTGAACTGAAAACCAAAAACCAAACTGAGGAAATAAAACTAGAAACAGAAAACTAACTAGATCCGGAACAAAAACAGAACTAAATCCCACAGATCATGTTCCACATTGGTTCACCCCTGTTTCAATTCATCTATGAAATGTCCTTTTCTTTTTCAAAGGAGACAAACTTTGTCATTACAGTGCATGTAAATATAATTTAGTCACTACAGTGAGTGGCAGATTAAGCATGAGTGTTTATGTCCACTGAAGTGTTTTATAAATACACCGTCTTCACCAATGAATATACGTGAAAACAGTTTTTAAGCTGGCTAAGATGACTTTTATTGTCCTGCGAGGGGAAATTTGTCTTGGGCAAAATAGATACAGCTGCATAACATAAAATAACAGATCATAGGAAAAACACCAATACAACAACAACAACAAAAAAATCAATAAATAAGAGAAATAAAACTATTAAAAAAAAAGCCAAGCTCTGGTCCAACACTATGCATAACATAAAGTGTGATGCAAAAAGGGCAAAACAAGAACCAATATCCTCCAATAGACATGAGCGGTCAGTGCAATACATTCTATAACAGACAACTGTAATTCTAAATGCTTATATTGTTTTAGGTAAATCTGAGGCTGTATCTTCAGGGGTTGGAGGGCTTGTTTAAGTTTAACAACTCAAAACAACATGTATGGATAAACAATTTTATTCTTATTTAAAGGACAACTGATTTTTGGCTAATTTTTCTCAGAGGCACCCTCTAACATCAGCGAATTCAGTCGTGTTGATATCCAGTTGCTAGCATGTGATGCTGTTCATAGAGTGAAACCCAGCTGTAACATGATGTTCCAGGCTGGAAAAAAAGTTGCAACGTATAGTTTCTCAGTCTCAGGATGTTGCTAAGCAACGACTCCTCCAGAAATGTACATAATAAATGTCACTGTGCCATCAAAATGTGTCAGAAACACATATTCTGAAAGGTACAATATGTAAGAATTACTGCCATCTAGTGGTAAAGACGGGTATTTGAAATAAATTATGTTATATGACTTCATATACCAAGCACTGTTGTGAATGTATGGTGGCCGTTAGTGGCCAAAATTCTCCCAGACATAAAAATGTTTTAATCTGTGAGTAGATCCAGTGGTCTCCGGTGTAACTATGACTATTTTTCTATGTCTTTTAAGGCATTACTGATCCCAAACAGTGCTTTAACTCCCATCAAACAAAGCTGGTAGAGTTCAGAGGGTTCTCACTTCACACACATTGTTTTGTCCATTCAGGGACACCGTAGTAAAAATGGTGGAATACCTATGGCAGCCTCCATATATGCCCCCCCCCCCAGCAAGTAAATATAAATGACTCATTCTAAGAAAATAAACACATAACAGCTATTCTAGTGCAGCTATTACACATCAATAGAAACACAGTTTTGAATTATATATCACATTTTTCTGCCACTGACCTTTGATTTTTTTTTTTTTAACATACTGTACCTTTAAAGGTACAGTATGGGCCAGAAAAGGTCCAGAAAGAGACACATTTCTGCTTTAAACAGCAGCCAACACCTGACAGTACAGTTTGTGTAAAGCCAATGTTTACAACTATTTAATAATTACATCATTCAAGAAATGTTTTCCCGTCAATATATTTTCTTTCGTAAAAATAGATTCTTACCAATTTTACAACTTAGAATAACATAAATGTGTCCATATTTAAAATGTCTCAAAAGGATTCAAATAAGATTAAATTGTTGAAAATCCAGTGGATTATTGTTTAATTAATTAGTAAATAGCAATGTAATTTGTCTTCAGAGAGTAACGCTGCAGTAATCTGTCCCAATTCCACTGGAGAGATTGAAGTAATCTCCTACATGACCAGCAGGGGGCGATGTAACACTATAACATCAGTCTCTTCTGGCCGGGTTTTGTCTTCTGATTAAAGCTTCATATTCACCAAACAAACAGCAAAGTGGCGACTGATTTGCAGAAAAACTGCGAGCAAATGCACCAGCTTACTCTTAAATTCTTGTGACAGGGACTTATAATTACGTGACAGTGGGTTGGGCCAAAATATATGTAAATATATATTTACTGTGGCGTAATTAGTAGTTTCTAAATACAGGCTGTCTGAAACAGTCATGAGGATAAAGCTGAAATTCAGGGAGCGCCAGACAAAAGACAAGAAAGGCGAGAGACGGTAGAGAGAGGTAGACAAAGAAGGGAGAGAGAGAGAGAGAGAGAGGGAGGGACGTTGTCATCACGTACAGCCGCGCAGAGGAGGGGGAGGGCGGGGGTGTTGAGCCGGTGTCTCCTCTCTGCTGCAGCGGCCATGCTGCTGTCCGCCGCCTGTCTCAGTGCATCCCGGTCCTCTGCAGGTGTAGCCTGCCTCCGCTGCATCCCTCCTACCCGGGTTAGCGGACCGGCCTGGACCGGGTCGGCTCGGTCGTAGCGGTTCAGCCCGCCTGGATCCGCCCGGATCCACCGGAACAGACCGGAACGCGACACAGGAGGGGGGAAGAGGAGAAAGCCTCCTTAGCAACAAACCGGTTTCACGGCATTATTGGTAGGTGCCTCCCTCTCTGTGTGCGCGTGTATGGGTGTGTGTGTGTGGGGGTGTGTGTGTGTGCGCCGCTGTCAGCACAGCTTAGCAGCGTCTGGGCGGATTGATGGATAAAGTCAATTCGTTTGTGAGATGAGGGGAGAGACAAACAGGTTTTATAATCGTGTCCTCTGCTGGCTCATGCTTTGCTCTTAGATACAGAAAAAAATCAAACCTCATTTGGTGGAAATTTTCCTCTCTGGAATTGCAGGAAAACCCAATTCCCCTCAAATTTAGTTGGAGTGTAAAACAGCCTCTTCTCATCAGACCTACAACAACTATATGGGGATAAAATATTAATAAAGCCTTTCTTATGCTGTATTCTTAAAACTGTACCATAATTGAATGCAATCGCATCCCAGTCACTTCAATGCTCCTCTGCAATTGGGAAGGCTGACTGTACCAGTTGTGTCATTTGTGTCTCATGATGATGGGGGGGGTCTGTTTAGTCAGGAACCCATGAGATTGTTCTTTCTTCTTGTTGTCAGGGATGGCGGGATGCTGAGGACCCTGGAAGACCAAGTTGTGTCCTGAGTCAGAAACCTCAAGATGGCCCGGATATGTAGGAGTCGTTGAATCAGGTCTAAAGCTGGATTTAAGGGTTGACCTGCTTTCTTCTTGCCTTCAAAGCTAGACGACCGAGGGTTATGGTGGGGTAACTGAGACCCCACGAAGGTTACTGAGAGGGCATCAGATCAGCAAAACCAGGTGGCCGACATTTTTCTAGGCTGGATTTAATCTTAAAATAGGAACCCGTCCCCATAATTTCAGTATTCCTGTTACGTCCATATCTTCTATGCATTGGAAACAAAGTGTTTTAGAAATCTTTATAGTGTCCTACAATCTTAATCTGACAGATCACTGTGAATCTCTGGTTTCTTTTTTTAGAGTCCCAACCATCTCACTTTTGTTTGAAATTTAAGGACAGTACCTCTTGACTACGACGTAATCTGATACTAACATGGATTCTCATTGGATTGAACCAGAGATGCTTGGGCTGATTTTAATGGACGTTGACTAGTCCACTGTTCATCTTACAGGTGTTTCATGAGGTCAACTGGTTAATAAGTAAAAAGGAGTCTAAAGGAGTTGGATTACAACTGGATTTTTGATACGTACTAACGTTTGAGGACTTGAACCAGATTTACAAACTTGTAAATTCAATGTTTGCTTTGAATGGCAATAACATTTTTTAATCTATAAAAACTATCTTCTGGTAGGTTTGTGAGGAATTGTTAAAGCTTATATCTGATATTTCTTGAACACACTCTGCTCTTGAACTGGATCTCTATATCGTCAGGATTAGACCGTTTTCTGCTTTTGGAATATGAATCTTTTTCTGGGACTCTGCTAGACTCTCTGGACCGTCAGCCACCATGTCTTTGAGTAAGACCCTTGAGTTGGAGCATTTTGACGAACGGGACAGGGTTCGCCGGGGACGCTCCACCCGGGCTAAGAGAGATGACTCCACCGGCAGTGGTGGAGCGTCCGGCCCTAGTTCCAGGGGCAGCAGCCTGGTTCCCAGTCCTGCTCACAGTGCCAACTGTAGCTACTACCGTACCCGCACCCTGCAGGCCCTCACCTCGGAGAAACGAGCCAAAAAGGTCCGGTTTTACCGCAATGGGGATCGGTACTTCAAAGGGCTGGTGTATGCTGTTTCCAGTGACCGGTTCCGGTCCTACGATGCCCTGCTGATGGAGCTCACGCGCTCACTGGCGGATAACCTGCATCTACCCCAAGGAGTCCGTACCATCTACACTATAGACGGCAGCAAGAAGATCACCAGCATGGACGAGCTAGTTGAAGGTAAGACTCCAGCTTCTTTTAGCTGAACTTTAGGCCGCACTAAGCTAGCTGTGTCCCAGTTTTTCTAGTTTTTATGTTAAGCTAAGTTAAGAACCTGCTAGCTGAACAGATGGGAGGATACTGGAGAGGTTACTGGATGATGTCACTGGAGGATCATTCACCAGCATATTTGAACTGCACAGGACTTCTACATCTGTGGGATGTGAAAAGTGAGGCAGGACAATAGCAGGAAAAACAACTGTGGTTGAGTAAGTTGCATCCAGGGTCCCTGATTTCTGCACCGCCTGCACTGGTTGCATCAACACCGCCTCTTGTAATGCACAGTGTTCATTTCAGACGGTGTACAGATCTCTTTTGAATTAAAATTAAACAGAAGCAGGATAAGGCAGCACTCATCATCATGCAAACATTTAACTAAAAGTTTCAGCCTAAAGCCTCATTTATTCTACTTTAATGAACATAAATGGATACGCCTGTGTCAGTTGCAAACGTCACCGTCGACATATGCAGGGTAGTTGGGTTGAACTTCCACCAGAGAGCAGCATATAGCTCAGAGTTTAGCTCTGAGTTCTGGCAGCAGTTTGGTTATCGTCAGGTAATGAACAGCGAAATCGTGACAGTTCCCATAAAGAAAATGTAAAAATGGCAGCGCAGCAGACAGCGGTTGTCTGTTTCTGGTTGGGCGATATATCGATACAAAAAAAATATATCGATATATCTTCAAATGAGAGATGGAATTGGACCATATCACATGTATCAAAATACATTCAATGTTTGAGGTTTGTTTTGTCTTTATATATAAATGCTGCCCTTACTAAGGTTTGTCATTTAATTTTTTTGTAATGTTCCTTATTTGCATATGTGAATTTGTTATACAGTTGGACAAGATTTACGTTTACATCTTGTTCTTTGAATAGCTGAGCACTATTTCATCCGGCTGGTTTATATAAAGCTACTTTTGACGTCATATTTGGCTTTGACTGTGACTAAACATTTGCTCTCACTTTGCGATAAATATATTGGGATATATATCGCATATTGATATTCAGTCTAATATATATTGGGATATACAGTAGGTACGGAAAGTATTCAGACCTCTTTAAACTTTTCACTCTTTGTTTCATTGCAGCCATTTGCTAAAATCAAGAAAGTTAATTTTACTTCTCATTAATGCTCACTCAGCACCCCATCTTGACAGAAAAAAACTGAAATGTAGAAATTTTTGCAAATTTATTAAAAAAGTAAAATGGAAGTATTTCATGGTCAGTATTCAGACCCTTTGCAGTGACACTCATATTTAACTCATATGCTGTCCATTTCTTCTGATCCTCCTTGAGATGGTTCTACTCCTTCTTTGGAGTCCGTTGTGTTTAATTAAACTGATTGGACTTGATTAGGAAAGGCACACACCTGTCTATATAAGACCTCACAGCTTACAGTGCATGTCAGAGCAAATGAGAATCATGAGGTGGAAGGAACTGTCCAAGGAGCTCAGAGACAGAATTGTGGTGAGACACAGATCTGGACAAGGTTACAAAAGAGTTTCTGCAGCACTAAAGGTTCCTAAGAGCACGGTGGCCTCCATAGTCCTTACATGGAAGAAGTTTGGGACGACCAGAACTCTTCCTAGACCCGGCCGTCCAGCCAAACTGAAAAATCGTGGGAGAAGAGCCTTGGTGAGAGTAAAGAAGAAGCCAAAGATCACTGTGGCTGAGCTCCAGAGATGCAGTAGGGAGATGGAGAAAGTTCCACAAAGTCAGTATCACTGCAGCCTCCACCAGTCGGGGCTTTATGGCAGAGTGGCCTGATGGAAGCCTCTCCTCAGTGCAGACATATGAAAGCCCGCATAGAGTTTGCCAAAAAACACATGAAGGACTCCCAGACTGTGAGAAATAAGATTCTCTGGTCTGATGAGACCAAGATTTAACTTTTTGGAGTTAATTCTAAGCGGTATGTGTGGAGAAAACCAGGCACTGCTCATCACCTGCCCAATACCATCCCAACAGTGAAACATGGTGGTGGCAGCATCATGCTATGGGGGTGTTTTTTCAGCTGCAGGGACAGCACGACTGGTTGCAATTGAAGGAAAGATGAATGCAGCCAAGAACGGATCCTTGAAGACAACCTCTTCCAGAGTCTCAGGACCTCAGACTGGACCGAAGGTTCACCTTCCAACAAGACAATGACCCTCACACACAGCTGAAATAACAAAGGAGTGGATCAGAACAATCTGGACCATTCTTGACTGGCCCAACCAGAGCTCTGACTTAAACCCTTCTAAGCATCTCTGGAGAGACCTGAAAATGGCTGTAAACCACCGTTCACCATCCAACCTGACAGAACCAGAGAGGATCTGCAAGGAAGAATGCAGAAGATCCCAAATCCAGGTGTGGAACACTTGTTGCATCATTTCCAAGTAAAACTCATGGCTGTACGACCTCAAAAGATGCTTCTACTCAGTACTGAGCAAAGGGTCTGAATACTTATACCATGTGATATTTCAGTTTTCTTTTTGAATAAATTTGCAAAAATTTGAGTGTGCATTAATGAGAAATAAAATCAACTTTTTTGATTTTGGCAAATGGCTGCAATAAAACAAAAAGCGAAAAGTTTAAAGGGGTCTGAATACTTTCGGTACCCACTGCATATCACATATCAATATTTTGTCTAAATATACAGCCATGGAAAAAATAAGAGAACACCCTTTTTTCTCATATTTCTTGGTCATTTTAATGCCTGGTACTACTATAAGTACATTTGTCTGGACAAATATAATAACAACAAAAATAGTTCATAAGAGTTTAATTTAAGAACGGGTATGTAGCCATTTTCCATGCTTTTCTTGATACGTGATTTTGTTTATTAAGGTCTTACATCAATAGCTATGGCATTGTACTGCCAAAAATGGTGCTTTTAGGTCAGTCTATATTTTCTTTTCTGTCTCTTTTAGTCACATGATTCTCACCACCGTTGGTACTCGATTGCATAGCCATTATTTTTGATGACAAGGGTGGTCTCTTAATTTTTTCCATTGCTGTATATTGGAATATATATCGCATATCGATAGTCAGTCTAAATACAGTATCAGGACAGGACTTTTGGACTTTTGGACAGACAGAGGGGACCGTCTGTATACGTTTAGGTCTGAAACTGATTATTTGACTTTCCTGATCATTCGCTGTCTGCAACCATAACCTGAATCATTTCAGATCTTTTAATAGAAAGTAATTGAGTGGCCAGATTAGCATTAGTATAAAGATTTTTCCATCCACGGAAAACCAGCTATGCAACATTATTTTGGCATTTTTTGGGAAAGCAGGTTTTATTTTCCTTTGTTGCTGGTCAAATCTCTGCTTTGTCCTCACAAACATTCCCTCAGCAGCTGTCCAGACCGACACTCATGTCAAGTCAATCGATCGTTTCCGTTTAAAAAGTGCTCGCTGTCTCTTCTTTCTCTCCTCTTTGCTTTTGTTACGCAAACACACTTGAATTATTTATTTCTGTGTACATCAAAAGCAGAATAAGAATCGTATAATCAATATGTTAACTCTTAAGGAAGCTCCATTGTTCCTACTTTCTGGTACTGGTTTGTATAAAAGTCTCAACATTCCCAGGTTAAACATTTCCCACCACTATTGAGGCACATTTCATCGGTAATCTCTCTGGTTTATAGTTTAAATGTTGCCTTCATGTCATGTGCTGCTTCCAGGATCCTTCATGTACAGGAGATGTTTGACAAATGGCTCAATGATTTTCCGCATCCAAATTTAAGTGAATTGAATAAGTTTTGGGTGATTTAGCAGCGTCTCTGATGCCTGGGCCGCTTGCTCATCCTTTCCTTGCCTGAGGTGATGCAGAGCAACATCACTTCTTCATCAATATTGATGTATGACTGGTTGCGATGTCCACTAATGAGCTTTAGAGGCAGGAAGCTGTTCAGCCGGAGATGCGCTAAAAGACAGATGCATCGCTTTCAAGCACTTAACACACAGAGCGGAGCATGACCGATCTAATCTGAGGGGCCAAAGAGGGAAACTTGTAATTTATTAAAACCGTACAGTCAAGATGCAGCAAGGGGAAAACATGGAGGCGTACATGAGTGAACTTTCCATCACCGCTAAATGCCACCGAGGTTAGATGAATGATAAACATGCTGCTGAGTGTTAAACGTGTCTAATTAGAGGCGAGTGGTGAGTGTAGGTGCAGATTTTTACCAGAAAACACGTAAAGTCAACCAGGAGGATGAACAGTGAAGTTTCAGAGCCGAGCTTCAGCAACTTGTTTTAAAACAGGTGCAGTTTTCTTTGTTTTTTAGGCCTGTGTGTGTGCGCGATCCTTTCATGCCACTATGACGTAGATTGTTCTCAGCTTTTTGCTCCCTGTTGATGTTCCTGCAGGTGATTGTCAGCTTTGCTTTCCAGCAGCACTGGAATGTTCTCTGTGCTTCTGTGCGGGGGCAGCAGTCGCCTGTTTCGGTGTATCTTTGTCTTTTCTTTTTACTTTATCTTCAAATTTTTATCCTTCCTTTTCTGAATCGTCTCTCTCCTCTTATCAAGTCCACTATTATAATGTAAAGCACAGTCAGGAAGGATTTAAAAACAAAATATCAAACGATAAAATTAATAGATAGAATAATAAAATAATAAAATAATAAAAGGAGCCTTTTATTCATAAAGCTTCCCTCCGCAAAGCAAATCTGTTTTCAACAAAGCAGCCAGAGCTTCTTTGCAAAATGGAAATAAATGGTTGGAGTTGAAGAGGGTAATTAACTATGTATCCATTTTATTGTAATTTCTTGTTCATTTTGTGAAGTTTTACTTTTCTTTTTTCCTTGTAACAGTTGCTCCTTCCCAACAATCTGGTGTTTTAGCATCTGCATGCCTTATTTCCTGTGTTTTACACTCAGTAAACTACTTAACTGTATCTTTTAGGGGTGCTGGTGTGGTATCCCCAAAGGTACAGCTATTATAAGTACCTGCTGTTGGGGGTATATGTCTTTGCGTTTTGTACCCTACAAAGAGCAGAATTGTTAAATTAGGGCGCAAGACGGCCCCCAGAAGTGCAATACTGGTCTTTATAAGGTACAAACTGCAAAAGTACAAATAAGTACACACTGTTGAGGGTAACACAGTGGTAGCTTTGACAGTACCATCACAGTGACAATTATACACCAAGAGTATGATTAGGTGCTTTATTTTCTGAGCATGTAACATGTCTAGATTATGTTTTATTTTTATTCATGCCTCTTTAAAGGTACACTGTGTAACCTTTGACCCAAATCTCAGCTTAATGTAAGTAATAATAGATGATTTCTGGGGTTAATATACAGCATTTGATGCATGTCAGCGCTCTGAGGGGGCTTCCCTCTTTAAAAAAATGACATTGTAACTTTGCAGGAGCGGATCCGTCTCTCTTGGATCATGTGGCCTGGAGCGCTTCGCTTTATGACTTGATGATTTCACTATTAGCTGATCAAAGTGGTCGGCAAACACGATTCCAAAACACGGATACAGACTTTTAATTTTGTTGCAGTTGTGTGGTCTGTGGGAAGTTACAGGTTTAGGGCCCCTAGTAGCCAAAAGTTACACAGTGTCCCTTTAACACACTTTTATTTATTGAGATGTCAAAAGCAACAGTGTGGATGGCGTTCCTATAATCTGTTAACTTGGAGCAGGTGGTAATATTGTTATTTCTACCCCATCCTGCCATCTTACATTTGGATCACATAACGTTTTGAAACAGTTTTTAAATAGAATATTTATTACCTGCGTTTTCATGAAATCGTTAGCTGCCACGTGAGCCACAAATTAACTCTTGCAAGCCGTGCGAGGCATGTGAACCACAATGATAGATGAAAAACCGTCTCCTGCAGAAGAAAACTAGGTTTTGGGTAAAGAAATGTTTTTCTTTAGATTTTTAAACCTCTAATCTGCTAAAGTTCAGTTACTTTTATTAAACTTATATCCAACCAGGTATTAAAACTTTTGATAATTTCTTTAGTCTTTCTACAGCAGTAAAAGATGCAGGTCTGTCATTGTTCTGAAAAAATACACATCTGCAATGTGCTGAAGAGAAGAAGTGTCAGAAATGTCACCTTCATAAGCACAAACATACGTCAGTAACAATGTTGTCTGACAGCGATCCATAATTTAAATTCCCTGTTTTGCAAAACATTCTTTCTGCACTAAAACTAAAGAGCTCTGAGCCAGAATAAAAACTAAGCGGAAAAACTGAACCATTTTAAGCTGTTCCCTGTGTTTAACTATGCCCCCATGTGGCAGAAAGTGAGAACTGCAGGTGCTCCTGATGATTGTCTGCTGTGTTTTCTCAGAGGTCAAGGGGAGCCTCATATCCACAAGGCTCCTCCTGGCTAAGCAAACTTGTTTGCAGCCAGACCATCATTCTGCAGTTATGATGCTGGACAGGACAGGTAAAAAAAAAAAAAGAAAACAAAGAAGAAACAAAAGCAAAAACAGGCTGTCACGCTGTCATGGGAGCTGTTTAGATGCCGAGGTTTGTCTGAGCCCTAACAGAAGATTTGTCTTCTCCCATACTTATCTGTCTACACGGCTCTCAGCACCTGCAGACTGAAGGATTCTGGGTCATTTTTCAGTGCAGTCATGCAATCATCCAGAGAGCAAACAAAGCAGAGCCTGCAGAGCAAATATAATACATTGATCCAGCTGATTGGCTGAAAGTTGACTCAAACTGGAAAGGCTTAACACCGGCCGACAACAACCAACGTCACACATGCAAAGTGATTGGATGTACACGTCACATCAAGTAGAAGCAAAACCATCAAAACTACAAGCTGCAAGCTAACGAGGTCGTCGGACTATTAACCTGTCAAGCTGTTCATGAGTCATCGGTGGCAGCAGCCATCGGTCCTCACAATCGCGTCCAGTTAGAGAACACAGAAGGTGTTTTTGTGCTGAGTCGCTGAGGTATTTGACTAATAACCTGGAGCAGGCCTGTCCAGCTGGTTTGAATCGCAAAGTGAAAGTCAGCACGTGGAGAGACAAGGTCACACACACACACACTGCCTGCAGAGAAACAGTGTGTGAGCATGAAATACACAAAGACCAAAAGGTGTGTTTTTTAGAGGGCTGTAGGCACAGATGAGGAGTGTGTGATTTATAACACGAGCTGTAGAGGTAGAGAGAAGGATAAAACATCATTTATGACCATATATGGTAAAACAGGAAGTGTCTGTATCCTCCTGTGCATATAAAAAGCTGCAACCTGCTGGAAACAGTGTTCATGGTGCATCATTTTAACATGTACTCACGTTTTTATTGTGTATTAAATATGACAGTAAATGAATGAAGAACAGGTCATACATATTTCATGTGCACATTAATACTTAAAGGTGCAGTGTGCAACAAAATTAAATATCAATGGCAGAAAAATGTGATATATAATTCAATAGAATAAGTCATTTATATCTACTTGCTGGGGGTGCACATACATGGAGGCTGCCATATTTGTGCCGCCATTTTTACAGTGTCCCTAAATGGACAAAACAATGTGTGTGAAGTGAGAACCCTCTGAACTTTAAAACTGCAGTATCAGCTAAAGCTGGGTGATGTGGTCTGATAATAAAGCCTCAGATTTAAAAAAAAAAAAAAATAGAATTTAGATTTTTTTCCAATTTTCTCCCCCCAATTTTCCTTGGCTTTGTGTGAACCCTAGAGATGGTTGTGCAGGAAAATCCCAGTTGATCAGCAGTTTCTGAAATACTCAGACCAGCCCGTCTGGCACCAACAACCATGCAAAGTCACTTAAATCACCTTTCTTCCCCATTCTGATGCTCAGTTTGAACTGCAGCAGATCATCTTGACCATGTCTACATGCCTAAATGCATTGAGTTGCTGCCATATGATTGACCGATTAGAAATTTGCATTAACAAGCAGTTGGACAGGTGTACCTAATAAAGTGGCTGGTGTGTGTATGTTGGGATGTTATCTTCATGTCTTTGGTATTGGTACAAACCTTTGAAACCAAATTTCAGCATTGGCCAAAAACCCTGACATGCACATGGCCTGGTTCTGGTTAACTTCAGGACTGTAACAGAGTCACAGATGATGACGTTAACATTGATTAAATGCTGCAACTGCATCAGTCAGGATCGGAGTTACAGTATATGAACAATCAGTTGCTGTTCGGAGTCTGTTGGATGCAAGATGTAAAACAAGAATATCTCTGACATTATTTCAGTAACTGGGTCAGAGTATGTAAACCTTCAAGGTGACGGTGTGTCGGGGGGGTCAGGTCTGACCCACTGCAGCTCCAACTCACAAATGACTGAAGAAGTGCTGCCAACATCTTTGTGCCAAATATCACAGAGAGCTTGTGGAGGTCTGGTGGAGCGGAGGCTTGGCGTGTCAGAGCTGTTCTGGCAGACATCGGAGGATCAGCAGCACATTACACTGACATCGTCACGGCATCTGGCTCATGAGGTCACGTTATAAACTAACATCTTTAGGTTTTGTGGTCAGACTAAGCAAGACCTTTGGGAATATCAGCATGATCTATTGGAGACTTAACAGGTTTCTTTCTGTATTTAGTTTTGGTTATCCAGCTAATCTGTTACTGAATTACATGTTTTTGTTTTATATAAATATTAGAGCTACATCTGCAATATAGACATGATCTGACTGTTTTCTAAACCATCTACATGCAGATTTTAGCAACACTGAAACATGTTGTTGCCATTTAGTTGACTCTTTGGCTATTTTGTGTAACAAACTGAGCAATTTAATGTTTATGAGATGTTTTGTGGACAGTTGCAAAGAAAAACAGGACATCTCCTTAACATGAGTTAATCTCCATACAATACACAGTTAAATACTGATTGGATATTTATACATATGCCACTTTGCTGATCTTTCAGATGCAAAAACCAGCAAATGGATGTGTCATTTTAGTCAAAGTACAGCGTATTATGTAGTTTATGAAGAGTCCTCACTGGAATATTTCTGGATGTGCAAACAGCATCTGCTTTAGATCTGCATGGATGCATTAAAAGGTAATGAGAAGCGAGGGCGTTCATGCCTGCCATTAGAAACAAAAGATAAATGGATTTGTGTGTTAAAGATGGCTTTAAAAACAGGTCTGACAGATATAAATGACTAGTTTCCCAGACCACTGAACATTTGGATTCCTCACACACAGATTCGCGAGGGCGTCCATGAAGGTACGATATAGAAAGAATACTTACAATATAGAGGATATGTGTGGTGGTGTTTTTTGAACAAGCACATTGTTTAACAAACTCTTACGGTGCAATCACAACAGCTCTTCTGATTCAAATCCTGGTTTGTTTGCTTGGAAAGGGGTGACTACACAACCAAACTCTGATGTGGATCAAGGAACACAACCCTTTTTGATACAGCGAGGAGGGGAATACGTTATTCAAAAGGTTCAGTTCAGTTGACTAAGGGGGGTCGTTATAGGATAGAAATGTAGAAAAATGCCACATCTTGATTCAGTTTGGTTTGCTTTCGCTCCACATTTTACTAAAACGGACTAAAATGCCTGGACACCGTCAAACAATTGCAACTGCAGAGGTGATTGTTCCGAAAATGATGACCAAGAGGGAAAATAGCAGGGAGAAGAAGAAAATCAGGCTCATTGATTGGCCAGGACCACAACTACTCATTTACCACGAGTAAATAATGAAGCGACACATTTCTGCCGTCTTTTGGGTGTCTGTCATTACTTTGGTGTTCAAACTTCATTGTCACAAGAAGCTGTCCAGTATAGGGCTGGGCGATATGGCCTAAAATCAATATCACGATATATTGATGAGTTCACCTTGGTAGCGATAAATGGATGATAACTCATTAGAGATGGGGGGGGGGTATGACTACAGACAGCATCCACACTCATCTAAACCAGCGGTTCTCAATGGGCTGTATGCCCGACTCCTCTTCTTCCTGAACGTCAACCAGCACCTTTGCATCCTGTTTGTCATAACTGGACCAACTCATCAATCCAGGTGTGCCTGATGTCAGTCACTGGCCAGACACACCTGGATTCATCAGTTTCTCCAGTAGCCCATTCTGGTCCTCAAGACTCACTGCCCTGCATGTCTTTGATGTGTTCCTACTCCAACACACCTGATCAAGATGAATGGACTTCCTCATCAAGTTCTCTGCAAGCCTGTTAACGAGCCATTCATTTGATTCAGGTGTGTGACAGTAGGTTTGACATGCAGGGCGGTGGGCCCTGAGGAACACTGCTCTAAACAAATGGCACTGTCAAAGACTGTAAAAAGAAAAAAAATAGACGTAGTATCCGGTCACAAGTGAAGAGTTGAAAGGGAAGCCAGTTGGGTGTTTCACACCGTCACCATCTTGCCGTGTCGTGCTGTGTTGTCACTCCCGGAAAATACTAAAATGGGCAAAGACGGGGCCGGCAGGCTTGACAGGCAAGCTAATGCTAACTGAGCTAATCCGAAGTGAATCGGAAAGAACAAAGATAGGTGGTTTAAAGGTAAGACACGCTCAGACTTGCTGTTAACCAGCTAAAAACCACAGTTGTCCAACTCTGCTACAGCCTGAGGGCTTCCTGGGAGCAAGCAGGGAGCTAACTGTTAGCTTCCATGGTTAAAATCAGCACTCGGTCTGCCACGTCAATCAAAAAGACACACCCCAAATTATGTGTAATTTCAAGATTAAATAACATCTAAACGGATGAGTTATTAAAAAAAATTCACCCCCCTCACAGTTGACATGAAGGCAAACTTGACCTATTAAACCTAAAATTATGTTTTGAACCAGACTGTAAACATGTTTATTTCTGCTGTGAAGTTGGTCTTTTTAACATATGAGTTTATGGGGATTTGCTCTGTTTTGGAGTCAGCCTCTAGCGGATGAAGAAAGAATTACAATTATTGGGCAATGTGGAAGTGGCTTCACTATTTGCTAGCGGAGTTTGCCCCTTGGTACTATCCATGGAAGTGGAGCAGTGTTTGTTTAAAGTGAACTAAACAGCGTCAGCGTGAATGTGCAACAGCAAACTCAGACCAGATGAATATTCAGTTTTAACTGAGTCCCCAAACATAGATAGACGGACATATAAATTTGGGTCATAAGTCGTTTCTTGGTTAGTGTAGATTGTCTGGTTTGAAAGTATCTAATAGTCCCACATTCTCTCCCTGTATCGCCATTGACTGGAAATACTGGTGCTGCATTCCAGCAGAGCTGTATACTCGAGTCTTATCCATGAATGTCTTGCTCTGATCGCCCACTTCTCATCAGCATGTCCTGGTTCCCCAGTATCTGATAATCCGGCTTCATCTCTGTGTCTTTTGCATATTTCTCTGCGGTTGCTGGAGGTTTCCAGCAGACATTCTTGGGTATTCTCTCTGTACAGATGGTGGAAATCCCGTAACTGACAGTCTGCTCAGAGCTCAGCTCAGACCGAGCAGTGAATCTGACATCTGCTGTCACCTTCACTTCATCCTCTATCACACACACGGCTTGTATTACCACGTTTCATTTGACTGCAGTCATTCTTCAATAACCTCTCAACTCACATCTTTTTAACCTTCACAACAAAAGCATAAACATTAAACTTTTAAGCATTTTTGTTGCTTTTAAAGTTGCATTTTGGGATATTTTGTCTCATAAAGCGTCTCCTCTGTTTTCCTGTCCGTCTTCGTCTCAGGTGAATGCTACGTTTGCGCCTCCAACGAGCCTTACCGCAAGGTCGACTACACCAAGATCTCTGTCCCGAGCTGGAAGCCCGGGGCCAGCTCCGGGGCCGCCACGTCGAGCCGGACCTCAACGGCGTCCACCGGCGTGTCGACCATCACCCCCGCCGCCGCCTCCAAAGATCGCCCAGAGGGCCGGGAGGGCCGGGAGAGCAAAGACTTCATCAAACCCAAGCTGGTGACGGTGATCCGCAGCGGCGTGAAGCCTCGCAAGGCCGTGAGGATCCTGCTGAACAAGAAGACCGCTCACTCCTTCGAACAAGTGCTGGCCGACATCACGGAGGCCATCAAGCTGGACTCGGGGGCGGTGAAGCGGCTCTACACGCTGGATGGGAAACAGGTGGGGGAGATTTTTGTCTTTTTTCCACATGGATATAAAATTTCAGAGAAATGGCATCATTTTCGGAAAAAAAGAAAGATGAAGTGATAAGTGTTTAAGGTACTTTAATGCAGAATGTTCTGATATTAAATAAAACCGTAATCCCATTAGGCTGCTCAGGCTGACATTACCTCCACTTTTATTGATTTCACTGAGATAAAAGGTTCAATTTCCCCGAGCCAATCATGAAAAATCGAAGTACCTGCCTGAGTTAAATGTTCCTTTAAGTCAACACTGCTCTGCAGCCATTACAGCATGCCGTTTTACCGGAGTTCAATAAGTGAAGCAGAGCAGAGAGACTTCTCCATCCGTCACTCCGCAGCCTCGTGATTGCACAAACAAAAAGCAACAGTCCCCCCCCCCCCCCCCCCCCGTCAACCCTCACACTGAGTCATATATTGCCATTTTATTTGGTCCTAAGGCCATACGTGTTGCAGAGGGGAAATTTACCCACTGGTGGCTCAATATTGTTCCTATACTGGAGCCGGTGGTGCAGCTCCCCTCACCATTCCAGTTGAATCATTTTTTATTTTTAATAGAACATGAGAGGCCTCTAGCTCTGAACCCACAGGGGACGACAATCATCACACGCTCTGCAAATGGCCATCTGTGACCACTGGGAACACGCAGAGAGGCCTGGATAGGAGCGATGGTTGATGTCCACCAACAATGACAGACCTCTGAGCGATGTGTTCAAACTCCAGCGAAAGAAGTTCTGCAGTTAGATAACTATCAGTGTTCATAGGGACCGACCGATACAGACTTTTTAGGGCCGATGCAGATATTTTCTCATCATCCTCAGCCGATACAACCTGCCGATGCTGCATTTGATACCAAAATTAAGAAACTTAAACTTAAACTGCCGACATAGATGCCTGCCCACGATGAACAAAGATTTTAAAGTCATACTCCTGCATTAATATCCGCCCTGCTGCGGAAGAAGAAGCACGTGGAGGATGAGATGACCAAAACAAACTTTTTTCTTGTTCTAGCGGCCTTGAGAACAAGAAGGAAGTTCTCGCTTCTCATGGAGGATGGAACAAGCTTTAATGAGCTGCTTTGACCTTCCTCCTCCTCCTCCTCCTCCTCCTCCTCCTCCTCCTCCTCGGTCGTCACTGCCAGACTGACTGCATGTGCGTTTGACAGTATCAAAACAATGGCAGTGCGCATGCGCGTTTCACCCACATTATGTCGTGATATTTCATTTTCATATCATTTCCTAATAGGGCTGTCGCGATTGAGGAATCCCCCCTGCGGTGAGTCAAGGCGGCTCAATATTGCGATATGCAATATAATTGCGCACCCCCCCCATCTATCTATTTCGCCAATGTCTTTGTTAATTGTTAATTGTCATGACAATATTTCCTTTGAAACATGGCGGTTGCACATTAAAAAAAAGTTATAAAAAAAAAAAGACATGTCAATTTTATAACGCTTTATTGAACGCAGTTCAAAGGACAGTAACGGCAGATTTTACAGATTGCCTCTTTTAAATTGTCTGGCTCACCCTTTTTATTTGACTGAAAGCCGAAATGCTCCCATAGGGGCGAAGTAACATTTGGTTTTGATGCCAGTGCAGCTGCCATTGTATCCTTCTCAACTGTTGTCCTGAGATGCGGTGATGGCGGTGGCCCATCATGCAGCGCGGTGAGCTTCTTAATATCGCGATATTTCATTTTTGCAATTATTGTGACAGCCCTATTTCCTAACGTTACTCCAGTATTAATGTGAACGGTATGATATGACCCAGCCCGTTCTCTGAGGAATGTTTCCAACACCTTGTTGAATCTGTGACACCAGGAATTAAAGCAGTTCTGGAGACAAAAGGGTCCAGCCTGGTACTAGAGGGGGGCCTGATGAAGGTGCCGATGAATGTATTTAACATTTAATAAATGATCAATAAATCATTGAAAAAGGGAAAACATGAAGATTACAGGCACAGTTGCTCTCCATCCAGTATTATTGGCCTTTTACTACTGCACTGCTGCAAGTTTGAGCTTCTTACAGCAGCTGCATCACTTCTGGCCTTCAAATAAACAAAGTTATATGATGTTTTTCAAAAATCAAATAATCTTATGAAGTCCTGAATTGTCCATTACAGAACCTCAGCAAGTGGCCTTATTTCCTAAACCTCACCAGAGGATTTTTTCCCAAAACAAAGTCAAACAGCAGGGAAATTGAAACAAGGATAAAACGGCTTTCCCAGACCTGCAACCTCTAATTGTAACATTTAACCTCTTACTTAAGCTGCAGTGGAAAAATTTCCATCAGAGCAGCTTCAGTTTTCTACACATCTAAGGTAAATATTACTCATAATCATAAACTATTAACAAACTATTAAGGGTGGGAAAAAATATCGATTCACTGAAATATTACAATATTTTCACATGCTAATATCATATCAATATTTAAAAACACTGTATCTATATAGTATATTACTAACAAAATCTCGTGAGATTTCATTGCTCTGTTACGAAATATCGCAACATTCCATGAAATCTCGCAAGATTTCTTAACAGAATGATGAAATCTCACGAGATTTCATTAGTAAAATAGATTGATACTCTGTTTTTAAGTATCGATATGATATTGGCATATGAAAATAGCACAATATTTCAGTGTAGCGATATTTTTTCCCAGCCCTACAAACTGTCTTGATAACAAATAACACGATGAATAGAGGAGAAAACATGATATTCACCCCAAGCATAGGATGAATATCCTCAGCCTTTGCATTATAGGAGAAGCAGTCTTAAACTGAAGTGTTATCATGCAGAGGATGAGATGCGCCCGCTCCTCAGCTCATCTTTTTGCTTGCTTGTTCGTACTGTAAATACAGTAGTTTGCACTATTACCAAACTTGGTCATACTGTAACTCAGAGATGTCATAGACTTTAACCAAACTCAGTTTCTAGGGATGTTCGATATTGGCTTTTTACCAATATCCGATACTGTCCAACTCTTAATTTCCAAAATCCAATATCTACCGATATATGCAGACAACTATGAGGTTTATCTCTCATATTTTGAGATACAACTATATTCTGCTCTGAGAAAAAAGACCCCAAAATATCCTTAACCCAGCCAGACGAGTTCCTTTCTTACATCTGGCTGCCAGATATCAGATGCTAGCATGTATTAGCCAACATGTGGCTAATTATAATGTTTCTGACAACTTGGTAACTTAACCAACAATTTTGTCAGTAATTTACATCCTGGGGACAACGGCATGGCAGCACTCCTGCGGTGCTCATTGCACCATTTTTCTCCACCTAGAAACCCTGTTTCATGTTTATTAAAACTCTTCATCTTTATCTCGGTGGAGATGCAAAAGGCTGCAAAGTCTGGGCCAAAAACAAGCACACCAGGCTGCACTGCAGCTACTCGGTAAATCAAATTTATAGGAAAGAGCAGCCTTTTAGGGTCCTCTTCCTTGCTGCAAAGACTGCTATTATTGTTGTGCTTTTTATAGATGCAGAGAACCAGTATTGAAGGAATTGGCTCAGACAAGTCTCCCTGGAAGAAATGAATTAATGAAATAATTCAGTTCTCTGTGATCACTCCTTCTAATTGTTTTATAATGACCGTCCTCCAGGTGAACGATTCCCAGCAGATTATATTTATCTGAACCCTGTGAGCCCTGTGCCTATTTTTAGCTCTCTGCTTGAAAATTGCATAATGAAATGAGTAAAAGACCCTGTGATCGCTGCAATCACAAGATTTAGATAAATACATTTGGAGTCCTGGTAAAGGGAACACTTGTGAGATTTGTTAAGGTATCAGTATAAGTTACTGCTGGAGACAAAAACTGAAGATGGCACATGGCACAAATGTGAAAAGTTTCAGGCTAACATAAAAAAAAAAAAAAAAGTAGGGATGCATGATATTGGAATTTTGACCGATATCAGATATGCCGATATTTTAAAACTCATATGGCCAGTTAGCCGATATTGATACTGATATTAAAGCTGAAAAAAATAAGCAGTCATTGCAAATCGCAGTTTTGTTATCTGTTTCTGACACTTTGAAAAATAGGGGTGGGAACAAATATCGATACACTAAAATATCTTGATATTTTCATATGCCCATATCAAATTGATATTTAAAAACGTGGTATCGATCTATTTTACTTACAAAAATCTTGCGAGATTTCATGAATTCTCGCGAGATTTTGTAACAGAACGATGAAATATCGCAAGATTTCGTTTGTAAAATAGATTGATAGCACATTTTTAAATGTCAATATATCAGCATATGAAAATATCACAAAATTTTTGTGCATTCTCGCTAGATTTTGTAACAGAATGGTGAAGTATCACAAGATTTCGTTTGTAAAATAGATGGATATCACATTTTTTAATGTAAATATTATATCAGCGTATGAAAATATCACGATATGTCAGTGTATCGATATTTCTTCCCTCCCCTAGTCTTTAGAAGTTTTAAAGTCTAAAAAATAAGTTTTTGAAGATGAGAGAAGAAGAGAAAGAAGAAGTTTGGGGTTTTTAGACTTTAGAAACAGCGGGGTGATCGGTTAAATATAGGTGGGGTGGCCGATGTCTGATACTCAGTTTTAAGGTAAAGGGGCAGGAAATATAAGATTTTCTTCAGCCTGCTCCTTTTTGAGCATGGGCATGTAAATTTAGTTTTTTTTCTATTTCACAAATATTGAATGTTAATGGAATGCATATCCATGAACGAAATAAAGATTGATTGATTGATTGATTGATTGATAAAAAAAAAGGTCAATATAGGCCGATACCGATAGGGGGTCGATTATATCGTGCATCCCTATAGAAAAAAGATAAAAAAAACACTTCCAGGATGAAGATGACCATCTCTGGAATGATGCAGCTGCAGCTCTAAACCTCTTATCAGGTCACATGTGGACATTTTCTCTGCAAACCCAACTCTGATAATGAATGAAATGAAAATTACTTTATTAATCCCAGAAGGGAAATTCAATAATGTGAAGCAGAACAAAATTAGAGAAGTTGTAGTTTAGGCCAGATCTCTGTAACAGCCATTTGTGGCACTATCCGTCCCCAGTTGGGGGACTTAAGGTTTTAAAAGGTTAATATATTTTGTACTTTTTCTTTTATCCTTTTAGTAAAAAAGATGAAAGCAGTGAAAGGAAGTTGGGATTCCAGCTGTTCACTCAACCGTTAAACAAACAATATGAGCCAAGTGTTAAAAATGCAGTAAATCACTTCTGAATAGTGTTGAATATTGAGGAAAAGTGTGTGTTGGGTTGTGTTTTTGAGTTTAAGTGTGTGTCCTGAGCAGCGGGTTCGGTTCATTTAAAGCTGCGGTTCTGCAGGCGTCAGCTGAAGCATCAAGCAGACTGAATATGTGCTGATCCTCTCTGCAGCTCTTTTGTGAGCTTGCATCGGGTTAAGGATTTAAACTTATCACACACACGCACTATGAAGACTATTTTTTAGCACACACACACTTTGAAGTGTGTTTGCTGTGACAGTGTGAGTGGAAGCTGAAGGAAAGCAGAGACAGCAGAGCTTGTTGGTGTGACTGAAGGTTGTAACGAACGCAGCTCAGATTTATACACAAGCTTTTTATGTATTCACACACATGCGCACGCATAAATCTACAGAGTGCAAACATGATGGCACACGCTGAGCATCGGGTACAGTGTTGTCTCATTTCCTCAGATGTTTTTGGCACAGCTCTGCAAGCTGATTCAAGTCTACATTATTATATCTAAATAGGAATATTAGAAAATACTGAGTGGTTAATTATCCTGAAGAGACCCCTCTCGCTCTTTTTTTAAGAAAAAAAGTGAAGAACTTTAATTTTCTTGGCCACATTTTATTTAGAGGCACTCTTGGCTTGTTACACAGAAGTTTGATCCTCACAAATTATACCTCGTAGTCAGTTGACTAATCAGACCTGTTCATCTAATTAAAGGGAAGAAATAAAGACCAAATACATCATTTACTTTCTTTTTGTTCTAAGTTGATTATTTTCTGAGACTAGTCGTATCCTGGAAGTTACTTCTGCTCCGTGTGTACGTTGTGATTTGGTCGTTATGACCTTAAGCTAAAGATTTATGCTGTTTTGAGGATGCCTGTGGCTCATTAATCCTGCAGGTGCTGGAGTTTTTTGAAGAAAATGTTGAAATTTTCCAATCAAGAATTTAAAAGGGCTATAGGTTGGAAGTGATTGCAGATAAATTCATATAGTATATGAGGATAATTCTAAATATGAACCTGAGTTTATGAATATTAAATTAGAATAAGCAAATGGCTGAGAAAATACTTTATCAATAGTGAAAGTGTAGTTTAATTTGCTTTGTGAAACTGCTTACACAGTAAATACACCAGCCTAAAGAGTCGACAGTAGATTTGATTTTCTTTATTTAAAATATGATAATGGGAAATAGTTATCCATGTTTTTATAGATTTAATTTTCGAAGTTGTATATATAATTTTAAGTCAGAGCAAATGGAATACACCTATAAGCTTTACGTATCACTGCTGGAGTAGAAGCTTTGTATTTTCTAATGTAATTGTAAATCATAAAAATGTATTATTCTTTATTTATTTACTTATTTTTTTAAAGAAATGATTATTTGTTGCAGAGATTTTTCACAGATTTTGCACTGTACTTGAAGAAGCCTCTGACTGAACTGAGGTTTTTCTATCCTAACCAGCACACCTGATTCAGATTATGCGAACTGCTCGTCAGCTTCTTACAAACCTGCTAATGAGCCGCTCATTTCACTTACAGGTGTTAAAATAGGGAAACATCTCAAACATGCAGGGCAGGGGTCCGGAGGACCAGGATTAAGAGCTCTGGTGTAGAAAATGTAAAGAGCTGTTGATTATTTCCAGAAGCTTGAGCAGCATTCTTCTCTGGACAATCAGCCCCAGGAGCTCCAGATCCGTCTGCAAGACAGAACCAGTCCTGATTCTGGGAAGATAACGGGGATGAAAGCTCACAGCAGTCTGACGTTCTTTGTGTGGATATTTTCCTTTATCATGACGCGTCCACGTTGATCAGCACCCCAGAAGCTTCTCCTTTCAGCTTCCACTGACTGTGTCATCTCCAACAAAGTTATAAATAGACCAGTCGATCGATTAGTTAGATCACAGAGGTGTTGGGTTTTACCAGCCCCGGGTTGCCACGTTTTAGTTTTAGAAGAGAATCACAGCTGAAGTGTTTGTGTGTGTTTGTGTGTGTGTGTGTGTGTTTGTGTCCTTCAGTTTGTGCTGCCACTTAAAGCAGCTGCACAAACCCTCACACAGGCTTTGACGCTGCAGTGCGGTTGCTATAGTAACCGGCCGTCCCCCGTAACAACAAGTCGTTGCTGTGCACACGTGTGGAATGTTTAGTGCAGTTCCGGAAATCGTTGAGGGGTCGAGGTTTCCATGGCAACGGTACAGCATTAACATTCCTCGGTGGACTGCTTTACAGTCAGCGCTCTGCCACCGTGTTCCTCCCCGGTTGAGGCTGTTAATGTACGGCTGGTAACCGTTTTATGGGTTTAACTTTAAAGATCTTGATTTACCATCTGGCTTTTTCCTGTAGAAATCTGGACACTGTTTTAAATAAACTTCATTCACACAGAAACCTGAATATTTTAGTGGCCGTGTTTAACGGATAATCAGGTTTCTCGTGTTGACAATAAAACCTGCATAACAACATTACTCTACTATAAACACACAAGCTAGAATCCATTTACCTTTTTCAGTGCTTTAGTGTATCCGGGATCTGTTTGGCCATTTTGTTGCAACTTTTTGGGACTGATATTTTTATTAACGAAATCTCGTGAGATCTTGTTCCATTAGCACCGTTCCAGCGTGTAGAAAAGTCCCTGTTATCCTGGAAGAACTTCATTTCCCAGCATTCCTTGCAGAGTCATGTAATTACGGTGCAGCTGCTGCTGCTACAGACTGACTTGCTCTGAAGCTGCATAATATTTCTGGTTTTAAGTTGTTGGTTAAGTTACCAAGTTGTCAGAAACATTGTAATTAGTCACATGTTGGCTAATACCTGCTAGCATCTGATATCTGGCAACCAGATGTCCAAAATGAACTCCTCTGGCTGAGTTGAGGATATTTGGAGATCTTTGCTCTCAGAGCAGAATATAGTTGTATTTCTCAAAATATGAGATACAACCTCACAGTTGTCTGCATATGTTGGTATTGGTTGATATCAGATATCAGAAATGAAGAGTTGGACAATATCGGATAGTAGTGAGAAAGCCAATATCAAACATCTCTTGTTGCAACTATATAAAAACTTTGTAGAAAAAGTGAGGAAATGTGTTTTTGTTGTGACATTGCATACGGAGGCACAATATAATTGCCCCCCAATCGGTGTCGCCTATATCGGCCTTAAAACGGAGTATCGGACATCGGCCACCCCACCAATATTTAACCAATATTTCACCGACTCAGGCTGCTATTTCTAAAGTAAAAAAAAAAAAAAAAAAAAAAAACTTCTTCAAAAACTTCTTTTTTACAGACTTTAAAACTTCTAAAGACTAGAATGTGGTTAAAAATATCAATACACGAAATATTGCAATATTTTCATATGCTGATTTAAAAATGCAATATCAGTCTATTTCGCTAATGAAATCTTGCGATATTTCATCAGTCCGTTACAAAATCTCAAAAGAATTCACAAACATTTTGCGATATTTTCATATGTCGATATCATATTGACATTTAAAAACGTGGTATTGATCTATTTTACTAACAAAATCTAGTGATATTTCATCGCTCTGTTATGGAATCTCGTGAGAATTCATGAAATATTGTGAGAGTTTGTAACAAAACGATAAATCTCGCGAGATTTTGTAAGTAAAATCGATCGATATTGCATTATTAAATATTGATTTGATATCGGTATATAAAAATATTGCAATATTTCAGTGTATCGATATTTTTTCCCACCTCTATTTATCTCAGTGTTGGAGACGGATAACAAAACTGCTATTTGCAATGACTGCTTATTTTTTTCAGCTTGAACATCAGTATCGATATTGGTTATTGGTCACAGGAGTTTTGAAATATCGGCATATCAGATATCGGCCAAAATTCCAATATCGGGCATCTCTAACAATGCATCATGCTGCTGGAAAGTCTGTTTATTTCCCTTTTCCACCTCATGTCCAGCATCGTAGGAAGCAGAATGATAGTCCGACGTGTGTTATTATGCTGAACATATTTGCTTTGCCAAGGAGACCGAACTGATATAAAGATCAAGTTTTGTGACTGTAAGAACCTCCTTGATATTTAAACATTGTTCTTTATTTTGGTTATTGTCGATCAAGTTGCATGTTAACGTGGAGAGGACAAAGGGAAACAAAAGAAAAGAGGGAAGAGAAGAATAAGGAGAGAAAGAAACGACCAACCAACCAAAACAAGACCGCAGACAACCGGCTGCTACACCTGTTGAGAAACTTAACACCTTACAGCCTCTGTTGCAGACTATCATCAGGAGCACCTGGTAGAAGACAAACTGAGAAAAACCTAAGCAACACCACCACCAGCAATAAAAAATATGAACCATAACTGTAGCTGGTGGTTGGAGCCACGTTTAGAAGGAAAATGCTTGTTGTACCGATGAAAAACTGGCCAGGTTTTCTCTTCCCATGCTTGCAGCACTGATCGGGTAACTGCTTGTGGTGGAGCCAGTGTGATAGTATGTGGGGCGTCTCGCTCACTGGGAAAACAAGGCTTGCCTACACTGGAGGCAGTCTGAATGCAGGGAGATGTGGAGATAAGCTTCTGCAACCAGTGGCGATCCCTTAACTTGAAAATTGATATAATGAAGGACATAAAAATCATAATTTTTAAAACTTCTGAGATAAAAAATAAATGAATTAACAAAGCACTTCAAATGAATATATATAAAATGTATAAAATATAAATATAACAAAGAAACAGTCGTCCTCAAAATGATTCATACCCTCCAATTTAAGAAAATGCTAAATTCATAATAGTAATTCATATAACAAGTAACTAAAGAAACTAACTATAAATAAAAATGTACTGAAATTTACTGAAATAATATATTGCTTTTGAAATGTGGTTGAACATAATAATTAAAAAAACAAACAAACCAAACGGTCCCAGACACATTAGAGCATCTTTCCCGTGAACAGCGGACCAACATACCGGTCACCAGGTGCAGACGTCTTTCTGAACATTAAAGAAAACACCTGATTGCAGTGATTGTCTCAAAGTGTTGCTCAACAACATTTTAGCTTCGAAGCCCCATCATGGTTGTTTACTTGTTTTATTTTTTTGTATGTTTGTTTCTAATATTTCTGTTAAACGACAATTCAAAATCAAGGTCATAATTTTCATAAAATTTGCATTAATTATTACTTTTGTCAAATTCAGCTTATTTCACTGACAGCTGATTTTTTTCCTTCTTCAGTTGGAGGGTATGAATAATTTGTAGGGCGACTGTATATAAAAAACTGCTGCCTGTATAGATGCCTGTCTGTAAATTATTGGCCAACACACTTGACGTACCAGGCGATGCTAATACCAGCAAAATCGCAAATATTGGCCTAAAATATTGGCTGGTTGATGCATCGGTCTATCCTTATTTATGTTCGTTCACAAGATATGAGTGAGTCATTTAGGAGCAGAAATAAGACTCTTTATGTTAACATGCAGTATTTAGCAGAACAAACTAACTGAGGAGCTGTTGCTGAAACAGGATTAGCACTGGAAATACTTTAACTTAATGGTATATTCAGTATAATCATACGTATTTAAATTAATATGTATTTGTCTCAGTTTTTAATCAAATTAAAACAGAATTTTATTTGTTGACTTACAGCAAACCTGTGATTAGCTAGCTAAGTGATGAAAGTAAGAGAAGAATACTAGTGCTAAACTTGACAGTCTTTCCCATTTTGGGGAAATCTGCCCATGTGTGCGTTAATGGCGTTTATGGTTGGAGAGATGAAACTGCTGTAAAAAGCTGAGTCATGGATTTAGAGAACAGAGCTAAAAGACTGGTTAGCTAGTCACAGAGTTGATTGGTTTAAAAAGATTTGAGGGTTACAGATTTAGTTGCGTCACTACCTGCTGTGACCTCATCTGTAGTAGTAAACCTCCGTCCATATAATCCATCCTCCCACACCTCTGTTGATCCCTCTTTGCCTCTTTATTTCTCTCTGCTCGGGACGATAATCTGGGACATTCATGAACAACTTCTATTTAATCCTCAAGACAGCTCGTAGACAGCATGTTTGTTTCTGTGTTGAAGCAGCAGGAACCTGATTTCCCATCTGTTGACTGACGCCTCACACACACACACACACACACACAATCACGGTGTTTCCCAATGTTTTAATGAATGAACTGGTGTGTTTGTGTTTTGCAGTTGACCTGTTTGCAGGATTTCTTCGGGGACGATGACGTGTTCTTGGCGTGCGGTCCGGAGAAGTTCCGATACGCTCAGGACGACTTCGTGCTCACACACGGTGGGAAAACACCGGCCTTTGTGAACGGTAACGCACACAAACACACTTTTAAAGTAATCATAATCTTTTTCCCCTGGTGTGCATTCCAGCAAGTTCAATCCAGGAACAAGATTATTTCTGAGCATTAAATCACCTCATAAAAAACCCTCAATGAGACGCGTCTGTAGTATTTCTGACATTTTGTGATGAAGTAAAGTAAGAAATATCATGAACAAAACACATAGATGGATGACCTTTTTCAGGTACCGATTAGTAAAGTCTTTATGACGAAATCAGAGATCTATAAATGTGCATCATACAGGAGGAGAGGTGAAAAAAAAAGAAAAGTAAATTGAATATATTTTCACAAAACAGGAAAAAGTGGAGGAAGAAAACATTTAGAAAGTTGCTCTTGCAGAAATTCTCTCTGCTCCTGTCAGAAAACTGAAGTAATGAAACTTTATTTAGTTTTTTTCTTTATTATTTATCCTTTTATTTTAATTAATTAATTTACTTGTTTATTTTTTTTTCTAATTTATTCATTCTAATTTTAAAAAATGTATTCTTTCTTTTATTTTTTGAAGCTCTACTGTTGTCTTTTCTCTCGCTCTGTCACTTGTCCTGCAGTACTAATTGCCCTCTGGGGTTTATGTGATGAATCAGCAAGTTAATAGTAATGAAATTAAAACATTTAACAATCCCTTTCTCTTCATCTCTCCTCAGAGTGCAAGACCAAGACATCTCGCTCGGCTGCCCCTCAGAAAACTCAGAAGACCCCCAGCAGCTCAAGTTTCTCCTCTCGGACTCCCCCCAAAGGCCCCCCAAGGACGAAGTCCCCTGGCCCAGGTGTGCAGGAACAACACTGAAACCTACTAGAAATTGGTTATTAGTAACGATGTCCCCAGTGTGCCATACAACAACTCGTTGTACCATACCAGCTTAATGAACATAAATTTAGAAAGCATAGGAAACAGAATTAGCAGTAACTTGCCACCGTCAATGTGAATCCTGAATGAAATGTCCGAAACTGTATGTATGTATGTGGGGGTACCGCAGCTCTGGTGGGAGGGAGGGAGGGAGGGGAGAGGAATGCTGTAGGAGGATGAAGGTAGCAAAGGGGCTCTCAAGCCCCGTGGAGGTTGCTGCTTTCCTCCTGGACATGTAAATTAAACAATTGTTCATGCTAATTAACGGTTATCTGGTTCTGTAACGTTGCTAATGCTAAGTGAGTAAACAAGTGTTAATGCGCCACCTACTGACGGGGAGGAATTAAACTTGTAGCTTTCACTTTTAAGACCTTTAAATTGATTTGAAAGCTTTAATAATGTTTTTCCACCTGAATCACATTTATAGCGATTATAACTTATTTAATTCTAAACAACTGTATCGCTTTGCTCTATTGTAAACAGCTAACGAGGCCTCTGGATCGCAGTCAGCCGGGAGGTCGAGCAGATCCAGCCCGTCCCCCACCAGTCCCGGCACCCGGCGCAGCCTCAAGGTCCGACTTCTGTTTTTGTTGTCAGTCTGATTTTGGTCTGATATGACTGCAGCAGTGTCGTTTGCAGGTCCTAAAACTGTTTTATGGAGCATTAATGCTAGATTTCAGTCTGAGGAATGTCCCCCACTTAACAGGTTTAATCCATTTTTGATATCTGATTATTTGCTTAATCAAATATCAGTATATTTCTACTGGTCAAATATCATTTACAGGAAAAGTTTAACATGAGACAAGAATGTTTACTCTGCAAAGTCTAATGTAATTATGTTTACAACAACTTAGGAATGAAATAGTGTCAGTACTGGTCCAGTTTACTTGGCGGAAAACTAGTTAGCAGCCTAGCAAAACAACGTGTTTGCTAAACGTATTTCTACCACATGAAAAATGTGAAATACACTACAGCAGCTTCCCCCCACGTCTGTATAAACCGATAGCTACTGTATGTATGACTGATTTAATGCAACAAAAAGTAGTCAGAACTGTAAATAAATGTAACATCACAGAAGTTACTACTACTGCTAACGCAGGGTGCGGCCATCTTTAAATCTGTACACAGAGCGAGAAGGGTCTATCTGCGGCTCGCAAGACAGGGGCGTGTCATAGAGTGGGCGTGTCGTAGAGTGACATTACTCGACGACCGCACGGTAAAATCTAGCCCTACCCCTAACCCTTCCCCTAAACCTAACCAGACCCACCCACAATGCGACACGCCCACTGTAGGACACGCCCACTGGGTTGCAAGCCGCAGATAGATACACTTGCACAGAGGTGGCGAGGATTCTCCGACTTTCCAAGTCGGAAATCCAACTTCAAGGGGGTTTCCAGTTGAACTTTCCTACTCAGAACTGTGAATTTCCAACTTCCGAGTTAAAATGGAACGCTGCATTAATGCAAGTGATTCATCTGCGGTTTGCAACCCAGGGGGCGTGTCCTATAGTGGGCGTGTCCTATAATAGGCGTGTCGCATAGTGGGTGAGTCTTGTTAGGTTTAGGGGAAGGGTCAGGGGTAGGGCTAGATTTTACCGTGCTCTCATGGGCGTGTTGTCGAGTGACGTAACTCGACGACACGCCCACTCTACGACACGCCTCTGTCTTGCGAGCTGCAGGTAGACCCTTCTCCATTAATGCTGCAGTGGTGCAGCAGTGAAAATGGTCCCCCCTCAAACAGTTTCCTGCTGCGCTACATTCCCAACATAGTTGAGGCTGTTTAAAATTGTCTTTGCAGAACAAGACAAAGTCATATAAAAAACAAAAAACTGTTTTTGTTATGAACTAGTTTGCCTCCCAGCATTACCAGTTATACAGTATGTCAGTTTGATGAACATGCTTATTAGTCATTAGTTGCTAAACACTTCATGTCCTGAAAATTAATTTCTAAACTCAAATATCTGTAACTCAGTGAGAGGTGGGACTTCATATTTTATGTTTAATATAAATCTTTGTCTTCCATTTTTTTCTTTGTTTGGGGATGAATAAAGATTTGGGGGGGAAAAGATATTTTCTTTTCTCTGTAATAGAAGACATTTTTAATTCCTCATCAGTTCCTTTAAAGCAGATTTACAACCATCAGAGTCCTGGATGGGACACTCCTCTGTTTTCATCCCGTCTCCTCTCCTGCTTCCAGATGTCTCCTCGTCGGGCCTCCTCCACAGATGTAAATGGAGAAGCAGAGCAGCCAGATGAAGCTGAAGTTGAAGGTGTGTGTGCTCGTGCTTTGACAGGTCGGCTGTGTGTGTGTGTGTTAATGACCCTGAAATGTTAGCGCTACTTTTTCTACAGCTTGAATTTTTAAGCTGAAAATCAAAGTGAATTGCAAAACGGCGGCATGTTCAGAAAGTAGCAAAGCGAGCCGAAATCTCTGAGCACAGAAGGATGAGCCATCTCTAAAGCCCCTCTGAGACCCTGCGAGGGTTTTAAAAGTCAACAACAAATAAAGACGGGCGGCTTTCTAAAGTTCTTTCAATGTCACTCTGGCAGCTCGTCTCCAGAAACTTTGAGGATATTTGCTCAAACTTGAGAAAATTGCTGACTTCATGTCTTCTCCTCTTCCTCGCAGTGAACGGAAATCGATCGGTTTCGTCCTCCATCATCAACGAGAAGTACAAAGTTGGAAAAGTGATCGGGGATGGAAACTTTGCTGTGGTGAAGGAGTGTGTGGAGAGGTAAACGCCATCACATACAGAAAACTGCTGCACGTCGCTGCTTATTACTGCTGTTCAGTTTCAGGCTCCCGTAAATAACAGAGGTGGTCACAGAAAGCAAAATGGCTGCTGTAGCGCGAGGAAGATGTGAGATGTTTTCACAGATTAGACAAGAGTGCATATACTGTACTATAGAGAGAAGTTTGGCAACCTCTGTTCTAGTCTGTTGTCTTCATCATAGACTTTTTTCACTGACTTTATCTGTTTTTATTGCATTTTTTTTATTGTCTTCTTTGTTTTTTATTGTGTTAGATGGTTTTATTCTTATTGTGCAGCAGTGCCCCTCAAACAAAATGTCTCCCTTGAGACACAAAAGAATCTTGCTAGGACATCTTAATGGATGCCAAGCTCTTCCACACAAACCAGGTGGTCATGGAAAGTACTTGAACACCCAAATTTAATCATTTGGAGGCTCGTCCCAATACTTCAATTGATAAAGTGAATATTTTCTTACATTGTCCAGCCCCACTCATTATTAAGTGACCAGTTCTACTTTATTCCTATAATAAAAAGCTATCTTTACATAGAAATTTACATTTAAACTCGCCATTTTTCAGAAATAATCGCCCAGGTGGCAGGAATCTTAGTTTGATGTCAGATATGTTGCTCGGTTTTGTTTTTTCCAGCTTAAACAATATATAAAATGATCCAGGATATTTCTTTTAACCTTTCATCAACAAAAAGCTCGTCATGCTTTTATCTCTACTCACTTTGACTCCTGTAATTCGCTGTACTCTGGTATCAGTCTGGGCTCCCTCCTTTTGTTTTCAGCTGATTTAAAATGCTGACACTGCAGATGCTTGACATCACCTCAGCCTCTCCTCTCTGCTTTTGGCCTCCTGCTAGATTTCATATTGATTTTATGATCTTACTGTTCACCTTTTACGCCTCAAATGCCCCACCTTACCGCTCATGGATTCAGGGCCAAGTCCATGACTACTCCTAGATTTCTGGTTTGGTTGTTAATTTTAAGTTGTTTGATTTAAGCTGAGTGCTGACTTTTAATCTTCCTCTTGGCTTCCAAAAACTATTGTTTTAGTTTAGTCTTCATTTAAATAAAACTTCTGGCACACCAATTCTTTAATTTGATCAATGTATTTGATCAGTGTTTGGGTGGACTATTGTCTCCTGGTGAGATGGTGATGTAAATTTATGTGTCATCAGCGTAGTATGGTAACACTCACTGTTTTTCATAATTTAAGTGAGTGGGAGCATGTAGATGTTGAACAGCAGTGGCCCCAAGATGGAGCCTTGGGGAACTCCACAGCTTATAAGTTTTTGCTTAGATTTATCCAATCCACTTTATTTCTATAGCATGTTTAAATATATAAGACCATAAACTGGTCTTATTTTTTTATTATTTATTAATCCTTTATTTAACCAGATAAAAACCAATTGAGATCAAGACCTTTTTCACAAGAGTGACCTGGCCAAGAAAGGCACACGTCAGAATAAACAAAGCAAATAGACAGAAATACCAAATTAAAATTTAACATTTTAAACATTTTTATTATAATAATTCCTCAAATATAAGTTTGAGTTAAGTTGATAAGCTTTGATAATTTTTTGGGGAGTTTTATGCTACACATATCCAGTGGTGGGAAAAAGTTTTTGGGCACCCTTAAATTCTTTTTTACAAAATCCCAAATATTATCTTGAAATATTTTAAAATAATGTTGTCCCTTTTTTGTATTTTGGCTGTTACTGTACTGTAAAGAAATTGCACTTGAAGACCTAAGAGTGAATCTGAATGCAACATTTCACAAATGCATGAGGTGTCTGAAAACGTTTCTCCTCTACAATATTTGAATACATTTCTCTTGAACCATATAGATATTCAATATGTTCAGGGATGCAATGACTTTTTTTTCATTTGCTTCTATCGGCAGGTCAACGGGTCAGGAGTACGCTCTGAAGATCATCGACAAAGCTCGCTGCTGCGGGAAGGTAACACGTGGAAAGAATCATTATTTGATTTACTGGGTACAGATAAATGTACGAGGCTGAAAGTTGACAAATAAGGAGGAAAAATAAAATACATCTTTATACCACTGAATTAACAGTTGCATCAGAGAAGTGGTAAACAGTTGCAGAGAAGATGGATTTTAAAAGACAAAAAGCCAGAAAGATGATAAATTAGGCTTTAGATCATAAAACATCATTAAAACAAAAATCTGTGCAAGGAAATGTGCTAAATATATTCTGTGTGATGTAGCATGAATTTCTTCAGCATTTCTTGCTTCTTTTAACACTTCAATCATAAAATAACCATTTTTCTACTGAACAACATTGTGTATATGTATTTTTATGACGTGGAATGAATCATATTTTACATCCTGTGAAGTGAAACGCCTCCACTTTGGGTTTGTTTCCAGGAGCACCTGATAGAAAACGAGGTGGCGGTACTGAGGAGGGTCCGACATCCCAGCATCATCCAGCTGATCGAGGTGGATGAAACTCCCACGCAGCTGTTTCTCGTCATGGAGCTCGTCAAGGTTCCTCATCATCTTCCTCTTCTTAATCTTTTAATCTGAAAATATAAATCATTTTTAAACAAGACAAAACACAAGAGAATTTGTTGCATTCTCTGGTTTCAGAGTTGACTATTTTTTTCTTCTTAATGTCCAAAACTCACTGAACACCCCTACGTTTTGGACTTTCATGTCTCTGCTTGCTTCAGGGTGGCGACCTGTTTGATGCCATCACTTCCTCCACGAAGTACAGCGAGCGTGATGCCAGCGCCATGGTGTTCAACCTGGCCGGAGCCATCAAGTACCTGCACCGCATGAACATCGTACACAGAGACATCAAACCAGAGAACCTGCTGGTAAACACACACACATCACACACACACTGATCAGGTCTTAGCTACACTCTGGGAATTTTACTGAATACGATGATAATCTCAGCTTTAAATTACCCTCAGTAGTCAGAAGACTTTATTCTTTATTAGAAATCATATTTATACATCCCTCCATCATCAGGTTCGTTGACTGTGTGCATTGACTGCATTTGTACTGGGCTTGTCCCAGTCTCCCAGACTTACTGGGCTGTAGTTTTGTTTTCCAGCTCTAACCAAAATTTGGAAGATCAAATTACAACCACGCCCTCTTGTGGCAATCGTTAGAACAGCCATCAATTGTACAATGTACAATTACAAAAACAGGTTTCATTGCTTTCACCCCCCTTCTAGCATGGTGCAGGATGTTACTTGCTTTGAATTTCCCAACTGTACCATCCCAGTTTGCCCAGTTAAGGAACAAAATGTTTTTTTTTCTGTCTTGAGACAGTGAAATATGCTTCCAACGATAACTTTCCTTTCATATTACAACAGCCCGATGCCCTCTGATTATCTTATCTTCTCTCATCTTATCTTATCCTTCCATCTGTTTTTACTCATCTCATATGACTGTTAATCCTATTTTTGCATGTTGGCTGTGTCTCAGGGCAACAGTGGGGGGTGGGGGGTGGTGGTGAATGAGTTAAAACAAGGGGAAAATCAGAAGGTAGAAACTCTTGAAAAACAAAAAAAGAGGAAAGACTGAGTGTTTTTTTGTTTGTTTCTCTGCAGGTATGTGAGTATCCAGACGGCACTAAGTCGCTGAAGCTGGGGGACTTTGGTTTGGCGACTGTGGTTGAAGGACCGCTGTACACCGTCTGCGGCACACCGACGTACGTCGCCCCGGAGATCATCGCCGAGACCGGGTGAGAAAGATGGAGAAGATGGCTCATAATTTGAAGTGATTTTGTTAATCCTGTCAGGTATATAAAGATTTAAACAGATTTTCTGTGATTATAATGAAAGTTATCCAGGTTACATAAGCCTGGAGGCCACATGCTGGATTATCTTTGCTTTGTTTTTTAGAGCATCTTTGTTTTTATCGTTTATTTCTGTCGGCTTTGATGAACAAATCAGATTATTTCTGGTTAAAAGCTGCGAGTAATTAACGGTGGTGTGCGTGTATGTGTGTAGTTATGGCCTAAAGGTTGACATCTGGGCAGCAGGAGTGATCGCCTACATCCTGCTGTGTGGATTTCCTCCTTTCAGGAGGTCAGTGAAGGCAACGTTTTTCACAAATTAACCATTCATTTATTTAGTTGATATTTTTATGGCACTGATGAAGCAAGTTAAAAAATGTTTTCCTGTTTCTTCCTCTTCCTCAGTGAGAATAACGTCCAGGAGGAGCTGTTTGATCAGATCCTCAGAGGGAAGCTGGAGTTCCCGTCTCCAGACTGGGACACCATCAGCCTCCCAGCGAAGGTAATGCTCGCTCATTTAATTCTCAATCAAGATATTTTTGTCACCTCTGCAGGTGTTATAACACGCTTTGCCCGTTTATTCTGTAATTGGAGTTTACTGACTTCTAATTTAGACAATAAAATTACAGATAACAATGAAACATGAAATATTCTGTTGTTAAATTCATCATTCAGAATAGTAATTTGGTTATTTGATGGAAAAAGGCTGAAAAAAATTGAATGATGGAGAATGATCAATAGAAAAATAATTAATTGATGTGAGCTGGGAATATAATATCTTCTTTCAGTCACAGATTTATTCGCATTGATTTGTGTAAAATCCAAATTTCTTTAACTTTTGTGTTGTAAATTTCCAGAAAATGAAAAAAACAAAAACAAAAACAGGCTAACAAAACTCAGAAAAACTTGAAAAAGTTGGAGGCAACTCTTTCTGACTAAATAAATGAATGAAAACACTCAGATATCAAACTCCAGGAGGATTTAATGATGATTTAAAGGGGAATTTAGCTTTTTTAACGGTGTCCTTTCATATATGTGAGTGATGGAAAAAGAAATTTTTAAGATAGCTCCAGTATTTATCCGGGCAGGCAGCCTAGCAGCCCAGCTAATGATAAGTATGGGGCAACTGGCCCCTGCATCTTTAAGTTCACCCTAAAATTGGCTTTTTTTCCACACTGAAAGGTTCGGATAGTCTCAACAAATGTCCAACACCATACTAGAGAGGAAAAATGAACAAAAGTATCTACATTACCTGGCGATCACCATTTGTTTTCGTGTTTGTGTTCAAATCTTGGGGCGCTGGCAACAAAATCTCGTTCCGAAATCGCACGATAACTCGCATCAAAACACCGGTGGGGGACGAGAGTTATCACGTGATAACTCTCGTCAAAACACCGGAATGAGATTTGATTGCCAGCATCCCAAGAGTTTGGACACAAACACAAAAATAAATAGTGATCGCCAGGTAATGTAGATACTTTCGTTCATTTCTCTTCTCTAGTACGTTGTTGGACCGTAGTTGAGACTATTTTTAGGGCGAGCTTAAACGCAGGGGCCAGTTTTAGGATCATTAGCTGGGCTGCTAGGCTGCCTGCCCGGCTAAACTGGAGCCATCTTGAAAATTTCTTTCTCCATCACTCATATGAAAGGACATATGAAAACAGACCCCTGGTTAAAAAAAAAAGGCGAAATTCCCCTTTAATGAGTTGGGATGCAGCTGGCTGTAAGTGAACCAGTGGGAATCTCACCACAGCTCCCAGTCTTGATCTCTAAATCCCAATAAATTGTTTTTTATGTAAAATAAATATCACATGACTTCAGGCTGCTTACGGTCACATGACCTGCTCCTCAGATGCTGATTAGTCAGATGCTGCAGGTGAACGTGGACGCTCGTTTCACTGCAGAGGAGGTCCTGTCGCACCCCTGGGTCACGGTAAGAACACGTGAACGCATCACGGAGCTGAAGTCTGTGATGAAATCATGATTTAGCTGATGAAAACCAACATGGATGCTTTAATCTGCCGCTGCTTTTTGCAGGATGAGGCTCCGGCAGAGTCCAACACTGTGAGCAGCACTGAGGACCAGACCAGTGGAGACACACTGGAACCAGAACCAGAATCCCCCATACTGGAAACCAAACAAGTTCCCTCCCCTCTGGTCTAGAAGACACATGGACAACTGGAAGGTTTCTCCAGGGAACGTTTATTTGGCGGACCAATGTGACCCAAGCTAGAAGAAGATGGTAACCAACAAAGACCTCCTCCCCCCCGAGCCTAGTCTCAAATATCCAGTCAGGTCCCCTCTTCTTGTTCATGGACACGTCTCTGGTTTAATGAAGGTTTTCCTTCTACAGAAATCATGAAAGCTTCTGTTTCTCTGCCTGGAAACCAAACATCTGTCAGATTTCTGCTCTTAAATCAGCTCCTTTTATCTGAAACGCACCCGTTAAATCTACCAGAGGCCGCTTCTTCTTAATAGATCCAAATTATTCCCATTACTTCTCCCAACCAATATAATTCCCTCTAATCTGGTCTGAAACCATTCCTCCCATCATGACTGGAAACCAGACTCATTCCCTGAAAGACAACCAGTTTCATTAACTGGTAGCCAAACAAGTCCTTTTCTGTCTTATTGTCTCCATCCCAGTTTTTTATAATGGAGTAATAGATCCTTTTTCTTCATATTTTACAACTTCACTTCAGTCCGGTGAAGAAAACATCTTCTGCAAACCAAACAAGTCAAACATATCCTCTATGAACCAGTTTCCTTAGATCCAGACCAGAACACATCCCCTTTCATTAACTGGAAACCAAATTAATCTAGTCAGGTTTTTTGTCTTTTAAACTAAAAAAACTCGAATCTTACCAAGTATATTTTTAATTTCTAGTCTAAATATCTCATGACACTCAAACTAAGACAAAATTACCTAAAGAGAAACATTTCTTTTTATGTATATGAACTTGTTTTAAGACAAAAGCATCTTCTTTAAAGAAATCTTATCAAGAAAGTTTCACTTGTTCTGTTGGCAGAATTTTTTTAGTTATTACAAGCAAAAAAAACCCTTTTTTTTTTTTTAAACTTATTTTAAGAGTGGCAAAGATTTATTTGCTTGTAATAAGTAAAATAACTGCCATCAGAACAAGCAAAATTTTCTTGACAAGATTTCTTGAAATAGGACACATTTGTCTCAAAACAAGTTCCTATATCTCACTGAAATGTTACACTTTAGGTCATTTTTAGAGATGTTCGATATTATTGGCCTACCGATATTATTGAACGATAATGGCATTAAAATGTGATATTGGAAAATTTCTGTATCAGTTTTTTTTTAACCAATATTTTAAAAACGAAATCTTGCAATATTTCATAGTTCCATCACGAAATCTCACGATTTTACTATCTTGTGCCATTAGCGGCGGTCCAGCATGTATAAAGTCCCTGTTATCCTGGAAGAACTTCATATCCCAGCATTCCTTTCAGAGTCATGTGACTACGGTGCAGCTGCTGCTGCTACAGACTGACTTGCTTTGAAGTTGCTTATAATATTTCTGGTTTTAAGTTGTCGGTTAAGTTACCAAGTTGTCAGTAACATTATAATTAGCCACATGTTGGCTAATACCTGCTAGCATCTGATATCTGGCAGCCAGATGTCCAAAATGAACTCCTCTGGCTGAGTTAAGGATATTTTGGGATCTTTGCTCTTGCAGCAGAGTATAGTTGTATTTCTCAAAATATGAGAGCCTCACAGTTGTCTGCATATATCGGTATTGGTTGATATCAGAATTTAAGAGTTGGACAATATTGATATCGGTAAAAAAGCCAGTATCGAACATCCCTAGTCATTTTGTTTTATTTTCAGTGTGATGAGATGTTTTGACTAGAAATTAGAAAAATATACTTGGTAAGATTTGAGTTTTTGCAGTGAGAAACCGAACAAATGCACTCATATCCAGTCCAGAACAGATCCCAATGACGTCTGGGAGCTTAACTATGCTCATATTCATGTACTGGAAACCAACATCTGACCTTCGGCTACTACCAGTTGCCAACCTCGTCCCTGTGTTTCTTCTCCAGGAATAAATCCTCTCTTTGTTTTAAGAACTGAACCCTGAACCGGGCTTCTCGTCTCTGGTTTAGCACACATGCAGGTTTTCCACTTATCTGGTCATTTAATCTGCTGGAGACGACACTACGGCCTGTCTCTGCTGCTGCTGTTGCTAGGCAACATAAAACCATCAAGCTTCATGCTGGTCTAAAACTAATGAAGGACATGCATCCCACGTCAACATGGGGACACCATGACGGTGCTATCGGACATCCTGCTTCATCATTGACTGGACCACCATTTTCCTGAAGGTGGACCGTACCGTACCTCCGCTGTGGCTGTGAAAGAGGCCCGAACACTTTCCTCACCTGCTTCTGGGACCACCTCCAGTCCCAGGTGACCAGGATGTCTTCCATTTATTCTGGGAAACGTCCCATTTCTCTCTGCCTTTGCCCTCTAGCTCTCCTCCCGCTGGCCCACAGGATGTTTCTCATTTCTGGTACTTGCCATCCAGAAAGCCGAGGAGGCGTTTGAGTACTGTGCCTGTTTACGCTGCTGATGAATCCTCCTGAATATTCCCAGATCCGAGCCCTTTCCTCCACAGGTCTGAAGCAGCCGCTGCATCTGCAGCTACACCTCATTGTTTTTGGTTTTTACAGCTTTTAGCTCAAATATTCCTTTATTTATGAAACAAGCTGAAAGTAAAATGGGAAAAACTGACTCTGTTTTTATGTTTATGTATTATTTTTTGTGGATTTGGCATACCTAAAGGGAAACATTCTCAGTTAAAAGGAAAAATAAGAGACTAGAAAAACAAAAACTCAAAACAATGAGCCTCCAAGTCCTTCACCCCCATCCCAGACTTCGTACTGTAACTCGGTTTAACCGAGTCACTTCTAAACCTCATACTTTCAGAAACTATTTCTAAACCTTCTGGAGGTTTGTACCTGCAGTACGACTGACGTTAAGGGCATGAAACCCCGAGCTCCCTGCCTCTCCTCGGTTTACAGCAGTTTCCGCAGGATAAAAAAATGTTGTAAATACTGTAAATATCACCCCGTCTGTCGGTGTCTGTCTGTCTGTGTGTGTGTGTGTTGTGAAGTAGGGAAACAGTAGCAGCTTGAACAATAAGTAGTACCACGACGAAAAGAAACAATCTCATCATAGACACGTGGTGTCGGCACCCTGAAAAAAACCTGCCCAAAGAGCCAACGTTTCTAGATACAGTAAAAACTGATTTTCCAGGTTGATACTGAAACATTTTCACATGATAATTTATTTTCAACAGATAGCCGTTTATTCTGTTAAAGGAAAACAGGCAGAAATGAGATTCGAGGTTTCTGAAGGGTGTTGACGGCGTGTAATGAAAGAGTTCCTACCGCGTCTGGTAGCATCTATAGCAACAAAGAGCCGGATGGAGGCGGATCTTCTTCTTCATATGTTCATGTGTCTGTGAAATGTGACGTCCACCAATCATATCGCTCCATCCACACACCCATCGTGCCGTCTGTCCATGTTACCGGTGATTACGAGTCACTGAGGAGGAAGGAAAAGCGAGTGTGATGTTTTAACTTGTTGAAAAAGACGCATGTGTGAGTTTTTTTATGTTTGCATTGAGGGAAGGGAAGTCCTTTTATGGAAGAAAAACTTGAAAAGAAGTGTCATTTGTCATCCGGGTGCGCGTGTTGACCTGATGCAGTGATTCTAACCTTTCCATGGCCTTTGCTGGAGCTGCTGATGAAGAGTTTGCAGAATGTGCAGCTCAAGCTTCAGACGCTGAAGGTTTCAAGCTGCGCGTTTACTTCCTCCCCGCTAGCAGGTGTTGGAGATATTATCGGCCAGATATCGGCCAATATTCGCTTTAAAAACGAATTTCAAGCGATATCTAATCGATATCGCCCTATACAATAGCTAATATATAACAGGTGCATTTAGGTGACAAACCCATGGAATGATGTTTTTTGTTTTTTTCTTTAATCTGTGGGAACAACATAAGGATGCACTAATGTGGGAAATTATGACGTTTCTGGCAACTACTGCAACTGCAGCAGAAGTATTTTCTAATTTTTCACAAGCAATGAATACTATTATATTTTGGCTTTAATATCGGTATCGATATTTATTATTGGCCAAATAAGTTGTAAAATATCAGCATATTGGATATCAGCCAAAAATCCAACATAGCGCATCCTCAGTAGGTGTTGCACTCACATTCGCTTACTAAATTACTTGGGGTGTAAGGATTCAGTTTAACAACGATGCGATTCATATCATGATTCATGATTTCTAATTCGAAATTCAATTAACTTTTATGCGATTTAAATAAGTAGCTAAGAAATAAAACACGTAAGACAAGTTGCAGACATACAAATAAGTCAAACTCCCCATGCCAAAGCAAACGCACAAAAGTTACACATTTAAAACACATTAAAAATTAAGATGTTAGAACATAAGTAAAACAAGTTAAAAGTAATAGAAAATTTTAAAGTGCAGGTAGAGTGCAGTGCATTTAGCCCTGTACGCAGATTTAAACGTTAACGACCAGAGCTGAAAAGCTGGACAGCCCTGGGGACAAAGGTAGTCTTCCTCCTCTGTGTCTTGCACCCTGGACAACGAAGTCTGCGTCCTGACGGGAGACACTCAAATTCAGAAAACAGAAAGTGCAAAGAGTCTTTTAAACTGTGTGCTTTCTTTGTAGTCTGAACCAATGAACCAACATCATCCATGAATCAAGTCAGAAACCGTGAATCGTTATATGATCAAATTTAAACAAAACTGTATAAAGTGACTGTGTGGGAGGGGGGTTATCTGTTCATTTTTTGACATATTCTGACAGTATTATGATTAAAAACGGTATAATTAGCATATCAGTGACAGCTTTGCTTCAGCAGCAGCCGAACTCTTCATCAGCATCTCGGCCTCTGACCTTCTATGCCTGCTCTGAACCCAGTGGTCTTAATTCTGTTCTCTTTGCTTTATACCAAACCAGGAGGAGCCTTCTGTTGTTACTGTACGCGCCGCAGCCGCCCGGGTCAACAACAGGCTGAAGTCTCGATCAGTTCGTCTCACTTTGGTGTTGCTGTGTTGCATTTGTTGAAGTCCAGCTAAGACGCATCTGTTTTTTAACTGTTACAGCTGCATGTTTTAATCAAACTTTCCCCTGAATTAGTTTAGATTAGTGGAGGGCAGATTGATCCAAATATTAATACTAGCATTGGTATCGACATCGATCGATACTTCGATAGTTTTAAAGTCTTGCATTAAAGTATTAGAATCTCCAAAACTAAGGAGGATAAAGTTGTTTTTGGTGGTTTTGGTTCACTACAGTGAAACCAACGTGTCCAAAACCAGCTTTTCTCACTGAGGTCAAGCCAAATTCAGAATTTTAAAATGGCACCATTAACAATTTTGTTTCTGGACACCCACTTGTAAATGATATAAATACCCTTTTTTATGTGTTCACACTTTATAAAACCCATCAATTCCATAGACTTGATGTGTTCACGCATTATTTTTGACAGCCCTATTAAAAAGTTTCAATATTATCGATACTAGCCCTTTATTGACTTGATATTGGATCGATACCAAATCTTACACCCCTAATTTAGACTCACGTCCTGCCTTTATTGTCACTTTATGTCAGGGCTACTCATTTTGGTCCCATAAAGAGCGCAATCCTGCAGGTTTTCTGCATTTCCCTGCTGCAACACATATGCTAATGAGTCTGTGCAGAGCTTGATTAGCTGCTGGATCTATTTAATTTGAGTCAGGTGTGTTGGAGCAGGGAGACATTGAAAACCTGCAGGATTGCGGCTCTCGTCGGACCTAGCAGCCCTGCTTTATGTCATCAGCCAATGAAAGAAGGCCAGGAAATGCACCTCAAAATAAGTTGATATATTGGTTTCAGGTGTTCTTTTATTGTCTGATGAATAAACTGTCCAACGGTGCGTTCAAGAGCGCAGAGAATCTGAGCTTTACAGAAAGCAGAAAACATGGATGATGCAAAAGTGTGTTTTGTTTTATAGCTCGAAAAATGCACCTTTATCTGGACTGTCCTTGAATGCAGCAGGAGACTGAAAAGCTTCTTGCAGCTGAATCTGTGTTTTTTAAACAGGACCTGATTTAGATGTTTAATCTAATTAAACAGTCGTGGATTTTGTGTTTTACTCTTGAAAAGCATCTGAAACTCTGCTGTTTGTGCGTTTTCACTGTTTGGTCCCTGATTTTTGCTGCAACCTTAATGAAAAGTGGTCGTTAAGAGTGAAAGAAAACACTCGTATCTGTGGTCGTAAATTGAAAACTTGCCTTTTTAAACCTGGAAACTGCTCCTCTTGAATTTTATTGTTTTATTGACGTGTTGTTGAGCTGCTCCTGAATGTTGGACTGTGCTGAGCAGAGTCCAAAGATAAAGAGCTGAATCGGTTTGACTCGGGTGGCTGTGCTTATTGGGCCCTTTGTGTGTGTGTGTGTGTTTTTTTTTAATCAAATGCAGTGCGTGAGAACATTTCACATTTCATGCTTCATTATAGACAGAAACTGATTTTGTTTTTATAAAGTGCAGTAAAACTGAGCAGATTTTCCTAAAAATGAATCTGAGCTGATGTGCAGTTAATATCTGAAATTTTCAGACCAATTTTTATGAACTGGTGTAAAAATGTCTCATCTCCAACTTTGTCTTCTAGTTGTCCTAGAAACTGAAATTAGTGTCCAAGTCATCTGAGCTGATTTTAGAGAAACTGGTCCTGACTTGAAGTGGAGCGAGAACAAGTGTTTTCTGGACGTTTTAATGCTAATGATGATGTAATATTGATGTGTGTTGATATAAAAACCTGTATGTTTGCTGGGATCAGGGTGAAGGAAGCAAAAACCCTGATTTGTCTGATTTGTATTGAGGAAAGATGAATTCAACTGTGAAATAAAACTAATGCCATGGCATCATGTGAAAGTGTTGTGTCCAGGAGAATAATTTTATACATAAGGGAGATCCTTACGGTTAGAAAAACCAAACCAAGAAAAGAAAAAGACCAGAAAGAAGGATATTTTAATTGTTTCCTTGTGGATTGTTTGCATTTTATTCAAAGTATTGCAGAAAAACACAGCATTAGGGATCAATTGATGCTCATTTTTAAAGAGCAGATACCAATATTTTCCCATCAGCCTCAACTGGTGGCCGAAGGAATCTGCCGATAATTGAGGCTGATACTGCATTTGATCCCAATTTTATTATAATGAAGGAAACAATGAAAAATAATTTTGGAAACTCCAAGAGAAAAAAAGAAAGAAAAAAATGCACTTCAAAACATACAGAAGAGAAATGGTGCCTTGTACAAATGTTAAATGGAAATATTAAAATTGTAATGAATATATAAAAATTCAAGTGCACTTGAGAAATATATATATATATATATATATGTAATTATTGCTTTTAAATTGTGATTGAAAATAATTTGAAAAACAAAAACTGTCCAGACACATGAGGAGTGCTATGAACAGACAAAACCTGTAAGGTGGAGAGTTGACATAGAGCCCTGGGCCAGTTGTTAAAACTCGGTTTCTTTTAACCAGCCGTTAAACATTTAGCCGCCGTTACTTTAACAGTGGTTTCTTGTTGTTAAAACTCAGTTAACTTTACCGGTGTTTTTGACGTTAAAGTTACACCTAGGCCGCCGCTAAAGTTTTAACGGTGTGGTTTTTCTCATTTGCCGTTTGTTGCTAACGCTGCGTTTGTGATGCAGATAGAGAAGGAAGGAAGCGTTATTGGGTGTTTTGACATGGGGATTTTAATGAGGAGCTGCGACATGGGAAAGAAGAGGGTGTTTTGGAGTGATTTGGAGGTGAAGAACTGTGGACACGAAGACTAATATTTAGAAAGATTATTATGTTGATGACATTTTTTGGAGAGCGCTCGGTGGGGGTGTTTTGTGTCGTGTGGTTGGGGTTTGGTGGGGGGTGGGGGGGGAGGGGAAGGAGGGGAAGGAGGGAGAGGAAGGGTGTTGTGGGGTGGGGGGAAATAAAGTGGGTCGGCCGGGAATGGGGGTTGGAAGTATGGGATGGGTTGGTGGGTTAGGGTGCGTGCGGGCTGATACGTGAAGCATATTTAAGTGGTTGCTGGAGGTTAAGGATTTAGGAGTTAGGGGTTACCGCAGTTAAAATAAGAGAATGAGGGCTGGGTGTTGAGTGTTTTCTTTGTTTTGCTTTTTTATTTTTTTTTTTTTTGGGTTGAATATTTTGGTTATATATATATATTTTTTTTTTTATTATATATATCGGTGCTGTGGTGAAAACGGGGTGGCATAAGATAGTGATTAATGAGTATGGGTTGTTTTGGCCAACAGAATGTTCCGCTGGGCCGTTGCGCCGGTGTCGCCTGCCGAAGTTAATTGGGCGCGCTGGTGTGGGAATAGGTTTGGTGGTGTTGTATAGTGCTTTTCCTTTGGTTGGTGTACGCCCGTTGTTGTTGTCCGGGGGTTTGGTTTGTGTTGTGTTTTTGGTTGCCCTGCCGCTTATGAAATGATGATTTTTTGCCATTTCATCCAGTATGGCCAAAAAGTTTCCCTTATTTTTAGAGTCTTCAGACTCTTGGTGACCTCTTTGAGCGATATTTTGGGTTGCAGACAAAAGAAGCACATCTGCTATTGTTTTAACATAATGCCGGTTTTCTTCCACAACTTTTTGACGGTTTGCGTTTATGGCATTTAGCATCGTTGTATTCACCTCATCCGCCCTTTTATATTGACTCCATGCATAGATTGCATTTATATGGTGCTCTGACTGTGAGTGCAGCTTAAATACAGACTCCTTGGACAATGCCTTTTTCCAATTACAGAAGCCGGAATGGGAGGCAAAGACACTGTCTGGTGCACTAGGCAAGAAAAAATCCAAGAAAGAGTAAAAATTAAAGAATATTAAAGGAAAGAAAAGTTTTTTTAGCAGGGGGTGTTAAATGATTTCTTCGGGGTTCTATGCTGAGTTCTGGGGGAGTTGTGGGGAGTGGGTGGGGGGGGGGCCCTCTTCTTGAGACGAGAAATATGGGAAAAACATAATGGTCATGTAAACACCGTTTAGGCAGCTAGCAAGCAGGCTTTCGGAGATAAGAAAAATTACCGCTGGGTCCTTTTGGAAGAGCAAAGGCAGTGCTGGACACAGCAGAATCAGTGGGATCTCCTGCAACCGGCCCTTCTGGTTCACCATCATTGTCAGAGGAAGATATTTCTGTATTTACAGACTCCTCCTTTGATAGAACTACATTGTAAAAAAAAAAAAAAAGGAAAAAAGAAGCATATTAATATAGAAGCAACCTCATTTAAAAAACACATTACTAGCAACCAACATTCAAAAATAATTCAAAAATGAATTGGAATTTAACCGTTTCTGTAGATACTCTGACCTGGTGATGGACTGGTGTATGCCTGACTCTCCCTCTCCTGACTGGTCCCAGGACATGAGCTCTCAGGACTGCTGATGCCAGAGCTGAATGCTGGTTGATTCTGGCCTGATTTGCTTCTTTGTGTGCTTCTTTCTGTCTTTTCATTCTCAACTGATCTATGACAAATAAGCCAGTCATGTAATTCCAAGCATTACTTTCAATTACACAGTTACATAATTTTTGTTCATAATCACTTTCATCATTAATTTTATTTTAAAAGCGCTTTAACAGCAGCCACACCTGAAATAAAGTGCTGAACATCAGAGATAAAAAAAAAAGATAACAGAAAACCTAAAATAAAATGACAAAGCTAAACACATAACAATGTAAAGAAATTTTCATTTTAAAATTAATGCAAAACATAAAACAGTTGAGTAAAATGAAGTCTCAGTTGAGATGAAGGCAAATTAGGCTACTAAAGAAGCCAGAACAGGGGTGATATACCTTCTTTTTATATACACATACATGCATATACATATATAATATGTATGTATGTAGCAGGCTCATGATGTAGCCTTATATCATGAGTGTAGGATGCAAGATGACACTGATTTATTGTTTCCCACATCGAAAGAAAAGAAACGTGGCAAGAATATATCCTGCTATTGATTACATTTAACAAAATATCCGCGAGAAACAAGTAAATCAATATCACTTCTACCCTGGTCACTTACAAAAGAAATAAATATTAAAACAATATTCATAAGTTATTGTTTTTCTGTTTTGTTTTGTTTTTTTTACCGTCAAAATCATACGTTTTTCAGAAGAAGCGGCTGAGCGGACTGTTTAACACCTGTCGTTGTGATGCTGGTTGTCAGCTGTGGCCATAGCACCTGCAGCTGTTAATCAGACCTGATCAGAGGAGGGAAGTGAAATGATTGTTCAACGTAACCTTACGTTATACAAAGTTTTATTTCAGAGAGCACTAACGTCGCCCGCTGCAGCCGAGCTCCGGAGGCTGTGGGTCATTGCTTATATTGTGTTTATATTGAGTATGAGTTGAGTTGTTAGTTATTATGCAATGGTATGCCCAGCTTTTTGTCAGTTGGCACCCCCGAAGCCCATGAAATGATTCACACACTATATAAAACGTCCCTCGCAAAAAAGGAGAGCGATTTAAGTTTCTAATTCAGCCGGGCTCATCTGCTACTGTACAATCACTTTGTACAGTTATGTAAATGTAACCAAGTGAATAAATAATAGTTATCAGTGTGAAACAGAGCTTATTCTTAAGAGTTTCAGTTCATGTAAGATTTGTGTTGCTTTTATGCTCATTTGTATCTGTAATATTGTGATCACTGCATCTGAGGTTTTTGGGGACGCTGCCCCTTTAAGAACGGCGTCAGGTTAGCGCATGCATGCACGTAGGATGACGTTACTCTGCGTTTTGTCAAGCGGAAGTCTGAGAGAGTTGAGAGACTGCAGACATACATGGTGGTTAAAACTCAAGGTAAATGCTCTAAAATACAACAAATCTGCTATACAGCCCCGTTTCCACCCGCGGGTCTGGGTCAGGTCGGGCCGGGCCAGGCCGGATCGGGTGGGTTTGGGTACGGATGTGTTGATTTCACGCTGTGTCCCCACAGCAACCTGTACCCTTATTCTGGAGGCGGAGAATTAAGCTGGACAGCGCTGCTACGTGATTGTGTGACATCATCGCCGTGTAACGCCGTTTAACCAAAACACCGGCGCCACACGTGACAGAAACAGAAAGGAGTCACCCCGGCTTTGTTTTTACGCTGGGTCACGCGGGAAGTGGCAGATTTTTCAATGAATCAGCTGATTGCTGTGTATTAGCTCCACCTCTTTGGTCCGGATCGGTTAGATCAGTACCCCTACCGAAGGGTGCCAAAAAAGTAGTCCGGGTCGGGTCGGATATAAGGGTACCCGTCCCAGTTTTTATCTGTGGAGACGCAAAAAAACGTGGACCGATCCGGCCCGACCCGACCCAGACCCGCTGGTGGAAACGGGGCTTAAGCTGTGCCGCAGCAAGACATGAGACGCATAAAGGCGCGAGGAGGGTCCGCGAAGTTAGCATGTGAAGCTAGCATGATGCTTGCAACGATCTCCTAGCTGAACTCAAAGTGATTTTTAAACATTGTTTTTTTTAGTAAACCACTTTTAAACTTACCTTTGAGGTCTGTTAGTTTGCGTTTCTTCTCTTCTGCTGCTGGTTCATCTTGCTGCGTCCGACCAGTTACAACCAACTTAAGCTGCCTTCATGTGCTGTCGTAATTATGGTAAACGCCAAAACCGATGTCACTGCACATGAAATCCCACTCGTGTTGTAATTAATTTATACTGGAATTCTTTTTTCAATGATACCCGAGGTGCCGAGATGGGATAAACTTTGACCTTACATGTTGAAAGTTCTCTGCTCCTGTAAGTTGGTTATAAGCTTACTGCATGATGATGCTGTGACATAGCCTGCAGACTTTTGGTTACATCATTTGAACTTGGTGTTGTTTTAAAAAAAAATACTGTGATTGGTTTTAACTCAGTGCAGATGCTAGCAGGCAATCACTCAAGGAGCTTCCAATGTTTCACTTCACAACAGCAAAAGCAATTGAACACAATATACTGGTAATCACCAGTTCACAAGTGGAAAAGTTCATCTGTCCCATTCTACATGAAGGTAGCATTAAAAGAGATCGCAAACTACATCCAACTACTGCGCAGGAATGATTGGTGCAGTGATATGTCAATCATCTGGGGGGGGGCAATCCAATGTCAAGGGGGGCCAGTGCCGCCCCCCCGCCCTGCCACTGGGTGCGCACCGTATCGCCATCAAAAGCTTGATTTATTCAGTGCACGGCAGCGCGTGAGCGGTGCGCGTGTCAAGCAACATGCGCCCGCGGGCGTTCAGGGCACGGTGTAAATGCTCGCGCCTAGTCTGATAGTGATAACCCCTCCCTTCTCTCCAGCACAGAGTTCAGCCCTGACAGCGTTTCCTGGTTCTTCTCTTTAAAATCGGACAGTTCGGGGATCAGTGTAATCTCCGTCCTGCAGATGGTTTGCTGAAAAGACAAACTGCTGAAGATCAGTGTCTGAAAGAAGAGAAACTTCAATTTTGCTTCTGTGAATTATTTTTGAAGAAGTGAAACTGCTGAGAAACGGACTTGAGAGGTAAAATGGCGCAGAAACAAGTTCGGCTGGATTCAGAAAGATTCTCTTGTTGCATCTGTCTGGATCTACTGAAGGATCCGGTGGCTATTCCCTGTGGACACAGCTACTGTATGGACTGTATTAAATCCCACTGGGATGGAGAGGATCAGAGGGGAATCCACAGCTGTCCTCAGTGCAGGAAAACTTTCAAACCGAGACCTGTCCTGGAGAAAAACATCATGTTAGCAGAGTTAGTGGAGGATCTGAAGAAGACTGGACTCCAAGCTGCTCCAGCTGATCACTGCTATGCTGGACCTGAAGATGTGGCCTGTGATGTCTGCACTGGGAGGAAGATGAAAGCCAGCAAGTCCTGTCTGGTCTGTCGAGCTTCTTATTGTGAGAAACACCTCCAACCTCATTATGAATCTTCCACTTTTAAAAAGCATAAACTAGTTGAAGCTTCTACGAAACTCCAGCAGCTCATCTGTTCTCGTCATGATGAGGAGATGAAGATTTTCTGTCGTACCGATCAGCAGAGTATCTGTCATCTCTGCTTAATGGATCAACATAAAGGTCATGAAACAGTCACAGCTGCAGCAGAAAGAGCTGAGAAGCAGAAGGAGCTGGAGGTGAGTCGACAGCAAATCCAGCAGAGAATCCAGGACGGAGAGAAAGATGTGAAGCTGCTTCAACAGGAGGTGGAGGCCATCAATGGCTCCGCTGATAAAGCAGTGGAGGACAGTGAGAAGATCTTCACTCAGCTGATCCGTCTCATCCAGAAAAGAAGCTCTGATGTGAAGCAGCAGATCAGATCCCAGCAGGAAACTGAAGTGAGTCGAGTCAAAGAGCTTCAGGAGAAGCTGGAGCAGGAGATCACTGAGCTGAAGAGGAAAGACGGCGAGCTGGAGCAGCTCTCACACACAGAGGATCACAACCAGTTTCTACACAACTACCCCTCACTGTCAGCACTCAGTGAGTCTACACACTCATCCAGCATCAATATCCGTCCTCTCACATACTTTGAGGATGTGACAGCAGCTGTGGCAGAGACCAGAGACAAACTACAGGACATCCTGATGGACAAATGGACAAACATCTCACTGATGATCACTGATGTGGATGTTTTACTCCCACAACCAGAACCAAAGATCAGAACTGACTTCTTGAAATATTCAAGAGAAATCACACTGGATCCAAACACAGCAAACAAAATGTTGGTAATATCACAAGGTGGGAGAAAAGTTACTTATAATATAAGTAATAAGCCATACTGTAAACATCCAGACAGGTTTATTCATATCTCTCAAGTCCTGAGCCAGAATCAGCTGACTGGACGTTGTTACTGGGAGGTGGAGAGAAGCAGAAATGTTGGAGTAGCTGTCGCTTACAAGACCATCGGCAGATCAGGAGACTTCTGTGCTCATGTGTTTGGTTACAATGACAAATCTTGGGTTTTACACTGGGGCAACAGTTTTAATTTCAGGCATAACAACATCCCAGTCGGCGTCTCAGGTCCTGGTTCCTCCAGAGTAGGAGTGTATCTGGATCACAGAGCAGGTATTCTGTCTTTCTACAGCGTCTCTGAAACCATGACTCTCCTCCACAGAGTCCAGACCACATTCACTCAGACGCTCTATGCTGGACTTTTTCTAGGTGGCTCTGTTGGAGACACTGCTGAGTTCTCTGAACTTGTATAACAGATGGATGTGTAACTATGATGTGTTTAAGTATGGATCAGATAAAGGGCCTTAAATAAGACTACTGGTTGATGTCTTGTCTTGGATGATTTGTAGTTGTGATTGCAAGAAGGTGACGAGTGGAATGCAATGACAGTGAGCTGAAAACGGTCACACTTGTCGAGGTTAAACTACACGAATAGCTCTGATTCTGGACAATGATGTGTAATGAATGACATGGACATGAACAATGACATGCACCTCTGTATTTATTTAAAGAACCCTTTAAATTACAAATTTTTATTTTTCCAATTATGTTTTGAGGGTTTAAAGTTCAATATTCATCATTATTTGCTTTTAGATCAGAATTCAAGCTGGTTACACCTTCTATAATGTAAATATTAGGATTAATTTGTTTGTATATGACTGTAAATGGGATGTTTATTTGTCTGTTTGTTTTTATCTCAACTTAATCCATTGCGGGTAAGTTATTTGAATCCTGCATCTGTGTGAGATTGAAATGGGCATCATTTTCTTTGCAATGAGATATTGAAGTGTTTTAGCTACTTCTTTAAAAAAAAAAAAAAAAAAAAAAAGGGTATTATGGTCCTTAACAGGCATAAAATGAAGTAAATAAAGCCTCAAATGAATTCACTTCTTATTGTTTATTTAACATTAACTATGACAAACAGTAAAGGACATGAGAAACTAACTCAACCAGTTCTGCATAAGAATGAAAAAGGTAGGTCACAGGCGGCTAATCAGATCTATTTGCTTAACTGATCATGAGCAGATTTAGCAGAAAAAAAGCTACAGTTTAGTTTGATTGCTGGTCTGGAGAATTCAGGTTAGCTCATTACCGAAGAGAAAAGACAACACAATGACTTTAGACTGGACTCGGATTTCACAGCAGCTTTCAGGTGAGTCTTATCTTTGGGGATGCACACAGCTTTAACTCATGTAGTACATGGCCCCTCCCCCGGTCCCTCAGGTTAGCTGATCAGCTACTCCTGGAGGTGCCAAGGACACGGCGGATGCTCAGAGGGGACCATAGGAGGGGACAGGGCTCTTTCTGCGGCCGGTCCACAGTTGTGTAATACGCTGCCACTGCAGGTCAGACAGGCCTCTTCACTATCCAGTTTCAAAGCCCCTCTTAAAACCCACCTCTTTTCTTTGGTATGAGTTGTTTTTCATAAAGTGTATAAATTGTTAAATTGTTTTGTTTTTATTGTTTTAATGTTACTCCTTCTTTTATTTTCATTATTTTAATCATGGATCTGGTCGGCTGGTCTCTTAAAGGAATAGTTCACCCTCAGAACGATTTAACTTTATTTTCCACTTACCTTCATGGTGAGCAAGACTCTGGAGCACTTTTTTAATATTTCAAATGCAGCTGGAGATCAGGACGACTTCTCGTTTTCACCCAACTTTCATATAATGGAGTTCGATTGAGCCCGAGCCAACAAGGTCCTTAGAAGTCCACAAAAACTTGTCAGTATTCCTCCATACTGCTCGTCCAATGTAATCCAAGTGTCCTGAGTGGGTAGTGTCCATAATTTACTCAAAACTACGCCATTTAGCATATTTTTAGAGCCTAAATAGAAGCACATCGCATCTCTTGTGCGCACACCGATGCGCGTTCATGAAACTACGGAAGGCACGGCAGACGAGATCACGCGTTCTCTTTTTCTTTCATTATTTGTTTTAAATCAACATCCAACTCCTCTTGTGTTTGTCCCGGTTCGTCTGCAGCTCTGTTGCTCTTAACACAATGTAAACATTGAATTTCTTCTTCTACGCTTGTATTATCGGCAGCGTTGGCTCTGAACGCCGAGGCTTCCGTAGTTTCGTGGATGCGCAGGTGCGCGCTCTGTGGAGTAATATATTCTTCTTTTTAGGCTCTAAAAATATAGTAAATGTTGTCGTTTCCAGTAAATTCTGGACACTACCCACTCAGGACACTTGGATTACATTGGACGAGCAGTATGGAGGAATACTGACAAGTTTTTGTGGACTTCTAAGGACCTTGTTGGCTCGAACTCCATTATATGAAAGTTGAGGGAAAACGAGAAGTCGTCCTGATCGCCGGCTCCATTTGAAATATTAAAAAAGTCTTGAAAAAAAAGAGTCTTGCTCACCATGAAGGTAAGTGGAAAATAAAGTTAAATCGTTCTGTGGGTGAACTATTCCTTTAACGAAACGGATAAAATCTTTTCTACCCAGAGACAAGGTACAGGGGCGGTATCTTGTCAGTACGGTCCCAGCAGGTCACATTGAAGACCTGCACACATTTGGATTTATGATAACTGGGTTCCTGCTGACTGGATCTGTCGGGTACCTGGTTTATCAGGAAATTCTGAAGATGGCGGCAGCTGTTGGCAGGCTGTCGTTCGAGCCGTCACTCCGAGCCATCGACACTCAGATTCAAACTTTGTGCGGGTTGACTTGCGAGCTGGATGCCCTGTGGGGCAAACTGGGGACGATGTCTGACAGCACAAAGGATGCTGGGTACCACCTGGAGCAGTTGGAGGCCCAGATTGGGGGTAATTAACACAAATTTGGCTGGAAATTTGGAACGCCATTGTGAGACCCGCTGAGACTGAAGGCAGGCAGGAAACAAGTGCCTGCCTGACCCAAACAATCCAAGAAACCGTCAAAGTGAAGCTCTGCAACCCCCCCCCCCACCCCCCTCCTTCACGGGAACAGTGGGATCCTCTGGCTTCAGCCAAGGCCGTCTTATCATCATACGGACTGTGCGCTCGCTGTCTCTCGCTTACGCACACACATCCACTGCCCTGCTGGTCTTTACTCATCTCCTTCCACCAGGAATCGGTGGAAGATGGCAGGAAACGCTTCGTAGCTGCATCCCCTCCCTCACCGGGGCAAACAGGTGCCCTGCTCATGTGGCTGCACCCGCAGTCTGCCTGGTTCTGTTTGTATTGTGTCTACTGTCTGTATAATTTTGGACAGGTTGTACTGAAAACTAAATTTCATTGCACTGGGACGCCGGTACAATGACAAAGTCTTCTGAATACGGAATCTCTTATTTTTACCTGATTTTATGTTTTTATATTTTTAATGTTTTAGCTTCTTTGTTGTTCAGCACTTTGTTCAGTGAAGGCTGTAGCTATAGAAATAAAGCTGGCTTGGCATGTCATGTGCACATACACAAAAATGAGGGAAATTCAACTTTCAGGTGACATTTACAGAGAATATCAAATTTCTGATACACATTTAGGCCATTTAAGTGGAATCATGCAATGATATTTCCTTCATCTCAATTTATCAGAACAGTATCCACCAACGGTGGTGGGGAAACTACCAAAGGCAAAGCTACAGTAGAAGTTGTGAATGTGCCCGAAGAGGGTTTCTAGAGAATTTCTCAAACTAGCCAGAAATGATTCAATGCAGTATTTCAGTTGTTGAGTAATCAAAGCAAGGATTAGTTTTTCTGCATCATGAAGCTGAAGGGTCTCATTGGAGTAAAATATGCAGTATTGCGATGGTTAAAGGAGTGATGACATAGCAGTAAAAACTAGTTTATGTTGTTGGCATTACTGCATATGTAAATACTTCCCCCCACCCCCCCAAAAAAACCAGCATTCTTTACAGCGGGGTATTGTTTTGAAACGCCAGACCTCACTTCCTCAGTAATACAGTTGGGTGTGCTAATGATATGCAGCTTTACCCAGAGACCAAGTTAACTTCATTTTGATTGGCTACACCTTATTTGTCTAAAACCTTATTTAGAGAAAGTATGTCAAGCTGCCCTAGCGGTCGGACTTTGCTAAAGGCTATCTGTTAGCATCGTGGGCATTTCAGACAGTGAGCTGCGTTTATCAGACAAGACGGCATTTAGAAAATAAACAAACTTACAGGTAATGACAAGGTTGTGGCCCCCTCCCCTCAGTGTTGCTGCAGAAGTTTGCTTTTAAATCCATTTGTTTAACAACCCAGACCTGACTGCTTAGCAGTCACTCCTGCACTCATAGTTGAATCAGACAGGGAGGGGACGGGGGGCGCTGTTTACTTGATAGTGTGCTCTTATTGGAGAAATTAAATTACGTAGAATGATAGAACTACGTAGAATGATAGCCTGCTGTCTGATTCAACTGTTTCTGAGCAGAGAGACAAAGCTGACAGACCATAAACAGGAACTTTGATTCTCACTCTGGACATTCACATGGCCTCATCAGTGCACAACAGATCATATTATACACCCAAAACCCCAGAAAAGTGAAATTTGATGTCATGGAACCTTTAAGGTTGGAATAAACAGAATCCACTGGTGCTGGTTTATCTCCTGCAGTACCAGTAAATGGCCATTAGATAGAAGCAAAAGACCATGCGTGAAATCAAAGAAACTGGTTTAAAGTATCTTTTTTTGTTTCAACTTGGACCTTATCTCTAGGAATATATTTAGATTAGTCTCCATCTACGTATATCCATGTAATGGAAGTGAAGGGGGCAGCATGAATGGGCCTCTCTATAAGGCATTATCTGCAGCAAAACTCCTTAAATCACCAATACTTTAAGACAAATGATTGAACAAATGAGTACTGTTGTCCTGTGAGTTCAGAGTTTTGTGGATTGTGGTTTGTTTTGTCTGGCTAGCTAGCTGCTCTTGCGGCCCCTATGCTGCTACGGCACGTGTCAGTGGGTTTGTACGGCGAGTATGGAGAATGCCCCCAATAACTAACATAAAGCTAAATAGTACTTGTTCGACGTAATATCGTCCAAAGGAGTCAAAGTGATGCAAAAATTTTACTGGTGAGTAAATACATGTATGAACTCCTAGAAAAAAGGTCCAGGGGAAAAAAAAAGAAAGTTATCCTTTAAGTTATATGGGCCCCATATATGAAAACCCACACAGGTGGGGCCACCATGGAAACCGTGGACAATTCCACTTGGGTCCCTCATATGCAGCCAAAACTGAACCCTTATGGCCCCCACATGGACATGCTGGCTGGGCAAAAATGGCCAAATAAGGTGTGATAGGTAGACAACAAAGGAGTTTAGAAGCAGGATCTATGAACTTTGTCTCACGACGAGTGTGTGGAACACATTGTGACCTACACATTTTTACATATTTCACTACACATATTTCATTAGTTTTTTAAAAGTATTTTCATAATCATAAAATATGTGAACAGATTTCATATTAGTTTACAGGATATATATGCCATCATTTTTTGCTGTGAATATATAGATTATAAATCCATTTGTGAGCAATTATCTTTTATTCTGTTAGTATTGTGGGAAGTTGTCATGGAATCCTGCAGGACATGTCAGGCCAAGACAGGAGCTATTTTTAATTTATTCTTTTTTTTTGAAAGACATGTTTTTCAAGCAACAACAGGCTGTGCTTCAGTTGGAAGTCCTTAAAATCTTTTCCACTGGCAAAATACAAAAACTGCAACTGTGTTATCTTTTCCTGGAGAAAGAAAAAAAAAGTTAAATCCAACTACGTTTGTAAATTTGGAGCTAAATCATGTGGGTTAACAGTCAGTATTTTAAGTGAGTAACACATTGTTAATGTGTAGATTACAGGTGAAATAATCTGTGCTCCATTTCCTGGAATAAACAAACTCCTCCCTTCAGCACTGAGTTCAGCTCTGACTGCGTATTTCCTGGTTCCTCCTCTTTCTCTGATCCAACAGCTTATGGATCGCTGTAATCTCACCTGACAAGCCAGACTACTGAAGATCAGTGTGTAGAAGTTGAACATTAACTTAAGTTTCATTTCTGTGGAAGTAGATAAACTGTTGACACACTGTAGCCAAAAGACGAAATGGCGCAGCAAAGAAATCAGCTGGATTCCGAAAAATTCTCTTGTTGCATCTGTCTGGATCTACTGAAGGATCCGGTGACTATTCCCTGTGGACACAGCTACTGTATGGACTGTATTAAATCCCACTGGGATGGAGAGGATCAGAGGGGAATCCACAGCTGTCCTCAGTGCAGGAAAACCTTCAAACCGAGACCTGTCCTGGAGAAAAACATCATGTTAGCAGAGTTAGTGGAGGATCTGAAGAAGACTGGACTCCAAGCTGCTCCAGCTGATCACTGCTATGCTGGACCTGAAGATGTGGCCTGTGATGTCTGCACTGGGAGGAAGATGAAAGCCAGCAAGTCCTGTCTGGTCTGTTTGGTGTCTTACTGTGAGAATCACCTCCAACCTCATTATGACGTGGCTCAGTTTAAGAGACACAAGCTGGTGGAGCCCTCCAAGAACCTCCAGCAGCTCATCTGCTCTCGTCATGATGAGGTGATGAAGATTTTAGAAGATCAATATGAGAAAATGTCCAAAGCAGCAGAAAGAGCTGAGAAGCAGAAGGAGCTGGAGGTGAGTCGACAACAAATCCAGCAGAGAATCCAGGACGGAGAGAAAGATGTGAAGCTGCTTCAACAGGAGGTGGAGGCCATCAATGGCTCCGCTGATAAAGCAGTGGAGGACAGTGAGAAGATCTTCACTCAGCTGATCCGTCTCATCCAGAAAAGAAGCTCTGATGTGAAGCAGCAGATCAGATCCCAGCAGGAAACTGAAGTGAGTCGAGTCAAAGAGCTTCAGGAGAAGCTGGAGCAGGAGATCACTGAGCTGAAGAGGAAAGACGGCGAGCTGGAGCAGCTCTCACACACAGAGGATCACAACCAGTTTCTACACAACTACCCCTCACTGTCAGCACTCAGTGAGTCTACACACTCATCCAGCATCAATATCCGTCCTCTCACATACTTTGAGGATGTGACAGCAGCTGTGGCAGAGACCAAAAATTTACTACTAGATATCCTGACAGCGGAATGGACAAACACCTCACTGATGATCCCTGAAGTGGATGTTTTACTGTCTGAACCAGAACCAAAGATCAGAACTGACTTCTTGAAATATTCACGAGAAATCACACTGGATCCAAACACAGCACATCCATGTTTGTTATTATCTGAGGGGAACAGAAAAGCTACATTAATGACTAAACAACAGTCTTATTCTAGTCATCCAGACAGATTCACGTTTTATGATCAGGTTCTGAGCAAAGAGAGTCTGACTGGTCGTTGTTACTGGGAGGTGGAGTGGAGAGATGGAGGAGTTTATGTAGCAGTCGCCTACAATGACATCAGCAGAGACGGGACCTCAGATGAGTGTGGGTTTGGATTCAACAACAAATCCTGGGCATTAAGTTGCAACAAGAAGAATTACACAGTTTTACTTAACGGTGTAAAAACTCCCGTCTCAGGTCCTGGTTCCTCCAGAGTAGGGAGTGTATCTGGATCACAGAGCAGGTATTCTGTCTTTCTACAGCGTCTCTGAAACCATGACTCTCCTCCACAGAGTCCAGACCACATTCACTCAGCCGCTCTATGCTGGACTCCGGCTGTTTGATGATGGAGACACTGCTATGCTGATATAAATCAAATGAAGAATTATGGATGCAGGAGGCATTGTGATGTTTTGTTCTGTCATAAAAATGTGAGAGATCATCACTGAATTTAACTCTGATTCACGGGTTTTTGAAATTTACTCTTTAAACATAGTGAAGTCTGTTGCTGTTTATAACTTAAAATTGTGGTGAAGCAGAGCTGGATCAGACGAGCAGATTTATCACAGGGATTTTATTTTAACCTGGAAAAGTGTGTCAGACAATCAAATCATACTGTATGCATGTAAATCATATATGCTGTGAATCATGTTTTTAAAATAATAACGAGGGATTGACCGTTACAGATTGTTTAGGGGCAATACTGATATTTTCTCATCAGTCAATGGCCGATACAGTCTGCTGATATTTGGGGCCGATACTGTACAAATGACTCCCAAATTGATATGATGAAGGATACAATGAAAAGTAAATTTACAACTCTTTTAATATAAAAAAAAGAAACTGTGTAAACAATATTAAATAGAAACATTAAACTTAGTAGTAGTATATATATGTGTATATATAATATATGAAAGTCTGTAAATTATGCAGAATGGGGGTATCGGCCAACACATCCAACGTATCGGTCAATGCCAATACCAGCAAAAAAATGGAAATATCTGCCTAAAATATCAGCCGACCGATGTATCGGTCTATCTTTAACAAAAACAATGATTTTTGTGTTCAGTATATTTTAAGTTTACCTGATTATGATGAATGAATGTTAATGCAGTGTTCACAAATGATTGGACTAAAATTTAACTCTAGATTCCGAAACATATTTGTTAATTAAATAATATTATCATACACTACTTTATGTGTAAATCTATATATGAAGGTATATTTACATTTTTTACATGAAATGTTGAAATGATTAAACTTAAAACCATTTAAAAAAAATTATGCCCCAGTCATTTTTGCAACAGATAAATGAACAGTGTATAATCTATAAAGAGGAAGATGTTTCAAGTATGAGCCACTCTTCAGGGAAACTCATCCTTTCATCAAAAACTAACCTCAGTGTTTGATTACAGAAACATCTCAGAATAAGTCGATACTCATCACTCAGCTTCCAAAAGGGGTCAGTGCCTGTCATGTGCATGAAATAGCCATCGGAGCAGGTCAATATTCTCTCAGAACAAGTCCTCGGATCTCTTTTTGTCTAGAAAAGTGAGTTGCAGGTTTCAACTGTCAGATTGTCGAGGTCTGATGTTAAGGAGCTACTTAAGCTGCAGTGATCCTGTCTTTCTTTATTTTTCTTCATTTAACAGTATGGAGAAGGCGACAGAGAAGAATATAAACTCTAAATACTGGAAAAAATCTCTAGTAGAATCCAAATCAGGACGGGTGGTCATCTATCTTGAACAGCAGGGGGCTGAGGGGCAGGAAACAAGGGTCAACGGGAACCAACGTCATGTATCTAGAGAGGAGAGAGTAAAGTGCATCATGGGATGACCCAAGTCTGCGGCAGCATGACCTAAAGGACGATTAAGGGCCTCCCAAGCTACCTGAAGGTCGAGAGGGGCCACTTCCTGAACCCAAACTAGGAGCTGGTTCCACAGAGAGGGGTCTAAAACTGATGAAGGTTCTGCCTCCTATTCAACTTTAGACAGTCTTTGAACCAAAAGTCATCCACAAGTCTGACAGCAAGTGTGCTGTTCAGAAAATATTACAGAGACCTGAACATCCACAGAGTGATGTGCCTTCATTTTCTACTCACACTCATGCTGAGAAAGACTCTGGAGCACTTTTTTTAACATCTCAAATGCAGCCGGAGATCCGGGAAGGTTTTCATTATCCGCCGACTTTCATATAATGACGCTCACCGGTGCCTGAAACAAAAAGGTCCATAAAAGTCCACAAATACTTGGCGATATTCCTCCATACTGCTCGTTCAATGTAATCCAAGTGTTTCTGAGTGGGTAGCGTCCATAAGACCATTCTTTAAGATCCAACCCTGATAGAAAAAAGTGGTCGGCATGTGCTTCCTGTTTTCACATGTGGAACACATGGGATCCACATTTGCATGAAACACGACTATACACATTGTCACATGTGGATCACATGACAATATTCCAAAACCACATATTATGTGAACCATGTCTGCAGGAACATGTGAACCAGAGGTGGTTCTAGGATGGGAGGTTTAGGGGTGCTGAGAGCTGCCCAGCCAGGCAAGATAAATTTCATTGTTTTGTACAGTTTAACACAACTTCATTCCCACATTTGTGAAGGATCAGTAAAATTTGTTAAAGTCTGTGACTGATTGTCCGGAAAGAAGCAGTGACAGAAGCTGATTTCCAGCATGTTGCTGCCTTGTTCCAAAGGTGAACCAGATCCACCAAAACCCACTTTTTCCTCCTTATTTACAAAGTTTCTGATCATTTTCAAAACTCAGATTTAAGTTTTCATCATCCTGCATCCAGAAACAAAGTTATTACTGCTGCTATTTGGAAATCTAAATTCAGCTTTTATCTGGATGAAACCAGATCGGCGGTGAACAAGATCCATCACAACCCCATTTATCCTCCTTATTTACACAGATTCTGACAGTTTCCCAAACTTATATTCAGAATATTTATAATAAAAACAAAGTTCGGCTATTACTGCTGCTATTTGAAATATGCAAGGTGGGCGGGATCAAACTGTCTCCTACTTACAGGAGAGCTACAGTGAGCTAACAGGTTCTGTGTAAATGGTACATTTACACACGTATTTATGGTACATAAATGGTACATTTACACACAATGGATATTTATGCCTACGTGCAGCTTTGCTTTAGAACAACTACATACAGAAACTGTGGGAAAAGGGAGAAAGATCTTTTATACTGGCTTTGTCATCTGTAATCCCACCTAATGACCACTAGGTGGTAGCAACAGACTGTTAAATCAATATAAAAGTCCCAGGTTCTGCAATACAAGGAAATGTTTTTATTTTTATTTAAGTCACACAGAAAGACAGAAAATAGCTTAAAAACAATATTAATTTTGTATAAACAGATGTACATTAAAATCTTTTGTTAACCCTGATGTTCAGTTATATAGAATAAAACTGTTACTCTGCCATTTATTTATAAAAGTGGATGAAATTTTACCAAATGTCCATCACAGTTTTAGAATATTTTTCTTTAATTTTGGTTCAGCACATTTTTATAACACCAACTGGATTAAAATAGGAAAACATTTTTTGGTTTGTTTGGGTATGACACAGCAGGACATGTTGGGGCAGGACAGGAAAAGACTAATAAAAGATCTCCTGCCTGGAACAAGATCACATTTTTTTAAAGAAATGTTTTTCATGCTACAACAGGCTGTGCATCACCTACAAGTCTTTAAAATCTGTTTTGTTAAATGAAAATAGGGAAAAGTGGAAAGGTATCATTTTCTGGAGAAAGAAAACAAATAAAATCAGACAGAATTAAGATCTTAAATGTGTGGGTTAAACTTTAATATTTAAACTTACGTGTCGTTTATGTTTAGACTACAGGTGAAATCATCTGTTTCACCTCCTGGAATGAAATAATCTCTTTTTCTTCAGCAGAGTTCAGCTCTGACATGTTATATCTCCTCCTCTTTCACTGATCCAATAGTTTAGGGACCCGCGTACCCTCTGGGCAAACAGAGAGCTGACAAATCAGATTACCAAGTGTGAAAGTTGGGTTTGTTTTTCTAAGTTTCATTTCTGTGAAATGAGACAGTGACTGCTGTCGAGAGGTAAAATGGCGCTGCAAAGAAATCAGCTGGATGCAGAAAGATTCTCTTGTTGCATCTGTCTGGATCTACTGAAGGATCCGGTGACTATTCCCTGTGGACACAGCTACTGTATGGACTGTATTAAATCCCACTGGGATGAAGAGGATCAGAGGGGAATCCACAGCTGTCCTCAGTGCAGGAAAACTTTCATACCGAGACCTGTCCTGGAGAAAAACTTCATGTTAGCAGAGTTAGTGGAGGATCTGAAGAAGACTGGACTCCAAGCTGCTCCAGCTGATCACTGCTATGCTGGACCTGAAGATGTGGCCTGTGATGTCTGCACTGGGAGGAAGATGAAAGCCAGCAAGTCCTGTCTGGTCTGTTTGGTTTCTTATTGTGAGAATCACCTCCAACCTCATTATGAATCTTCCACTTTTAAAAAGCATAAACTAGTTGAAGCTTCTACTAAACTCCAGCAGCTCATCTGTTCTCGTCATGATGAGGTGATGAAGATTTTCTGTCGTACTGATCAGCAGAGTATCTGTTATCTCTGCTTAATGGATCAACATAAAGGTCATGAAACAGTCTCAGCTGCAGCAGAAAGAGCTGAGAAGCAGAAGGAGCTGGAGGTGAGTCGCCAGCAAATCCAGCAGAGAATCCAGGACGGAGAGAAAGATGTGAAGCTGCTTCAACAGGAGGTGGAGGCCATCAATGGCTCCGCTGATAAAGCAGTGGAGGACAGTGAGAAGATCTTCACTCAGCTGATCCGTCTCATACAGAAAAGAAGCTCTGATGTGAAGCAGCAGATCAGATCCCAGCAGGAAACTGAAGTGAGTCGAGTCAAAGAGCTTCAGGAGAAGCTGGAGCAGGAGATCACTGAGCTGAAGAGGAAAGACGGCGAGCTGGAGCAGCTCTCACACACAGAGGATCACAACCAGTTTCTACACAACTACCCCTCACTGTCAGCACTCAGTGAGTCTACACACTCATCCAGCATCAATATCCGTCCTCTCACATACTTTGAGGATGTGACAGCAGCTGTGGCAGAGACCAAAAATTTACTACTCGATATCCTGACAGCGGAATGGACCAACATCTCACTGATGGCTACAAATATGGATCCAGAATCAAAGAGCAGAACTGACTTCCTAAAATATTCAAGAGAAATCACACTGGATCCAAACACAGCACATCAATGTTTGTTATTATCTGAGGGGAACAGAAAAGCAACATTAATGATGAAACAACAGTCTTATTCTAGTCATCCAGACAGATTCACGTTTTATGATCAGGTCCTGAGCAGAGAGAGTCTGACTGGATGTTGTTACTGGGAGGTGGAGTGGAGAGGAGGAGGAGTTTATGTAGCAGTTGCCTACAAGGACATCAGCAGAGACGGGACCTCAGATGAGTGTGGGTTTGGATTCAACAACCAATCCTGGGCATTAAGTTGCAACAAGAAAAATTCCACAGTTTTACTTAATGGTGTAAAAACTCCCGTCTCAGGTCCTGGTTCCTCCAGAGTAGGAGTGTATCTGGATCACAGAGCAGGTATTCTGTCTTTCTACAGCGTCTCTGAAACCATGACTCTCCTCCACAGAGTCCAGACCACATTCACTCAGCCGCTCTATGCTGGACTCCGGCTGTTTGATGATGGAGACACTGCTATGCTACGTTAAATCAAATGGATGCAGGATGCTTTGCAATGTTTTGTTCCGATTCAAGAAAATGTGAATTAAAGATCAAATTTTTTTGCAGAAAACTTTTATTATGTAAAAACCAACGTCATACAAAGCCTGCATTTCTTATTGTATCAGCTACCGTTGTCTGTCTGTTTTGTTTTGAGGATACTTTCTGTGAAGTTTCTTTCCAGGTGAAGCAGCTGCTTGTCTGGTGTTTATGTTCAGGTTGGATTGTACAGATGCTGCTATGTTCTTTTTACGTACGCCTAATTTTCCTCACCCTCTTCGTTTCTTTTCTGTTCACTCTTTCCCTTTTTCTGTGGACCCCAGTCAGGTTTATCTGTGATTAAACGAATAAAAATATAAAAAATAACACTAAAGTGCATATGAAGGGGAGCCATCTATCTGCGTTAGTTCTACTTTAATCCATAAAACTGTTTCTTGGCAAAGAAACTTTGTTCAGCAAAACAGGACAGCAAGATCATCATTCTGCCGTCATAATTATGGATACGGCAGAAATGAAACAAAGAAGTTTAAAGGAAAGATCAATTTTGTTGGATTAAGCTCAGTTTTTGCTTCTTTCTGACCACCACTCACTAGGAACTTTATCTGGGTCAGATTTTTTTTAAACTCCGTTTATCCATCACTATCACTGCTACCACAGCATGCATCACTATTCATCAAGTTATCAGCTGCCTGCTGCCACCCAGTGGAGGAGTATTTAATTACACAGTCATTCCAAGCTCTGACACCTGTAACCAAAGTAATATAAATCTTTACTTTTATGTTGAAATTCCACCAAATCCTGATTAAATTTTAAAAAGCACTATGTAGAGCATGAGTGGCCAAGTCCAGTCCACAAGAGCCAAAATCCTGCAACTTTTTGATGCATCCATTCTCCAACAAAGCTTCTTCACCACTGTGCATGTCATTCAGCTCTGCAGAAGCCTGGTAAAGAGCCATTTATCTGATTCAGATCTGTTGGAGAAGGCAAGCACCTAAAAGTAGCAGGACTGTGGCTCTCGAGGACTGACTTGGCCAACCTGATCAGTCCAGCAGTTTTACTGATACTACAGTTGCGTTTTTTGGCATTTTCTTGCTCACTCATTCGGTGATTTCTGAGCTTATGAGCCTCTTCCTACAATTAAAAGTATGTTATTATTATACGTTATTGTAGTGATGTCATTTGCCATACATAAGACAGTAACACACACACACACACACACATATATACAGACTCTTTCCAAATAATCAGCATATTAGAATAAACACCTTTTTCATGATATTCTAATTTTTTGGAAAGGGTCTGTATATGTATCTGAATTGGGCTAGATGCTCTGTGTGGCAAACTGGGGGCGATGTCTGACCACTCAAAGGAAATGGGTACCAGCTTGGAGAAGATGACGACTCGGATTTGGGTAAACCAAATACGAGTCGGCTGATTTGGAACCGCCATGGAGACCTGCTGAAGACTGTAAAGTAGACACAAACAAGTCCTGCCTGACCCAAAACAGCCTATTCATCTCATTCTGGCTCCTCAACTGTGGTCTTGGAGGCCAGCTTATCTCAACTTTTGCTCTGAAAGAAGGTGCAAAAGAACGCTGCAAGCATAGTCATCCTCAAAATTATTCATATCCTCTCATTAAATAAGGAAAAACTGCAGCCATCACAGAAATACAGTTGAAATTGAACAAAGTAATAATAAATACAAATTTAATGAAAATCACATCGTTCTTGAAATGTGGTCTAACAAAAATATTTAAAAAAATAAACAAATAAACAAGCATGACGCAAGCATGATGAGCAAAAATGTTGTTGATCAACATTTTGAGGCAATCACTGCAATCAGGTGTTTTCTGTAACTTTCAGTACGACTTCTACACCTGTTAACGGGTATTTTGGTCCATATTATATGAGCATAGGTACTCTAATTGGTCTGGGGAAGTTTCGTTTGTTTGTTTTTTTTATTTATTCTTTTTAAGTACAATTCAAAAGCAATATTTAATTTCACTAAATTGTAATTTTGTAAATTTTTATTTATTATTTCTTTTTTTCAATTTCTTGTTTTTTAAATAATTGTTGTGAATTTGGCATTTTCTTTAATTGGAGGGCATAAATAATTTTGAGGATCAGTATGGTGTATGTTCATTTTATTTATTCATCTAGTTATTTTTACTATTTTCAGTCACAACTTGTGTGAAACGTAAGGTTTGTTTGCATGTTTTTAAATCATGATGGATAAAAACACACACATATTTGTTGGCAGCAGCAAAGGATGAAAAATGAACCCAAATAAGACAAATCTGACATTCAATTTAAAAGATGTGAAAAGATTTACTGGAAACCAAAGTTTGACTTTATAGATTTTAGATACAGATACAATAACACAGTGAAAGAAAGAGTTGAATTTGACTTTGTTTCTAGAAACAAGCTCCTCCCTTCTCTCCCGTTCAGCCCTTATAGGATATTTCCTGGTTCCTCCTCTTATAGAGATCAGGCAGTTTAAGGATCGGAGTAATCACTGGGCTGCAGTCAGAGAGCTGACAAGCTGAACTACTGAGGATCACTCTGTGGGAGTTAGTTTGACTCTGAAACTTGTTTCTTATTTCTTAAGAAGTGAAGCTGTTGAGACACTGTTTTAAAGAGGTGAAATGGCACAGAAAAGAGTTTGGATGGATTCAAATAAATTATCGTGTTTTATTTGTGAGGGACTATTGAAGGATCCGGTGGCTATTCCCTGTGGACACAGCTACTGTATGGACTGTATTAAATCCCACTGGGATGGAGAGGATCAGAGAATATTCTGCAGCTGCCCTCAGTGCAGGAAAACTTTCATACCGAGACCTGTCCTGGAGAAAAACATCATGTTAGCAGAGTTAGTGGAGGATCTGAAGAAGACTGGACTCCAAGCTGCTCCAGCTGATCACTGCTATGCTGGACCTGAAGATGTGGCCTGTGATGTCTGCACTGGGAGGAAGATGAAAGCCAGCAAGTCCTGTCTGGTCTGTTTGGTTTCTTACTGTGAGAAACACCTCGAACCTCATTATGATGGGTCTCAGTTTAGGAGACACAAGCTGGTGGAGCCCTCCAAGAACCTCCAGCAGCTCATCTGTTCTCGTCATGATGAGGTGATGAAGATTTTCTGTCGTACTGATCAGCAGAGTATTTGTTATCTCTGCTTAATGGATCAACATAAAGGTCATGAAACAGTTTTAATTCCAGCAGAAAGAGCTGAGAAGCAGAAGGAGCTGGAGGTGAGTCGCCAACAAATCCAGCAGAGAATCCAGGACGGAGAGAAAGATGTGAAGCTGCTTCAACAGGAGGTGGAGGCCATCAATGGCTCCGCTGATAAAGCAGTGGAGGACAGTGAGAAGATCTTCACTCAGCTGATCCGTCTCATCCAGAGAAGAAGCTCTGATGTGAAGCAGCAGATCAGATCCCAGCAGGAAACTGAAGTGAGTCGAGTCAAAGAGCTTCAGGAGAAGCTGGAGCAGGAGATCACTGAGCTGAAGAGGAAAGACGGCGAGCTGGAGCAGCTCTCACACACAGAGGATCACAACCAGTTTCTACACAACTACCCCTCACTGTCAGCACTCAGTGAGTCTACACACTCATCCAGCATCAATATCCGTCCTCTCACATACTTTGAGGATGTGACAGCAGCTGTGGCAGAGACCAGAGATAAACTACAGGACATCCTGATGGACAAATGGACAAACATCTCACTGATGATCACTGATGTGGATGTTTTACTGTCTGAACCAAGACCAGGACCAGAACCAACGACCAGAACTGCATTCTTAAAATGTTGGACAGAAATCACACTGGATCCAAACACAGCACACACATATCTGTCATTATCTGAGGGGAACAGAAAAGCAACAGTAATGGATGATGAACAGTCTTATTCTAGTCATCCAGACAGATTCACTTACTGGTTTCAGGTCCTGAGCAGAGAGAGTCTGACTGGATGTTGTTACTGGGAGGTGGAGATGAGAGGAAGAGTTCATGTAGCAGTCGCCTACAAGAATATCAACACATCAGGAAACTCATGTGACAATCTATTTGGATCGTGCAACAAATCTTGGTCATTATGTTGTGATAATAATAGTTACATATTTTCACACAACAAAGTCCAAACTCCCGTCTCAGGTCCTGGTTCCTCCAGAGTAGGAGTGTATCTGGATCACAGAGCAGGTATTCTGTCTTTCTACAGCGTCTCTAAAACCATGACTCTCCTCCACAGAGTCCGGACCACATTCACTCAGCCGCTCTATGCTGGACTCCGGCTCTCAATTTATGGAGCCACAGCGAAGTTCATAGAGAAACAGTGATAATATCAGCAAAAAGCAGGTGTTACACACCTGGACAGTTGATTGGCCGGCCTGGTACTGGCATCCCCGGTAGATCAAGTAAGGATTAAACGAGGAGCTGTGCATTTCATGATTTTAATGCACGACGCGCAGCAGAGTGGTGTTATAGACTCTGCAAAATTCCTCCATGAAGTTCAATAAAACCGTATCATGCACATATCCGAATTATTTAATCCACTTATATCTTGGTCCCACATAGTAAACATGTTATGACAAATTTTTATTCATTTAACTAAACTCGCTATGTTTAAGTATAGGAACTATTTTATGCTGGCAGCTGGGTTGAGCGTTGCTATGGTGACATCATTCCATATTGGAATGACATGACAGTGATCTAACTAGCCGTGCGTATACAAAATGAACACAGGTGACATTAGAAATCTCACTGACCATGGTATAAGCTGTATTATTATACGGCTCTTTATGCTGTAGAATGCTCCGTTGATTTGAATGCGTTTTCCCAACGTTCCAGCGGTCAACGGTCAATATAATGACCATTGTCAAGGGCAATGGATCTTCTTTTCCTTTTTTTCCACCTGTGGTCTTACGGTTAACCTAATATCCCTCCGCATCGCAAGTAGTCCGGTCACTTAACGGCAACAATAACGGCGAGCGAGCTCTTAGTGACACCTCGTGACCAAAAATGGATGACTTCCCAATGGGCTATATGCACAGTTCCACTACTTCCTAAACTTCAGACAGCACCTTTGTTTCCTGTCTTTCATTATTGGACAAACTGATTAATCCAGGTGTGTTTGGCCAGTTATTGAAATCAGACACACCTGGATTTATCAGTTTGTCCCAATAATGAAAGACAGGAAGCAAAGGTGCTGTCTAACGTTCAGGAAGTAGTGAAACCGTGCATATAGCCCATTAATTTGAAGATCTTTGAAGATCGAGTGTGGAGATTTTGAGCGCTGGGTCCAAACTGAGTTTAACGATTCACTCTTTCCAAAACGAAAAAGACAAAAAGAGGACCAGTGGTACGACGCATACAGCTAACAGCAGAGGAAATGTCCAGTTCAACTTACAGAAATAGCCGGTGCTAGCCCTAATTCCAGCTGCCATGACTCAACTAACAATCGTTGCTAAGCAACAGGTGCCCCGACTGTGGGGAACTATTTTATTCTTAGCGTAAAAAATCAAAGTTATTTGATCCTCAAAAAAATAGAAGACTTTAATTTGAATTTTTTTTTTTACAAGTAGCCGTATAATAACCATACATAACTACTTCCTGTAATAATGACCCCAGTACTACTTCTTTTAATATTGACCTTGGTACTACTTCCTGTAATAATGACACTGGTACTACTTCCCGTAATAATGACCTCGGTACTACTTCCTGTAATAATGACCCTAAGGCTTCTTTGTTAAAACATCACATTCCTGCTGCAGTCCTGTCATATATCAGGCTAAATGCTGATGAGGGAATGTTTTAACTTATTTAGATTTTCAGTGTATTTATTTGTATGCAAGTGATGTGACAGCAGCTTTTTATGTTTGTTGGTTAAATGTGTGTGATGTCTGAGGTTTACCTCCCCAGGTGGGTTGCTGCATGTAAAAGTTTGGGAATCTATCCTAAAGTCTTCTATATGTCTAAGTTGAATTGAATTTTTCTTTTTTCACTGTTATATAAATCACATCAGGTGAAGTTACTGAAGACCAATTCTTGTTTTTACTTTTGTTGGAAATATTGGTGTTGGTGTATTATATGTACTACGGTAAATGGGATCTAGATGATTTGCTAATAAAATGATACAATAATGTTGTTTATCACGACATAATACCATTGTTACAAGTCATGTTCTAAATGCAGTGTTGTCTTTTGATGATGAAGACAAAAAGATTGGACTGATTATTGTTTTGTGTGAATGTTGGTCTAAAAAAAGCTTTTGTTATTATGTGTGTAAATATACATCAGCCTGTATTTACTGTTTCATAATTTTTGGTTCATTTTTAAAATTGGTTTCTTCTTCTGAAATTTAAATATTAGTTTGTTTTAGTTAATATTTGACAGTTAACTGATTTGATGTTTTCCTGTGAGAGTTTTTGATGTTAAATGTTTCAGATGACACCAATTATTTCAATATTTGAGCAGTGGGAGATCATCATGATAAACTGTTGTTTTCACAGTTTCCTCAGCTGCTGTAAATAACTCATGTTTGTTGGACTAAAATTAAACTACATTGTCAAATGTACCTTGAATTGGGGCGGTGATTAGCTCAGTTGGTTGAGCAGCCGCCCCATAAACAGAGGCTACAGTTCCTCAGCGCAGTCGGCCCCGGTTCGATTCCCGGTCGAGGACCCTTTGCTGCATGTCACTCCCCACTCTCTCTGCCCCTTTCCTGTCACTGTACACTGTTGTATAAAGGCCACTAGTGCCCAAAAATCCTTTAAAAAAAAAAAAAAAAAAAAAAAAATGTACCTTGAATTTTTCTTAAAGATTATTTTGATCATAAAAGGAAAATCTTAGTTTCACAGTTTAACAGCTTATTCCACAACTGGAAGGCCCAAAGCCATTTAGGATGCAGCTAGCAATCACATGTAAAATTTTAGATCTTTTAAATTTCTATTTTACACAATAATTCCAGTTATTTCACTTTTCTAAAGTTTCTTTTTTGTTCGCTGTGAGTCAATCTGCACAGTTTGAGTCCTCAGATGAAGAACTTGTAACTTCCTCTGAATCTGGATCAGATCAGTTTCGTTTTTCATCACTTTGTGCTGAAGCTCAGAGAAAATACAAACCTGCTAATTTGTGTAAAGATTTACTAAACAAATTAAGATGTCTTTAGACGGTTTCACCTTAGTTGACTGATCTTGCTGCAGTGATGGAAGAAATTCTGAGTATTACTAATCCATGGCTAATCAAATGATACTATATTAACAATAAATGTATTACTCATACATCTATAAATAGTAAAATTTTATATAATCTCTATTTCATAAATATTATGAAAAAAGTCATTTTTTGTTTGGGGAAGAGCATTAACGAAGCAAAACAATGTCACCGCTCTCTAAAATAGCTGAAGATGTGAAGATTTAAGATGAACGTGATGTGAAAGAAAGCTTTGATGTTGACTACAGCTGCTTCATTTTCCTGCATGCAAACACACCCGACTGCCACTCCCTTCAGCTTACACTGTTTTCAGGTTTGCACGGAAGAGGTGAAACTAAAAATGTTGTCATGGGTGAAATGATGTGAGTAAATAATCCTACCATTGATACCATGTTCAGTTACACACATATCCAGGGGCTGATATTATGATGATGGAAAAAAAGAAAAGAAAAAAGAAACGAATGAACAAAAGAAAGGGGAGTTCATCCTAAACTAAACTCAAGATCTGAGCATGAGGACATGTTGGGTTCTTCCTGCCCAAAGCAACATATGACCTCATGACCTCGGCCCCAGGAAGAAAAAGTTACTATCAGATGCAGCTATGAGGATTTTTATGCTTCCCCATCAGCATAACATTAATACCTTAACACCTGAATTATATTTACAAATGTTTGAAAGCAACATAAATACAGAAAATAATTCTAGCAGAATATTACATACAGAAAGACTGTAACTGAATATAGAATATTTTAATATCAAACATATTGAATAATAAAACTTAATTTAACTGAATCTATTTTAAATTAAAAAAATCTAAATATTTAATAAAATAATGTAAAGACATAATTTTTTAAACAATTAAAGATAATAATGAAAATGAAAATGCATAAATGCTCGTAAATAAAAGCAAATATACATAAGGAAAATTAGTTAGATAACAAAATTAGATAATCAAAAGACTGTCACGAAAATTCATCATTAAAAAAACATTAGTGATAACTAAATCATAAATCTCCAGCTGTTTTTAAACTATTTATTATTTTGCATCAGCAAAAGCAGGCTTAACAGAGAACCACAGTCTGCAGCAGGTGTTATTAATTCTACTCAGTCTCGGCCACACCCCGCTCAGCCAATCCCTGCTAGTGATGAGTGCGTGCATGAAAACAGTTTGATGTCATCAAAACTAACTGTCACGTCAATGAGACTGCAGCTGTAATCAGACTATAGCCTGAAGCAGGGAGGTGAAACTCAAACAGCACAACTTGATCTCAAGCAGGTTGCACCATTAGAGTAACAATGATTAAATTAAATGAAAAATACTTAAAAAAATAAAAATAAAAATAAAGATCCTTCAATAATAAAGAATCCTTCAAAAAACACACAGCTGGTGAAAATTTCATGTAAATCCGTCCAGTACTTTTTCTGTAAAGTTGCTGACAGACAGACAAACAAACCAGTGCTACCGAAAACATTACCTCCTTGGCATTGGTAAGAAACATGTTTACAGCCTGGTTCAAAACATCATTTTAGGTTCAATAGTAACAGACCCAGGTTTTTGGCCTGTTAAGCAGATTAAATGTTCTGTAAAATACAGAAAAATGATGAGACAGGTGACGTGAAGTTTCTCTGTGTGCCTCGCTTCTGCCATATCTATTGATACAATATCATGTATTTTCATTTTATTGTTTTACAACTCTTCTTTTGTCAAATAAAATACACATTTCCTAATAGCACGACATTTTAAACGTCTTTTCCAATTACCTTTGTCCATGTCACAGTTCACATTATGAATTACTGGTTTTTAGCTAATTCTAACCTATTTATCTCCTTATTCTGCTTTTAAACAAATTACCTTTCTCTCAGCTGGACTGCTTTTGAACATAAAATGGTTTTAACTTACCACCGTGTAGCTTAAGGCTAATAAATTGCATGTAAGCTGGCAGGCTTAGCTTTAATAGTTTCATCACAAATCTACAGAGCCCAAAACATGCATTTCTTACTGTTAAAAACACTTTCACCCAATGTCAGGATATAGAACAAGGAGCCAAAAGAAGCTTTTGTACATGAATCTCAACATGGCGCATCGCCTTTTACTTCCTCACATCTTTACAATTCCCTCAAACTTGACAAAATGCGGTATTTACCAACTGATTTATGTTTCCACATCTAGCTGTGTTTCTTATAAGTACATTCCGACCCATTTTATGTGGGTTTACCTTAGTTACTAACCTGTAAAATACAGAAAAATGATGAGACAGGCGACGGGAAGTCTCTCTGTGCCTTGCTTCTGCCATATTTCAGAGCCAGGCCTCCAATGTGACCTCACTATTCTGTCTCACGTAGAGTAACGCGCCACCTCGTGGCGGGAGTAAGTAACTGCAACTTAAAACACAGTTTCCCCAAATCACTCTTCTCACATCGAACAGAAATTAATAATGTTTTAATATTAAAACATTAACATTTTTTCTTTTTTATAACTCATCCTTTTAATTCGTATTTGAAATTACATATAATCAGGGGCGTGTCTTTTTGATTGACAGGTGGCAGACCGGACGCCAATGTTAGCCGTGGAGGCTAACAGTTAGCTCCCTGCTTGCTCCCAGGAAGGCCTCAGCCTGTAGCAAAGTTGCACAATGGCGTGGATTACATTAAAACCGCCTATCTTTGTTTGTTCCTGGTCACTTCGGATTAGCATGTGTCAAAGACTGGCATCAAAATTAATTTGATTCCAACTGTATTTTTTATGCAATATCAGAAACCCTCTGGTGACCCTTGTTGCCAAGTGTCCACACCCAAAAACTGCTTTAAAATGATTATACATCAATATGATGCATGATCATCAGCATAATGTAAGATCATTTGACTTTTTTCTCTATTTTTAGTCACAAGTGATGTGAAATATAAGGTCTGGTTGCCTGTTTTAAAATCTTGATGGATCAAAAGACCCACATTTGTTGGCAGCAGAAAGCATGAAAAATGAACCGCAATAAAACAAATCCCACATTTGATTTAAAGAGGTGAAAATAATTACTGGAAACCAAACTTTGGCTTTTATAGATTTTATACATACAGACACAATAACACAGTGAAATAAAGAGTTACATTCAAATTTGTTTCTAAAAACAAGCTCCTCCCTTCTCTCCCGTTCAGCCCTCACAGGATATTTCCTTGTTCCTCCCCTTTTACAGCTCTGGCAATTTAAGGATCAGAGTGATCTCTGGGCTGCAAACAGAGAGCTGACAAGTTGGACGACTGAAGATCACTCACACTGTGGGAGAAGAGAGAGCTGGTTTGACTCTGAAACTCATTTTTAAGAAGTGACACTTTTTTTAAAGAGATACAATGGCACAGAAAAGAGTTTGGAAGGATTCAGATAGATTCTCTTGTTCCATCTGTCTGGAGCTACCGAAGGATCCGGTGACTATTCCCTGTGGACACAGCTACTGTATGGACTGCATTAAATCCCACTGGGATGGAGAGGATCAGAGGGGATTCCACAGCTGTCCTCAGTGCAGGAAAACTTTCAAACCGAGACCTGTCCTGGAGAAAAACATCATGTTAGCAGAGTTAGTGGAGGATCAGAAGAAGACTGGACTCCAAGCTGCTCCAGCTGATCACTGCTATGCTGGACCTGAAGATGTGGCCTGTGATGTCTGCACTGGGAGGAAGATGAAAGCCATCAAGTCCTGTCTGGTCTGTCGAGCTTCTTATTGTGAGAATCACCTCCAACCTCATTATGATGCTCCACCATTACAGAAACACAAGCTGGTGGAGCCCTCCAAGAACCTCCAGCAGCTCATCTGTTCTCGTCATGATGAGGAGATGAAGATTTTCTGCCGTACTGATCAGCAGAGTATCTGTCATCTCTGCTTAATGGATCAACATAAAGGTCATGAAACAGTCACAGCTGCAGCAGAAAGAGCTGAGAAGCAGAAGGAGCTGGAGGTGAGTCGACAACAAATCCAGCAGAGAATCCAGGACGGAGAGAAAGATGTGAAGCTGCTTCAACAGGAGGTGGAGGCCATCAATGGCTCCGCTGATAAAGCAGTGGAGGACAGTGAGAAGATCTTCACTCAGCTGGTCCGTCTCATCCAGAAAAGAAGCTCTGATGTGAAGCAGCAGATCAGATCCCAGCAGGAAACTGAAGTGAGTCGAGTCAAAGAGCTTCAGGAGAAGCTGGAGCAGGAGATCACTGAGCTGAAGAGGAAAGACGGCGAGCTGGAGCAGCTCTCACACACAGAGGATCACAACCAGTTTCTACACAACTACCCCTCACTGTCAGCACTCAGTAAGTCTATACACTTAACCAGCATCAATATCCGTCCTCTGAAATACTTTGTGGATGTGACAGCAGCTGTTTCAGAGACCAGAAATAAACTACAGGACATCCTGACAGAGAAACGGACAAACGTCTCACTGGTGATCCCTCAAGTGGACGTTTCACGGACACAACCAGAACCAAAGAGCAGAACTGGATTCTTAAAATACTGGAGAGAAATCACACTGGATCCAAACACAGCACACACATGTCTGTTCTTATCTGGTGGGAACAGAAAAGCAACATTATTGAAGCATCAAAAGCTTCACAGTCAACCAGGCAGATTCACTCCTTATTATCAGGTCCTGAGCAGAGAGCGTTTGACGGGGCGTTGTTACTGGGAGGTGGAGTGGGGAGGGAAAGTTCATGTAGCTGTCGCCTACAAGAATATCAGCACATCAGGAAACCCATCTGACCCTCCATTCGGATTCAGCAACAAATCTTGGTCATTATGTTGCAACACAAACAACTACACATTTTCACACAACAATATCCAAACCATAGTCTCAGGTCCTGGTTCCTCCAGAGTAGGAGTGTATCTGGATCACAGAGCAGGTATTCTGTCTTTCTACAGCGTCTCTAAAACCATGACTCTCCTCCACAGAGTCCAGACCACATTCACTCAACCGCTCTATGCTGGACTCCGGCTCTCAATTTATGGAGCCACAGCGAACTTCACAGAGAAACAGTGATAATATCAGCAGAGAGTAGATGTTACACACCTGGACAGTTGATTGGCCTGCCTGGTATTTGCATCCCCGGTACAACTTCCTGTAATAATGACCCCGGTACTACTTCCTGTAATAATGACCCCAATACTGCTTCCTGTAATAATGACCCCGGTACTACTTCCTGTAATAATGACCCCGATACTACTTCCTGTAATAATGACCCCAATACTGCTTCCTGTAATAATGACCCTGGTACTACTTCCTGTAATAATGACCCTGGTACTGCTTCTGGTAAAAAAAATGACCCCAGTACTATTCCAGTGTTCCATTTGAACACGGAAGTCGGAAATTCCCAGTTCCAAGTTGGACGTTTCAACTGGAACGACCCTCAAAGTGGGATTTCTGACTCAGCAAGCTGGAGAACCCCAAACCCGGAGTACGGATTTAAAGATGGTTGTGTTGGCCTAGTAGCTTCTTTGATCTTACATTTATTTACAGTTCTGACTAATTTTGTTGCATTAAATCAGTCATAGGGGCAAGCTGCTCTGGTGCATTTCACATTTTATGTAAACTACAACGCCAGCTTTTGCTAACAGTTAAAAACAATAGCCTTAGCAATAGCAATAGTAGTAGCTTCTTTGATGTTACATTCATTTACAGTTCTGACAAATTTTGTTGCATTAAATCAGTCATACACAGGGGAATTGGTTTATATAGATGTAGGGGAAGCTGCTATGGTCAAGTCATTTGTTGTCGTAATGAAGTTAAACACTTGAAGCTATCTTCAACTGACTAGCTAGCTGCTATCTAGCATGTGCACTGAGGAGGTAAACCAAGCAGTAACTATATGTTTACAAGCAAAACTAAGTTTAAATGGTGATGTTATTAAAGTTCTGTATGTCACAAAATTATGCAGACTACAAACTAACCAAAAAACAGCAGCAGAAAACTTTAAAAATGATGCAATGGATCCCATTCAGGATATGTTGATGGCTTTCTGCCATGTTGAAAAGGTCAAAGTCATCTTGGGAACTCGGGCATCATAACATTTTTCCAGCTTTCCAATGGAAATTACGACATGTTCCAGTGCGATTTTGACATCGGACTTTGGTATTTACCATAAATATGATACCACGTGAAGACAGCATTACTTCCAGTAATAATGACCCTGAGGCTAAATGTTAACATCACACTGTTTCAGTCCTGTCATATATCAGGCTAAATGCTGATGAGGGAACGTTTTAACTTAATAAGATTGTCAGTGTGTTTATTTGTATGTAAATGATGTGATAGCAGCTTTTTAATGCTTGTTGGTGAAATGTGTTTGATGTCTGAGGTTTATCTCCCCAGGTGGGTTGCTGCATGTAAAAGTTTGGAAATCTATCTGAAAGTCTCCAATATGTCTAAGTTGAATTGAATTTTTTCTTTTATTGTTACATGAATCACAACAGGTGAAGTTACTGATTACCACTTATTACTTTTGTTGCAGATTTTGTGGTGTATTATATCTTTGGTAAATGGGATCTAGATGATTTGCTGATAAAATGATACAATAATGTTGTTTATCTCGGCATAATACCATTCATGTTTTAAATGTGTTGAGTCTAATTTTTGGGCACATTTTTAAAGTTGGTTTCTTCTTCTGAACTTTAAATATATATAACTTTTTTTTTTTTTATTCAATATTTGACAGAAAACTAATTTGATGTTTTCCTGTGTGTGTTTTTTATGTTAAAAGTTTCATATGAAACCAGTTAATTTAATATTTGAGCAGTGGGAGCTCATCATGATAAACTGTTGTTTTCACTGTTTCCTCTGCTGCTGTAAATAACTCATGTTTGTTGGACTAAAATTAAACTACATTGTAAAATGTACATTGAGACTCATCTTTTAAAAGATTATTTTGATCATAAAAGGAAAATCTTAGTTTCACAGATTAACAGCTCATTCCACAACTGTTTAATTTATCATCACTTTAAATATTTGTGTTGAAGCTCATAGAAAATACAAACCTGCTAATTTGTGTAAAGATTTACTAAACAAATTAAGATGTCTTTAGACGGTTTCACCTTAGTTGACTGATGTCGCTGCAGTGATGGGAGAAATATTAAGTATTAATAATGTATGTCTAATCAAATGTTATTTACGGAAAGGGAGGGGGAGGGAAGAAAAGGAGGGAAAGGGGGGGGAAAAAAGGAAAAAAATTAAAAAAAAAGAAAGAAAACGACAAAAGAGAAAAAGAAAAATAAAGATGGATATACAGAAAAGGTAAAAAAAAGGACAAAAAAAAAAAAGGAAAAAAAAAAGAATTATAAAAAATGAGGGAGAGAAAAAAAAAGAAAAAAAAAAATAAATCTAAATAAAACAGAAAAAAGAAAATATAAAGCAGGAAAAGAGGGGGAGAGGGGAAAAAGAAGAACACGGGGGGAGACCCACAAAAGGTAAAAAAAAAAAAGGGAAAAGGGAATGGAGGTCACTCCCCGAACAAAATAATCGGGAAAGGGTTCTCCCGGGGGGGGGGGTGAGTCGGGGAGGGGAAACACACAAAGAGAAAAAAAAAAATACACCAACAATAAATGTATTATTCATACATACACATAATATGTATAAAATACAAAAAATACATTAAAAAAAATACATAATACATATAAAATAATACATAATACATAAAAAAATACATAAATACTGACTTTCCCTTCTGGGATGAATAAAGTATTTTTCATTTCATTTCATTCATTCATAATATACGTGTAAAAATTGGTAATATAACAAAATAATTTAATTAAAGCCATCATTTAGAAAACATCAGTGAGAAATGAATCCATGAATCTCCCGTTGTTTTTATGCTATTTATGACGTTGCATCGGGAAAAGCAGGCTCAACAGAGAACAACAGTCTGCAGCAGGTGTTTACTGTTAATTCTACTCAGTCTCGGCCACACCCCTCTCAGCCAATCCCTGCTATCGATGAGTGCGTGCATGAAAATAGTTTGATGTCATCAAAAATAACTGTCACTTTAATGAGACTGCAGCTGTAATCAGACTGTAGCCCAAAGCAGGGAGGTGAAACTCAAACAGCACAACTTGATCTCAAGCAGGTTGCACCATTAAAATCACAATGATGAAATTAAATGAAAAATACAAAAAAAAAAAATAAATAAATAAATACAACAGCCAGAACCCCATTCTGCTCCCATGATGCTGGACAGGACGTGTAAAAAACAAAAAAAACCCAAAACAACAACAAAAAAAACCAACTTTATATACAGCGGTGGGAAAAAAGTATTGAACACATCAACATTTACAAATTTTGTCAGCTGTGTTGGCCACACCTGAGTGAGTGTCTTATTATGGTACATCATAACTCACTCATGATGTCAACATCATCCATCCTTCTAACGTTTAAGCTTGGTGAGCTTCGCCTTGTCTGTAAGAGCAGACAGTCAGAGAGAAACCAAACGTGGGCAAATATTTTGATGTTGTCACGGCCCTTGGCCGTGTGTTTTGTTGTTGTTTTGGGTGGATCCTGCTGCTTGTGCAACTGTTACTGCTCTGTTTGTTTTTCCATTTCAGGACCCTTTCCACGCCCACTCCTTTGGCCTGTTTGCAGCTCCGCCTGCATGGATCCTGGTTCGCATCTTTACACCTTCATTACTCATTCACATCGCACCCATTTCCTTAAATAAATGCTGTTAGCATTAAGTTTGGTGTCGTCTCCCCTCTCTTTGTTGCCATCCCTGAGCCCGATGGTAACAATATATAAAACAATCCACAAATGCATCTGTTGCTTTGGTGTATGAGTTAAACTGTCATCAGTTGCTAACATTACATCCGTAACTTGCTTACTGAGAGGTAGGGGGCGCGTGGTGCGGTCATGTTTTCTGTTGCTCCCCTCTACTTGGCTAGCGTGCTAACTTGGTTCTTTGCGAGCTGTCACTCGCTCATAGACGGACGGTTTTCTCAGGACATTCTGGATCCAGCTGAGGCGACTGAGTGGCACCTAGCTGCAGCCAGAGCCACTACAAACCACGCCCATACAACCACCCCACCTTACAAACCACGCCCACCGTTGGAGTGAGTGGAACCCAACCCTAACCCTAATGACCACCCGCCCACATTAGTCCAAACTAGGCCCATTTTCACTGCAAACACACCCATTTTCATGACACGCCCCTGGGTCTGTGGTTGCAGTTGGGTATACTTGGAGTGAAGCGACCAAGGCCCGTGTGTACTGTAGCCACACAGCGCCATCGCTCTGTCACGATAAAGTGCTGACCGCAAACGAGAGTGCCGTATAAAGCAAAATATCTTCCTTTGTCTCGTTGTATCGCCACAATCCATTCCCCCCTTAGCTCTTCGTCTTTAGGAAACTCGTGAAAGTGTAAGTAGGGCTGCTTTTGTTGAAAATTTGAGCGCTGGGAAACGCAGCGGAAGCGTTTATTTTTAAAAAAACTGCGCTGCTGTTAACTTCCATTGAATGCCGTGACCGGAAATAGTTTCACTATGTCAGGCACTAAAATGCAAGTATACCCAACTGCAGCCACAGACCCAGAGGCGTGTCATGAAAATGGGCGTGTTTGCAGTGAAAATGGGCGTAGTTTGTAATGTGGTTAGGGGAGGGGGTAGGGTTAGGTTCCACTCACTCCAACGGTGGGCGTGGTTTGTAAGGGGCGCGGTTAGTAGCGGCTCCGGCTGCAGCTAGGTGCTACTCCTAAAATGGACATTCAACTTGATAATTTTCCACAACTCCCTCACACTTTTGTTTAACTGAATGTTAGACTATTTTCAAAGGCTAAATAAAAACACTAATAACAGAAAATAATGGGGGATGTGGCTTGGGCTTTCTAAGGGTGGGCCTGGCCCTGGGCCAATCAGAAAAGTGGGCGGGCCTGAGCCCACCCTGGCCTTTATATAGCTACGCCCCTGCCCTGGCTCGCTCTTTCCAGTAAGTCATCCACTGTGGGCATTGGATGTGGATCAAAGTTGGAAATGACATTCAAATAGCTGAAGTTACAGAAAATCTTAGTGAGCTATCCTTCTCTGGTACCAGAACGATTGGGCTACACCATTGACCACTCAAGATTTCAGTTATCCCCATCTCCAACATCAGTTGAATCTCCTGGTGGAGCTCCGGCACCAATCGCTCTGGTATCCTAGTTCTTCCCACATGAATAAAATCTGATAATCATGCATTTCATCTCTCATGTCAACGGTGGGTTAGCATAAAAAATAGTCCGAGGCCAGCATAAAATAGAAACTTTTTTATTAAAAACCAACCAGCAAACAATAACAATCCAGAGGTGCAGCTAGGCACAAACAAGCAAGCAGATAAAAAACAAAAAGTGTAGCTTTTAGCAAGTGTACTCAAAGTTGGGACCCGCAAAACTTTATTTACATTGTACATTTGGATTTTAAGGATTTCTTTAACAGGGATTGCTTTATGAATTCTCTAGAGGACATTTCATGGTCTGGCAGCTCATTTGTGAGAGAATAAAAAAAGATCTTCAGTGTACGTCTCCATTTAACTCATTAGTTTGGTATAAAACAGACTATTAAACAGTTTAGTTTTGGTGGGAATTAAACTGTTGAAATTGGTGCTGTAATAAACCTGTTGTTGAAAGAGACTTAATGACTGAAATCACAAATATTGATATCCAGAGGAAAACTCTTTAGCTTTATTTGTGTGGAATGAAACGTTTTTTTTTCTTTTTAAGAAATATACAATAATTTCTAACAAGGCGTTTATAATAAAACAATAAGACTTGTTGAAGTTCATGGTGTCATGGAAACAGACTTGCTGGTTGTAGTTTTACAAATGTCCAGCAGGTGACACTGTTACAAAACCATTAGGGCTCCAGAGGTGCAGGTCTAGAACTGGGGGTCTGAAACTGCTAAAATGATAAATAAAACAATAAAACTGATTTAAGATGATAAAGTGATGTCCAACGGCGATTTTGTTTCATAATTCATTGATATTTTTACACCTGTGGTCTGACTTCACCAGAGCTTTTACATCAGAGCCTCCATGAATAGCTAAGAAGGTGACGTCATGGTCATTTTTGGAGGGAAACTATGATCCATCTTGTTTTAGCCAGATTACAAAGCTGTTATCAGTCTTTATATTTGAACTCAGCTGTGGTTTCTAATCCTAACCAGAACCCAGCATAGAGCGGCTGAGTGAATGTGGTCTGGACTCTGTGGAGGAGAGTCATGGTTTCAGAGACGCTGTAGAAAGACAGAATACCTGCTCTGTGATCCAGATACACTCCTACTCTGGAGGAACCAGGACCTGAGATGGGAGTTTGGACTTTGTTGTGTGAAAATATGTAACTATTATTATCACAACATAATGACCAAGATTTGTTGTTCTGTCCAAAGACACACTCATCTGTGTTTGATGCTCTGCTGATGTTCTTGTAGGCGACTGCTACGCAAATCCCTCCTCTCCACTCCACCTCCCAGTAACAACGACCAGTCAGACTCTCTCTGCTCAGGACCTGATCATAAAATGTGAATCTGCCTGGATGACTAGAATAAGACTGTTGTTTATCCATTAATGTTATTTTTTTGTTCCCCTCAGATAATAACAGATGTGTGTTTGCTGTGTTTGGATCCAGTGTGATTTCTCTTGAATATTTTAGGAAGTCAGTTCTGCTCTTTGGTTCTGGTTCAGACAGTAAAACGTCCACATCAGTGATCATCAGTGAGATGTTTGTCCATTTGTCCATCAGGATGTCCTGTAGTTTATCTCTGGTCTCTGCCACAGCTGCTGTCACATCCTCAAAGTATGTGAGAGGACGGATATTGATGCTGGATGAGTGTGTAGACTCACTGAGTGCTGACAGTGAGGGGTAGTTGTGTAGAAACTGGTTGTGATCCTCTGTGTGTGAGAGCTGCTCCAGCTCGCCGTCTTTCCTCTTCAGCTCAGTGATCTCCTGCTCCAGCTTCTCCTGAAGCTCTTTGACTCGACTCACTTCAGTTTCCTGCTGGGATCTGATCTGCTGCTTCACATCAGAGCTTCTTTTCTGGATGAGACGGATCAGCTGAGTGAAGATCTTCTCACTGTCCTCCACTGCTTTATCAGCGGAGCCATTGATGGCCTCCACCTCCTGTTGAAGCAGCTTCACATCTTTCTCTCCGTCCTGGATTCTCTGCTGGATTTGCTGTCGACTCACCTCCAGCTCCTTCTGCTTCTCAGCTCTTTCTGCTGCAGCTGTGACTGTTTCATGTCCTTTATGTTGATCCATTAAGCAGAGATAACAGATACTCTGCTGATCAGTACGACAGAAAATCTTCATCACCTCATCATGACGAGAACAGATGAGCTGCTGGAGGTTCTTGGAGGGCTCCACCAGCTTGTGTTTCTGTAATGGTGGAGCATCATAATGAGGTTGGAGGTGTTTCTCACAATAAGAAGCTCGACAGACCAGACAGGACTTGCTGGCTTTCATCTTCCTCCCAGTGCAGACATCACAGGCCACATCTTCAGGTCCAGCATAGCAGTGATCAGCTGGAGCAGCTTGGAGTCCAGTCTTCTTCAGATCCTCCACTAACTCTGCTAACATGAAGTTTTTCTCCAGGACAGGTCTCGGTATGAAAGTTTTCCTGCACTGAGGACAGCTGTGGATTCCCCTCTGATCCTCTTCATCCCAGTGGGATTTAATACAGTCCATACAGTAGCTGTGTCCACAGGGAATAGTCACCGGATCCTTCAGTAGATCCAGACAGATCAAACAAGAGATGTTTTTTTTGTCCAGCTGAACTTGTCTCTGCGCCATCTCAGCATGAATTGTCTGAGCAGCTCTGCCTCCTCTTCAGGAAATGAATGGCACCAGAATCAAAACCTTTGTGGTTTTCTGTTCTGCAGCTCTGTGGTTAAACCAGCGACTGTGATGGAGGAGGAAACAGGAAATGTACCAACAGACTCAGTTCCTCTTTTTGCTGTTTTCTGTTTCTTTTACAACTTCAAAACGTTTGTTGGGAGTCTCATAGCACTTTATCAGGTTAATTTTATATAGCAAGTTTTGGAAATAGAAAAGTGTAATAATTAAATTGATCATAAATTGTGATTTTGGTGGTTTTCTGACTACCAGGAGTGTTTTTAGGATTTGAGACAGGAGGGGCTTAGCTCTCCGGAGATGATGCTCCATTCGGCCTGCTGCATAATCATGACTATGATGAGTTAAACACAACGCCAAAGAGCCATTTATTGTGATGTTCTTCAGTTACTGTGATACTCTTTTAGACATAAAACTGTTTGGGGTCAATGTAACATTTCTAAATAATATGCTTGGTGATGAGGGGATTGTTACACCATTTCACTGACTGACCAGTTCTCTGTACTCAGTTTTTGTCTATCGCTGATACTTCCCAAAGCTGCAGACAGTCAGAGTATTTCTGCAGATGACAGGATCTGATTTGTACTGGAAGTCTGAGGTGTACAGTGTGAAGAGGAATGGTGAGAGTACAGTTCCTTGTGGTGCTCCAGAGCTGCTGACCACCATGTCAGACACACAACCTCTGTCTCACAAACTGTGGTCTGTTTGCTAGATAGCCTTAAATCCAGGTGGTTTTGGAGCTTTTCACATAATAAAGCAGCTGAATTGTATTAAAAGCATTTGAGAAATTAAAGAACATGATCCTCAAAAAGCTGCCTGGATCGTCTAGATCAGTGTATTCATATTCAACTCATTAATGTAAAGCAGGGGTCCTTCAGTGCTTCCCTGCTTCAACACACCTGACTCAAATGAGATGGATTGTGGCTCGATGACCAGAGCTGGACACCCCTGATGTAAAAAACTATTAAAGACAAGTTCACAGTCCTGCAGTGGATGCAAATTTTTATTTCCTCCCACTGACAATGAAAACTTGTACACATGTTGCAGTACAACTTTGACCAGAATAACACTGTTACTGTCTCAACCAGTCAGATTACACAGTACAATATAAAAAGCAGGACGAGCATCAACCTGTAATACTTCACATTTAATATTATCTGACTGAATATGACTTTGTAAGTTATATGTTCTCCCAGAATGACAGAAAGTCATGTTTAATGTTGATTTCGAGGACACATAATTGTGAATGGTTTTAAATCTTAAAAAAGAGACTCATTTAGTTTGAATCTGAGCATGCTGGATTTAAAAACACAGAACAGTCCTTTTATCTGCAATTTTAGTTTAAAACAAAATCCAACATCCCCACGGCCAAGTTGATGGCTTTAAACTTAGAGGAGAAACACACTTTCATACAATCAAACTTAAAATTGAAGATAGTGGCTGAGACGTAATCTGTGTGCAAATATGTGTCAGACCAAACAAAGGAAAAAAGGAAATACTGAACTAGTCAGATCTAAACTGTTGCCCCAGCCTGCCCAGTATGATGCTGGTGAGCTACGAGAACTGCCTCAGGAAACTAAAGGCAGGAAGATAGACTAATAATCTGACATTAACACGGCTTCCTGCTTCACTCGGTATAAAATTTATACATTTATGAGACGTCTAATTCCACTTAATGAAGACACAGTATGTAAAACTCATTTTAAGTTGTTTTTAATCCTCCGTTTGAACGAGCAAAACCATTTATGTGCTTAAATCCTCTTATTATTCATAACTAAAGTTGATATAAATGACCATGATTAACACATCTAACAGCTTTCCTTGTTGGTTATTGTTGCTGTTTTTATTTAGACAGAACTCGCACCAACCAGCAACTCAACATCTTTGACAAGAGAAATACTACTGAGTATGGATATCTTTGCAAAATAAGACAAAAACCTGCTGTTTTCTGCAGTGATCTGATATAAAACAAGTACCATCTAACATCAACTCGACTAAAAACACATCATTTGTCTGGCTAGTCGCTACATAAGCCTGTCAGACTTCGGAGCTTAAAATCATTTAGAAATCAAAGCATGTGCTTCACTCAGGCTGCAGATGCGGTAAAAACAAACCACATGTGGCGTTTCCTGTGAGCTGAGAGCATCCTGGCTTCAGCTCACGCTCACCTAGAAACTGCAGCCGCTCAGCAGAGCTCCTCCTCCTCCAGTTCATCTCCTCCGGCTCAGGATGACGCTCACGTCTTAAAAGGTTTCAGTTAAAGATAAAATGATCTGGTTAACGTCATCAGGCTTCAAGCTGAACGATTTAGTTGACAAAGACATTCATGAACGTTTGAGCCGCCTGTAAACGGATAAAAAGAGTAAAAGAAAACTAAAAAAATGGCTTTTTGGACGTTTTGTTTTTTTCCAATCATCTAGATGAGTCTGAGTCCAGAGATAAAAACAGCTTCGGTCCACTGGATGTTATGAAGAACAAAAAAAAAAGAAAACTCCAGTCACGAAACTCAAAACGGAGAAAATAGAGTCCGTCTAGGTCCGGTAAAATCTCATCATGCTGAGTTTGTTCCTTTAAAAATGTCTGGAAATAACAGATCAGTCTAAAACCTCACTGGTCTGGGTGAACGTCCTTCCCAGTTTAAATCTCCCAGCTGTCAGAGGAATGAAATGTAGTTTTTAGGTGCAATCCCGCGCTTCCCATCCACAACTCCCAAAATCCACTGCTCGTCGACACACTCCACCTGCGTGATGACATCACCAACCTGCAGAGGAAACACAGCTCATTTATCATCCATCCCTCATGTCACAGACTCACCCCTTTTAGTTTTTACTACATCTGAAGTAGGGCTGGGGAAAAAAATCGATACACTGAAATATCGCAATATTTTCATATGTGGACATCATATCGATATGTAAAAATGTGTTATCGATCTATTTTACTAATGAAATCTTGCGAGATTTCGTTGTTCAGTCAAGAAATCTCGTGGGTTTTTGTAAAATCTCGCGAGATGTCACCGTTATCTTACGAAATCTCGCGAGATTTTGTTTGTAAAATAGATCAGTACTGCATTTTTGAATCTATATGAAATCTGCATATGAAAATATCGCAATATTTCAGTCTGAAGGCAGATCAGAGTTACAGGAATGTTCTTTTCTTTGTAATCAAACTAAAACGTAAAACTTTTTTTGTCATACAGCTAATATTGCAGCTAACATTAGAATTAAATATTTTTCTGACCTTATTCCATAACCTAAATACACAAACATATTTCTGGTTTAAACACAGAAACATCCCCTCATCACACCTTTAGTGAGAGTTCGTCCTCGTTCTCGGCCGTGAAGTCAAACACAGCTTTGGCCGTTCCTTTAACCGCTGCCTGCTGGTCTGTGATTGGCTGAGCTGGAAACAGGGAGATGTTGGTTTAGATCAGGGGTCGGCAAACTTTACAGTCCAAAGAGACATTTTTACTCTTAACCCAGCTACATAAAACTCGTTTAGAGCCACAAATGTTACAGGACCTTTTGAAAAAAAGACAACATACAATTTTTTAGAATAAACGTCTACTATAGGAAATTTTTCATTCATCAAGAGCCACAATTCTTTTCTATTTCTAAAATAAAAATGCAAACTTTTACAAAAAAAGGACTGAAATTTGCCTCTATGGGATGCAGATATTTTGAAAAATTATGTAAAAAGAAACAAAAACATAATTTCCAAGCTAATGACAAGAAAAATAGATCTAAAAAAATACTACTTATACTTTTAGTGTCATTATATTCTGAAAAATTAATGCAGTTATTCCATGAAAAACCTGCATTACTATATCTATATTTAAAAAAAATAGTTGTTTCTCATCTTAAGCTGATGTTATTGAGCCATAGTGGAGGGTCTAAAGAGCCACAGGCTGCAGACCCCTGGTTTAGATAACTAAGCCTGTTTGTTACATCTGTGATGTGGATGAGACGTACCCTGGTAGGGCTGAGTGAAGGCTGCTGGGTAAAGACCTTCTCGCCCCTCCAGCTTCCCTCTCCTCCACTCTGCATCGATGTGCTCGGTGACTCGGATCAGCGCCCCCTTGTGGAAGGACAGATCCTCTGCAGTCTGTCCGGGGAAGTCGAACAGGGCCACAACCCACTCCTCCGTCTGCTGACACACACATTTACCTCGTAGTTTAAACACAGCACACACAAACACACATGTACACACAAAGCAACATTTAAAAAAGCAGCCGCCAGGAAAATATACTCACATCTGAATCTGGAACCTGTGAAGATTTTGGGGCTGGTAGGAAAATGAAACGAGAACATTAGATTTAATTTCAGAGATGCAGCTTTAAACACTGACACTAAAGACACTAAGATAAATCCAAATGAAGCTTTACAAACTGATTATATGTCTGCATTTTAACACTGCTTTTTCAAAGACTGTTGGTCCAAAACATCTAACATCTAAGCTACAGAAGGAAAGACAGCTCATCCACCTGTTTGGCTCTTCTCAATTCTGAAATTTGAGGGAACCGCAGGTCCGAAACAGCCCCCAACAACTACACTTTATTGCCATAAGTATTGTCTAACCTGCCTTGACTCACACATGAGTTTAAGTGACATTCCATTCCTGATCCATTGGGTTCAATATGATGTTGGTCCACCTTTGCAGCTTAAACAGCTTCAACTCTTCTGGGAAAGCTGTCCACAAGGTTTAGGAGTGTTTATGGGAATTTTTGACCATTTTTCCAATGTGCATTTGTGAGGTCACACTGATGTTGGACGAGAAGGCCTGGCTCTCGGTCTCCGCACTAATTCATCCCAAAGGTGTTCTATTGGGTTGAGGCCAGGACTCTGTGCAGGCCAGTCCAGTTCCTCCACACCAGACCTGCTTTGTGGTGCACAATCATGTTGGAAGAGGAAGGGACCAGCTCCAAACTGGTCCCACATAGTTGGGAGCATGAAATTGTCCAAAATGTCTTGGTATGCTGTAACATTCAGAGTTCCTTTCACTGGAACTAAGGGGCCAAGCCCAGCACTTGAAAACAACCCCACACCATGATTCCCCCTCCACCAAACTTTACACTTGGCACAATGCAGTTAGACAAGTACCGTTGTCCTGGCAACCGCCAAACCCAGATTCCTCCATCAGATTGCCAAATAGGGAAGCGCGATTCATCATTCCAGAGAACGCCTCCACTGATCTAGAGTCCAGTGGCGGCTGCTTTCCACCACTGCATCTCACGCTTTGCTTTGCACTTGGTGATGGATGGATGGATGCAGCTGCTCACAATGGAAACCCATTCCATGAAGCTCTCTGCGCACTGTTGTTGAGCTGATCTGAAGGCCACATGAAGTTTGGAGGTCTGCAGTGATTGACTCTGCAGAAAGTTGGTGACCTCTTCGCACTATGAGCTTCAGCATCTGTTGAACCTGCTCCGTCAGTTTACATGACTGAGCACTTCATGGCTGAGTTGCTGTCGTTCTCAAACACTTTCATTTTCTTATAATACAGCTGACAGTTGACTGTGGAATATTTAGGAGGAAATTTCACGATTGGATTTGTTGCACAGGTGGCATCCTATCACAGTTCCACGCTGGAACTCACTGAGAGCGACACATTCTTTCACAAATGTTTGTAAAAACAGTCTGCATGCCGAGCTGCTTCATTTACACACCTGCGGCCATGGAAGTGATTGGAACACCTGATTCCCATCATTTGGATGGGTAAGCAAATACTTTTGGCAATAAAGTGTATATACTACAGGCCGCTGCGCCTCTGCAGTAGCCTACATCTGAGAAAAGCAGCTCACTACCGAGCTACAAAGCGTGATACAGAAATGTTACCGTTGAGTAAATGCACATATGAACTCCTAGAAATAAGGTCCAGGTTGAAAAACAAAGAAAGTTGTCCTTTAAAGAGTTAACATCATCCTCAATCTCACCTGAACTCTCCGTCTCCGCTGCGTCGGACGGTTCTGGTTTGGTCGTTTCCCCCGGTGACGTTGCTGACTGTGGGAGGGGCTCCACCACCTCGGTGAAGCTCAGGGGGAAGATCCCGATTCGTCCGTGGATCTGACCCCGCCCCCATTCTTGCCCGATAAGCTCCACGAGGGCGATGACGTCACCCTGAGAGAAGGTCAGCTCGTCCTCCTCCTCTCCCTCGTAGTCAAATGTAGCGATGCAGCGAGGACCGCTGCAGGGACACAGATACCAGGACAAATGTCCGACGTGAGGATGTTTGTTCCGTTACGGTTACTGACCAATCAGCTGCTGCTGAGTCTGACCTGACAGGAGGAGGATCTGGCTGCTCCTTCTGGTCCACAGGCTGCTCAGGCAGGATGGACTGAAGAGAAGACAAACACACCTATTTTAATATCTACAGTAACAGGAGAGCTTAAGCTCCGTTTCATTGAAAGCTGACTCATTAACAACGCACCTTTCCCACAAATTCAGTGTTGATAAAATCTAAGAAAGTGCTGGGTGCTGCTTTTATGCATGAAAAAAGCCCCAATAAAATTGAATTTAATTTTGAGAATCCATGAACAAAGTAATGAATGATTTTCTGCTTAAAAAGGTCCCCAAGCTACAATTGGACAACATTAACGCCACTTTTTAACAATCAGTTAAAGCCATTAAACTGCATCTATGAATAAGCTGATATAAATCAGACTCGGAACAAAAGATGAACCTCATCCTTCACTCAGTCTAGATTACTACCTGCAAGGACTGGGGCCACGAGCTTTTCTCCCGATTCGATTCTTTTACAAGTTTGTTTTAAAGGATTTTTGAGCAGAAACCTCTAAAACCTGCAGGGCAGGGCGATTAAAAACACTATTTATTTTTTTATATATATATATATATATATATATATATATATATATATATATATATATATATATATATATATATATATATATATGTGTATTGTATGTATATATGTATGTAGAAATAAATAGTTGGATCAGAACCTGAGAGTCTGATAGGCTGAGACCCTCCAAGGCAGGTTTTGATTGGCTGTCCTCATTTTGGACAGGTTTTGATTGGCTGTCCTCATTTTGGACTGGTTCTGGTTGGTTTTCCAGGTCCAGGAGACACTGTGATGGGTGGATGAGAGGAGGGATGCTGGGTTCACCCTTCCCTTCAACTGAGACATGCTCGGAGGGGGCGGGGCTTGGATCGTCCAGGACAATGAGGACTTCCTGTTTCTGAGAAATAAAGAGAAATAGAATGAGATAAAAATTTACACCCAGACCAAGGAGTGCATGTTGGACCAGGTATGTAGGTACCATGTAGCTGGTGTAAAGAGGGTGTCCAGGTTTAGGGCGGGGGGGCAGAGGTGGCCCCTTTTTAGCTGCTTTCTGTGCCTGCATCTGATTGGCTGACACAGAGGACAGGGATGAGGAGGATTTAGCTGAAGCAGGAGGAGGAGGAGTAACTTTAGGAGGAGGAGCCATCTGACCAGAGGAGGAGGATGGGTTGACAGCTGGAGGTGGGGGCCTCCCAGGGGTGGATTTGATTGGTGGAGGACGAAGGGGGAGGAGCTTCACACTTGATGGGCTGAAAAAACAAAATATTTAAGTCAGGTAAACAAAAACAACACGAGCCCGGACTTCTGCTGCCCGTCTGTACGGCTCCAACGGTGCTGGAAACTATGTTTACTGCAGCTAAAGGACCAGTATGACCAGTTTCCCCTGAAGGAGTTTCCATTGGTAGACATGCAGAGAGAAACAAGTCAAACATGCATTAGTCCTCTGTGGAGGGAGACTGTGCGGTGAGGTCTGTGTGTGTTCACGGTTGTCAGCAACCTGCATCTCAGCCATTAAGAAAACTTTAGGCGAAACTTTCAGCTGCTTAAAATCAAAGTTAAAACTTTTCTGTTTGCTTTTCCTCAAACTGTTGCTTTCATTCCTTCCCCTTTATCTTATTCCTCTAATCCACAAGCACTCACTTGCCTCTACTCGCCTCGGTTGTGGAGTTTCTCGGGCCGAGTGGATACCGCTGCCGTACCTACTCTGACAGGCTCTGCCGTGACGTCTACAGAGTCCAGGGCACTGATTGGTAAGGCTGGTATTGGCAAAGACTTCACAATACGATACGTATCACCATACGAGACACTATTGGAATATTGTGACACTGCGATATACTTATTGCGATATTCTAGCCACTTCAGAGAATATTTTTTTAAAAAGTTTTACCTACAGTATGTACACACATTTGATGACTGAAACAACAAAATGAGTTAAGAATAAACTAAATTCAGTGTATCCATGTCCCATTTCTTAAACTTGGACAGGTTTCTTTGCCACTTGGATCTCAAACCATTTACAATTGTCCCCCTTAACATAAATATTTCTCACTTTGGGAAAACCTAACTGAAAAGATGTGCAAATAAAGTAAAAATAAAGTGCTTTTTAAAACAATATTGTCACTGCTGAGCTGGAATAGTATAAATGTATATGAATTCAGGTGAAATTAGTAAAACAAAGTAGTATATGAGTATATGAAAATGCATATTAGTGCATATGAGAAATGAACATTTCAGTCAGTGCACTATAATCTTAAAAAACTGCGTGTTCTATGAAAACCTGGACACACATTTTAACTTTTACTTTCCACTGTGTGTAAAGTTTAACCTGAACTTGCAGATGCTCACAGATATCAGTGGAAAGCAGCTAACTTTCTACATGCTGGACCGCTGCTGATAGAGCAAAATGTCACGTGATTTTGTAAAAAAAAAAGGTTGAAATCTCGCGAGATTTAGTTAGTAAAATAGATCAAAACTGCATTTTTAAATATCAATATGATATCGGCATATAAAATATCGTGATATTTCAGTGTATCAATATTTTGTCCCACCCCTACAGACTGGTGAGGAAGTGGCTTCCCTGGACGAGTCAGCAGTGACTCCCGGACCCCGCCAACTGTGACTGTGTAATTAGCTAGATGTTTAATAACCGTCACCAAATACCAGAAAAAGAAGATCATGTGATTTTATTACGTTTGTTGTTGACTTGTTAAATGCCTGCAGAGAAACCATCACCGTGGTCCTAAACTTTTCTTACCGAGGGGGAAGAGGGGGGTCTGAAGAACTTGGGCTTGTAGAGTTTATGGTTTCACTTTTGGTGTGGACCAGAGGGCTTTTCCTCACGGCTGGAGCTGGACTTGGAGGTTTAACCGGAGCTGGTCCTGAGAGTTTTGGTGTGGTAGCAGCGGCGGCAGGTGTAGGTTTGGTAGGAGCTGGGTTTGGATCCGGAGGCGTCTGCAAGACTGTGATGGGTTTTGGGGCCAGATTTGGAGCTGGAAGTGAAAAGTAGATGAACTGTTAACTCAGTCATTCAACATAGATCATTGAATTACTCGGACAAAGTGGTAAGCAGATTAAAAAATGAACACTGGAGAGAGATGCACATAACATGAGAGTAGAACTTTAACACTGTCTGGTGAACTTTGATTTTTTCAAGCTTATTTTAAAACTGTACTATTCCATGGTCAGAGAGGAAAATGTATTGATTCTTCTTTTTTTCCCTGTTTTTAATCAACACTGAGTTAGAATTAAACAAATATCTCTTCTAGGATGACTGAAGCACATCAGCAGGCATGTAAGCGTTTATCTGTTGTGTCATTAGTTTGGTCTGTGCTAATCTGGTGGCTCCCTCTACTGGTCAAACTAAAACCTTTGCATATAAGTGTAGAATTATTCATCAATTAAAGAAAAGATTAAATTCAATAGTAATTAAATAAGAACAAGAAAATAATATATAAAATTAAAAATTATAATTTAGTGATATAAAATATTGCTTTTGAATTGTGGTTGGAAATAATAATAATAAAAAACTATCCAAGGCACATTAGAGCAACTGTCCCATGAACATTGGACCAAAAATATCTGTCAACAGATGCAGAAGAATTTTAGCTTCAGAGCCCCATCATACTTTTTTTTACTTATTTAATGTTTTGTGTTTTTAATATTTCTTTTAAAACCACAATTCAAAATATAGTCATGATTTTTATAGAATTTTTACTTTTGCTTTTGTCAATTTCAACTTATTTGCTTCAGCTGATTTTTTCCCTTCTTTAAGTGGAGGGTAGGATATTTTGAGGACGACTATACATGTATTTAAACAGGCTATTAAAGTTTTTATAGGTTTCACACACACACACACAAAAAATGGTTTTGTATACCTTAAGAAAATAAATAAACACCACACCATGCTTCAAAAAGTGAAATCATGTTTGCTTTAACATTTCTGTTGGCTCAAACCAGATCTACCTCTCATCAACAAGGCATTTATATCCACAAACTACACTGATGGTAATTTCTGATTGATTCTTATTTTATTTTCTTAAAATTTCATTTAACATTTAAAATAGTTTGCAGCTTTTTCTGCAAGCACTAAAGCAAAACTATGTATACCTAAGAAAAGGGCAACACATCTATTTCTCTCTGCATGGTTACACTTTTCTGTCTAAACGGGCTTTGAAACTACACCAAAAACAGTTCGTATGTCAGAAAACAACCAAATAAACACAAAACCATCTAATAAAACATGATTAATATTGTGAGATTGTGTTGATTTTAGGGATGCACGATATAATCGAGCCCCTCTGGTATCGGCCTATATCGGCCTTAAAACTGAGAATCGGACATCGGCCCCCCTACCGATATTTAACCGATCAGCCCGCTGTTTCTAAAGTCTAAAAAAAAAAAAAAAGAGAGAGAAAACTTCTTCTTCAAAAACTTCTTTTTTTACAGACTTTAAAATTTCTAAAGACTAGGGGTGGGAAAAATCATATCACAATATTTTCATATGCTGATATCATACTGACATTTAAAAATGCAGTATCGATCTATTTTACTAATGAAATCTTGCATTATTTTATTGTTCCGTCACAAAATCTCATGAGAATTCACGAAAATTTAGCAATATTTTCAAATCCTGATATCCTATTGACATTTAAAAACGCGGTATCGATCTATTTTGCTGACGAAATCTCTCGATATTTCACTGTTCTGTTAAAAATATCCTGAGAATTCATGAAATATTGTTTTGTAATACAACGATAAAATTTAGCGAGATTTTGTAAGGAAAATAGATATCTCAATACCGCGTTTTTGAATATTGATTTTATGTTGGCGTATGAAAATATTGCGATATTTCAGTGTATCTATATCTTTTCCCACCCCTTTTTTTTCAAAGTGTTGGAAACCTATAACAAATCTGCTATTTGAAATGACTGTTTAGTTTTTTTCAGCTTTAATATCGGTATTGATATCGGTTACCGGCCACATGAGTTTTAAAATATTGGCATATTGGATATCGGCCAAAATTCCAATATTGTGCATCCCTATTTGTGGTGGCAGTTTTGTGGTAAAATGTTATTTTTTTATCTCTGAAACGATGTGTTCTCTGAAAAGTAATTTAGATACGGTATTTTCATGTTCTCTAAAACAGTTTAGCGTCTGCAGTTGTGCTTTCTAACATGTTTTTGAAACGTTGACATCTTGTGTATTTCATTGCCTCTGTTGACTCTCCAGCGTGCAGAGTGACTGCAGGAGTGTAGCTGTCAACACAAGTATCGCACTTGCAGGCTCCATATTTGTGCAGAGCCAGCGCATCCTTGCAGGCTGGTAACAAATAGTCTGAGGCTGGCAGTGCATCGGTTACACAACTGTGTGTGAGGACTGGCACTGCGTCAGACTATGAAACATTCGTACCACCAGAAAATAAAGACTGAAGCAGCTGCCTGTTGACAAAAACTTATGCAGCAGCTTATAAATGGTCTGGATGGGAAAGCATAACATGTACGAGTGAACAGCCACACAGAAACATGCACACACACACACACAATACACAACAACAGTGGGGGGCTTGTTTCTTCCCACACAATCACGGCATTTTTCTCTTGCAGGGTTTGAACCGCACACACAACCCTCTCTCATTGTGATGCACACAAGCAGCAGTCACACTCAAACACACACAACATAAAATCTGTCCACATGTTTGCATATTTCTGCCACGTAACCAATGAGCTAGATTTGTGTCTCTGAGCTCTCAAACACACCATTGTACTGCAGCTCCTCCAGCTCAGTGTCAACACACACACACACACACACACGCATACATTACATCCTTACCACTGGCTCTGCGAGGTGAAGTCAGCGATGCTGGTTTGGTCGGGACACCGGGACGCATACTTCCTCCTTTCACTGAAATTACAACAAAAATCATCAGAAATCATCTCTGGATGGTTCATATTGGTGTTATAACAACAGATTAATAACGCTGATAGGAAACCGCTGAATATCTTCAGACTGCTGGAGAAACAAAGCCATCTGGACTTTGCATTAGATAGAAAACAATCAACTAAAACAATAATTAGCAGATCTTGACAACTGCAAACATTTAGCTCTGATAAGATAAATAAATCATCAATGCTTTTTATTTTATTATGGTTCATATTTACACAAAAGGTGTTTTAAGCTGTTTTAGTTGTTTTTTGTGACAAAGACAAAATCAAACTACTAAATCCAAAACAAATTTGTATAGTTACTGTTTGTACTTCAGGCGACACAGGAAATGTAACTAATTATTCACAGTAGGAATGCACAATATTGGAAATGTGGCCGATATCCGATATGCCGACATTTTAAAACTCATGTGGCCGATAACCGTATCGATACAGATATTAAAGCTGATATTAAAATTGCAGTTTTGTTATTCGTTTCCGACACTTTGAAAAACAGGGGTAGGAAAAATATCAATACACTGAAATAGTGTGATATTTTCATATGCCAAAATTAAAATCGATATTTGAAAATGTGGTATTGACCTATTTAACTTACAAAATCTTGCGAGATTTCATCGTTCTGTTACAAAATCTCAAAATATTTCATGAATTCTCGCAAGATTTCGTAGCAGAAAGATAAAATATTGCAAGATTTCATTTGCAAAGTAGATTGATACCGCATTTTTAAATGTTAATATGATAGCAGCATATGAGAAATTGCAAAGTTTTTGTGATTTCTCGCGAGATTTCGTGACAGAATGCTGAAATATTAAAGTAATATATCAGCATATGAAAATATCATATTTCAGTGTATTGACTCCACCTTCAGTCTTTAGAAGTTTTAAAGTCTGTAAAAATAGTTTTTGAAGAAGGTTTTTTTTTTTTTAAAGACTTTAGAAACAGCGGGTTGATCGGTTAAAAATCGTGGGGTGGCCGATGTCCGATCTCAGTTATAAGGCCGATACCGACAGGGGGGCGATTATATCGTGCATCCCTAATAAACAGATAAAGATATTTTATTTTACAAGAGCGAAGGTCCTGATAATCAGGAGAACTTATGTATCTAGTCTAACATTGCATATATACATATATACTTGATGAGCTCTTGTTAAGAAAAAAAAAAAAAAGGTTGGCAAAATGCCCCCTGATGATTTACAATTTAATTGCTGTTTGACCAATACAGATTTTTTAGGCTGATAGTGATACAGATATTTTCTGTAGCCTAGCCGATACAAACTGCTGATATTTGGGGCCGTTACTGTATTTGAGATTTGACCCCAAAATATTTATAATGCAGGACACAATTTACAACTAATTCTGGAAACTCTTAAGATAAAAAAAAAAGAAACAAGCACTTCAAATAAGTATATAAAAGAGAAACAGTGTACTTGTAAACAAATACTTAATAGAAACATTAAACTTGTAATGAATAAAAAAAAGAAAAAAAGAAAAATAAAAAAAAAAAAAAAAATATATATATATGTATACTGTATATTTATTTATATATATATATATATATATATATATATATATATATATATATATATATATATATATGTATGTATATCAGGGGTCGCATTAACCAAATATTTTCCGTCATTGACCGTTTTTTTTAAACGGTGACAGAAAAATCTGAAGGCTGTCAGTCATTTTGACAGATTGCAATTTACACTCCTGACCACTAGATGGCGAGTTATCATATTGTCTCTCTTGATGCATGGCCTGTTGGTTTCACTCGGAAAAATGTCATGGCAGCTGAGTGTCCGAAGCTTCTTCAAAAAGCCCAATAATGACGATAGTGTTGACAAAAGAGGTGAAAAAAAAGAAGACTGATGCAGTGGAAGATGAGGGACAAAAAAGTAATCAGTCTTCAGCACCAACTGAGCAACCAAGCATTTAATGGAAAAATGCTACCGAATATGTCATTATTATGTGTATATATTTTAATTAAAGTGACTGGTAAGAAATAGATTATGACTGGATTTTTATGACCCTGTCAGTCAAAATGACGGACAACGAAAAAGTCTAGCGCAACCTCTGTGTATATATATATATATATATATATATATATATACACAAACTGCTGCCTGTATAGATGCCTTGTATGTGCAGCACTTTGGAGACATGCTCTGACTAAAATGTGCTTTATAAATTAAGTGGACTGGATTGTCTATAAACTATGCTGAAAGGGGGTTTCGGCCAACACACCTGTCGTATTGGCAGATGCTGATACCAGCATAAAACGCAAATATCGGCCAGCCGATGTAGCAGTCTATCCTTAATTCAAAACCACAATTACTGAACCTTAAAGGGGAACTTCTTTTTTTTTTTTCCAATCTGGACCTATTTTTTGCATGAAATATGTTCATTTACTCACCCAGACAGTTTTGGTGCAACTTGAATTCCTTCGGAAGATATTTAGATCCACTCCAGATCAGCGTATGCGCGATATAATGGCAGTGATGGGGCAACCGCGTCCAGCTTCTAAATAAGGCATTATCTGCCACAAACTCCTTCATTTCACCAATGTTTCGTTACGAAACATTAGTTGGAACCCCCTATGAGCTCGAAGCGGCTTTTTCATGGTAATTTGTCCTTATTTACAGACATTTTCTTGTTATTGTGTTGCATAATAGTGACGTCATCAAAGCCGGCGCTGTAAAAAGTTTGTAAATAAAGGACAAATCACCATGAAAAAGCTGCTTCGAGCTCACAGGGAGGGTCCGACTCATGTTTCGTAACAAAACATTGGTGAAATGAAATGAAATGAAAAATACTTTATTCATCCCAGAAGGGAAATTCAGTATTGTAAAATCTCACTCTGAAGGAGTGCGCTTTTACAAATGAAGGAGTTTGTGGCAGATAATGCCTTATTTAGAAGCTGGACGCGGTTGCCCCATCACTGCCATTATATCGCACATACGCTGATCTGGAGTGGATCTAAATATCTCCCGAAGGAATTCAAGTTGCACCAAAACTGTCTGGGTGAGTAAATGAACATATTTCATGCTAGAAAATATGTCCAGATTGAGAAAAACCGAAGTTCCCTTTTAAGGATGCCTCAACATTACCACCTTCCATTAAAGATTGTGCCTACACCATATCTGCAGATCAGAGCAGTTTCTGCACAGGATGACACCAGTTATACGACGTCCGTGCGTTACTTTGTTTCTGTTCTGAGTTTTAGAAGAGGCATGTTAGAGTAGGAAAATATAACAAAGGAAGAGTTAATACCTTAAAAAAATGGATAGAGTCATCTTTTTTAGATTTCTTTGGTTGTAGAAACATAACCAAAGTGTTTTTACAGTGGAGGACAGCTTGTCAGCCTGTATAAAAAGTCTCCTAAAGAGCTACAAGGAAAGTGGTAAGTAAATCCAGAATGTTTCAGCCGCTGCAGGATGACCTCCAGCTTTGTGACAAGTAAAGGTAAATGTTCTGTATCTGGGTTAAAGTATCTAAATTAGTTATTCCACTGAAAGGCTAGTCTATATCTCTGTGCTTTTTGCTTTTCCATCCACATGACAGCAAGCTACAAGATATGATAAAAAAGACTTGACACCAGTTGGTCAAAAGAAGCCTTAACTGGTACCAGTCAGAGGAAAGAGGAAGAGTTGCTTCCTCGACTGACTTGAGTCTGTCTTCATGTCTCCTTCCAGCGTGAGACGTTTGTTGGCTGTTTAGTCTGTGGTGACAATGAATCTCTGTTCAGCAGTCAGTGAGGAGGAATCAGAGCCGCTGATGTCACCGTAAATCCCGGAGAGGCTTCGGGGTAAACAGCAGAGAACTTCAGCTTAAAACCAGGACAGATTTTATCTCCGGTGATGCCTCAGAGCACGCCAGACAGTTTACCTCGCCCTGATCTTTATACAACACAGAGAAGGAACCAGCGGGGGAGGTGATAACAGACATTCCTGATTTAGTCACACCTCTGAAACAACAGCAGACTATTTAACATCAAACACCAAGATGCTACCATGCTGCCTCTGTCTGATCAGTGCGACCGGCAACATGAAAAGGTTTTATTAGCAGCCACAGAATCTGATGCAAAGACCAATTAGTTTCGAATGATATGGAAAAAGAAATTATGATATCGATCCGTCTTAATCTTTGATGCTGTCATTGTAGTGTATCCAGGAAATTTCTTTAATGGAGTGGAGATCATTAACTTCATTCAGAAAGTTAAACAGAGCTGATATCTGGAAGTGTGTAAATTGACCTGACAGCCACATTCAGATTATCTGCTAGATAAGCAGTGTAAGCAGGAAGCAGCACGCCTTCCTCATGTCAATGTTTGTGGACTGACCACACTTCTGCACACGTGTGCAAACAGAGAGGCTGCATGTACTTGCCCATGTTTTCAAGAGCAGAATTAAAAAGCTCAGTCAACCATTGCCGATATTTCACATTAACAGGAAATTTGGATACAATTACAAAATGTTACAGCACACAAACTTCCCTGCTTCTGCAGCATCCACATAGTCAATTTAAACAAAAAAATAAAAATGTCCAACAGTTTTTACAGACTAAGATGACTGGCTGATTCCTCATCTGTTTGTCATCATAAATTTAGGACTGCAGTAACTTAAATAATAAAATTCAGCTTAAAGCGCCCAGTAGTGAGGTTGTTTATTAACCTGACACAAGTCAGGAACAACCTGAGCATACACTGATTTTTGTAAAATTTAACCATATGTCGCTAAAAATGGTAATAAAATGCAACTCAACGAGCCATGACATGAAGGCTATGTTGCAGACTGCTGTCATAATCAGCTGCTCTAGATCCCAAGAGCTAAGATCCAAATCTCCTACACCAGACACACCCTGGGATCGTGTGGAAATGAGAAATGTTGAACCAGAACAAGAACCAAGTCAAAAACCCAAAAACAGTTACAGACCTGAAGAGAGGTACTTTCAAATCTTTCTACAGGTCATGTGAGCGCAGTTTGTGGTAGTTTGCTAAGCTGCACAAAAGTGGCGTAGTATTTTTAGATGACTAAACCATTTATAACTGGTGTGCATGATCATAATAAATAGTCATAAAACTGCACCTGATTCAGACGTGGCCGAGTTCAAACTCATACTTTAAGGATCGGGTGGACACTGAAGATTTCTAATCCCATTATGATGCATTCCTGTAGTATTTTTTTTTTTTTTAGCTTCAAACATAAGATCTTTTCTCCTTTGTGACATCAGCAGCTCTGAGCAGCTGAGACAGACGCCATGCAGGACTGCTGTTTTAACTGGAAGGATTATTAGGAAACTAACTTTTATTCTAATCACCTCCTATGTTGCCACTGAAAACAGATATTAACCATTTATAGTGTCTACTTGTAATTTACAGATTACATTGATGGGAAGAGTAGTTCCTCTAACTCACATTCCCATCTGATGAGGAGAAAATAAATGTTTTTATGTAATTTCCCAGAACTGCCTGCAGGGGTCAGTATGGAGTAGGTGCTCCAGGATGAGACTCACCAGTCTGGGTTGTCGTGTTCTGGGTCGGCTCACTTCCAGTCTGAGTTTTAGCTTGTGCTCCACTTCCAACCTCCACATGGGTCTTGTCCTGGTGTGGAGCTCCCACACTGGCTCTGGGGGCAACTGGAGGTCTGGGCGGAGGTCTCGGGTTTGGTGGGGAGGGGTTGCCGCTGAGCGAGGGGGAGAATTTGGGCGGAGGTGGCCTCGGAGCGGGGACGGGGACGGGGGCAGGGGTATTTGATGACAGGGCTTCTGTAACAGATTGCGGTTTTGGCATCAGCGAGGGGTTTTCAGTGGTTCTGCAAGGCTGGACTTCTAAACTGGGAGCAGTTTTTGTGGTAGAGGACTCTGATGGCTCTGAAACAGCCTGAAGTTTGGAGTTTAACTCTGCAGACGAGGTCGGGGCCGTTTCAGCTGGACTCGGCTCTGCTGGGGCTGTAGTTAAACCACCATCTTCCCAGAATACTTTGCTTGATGGTTTGGGACCAGAGGAGAAGTTCTTGGGCTTTGGAGCAATAACAGGAGGCCCAGATTTGGCTGGTTGCCCTTGGAGACGAGGGCGTGGTCGAGGTTCTGGTCTCTGTGGAGCAGTGAACCCTTCACTGGTTCCAGTTTGTCTGTTAGCATCTCCACAGCTCCCATCAGCCACCTGCTGTTCGAAAGCCTGTATCCTCGCTCTCAGAGTCGCCATGTCCTCCTCGTCCTCGCTCTCTGATTGGCTGGGCTCGCTGTTGTCGCTGCGGTGGTCAGGGAACCCCCAGTCGTCTGAGCTAAAGGCCTCCAGCAGCTCCTGAAGATACTTTCCTGGACTCGTCTCCTGGTCGGTGCCGGCGTTTTCCGCGCGCTTGGCGAGCGTGGCCAAACCGTCCTCCCGCAGTTTCACCAAAGTCTGAACTTTGACGGCGTTGCTGACCGGATGGAGAGCGAGCTTCGACCGAGGGCGTGGCGTAGGACGCTCCGACAGGACTGGGGGAGAGGTGGTGGGAGGAGGCGCTGCATTAGCAGAAGAACACCGATCCCATTGGTCAGTTTGAGCCCTGCAGGCCGGGGTCAGAGGTGAGCACAGCTCAGTGAGGAGGTCACAGCATGGCGGGTCTGTGGAGGCGTGTGCAACGTCTGGGCCAATGGATGCGAGCGCTGACTGGCAGGAGGTGGTGACGACGTCCTCAGCGTTAGAGGGTTTTGGAGGGTACGGAAAAGGCGGTCGGGGGGGTCTCACTGGTCTCCTCACTGCACAGAAGGAACTTTAATGAAATATTCACATAAAATAACATAAAAACCAACAAAAACTAATTCAATCTGCCTCACCGTGAGATTCCTGAGGATCGGGGGAAGGTCCTGGGTCGGTCTGCGTCGCGATGGTTATAGAGGAAACTGGATGTGAGGAGGATGATGAGGAAGGAGGGAGGAGGACCTGCTCCTGTGTCTTCTCTCTAATCACCTCCTCATAGGAAGGAGGAGGCTGGAGGAGAGCAAAACAGCGATTAAATAAAAGAAATTAAACATTTAAACTTCCAGCTACCTCATCAGCCATCTACAACTATGGATAAACGATACATCGGCCAGACAATATTTTAAGCCGATATTTGCGTTTTTGCTGGCATCAGCATTGGCCGATACATCAGGTGTGTTGGCCAATAACCCCACACGGCATAATTTACTGACTTATGTTTCTATTTGCCATTTTTTATATATATATATATCTTTTTTATATATTTATTTGAGGTGCTTTGTTCTTTTTTATATTAAAAGAGTTGTAAAATTACTTTTCACTGTATCCTTCATGATATTAATTTGGGAGTCAAATGCAGTATCAGTCCCAAATATCGGCAGGTTGTATCGGCTGAGGCTGATTAGAAAGCTGCCCCCAAGGTCCGGAGTTAGTGACTCCTGCATTAGATTGTGTGCTCAGCCGGAAATCATGTTTATTTATTTATCTTTTAAATTTTTTTATATACTGTTTGTTATGAAAAATGTTTGAATGGAGTTTCTATATTCCAATGTTTGTATAGGCATCAATATAAAGATTTGGAGAGAAAAATTAAAGGTTATAGAAAAACAGTGAGTAGGGATTCACAATATTGGTATTTTGGCCGATATCCGATATGCAGATATTTTAAAACCCATGTGGCCATTATCCGCTATCGATACAAATATTAAAGCTGAAAAAAATAAGCAGTCATTACAAATAGTGTTTTTGTTATCCATTTCCGACACTTTGAAAATAGGGGTGGGAAAAATTTTGTTACACTGTAATGTTGCGATATTTTCATATGCCAACATCAAATCGATATTTAAAAATGTGGTATCGATCTATTTTACTTACAAAACCTCATGAGATTTCATCGTTCTGTTACAAAATCTCATGATATTTTGCAAATTCCCGAGAGATGTCGTAACAGAACGATGAAATATTGCGAGATTTTGTAAGTGAAATACATCAAAACTGTGTTTTTAAATGTCAATATGAGTTCAGCATGAAAATATTATGAAATTTCAGTGTATCTATATGTTTTTCCACCCCTAGTCTTTAGAAGTTTTAAAGTCTGTAAAAAAGAATTTTTTGAAGAAGAAGAAGAAGAGGAGGAAGTTTTGGGGTTTTTTAGACTTTAGAAATGCAGGCTGATCGGTTAAATATTGGCGGGGTGGCCGAAGTCCGATACTCAATTTTAAGGCTGATACAGGACAATACTGATAGGGGGCAGATTATATTGTGCATCCCTAACAATGAGAATTAAAATGATGATTTTGTACATTAAGTTGATAAAGGGCAAAGCCTCTGTTAAATCAAACATGTACTCTGTAGGCACTATTGTACATAATCCATCTAAAAATACAACATCTCTTTTTCTCTCCTAACACAAAAACACTCAAAATTGGCTCATGAGTCAGTCACCCATTTGGATTTCACAGTGCAGTTTCTCTGGCAGTGAAACTGAAAACTGGAAAGTGAGTTGTTCTGCATGTCACGCATGTGTCAGCATGCATCATCTATAAGAGATACCTTCAGGTACTAACATGTCGTCACCTTCTTCAGGTGAAAACAGCACCTGTACTTTAACATCTGTGACACAAGCAGGTGGTGACAGCTGGGTCTAATTATTTCCACTATCCCATTAACACATAAAGAAAGTTTGACTCAAAGCATCATCGTCCGGACAGGTAAATGAAAACAGAAGCTGATAAACAGCTTCTCACCTGTATGGCAGGAGGAATCGTAGGTCCCCAGATCTGTGCAGCAGGAGGAGGGGGAGGAGGGAATCCTCCGGCCGCCCCAGGAAACCAGGATGTGGAGGCCAGTGGCTCTGCAGACAGGATGGTGATCTCTGGTCGCCTGGCAACACAACAACGACAGGAAGTCATAAAAAGAAAAAGCACAACACGACCACAGCGGGGGGGTTTTGTTGTGTAGAAATCTGCTAGTTACGTGAAAATGGAAACCAGTAAGAAACACAACAGGAACATCAAACTAATTTTTCTATATTTTTTACAGGGAATAAAGATATGAAAAATCCAACGGCATTCTCTTGATGATGTAAATATGTGTAAAAAAAATAAAACTAAAAATAAAAACCTTGGAAAAACCAGTACATTTCAGAAGCCACTGAAACAAAAATGACATATTTTACAAGAAAAGTAATATTTATTTTTTTATTATTTGACATTTAGGTATTTTAAAATCAAACTCAAAGTATATTGAAAAATCTTGGTCTTTTAGAAATTTCTTATTGAAATAATGAGATTTTTTTTTTCAATGTTTCAAGTAACCATAAAAGTTTTTTTTAAGGACTCTTGACAAAAAAGTAACAAGATTTTCTGTTACATGGATTAGTCTGAAGTGATAATTAAAAATCTTTAGCTTTTGCAGCTGGTATTTTTTATTTGGTTAAATCAGTTTAATGGTAAAACATATCAAACATTGCCTTTGTGCTTAAAAAATAATGTCATTATGTCCTCTGAAATCAATATCTGATGTATCTTATACTTAAATCCAGGTCAGACACAGACTCTTGCCTTCTTTGAGTGATAATTGCATACTGTAACATCTGCATCTACAGCTTTGTGTCCTGTCAGACTTACAGTTCAGTCTATACTGGAAACATTTTTCCTATTATTGTGTATCGGTGAGTAAAATACAGAGCATGGATGAGTGGCACACGGTGGATCAGGCAGCTGACGCCCACTCAGAGCAGCAAGTATTAAGTTCATAATAACCAGTTTTATTCTGATTAATGCCCATTGAACACAAGAGATCTGAAATGTGAGCTCAGTCATGTGATCCTCACATAGTTAATTACTTATAGAAGCTTTATTTACAGAAAACATAAATGTTTGCACTAGTTTGACTGAAATCTCCTATCTTTGACTTGGAAAATGGATTAAATGTCACATCACATAAAACACATGAGGTTTATCAGACTTTTTTACCTCCTCTCTCTGTCTCGGTCTCTGTCTCTCTCTCTGTCCCAGTCTCTGTCTCTGTCTCTGGGTGTCTCTAAGAGAGAGGTCGGCCTGGTGGAGGCTGAAAAAAATAAAATAAAGTTAACACAGAGTTAGATAAATCTGAATAAAATAATTTACAAACATTTCATTTCTGGTGATATGAGAGAAATAATGCTGAAGTTCATTTGTTAACTATGTTTTCTATAACTGATGCTCCTGTAGCTCTTCTGGAATATTTCACTGAATTTCTGCATTACAAAGCTTCGATGCTGTTTGTACGTTACAGTGTAAAACTCTGAAAATCTAAACTCATTAATAAAGCTGGATGCTTTGGCTAACTCTTATAAACTAGGATGAGCAGGTCTCTCCATCAAAACCACATTACAAGCAAAACCGAGACTGAGATCCATGGTAGAAAAATTCAGGTAAACAAATTAAATTAGATATTGAGCAAATTTTTTATTCCTATAACTTTAAAGCAGCATGGCTGGTCTCTCACTATTAAAGTGAGACCCACACAGCGTTTATATGAATATGAGAGCAGACATCTGTGATTCTCACATTGTGCAATGATGCATGAAAACCCCTCAAATCTGCATTTATAGAACATGTGATTGACATACTAAACATATGTGGGGCTTTTTAAGCTGCATGAGGAGAAGAGACTGAAGGGCAAATAAGTGGTTAAGTTGTAAAATGTGGTGGCGGTCCAGTTTGGGGAGTTACCGTCTTTCTTGCCATGCTAAATTTTACTTTGCAACAAAAGGTCAAAACACATTCTTTCCATTTTTAAAAACCACATTTTTCCAGGCCACACTTTAAATGGACTTTGGATTGCTACAAACTGCTGTATCAAATTAGTTCCCAGAATTTATTATTTATTTAATCAATTTATTCAGCAGCTAAAGTGCACTTCACACACACATATTCAGACATGAAAAGGGGAAGGATTAAAACTCACTCCTCTTGATGGCTGCTCTGAGGGATGAAAGAGGGCCTTGGCTGCAGAGAGAGAAAGGAAACCATGAGTCACTTTATTTCACCTCCACTGCCACCTCCTCCTCCTCCTCCTCCCCACGGTAAAACTGTTTTCTAGAGACAAGTGACAGGGACAGCACACGTCCCGTCCAGCCCTGGGAGGTCCATTTCACTGCACAGTCAGTCAGTTGAATGTTTACTGCTTTGCTCAAAGAAGCTCAGCTCTCACATTAAAAACTTGACAATTGTCCGTGTCAGAAGGGAAATATTCAATCTCCAAATGAGTAACTGTTTTTAAGTAATTGATGTATGATGTGTCCATTCTTAATTTACCAACAGCAAAGTTCAGCTGTTTTAATTTTTGAGGTGCTTTTACGCTGCATCTTTTACCTCTGTGCTGCAATGTTGCTAAAAATATGAACTGTGCCTCATGTAGGGTTTATTTCACATTTTAGAGAGTTGGAATCAACTTTCATGGGGCATCGTAATATATTTCTCTTCAGCCAGTTAGTTGGCTTAGGTCAGGGGTGTCCAGCTCCGCTGTGGGTACCAGATCAGCTCGGGTCCTGCGCTTGGCGATGATGTCACAACGGCAGCTGAACTCAAGTGGAGGGAGAGGGCGGGGATTTCATGTGATGTCGGTAATATTTCAGGACTCAGGATTTTCATAAATACACAAATATGATCCATGTTGGCGATTTCATCCATTTTAATTCATCCCATATCCCACTCTTCCTCACATACCCATAGTCACTAGGGCTGTTAAAATTGCTCCAAAATGACGTTTGAACATTTGCTCTAAAATTAACACACAATTCAAATATATTCAAATATCCATTTGAGCATTATGCCAACAGGCATAATGCAGTATGAACATCTTTAATAATGCTCAGGACTTTACAAGATGAGCTTGCTGCAGTTGGTAGCAGCAGCAGCTCGTCTCCCTATGTGTTGGCAGGTCGCAGGTAAGAATACAAACTTTTATTTACTTTTGCGGACATGACAAGTGATTATTGAGCCTATTTGGCCGTGAGGCTCGGTGGTGCTCCACCCAGCGCCCAGGCAGCACAAGCTACGTGCACCGGATCTTCACTTTTCAGAGCCAGGAGCTGGTGTTTAGGTGGTGGGAAGCTAAAGAACCGGTTTGTAGTCTGGTTCTGGTGCAAACCAGCGCTGGAAGCAGTTCAGTGGATAGGGGACCTGAGTGCCGTACAGCGGTTTCTGTTGTCGCAAGATCTGCACCTGGTCTGCTCAAGTAGACTTGCAAGTGCCGCTTACAGGCCAGAGACACTGGCGGGAGGCTAGGAAACATGGAATCGCTCCGTAAACACTTTGTTTAGCCCCACAGGGATTCTGAAAAGCATTTATGGAGGTGAAATAGTTACTAAGTTCTGCTTTAACGGTCCCAACAAATCAAAATTAAATTAACGAACACTGAATGCTCCCAGCTAGCTGTGACAAACATGGAACATCTTGAAGCTGTCGGCCTATAATCAAACCAGTGTAGGCCAAATGTAATAGGCTGTTTTTCCCCACCGTTTATTTAATATTCAAATATTAATTTTCACATCCGAATTTCGTTTTTTTTTTATTAATATTTGAATTTAGAGTATTTGTTGACAGCCCTAATAGTCACCTCTCAGTGGTATGTGCGCCCTCGTCAGTGCGGGGGTGGTACTGCATGTAACATTAAGGGACATCACGACAATGTCTACTGCGTTTGTTGTCTACAGTGTACATGTTCTGTTTTCGTGTTTCAGGTACTGTAATTAAAAAGAAAATTGCACCTCAGAGCTCATTTCATAGGAGATGTGCAAAGTTATCAGCTCTTCACTGTTTTCTTCATTTCTGTCCGTAGTGTGTTCATGGTGTGTGTCTGGTACTATTGTTATTATTTCGTCTCTCAGGACATTTACAGAAAGTGATACAGCTGTTGTATAAATAGAATAATACTCCTTGTGAAATTCCTCCATGTTTCCAACAAAAATCTCCTGTAAAAACTGTTACTGTAATTTGTCCGGACAGCCTGCTAACTTTTAACTGATCATATAGGATTACGGCATCGGCAGGCGCAGAACCTGAACTAATCTGGTAACCCGAGCACATCTGGTACTAATACCAGCCCTCAAGGGCCACGATCCTTCAGGTTTTCCACGTTTCCCTGTTCCAACACACCTGACTCAAACTAACAATTCAATGGGCAGAACTTCATAGGCCTTTGGATCCATCTGAGTCAGGTGTGTTTCTCTGTCTGTCCTCTGTCTTTGAGGACCGACTTTGGACACTCGAGGCTTACGCTGAAAATCTTTGAACATTTCTTAGATATCTGAAACACTTTTTTTTGTTTTAACTTACCTGTTTGCAGTGTTTCACTCATTTTCCCACCACACAGCTGTCTTAGTATCAGCAAGTCTAGTTTTAAAACGCTGTTTTAAACAACAGTTTGTGAACACTGAGGCACCTGCTGACTTTATTAAAAGCAAAGCGTTAATGCTGCTGTGGAACTTAGCGTGCTGGAGGCAGAAATTTGATGGCTGACTCTGGAAGAACTTGTTCTAAGTTCGGCTCTGGCATTAAACCAGAACTGAAACCACTTTGGTCAAAAAACATTGTTTACATTTTAGGAACGACCGCTGCCATGTCTGAACTTGTTTGTGATGAATCACGTTATTCATGTTTCTCCTGGGGACAGACGTTGGACATTCCCTAACACAGGAAAACTCAACACTTGTCAAAACTGTGGTAAATTAATATAAATCAGATCTTCAGGTGGAAACCGAATCGGAGTATTGATCAAAACCAATAATGCAGGTTTAGAAACATCGGCGAGAAAACTCATGGTTCACATTGTGGATCTAAAGGGAAAATCTTTACATGTTCAGATCAGGTTTGATCTTTAGTCCTGATATCTTCTTTCAGTGGAAATACATGTTGCTAACTTGCTAGACAGACTGAGGATTGCTTTTTTTAATCTAGAAAGGAAGCCTTTATGACTTCTAGTCCATCTTATCTCTCTACAAAACCTCATGTTTTCAACTAATTTACACAAACAAGTTAAAATGACGGAACGCTGTTTCAGGTATTTCTACCGGACAGTAAATCTAAATCACGATTTTATAATTATGAGTTCAGAAGATGTCTCTGATGTCCGAGCAGGGGCAACAAGAAGCTGGATGCTGACACCATGACGCCTGGTTGCTGTCGAGCACCTAAAAACCACCAACACACGAACAGAGCTGTTGACTTGCTGCTCATCAAATATCAATTCATTTTAAAGAGCTCCCATATATCTCGGATTGCAGTGTCTTTTGTTAAAGATGATGTTTCCACCTTTGACCCTCTGAGGTGGAGAATTTGCTGACAGCATATTTTGGAAAACTCCCAGAAACAGAACTTGGAAAATTTTCTGGAATTCTCTGCCTGGGAGTTTTATTAAAATGACAGTGTTAACCTGTCAGCAAACCAACCTGTCGAAATAACTCCAAGTTATTTTAAGAGGTCCAGGATCAGAGGAAAGCCAAAGCTCTTCCTGCGTAAATGGAAAGACGGCTGTTGCTAGGCAGGTTAGGAATCAATAGAACCAGACTCACCGAGACAACAGGAGGATGACAGACGTTTCCAGATCTCCTCCTCTCCCTCTTTCCTTATCATTGTCTAACAAGCTTTCTCAGCAACTCTCGCCTGCTTGCTGAGTTTCTCTCTGTCTAGCTGCTAACTATAAACAGACACAAATGACTCACCCCGACACTGCCCAAACTCACACGTCCAAACACTTTCTTTTCAACAAGTGGAAAAATACACTCATTTCTAGTTACTGAGAAATGTTTTAAAAGAAACCAACTATTTAAACTCAGATAAAACGTGAAAAAACTTGAGTTGTGATGTTTAGATTTGTTTGGATGGTAAGAAGTTTTGGTAACTTTAAGTGTTTCTTACTTTGCGTGAATGTGGTCCCACTTTGCTGCTGGACGTTGCCTCTGCTAAACATCATTCAAGCTTTTCCTTCTGCTCCATTACATCATCTTCAAGTGTGTTTGTGCCCGACAGCTCATCAGCTCAAGGCTGATGGAAATTAAACGTAAATATGCAGAAAAAGTCCAACGTTTTCTGCTGACATACTAAAAACCAAACCAAAGCTGTCAGAGAGAATGGTTGTTCTCGTGATTCCTTGTGCATAATATTAAATACTAAATAAATGTTGTTAATTTCATGTGGAAAATGTATATTCACAACAGCCTAATTTGAACAATGTGGGGAAAAAAAGATTTAAAATCTCATTATTTTCTCCACTATCACTAAAATACCACCATCACATCTCCTTGGCAACACCAGCAGATGTAAAGTTTGCAATAAAATTAAAACTCTGATTTAAGACATCTAAAAGCACAGATGATGATGATGAGGTGGAACACCAGACAGCTGTATTCATGTTACCTGCCTGTTGAAGCTCAAAGTAGAAGCTCAAAAATCCTGCAACAGTTACAGAAACACATGTATTGAATTTAAACTATGTTTAGCCGCCTCCTGTTTCAGCGTGGAGGGAAATTACAGAAGCAAAGACCAGTTGGGTTAGTTTTGTTACCACGCTGTGATCCATCCACCAAGCTGCGGCTCTTTGTTAGAGCCAACACCGGCCTTTTAGTTCATGCAGTTTGAGCAGTGAAGCTGAACGTTTTCTGAACAAATCACAGTTTCTTCAACGTGTTTGCTGCATGTTTTTTTATAGCATGCTTCCATGTGTCACTCTGCTGCATCCTTTGAGCCCAATTCCTGTGTTCTCATTCGCTGTAGCTCCTGATGCGAGCAGTGGCCACCCAGATCTGGGCTATTTTTCTACAACATGAAAAATCACTCAATCTTTTAGAGTGAATGAATAAATTGCATTAAAAAAAAAAATCTGTTCACCATAAACTGGCAGCAAGTACAGAAATATGCAGGAAGATTATGCACCCTCGCTTAGGCTCTGTGCTGTGTAACTAATCTAAAACAGGACCTGGTCTGATCTGGTCACAGAATAAACGTTTCACAACTCAGAAACTGCATGTTAATAAATCTAAAAGCTCTGTCGGGTAATTCTGTCCAAACATGAACATCCTAAGTCAGGGGGGGGTCCAAACTCTGCCCTCAAGGGCCGCAGTCCTGGAGGTCTTGGATGATTCTGTGGCAGCATCTGACTCAGATTAATGGGCCAACATGTTTGGGCAGAACTTGAGAACAAGCTGTGGAGGAGAGTCATTTAATTTGAATCAGATGTGTTGGAGGTGGGAAACATCTAAAACCAGCAGACCAGCAGTGAAATGGACACCTCTGTCCTAAGTCCTGGTCTAATGTGGTCCAGGTCTCCAAAAAAGCAGTGGAATGGCCTTTTATGTACATCACATCATCAGCTTGATGTTATTCATCTTATTCAGATGAAGGGATGTCACGTGTTTCTGCATTTATAATTCTCCACCACCTCAAAGCACTGACAGACAAATGCGCACACACACACACATCTTTGTACTTCTATCTTTGTGAGGACATTCCTTGGCATAACGCATTCCCTAGCCCCTTACCCTAACCCCCACAACTGATTACCTAAACCTAACCCTTGCCCTAACCTAAACCTAATTGTAACCTAAACTCTAAAACCAAAAATTGACCCTCAAAAATGGATTTTTCTTTGGCTTTTTTTTGTGAGGACCAGCCAAAATGTCCTTGCTTTGCAAAAATGTCCTCAACTTGCTGGCTAAACACGCAAAATTGACCTCACAGTATAGCAAGTACAGGTACACTCCCACCAGCAGACAGAGTGCGTGTCGGAAAATATGTGGCGTCATACAAACAAAAATACCTGTGTTTTGTCTGCACCTGCATTCTTCTCATACAAGTGGTAGATTAGTGCATCATGATGACACTTCCTCCTACTGCGACACACGTCAAGTTATTCAATTCTCTGTTTTCCCTTTTTCACTGCAAAAACTGCACACTGCAGGTCTGGCAAGGTGATGAGATACTTAAAGCTATGATGAATGTTTTAAGAGGTTAGAGAACAATCAGAGGGACACCTTTATGGTGCTGGGGTAATTAGGTCATAAGTCAGTGTCATTGGAGGTTTTAACCTCTGTTAGATGTTGGTATGAAACTAGACTGGAAGCAGCTTTAGCCTTAATGGCCAAAAGATGGAAGTTATGACTCTAGTTAGGTTCAAATCTCCAACATCTGTGTGCAGCTTAACTTCCAGCAGGTATCACAACAAAAAAAAAATGGTCTGGCAAAGAGAGGAAGTTAGAAAACCTAAAAGGATTCACAGCCACCTTACAATCAGTGTTACCACTCGGGTATCCACCGTTTAAAGTGACATAAGCTCAACAAAAGCAAGGCTTCGTTTCCCCTCCATAAAACACACACAGAGTCTTTAAACCCGGTGACCTCTCCAGCTAGTTGCCGTGCCAACCAGCCAGCAGACAAATACTTTAAAGAGTATGTAAGAACCGGAGACCAAAGGAGAGAAAAGTATTCCCTGCAAGCCTGAGCCGAGTCAAGCAGCAGACATCATCATGATGGCAACTTCATAAAAATGCTTCCAACAGGACGACTGAAGCAGTTTTTAGTTTGTGATGTGATTGCAATCAAAACTACAATGACTCAGCTATTTTAGATGGATTCAAACAACTCTTCCTGCATGTGGGAAAGATTAGACGCATACTTCCTGACAGCAGCTACACCTCTTTTGCCAATGTGCCAGGAAGAAAAGAAAAGCTAAATCTCTTACCTGTGACGATGCTCTGGCTTTCGGCGGTCAGGGCGACCTGAGAAGAAATAGAAAAGTCAATTTGTTATTTTCAAGCCTGCAAACTAAACATTTTTCAGCTATTGGCTGGAACATGACTGCAGAAATGAACATTTTATTTTTTGAGAAGAGCTCTCTTTTCAACCCTATTCTTTAAATCTGATAATAAAAACCAGAAAAAGGCAAGGAAACTGGTCAGAGTAAAAAGAAGATGGTTTTATGTCAAACAAGTCTCCATCTACAGCATCTTTAAAGGGATATTGTGTAAGTTCTCCTGTGTTTTATTCACAAAAACTGATTATTTGGTTAAAAGTGTTTTTTCATTAATCAGTAATCACTGCCATCAACAAACTGAAGTGCTCCTCTAAGTTCTAAATTTGCCGTCCGTATCATTCATTTACACATCGAGCGGGTCGGCTAGGTGGAGGCTGCCATGTCGTATCACCATGTTTTTGCGTTCAGGAGAAGCGTGACAGTAGGAAAACACAGAAACTCACCGGACACACCGGAGTTTTCAGCTCAGTTCGAGGTAATGCCTTTGAAAAGTCACCGCGCTGCAGTGGGGAGAAACCAGCGTTTCGCTGATGCTGCGTTCACGTGCAGTCGGGCAGACGGCCGTTGGTAACAAACCAGATGTCATTTTAATCAATGAAGCTGAGCGAGAGACGGTTAAGTAAAACATGGGTCATGCCGATATTTTAAAACTCATGTGGCCAATAACCGATTTTTGTACTGATATTAAAGCTGAAAAAAACATTAACCAATCATTGCAAATAGCAGTTTTGTCATCCGTTTTCGACACTTTGAAAAATAGGAGTGGGAAAAAATATTGATACACTGAAATATCGCAATATTTTTTAAATGCCGATATCAAATTGATATATAAAAACACGGTATCAATGTATTTTATTTACAAAAGGGAAATAGATCAATACTGTGTTTCTAAATGTCAATATAATATCAGCATATGAAAATATCACAAAATTTTGGTGAATTCTCACGAGATTTCGTAACAGAACGATGAAACATCGCAAGATTTCATTTGTAAAATAGATAGATACCGCGTTTTTAAATGTCAATATGACATCAGCATATGAAAATATTGCGATAATTCAGTGTGTTGATATTTTTCCCCGACCATATAGTCTTTAGAAGTTTTGAAGTCTGTAAAAAGAAGTTTTGGAAGAAGAAGGTTTTTTTTCCAGACTTTAGAAACAGTGGGCTGATTGGTTAAATATCGGTGGGGTGGCTGATGTCCGATATTCAGTTTTAAGGCCAATATTGATAGGGGGCCGATTATATCGTGCATCCCTAGACAACACCATTCTTGCATCTTTGTGTGACATAATAAACATAAACGAGCAGATTATTCTGTGAACATGTAGAGAGGTCTGACTGAACCGGCCAAAACAGAAAAATAAGGGAACTCGTTCTGGTGCTTTGCTAAAAATAAAAGGAGAGAGATTTAACACAAATGCTTTCTTTTTCTTGTCGTTTCATACTTGAGGTATTAAAACATCTTAGATTTTTAAGTTAAAATCCAAAGTGGCAATTAACACATCTGTCTTAATTCAGTGAAGGAACTTATTCAGGAGTTTTCTGTGTAAACAAAATGATAGTAAACAGTATTAATCGGGGACTTCATCTACTTATTTTACACCTAATTCCTGAGAAACACCCCCCAAAAGGGTAACTCAAAGTTCATGTATGATTTTTGGTGTCAGGAAGCACAAACTAGATAATGTTTGTAAGCTCCACTTCATAAAAAGTTGAACAGTAGCAACACAACAAGGTACCACAACTGTTTTAACCAAACTTATTCATTTGAGCAAAACGTTTTCATAGAACAACACAAAGAAGCTGACCACTAACTAGCTGATCATCTTCTCACAAAGAAAACAAAACAGCAACAGCTACAGCCATAGCCATGTAACAAAATAAATTCAACATGCTTGACAGGGAGTGGGAAGAACTTATTAAATTCTGCCCCCATTTCTTCATATGAATCACAAAAATCGTGCTTCCTTCAAAATCAATATGCAAGATGAACTATTGACCACAATTAGAGCAATAAACCAAAGAAGAACAGGAATTTGTACTGAATGATTCAAGCAACTAGGAAATGATCAAATGTCAACAACTTCAAGGGACAAGGGTAACTAAACAGCAAAAATAAACATAACGTTGTTTATGTTCCAAAACAATGAAGGAGAGGATGTGCAGATGTGCTGCAGCTTTAACCGATGAGGAAATCATGAAGAACCCTGAAGAACCCTGGAGCACCAGTATCATCAGCTTCCACCAGCAACTTCTCTTCAGAAAACAGGTACATTTATACTACAGCTGATTCAATTATGAAGTTATAATTTGACTAATGATTCTGCTCTAATATGAGGATATAAAACACAGATTCATTAAATCTTGTCAAGAATTAAGTCAGGTCTTAAAGTCTCTAAGGAGTCACAAAGGTGATGCTTCCTTAACTTGGTTATAAAATGTGTTACTACATGTAAAGTTGTCTACCTACTAATAAATACTGTGGCTGTTCATGTGTGTATAAGCAGTAGACACCTGCATATAAACTTGGCTATCATATTTATCACCCCTGTTTTATTCATTTTTATTGGGCAAAAGGACTAAAAGATGAAGATTATCAGCTCATATGAACTGATTTTCTTAAAATAAGGTCATTAATCTCCCTACCAGTACTCATGTTGTTCCAAATTCACCTGAACATTCATCCAAACTGGCAGCTTTAGTCCTTTTTCAACAAAATGAATAATCCTTTTTATTTTCCATGATATGGAAAATGTCTTAAACCAACACTATTAACATGGATGAGAAAAATGTAAAACCATGCAACCAAACTAAGCAAATCAAGGTGATCTAAAGAAAATAGCATTAAATGTTGTCATTTAAATTATATTTGAAGCTGTCAAAGAAGTGTACGAATGAATCAACATATGCAGAAAGTACATCAAAGCAACAAAGAGAATCAGGATGACACACCAAATGCTACTTGTTGGTTAAAAAAGAGCAATTAGACAAGAAAAGGAACAATTGAAGTTATCAACCCCCCTCCTCAATCTTTTAAAACTACATTTTTAAGCTCAAAGACAAAAAATAAAAGAAGTGGAGAAAAAGCACAAGCATAGCTGGATTTCTTTCTTTGTAAATGAGGATTTTTCCATTTCCTACCTCCTTTCCTTCCTCTCCTCTTCAAAGCTCAAACTGATAACCAGCTCAGTCTGGCTTTTGCTCCAATCCAGAAGAAAACATTGACGTGTCTGAAAACTTCCTGCTATTGCTTCTTTCTATGTTTTTACTCTTTATACTTTCTTTGCTAACCTCTTTACTTTTCTGTCCTCTTCTTCTTTTCCTTAACTTTCTGTGTCTCTGAAACTCTACCTGGACCGCCCCTCAGTTCTGGCTGCTCTGGCTGCTGACTGGCAGGAAGCTTCCAGGAAGTGAAGCTGTGATTGGCTGCTGTGGGATTCTGCTGGAGTCATCAGAGTTTTAAGACTTCCAGATGTTTGTCTGAGCTTCGTGCTGCTTTCCAACGCGCAGACGCACAGCGCAGCAGATTTTACTCAGCGTTCGTCATCTGTTGGGTTTCTTGTTTGGTTCGAGGAGGTCAGAGGTCGTGGGTTAAGAACGGGAAACATAAACAAGTGAATGCTGTTCCCAGAGAACCAGCAGGCCGTGCACACACAAAGCTGCTGTTACTGTCCAGGACCGCCAGTAGCAGGTGAACAGAGGAGCTTTTACACCTGAACGAACAAATATTTACCACAAAACATAAAAAAATAACAGATTAAGTACCTGGAATCAGCAGGCAACCAGAAACACTACAGCTGAAGCTGAATATAGTTTCTTTGGTGCTTTTGAACGAAAACAAATTAAACCCTTTAAAGCCGTATGTATCGTATTTGATAAAGTTTCCAAAAATGTTTGCATCTGACACCTTTTGAAGGGATACACAATATTGGAACTTTGGTCGATATCCAATATGCCGATATTCTAAGACTCATGTGGCAAATAACTGATATCGATACGGATATTACAGCTGAAAAAGATAAGCAGTCATTGTAAATAGCAGTTTTATTATTGGTTTCTGACACTTTGAAAAATAGGGGAGGGAAAAAATATTGATACACTGGAATATCGTGATATTTTCATATGCCAATATCAAATCGATATTTAAAAACACGGTATCAGTCTATTGTACTTACAAAATGTTTCGATATTTTTACTCACCCCTTGGAAGAAGAAGTAGTTTTGTGAGGTTTTTTTAGACTTTAGAAACAGCGGCCCGATCCGTTAAATAACGGTGGGGTGGCCGATGTCCGGTACTCCAATGTCTGATACTATCAGGCCGATAATATCGTACATCACTACTTATCTTAATAGGAGGGAAAGAATGGGCTTAATTTCTCTCATAGGATCAATAAAGTATTTTCAATTTCATCAAATTTCATTTTGTACCATTTTCAGTTTCTTTGTTTACTACACAGACAGTGTCACTGCCTCAGCTCTGCTAGCTATATTCTCGCTCACAATCTATTTTCTGTTTATTTTTGTTCGTTTGCTCTTCAGAAACAGAAAATTTTAGCTTTTAATGACCCTACATATGAAGTTTCTTTTATTTACACGTGACCACCAACAAGGCTTTCTCCTTCCTTTAAACTCCATCAGTATCTTTAAGTACCATTAATCTTAAATTACTCCGCCTGCATTGTCTCTTCATCTACATCCACTAGCAGACCACTGAGGTTTTAATGTAGTAGCTATTTTTGTGATCTTTTCTGTAATCGTGTAAATCCCATAACAAACCCGTGGGTGTCAGGTTTCCTGCAGATCTCACTGAACTTTTTCTTTCCTCGGCCACAGGAACTCCCGCTCCCTCAAAACCCAGTTATCCTGCGTAATCTACTTGCTGCCACTTGCTCGTCTCCTGACGCAATTTGCTCCTGGCTGACAAACTTCAGCACACTCCTTGTTAGTCCTCTAGCATGTCAACTGGTTGCAAATTTCTCTCCACATTAAGCAAACTGGGACACTTGCATGTGATATTTATCACCTGTTGCCCTCACAGTAAAGCTTTTGTGCATAAAAGTGGGTCAAACCTTTTCAAAGCAGTCAAACATTTGACTGCCTAATCTTTAAGACACATAGCTGATGATATTGGCTTACATTTAAGCCAAAATGCCAAATAAATCCAGCAGAATTATCATGTTCAGCTTTGCTTAACTTCTAGCAAATGACAACACAACATGGAAGCACAGTTGAACTTAAAATGGTGGATAAAAGGTTTTGATTAAGCTGCATTACCCAGAGTTAAGAGAACAACAACTTTAGATGAGACAAAAATTAATAACAGACTACATTAACTCCACAGAGATCAGACGCAGTGCAGGAATGCTCCATACAAAGACACACATTTAATCTTCTCCCTCGTGTCTAAGCTAATGTCATATCATCACTGATTAATAAACTCCGATCTTTGCGTTACATGATATTCTGACATTCTTTAGTTATAAAGAAACAAGTTTAATCTGTGTGGGACAGATCTGATGTTGACAGAGTGACCTCAGCTCAATGATATTGCATGTTAGAGCTTCATTTCACAACAGCTTGTGACTCAGACTTTCAGCAACAGATGCTCACAGATGTGTGTTGTTGCTCTGTTTAAACCTCTTTCAAAGTTGTATGGCCTTAGCTGAATTGATTATGGGATTGGACGTTAAGGAATAAACAAAATAAGTGATGTTTTGTGTTTTGCAATATCTAAAACATTTGTTTTGAACTGCAATTGTGCCACTACTCCAGCTGTGCAAGCCTACCAGGGTAACCGTACTGAATAGCCATCATATAGGAAAGGAACTGTAAGGCTTCTACATTGCTAGCAAATGCTGTGCTTTTATCATCCTACGACCTGAAGGCTCCCTAGCAACCGACAAGCGCTTTTCTGCCAGACAGAACAATGCCATGTTCACATATCCCCTGCAGTCTCAGTGGGTTAAATAACACAAGCAGCCCTGCAACAAACCGTGAATGCAGTTATTCTGTGACTTTTTCTCCACATGACTTCACCAGAATTACCTCAGGAGATGGTCAACAGAAAGCTTGCTTCGAACTGAGGATGTGGAGTTAGAAAGGAGCAGAAAACTTAGCGGTTGAATCTTCTGAAAATTATTGCAGAGAAGAAAAGTCTACATCTTTCTCAGTTAATGTTTTAGCCTGTTTCTTCTGAAGTTTACACTTAAATCACCAAGGAAACCCTCTCTGACCAAACAAAATAATACACAAACAGCTGTATGAGAATTTCATCTAAATGAAACAAGTGAGAAATAATCAAATGATGATTCAGATCAATAGTACTCAGACTAAAGGAGGAAATACACTAATAATCTGCTCACACTCAAAGGCTGTTGCAACAACTTCAATTTTGTAACACTATTATTGATAGATGGGTCAACCACAGGGGATGCCAAGCAACACCCCAACCACAATGTTGACTTTTTCAGGATTAACGAGCATGAAAGGAATGTTAAATATATACACAGTAGGAAATAAGGAGCTTTGAACTGAGATTAACAAGCAAAACTTGCTCAACGGTCCCTGCGAACCTCACTGGTGGCAGATAGGACCAAACAAATTCTTAAAGCTGTGAGTGAATGATAAAGGGAAGCAGCGCCAGGGAACTAGCATGGAGAAAAGGGCTCTTCTGCTCAGGCTGTGGAGCAACATGCAGCAAAAATGATGACTCCTACAGACCATAACAAGAATTAAAACATGCAACTCGAGATCTAAGAGAGCTCACAAACTCGTGTGCTACCAATAGGGATGTAACAATATGAAAATTTCACATCACGGTTACTGTGACAAAAATGTGTTATAGAAATCACCCCCCAGTATCATTAAAAACATCCAAAATGGGTCGAGAAGTCAACTTTGTCCCCTTTTAAAGGGGGAAAATCCTCCAGAAATATGGATGCCTTTGCTGCCTTTCGCCATGTTTTCATAAATGAAACATTGCAAACTGCAACTGCTGATGCTTTTCCAGCCAATGAGCAGCATAACAGTGAGTTTTTCAAAGCACAGTAATCAATCACGGTTTTAATGATTATTAAAATTTGAAATGGTATTACTAATCGTAAGGAATTTTATCACGGTTAATTATTTTTTATTTTTTTATTTTTTTTTTTATTAGCTTTTTAGAACAGAACAATATTAACAACATGGAAGCAGGTAAGGGAGAGGAGGGAGGAAAAAAGAAAAGACATTCTTGCGGTAGAAGAAGAGGAAAGTAATATTCACTTACAGTGTTCAAAAATACTCAGATTACAGTTTCAACCCAGTGCAGAAAAACTAACGTACATATGCCATAGCTATTCATCAGACAAAATCAGGTCTCTTATTAATCACGTGTTTAAGCCATCTTGACCAACTTTCTCTAAAGATTTCACTTTGACCCCTCAGATTAAAAGTGATTCTTTCCATTTGGTATATATTGTGGACTATGTCTATCCATTCATCTATTGATGGCGATTCTTTTTTAAACCATTTCCTGGTTATAGCTTTCTTACAAGCCACTAACAAGATTCTTAGTAAATATTTGTCGTTTTTTGTACATTTAAGGTCCCCAATATCACCCAGGTATAAAACTTTATAATCCCAAATATTTTTAATTCCAAAAACAGCTTCAAGGATATCTCGAACCCCTATCCAGAATGGCAATACCATGGGGCAACTCCAAAAGATATGAAGATGGCCCGATTCTGTCCCTCCACAAGATCTCCAACAGCCAGTATGTTTGGAATATTTAGCAGATTGTTCTGGCGTGCGGAAAAAGCGAATCATATTCTTCCAGCTAAACTCTTTCCAATGTGGAGAATACGTTGTTAACCACTGTTGTCCACATATCCTGGTCCATCCCTCTACTGTTATTTTAGTCTTAGATTCTGCCTCCCATTTTGTTTTTATTTTCAAACTAGGGTTTTTCTTCAATGTCTGGAAAGCATTATATAATTTGGAGACCAATTTCTGAAGACTATCCCCTTTATATGCCTTCTGGAAGATATTTAAGATTTCTTCCCCTACTATGATCTCGTCTTTCAATATATTTTTCACTATAAAATTTCTAATTTGTAAGTACCTGAAGTGGTCCTGATTTTGCAAGCTGAAAGTATTCTTAAGGTCCTGAAAACCCAGAACGGATCCTCGATCTATCAGGGTGAAGTATGTTGTTAACCCATTCTTAGTCCACAACTTAAATCTTGCATCATGTATAGCTGGAGTAAAATTAGTATCATATGCAAACCATTTAAGCATGTACGTCATGTCTTTCAGCTTATGTTTTTGACAGATCTCACTCCATGCTTTTAATGAGCTGATTATTAAAAGATTGTTAGGGTCTGTAATGTGGCTCCTTAACGAGGGTTCTCCTATCAGGGCTCTGATTGGTACCTTTGTTCCCATTGAAGTTTCTATTTCTTTCCATTTTGACTCGTATTTAGAGTTGCACCATCCAATTAAGGGTTTTATTTGGGCTGCCCAATAATATTCCCTGAGACTGGGGAGGGCAAGCCCCCCCTGTCCCTTGAGAGTTGCAGGATGTTATATTTCACTCTCGGTTTTTTCCCCGCCCATATATACCTAGAGATAATCTTGTCCCAATCTGAAAAAAACTCGGGTTTTCCTATTGGCACTGACTGGAATAAGTATAAAAGTCTTGGTAAAATATTCGTCTTTACCGAGTCGATGCGTGAGCTAATGTTTAAATAGGGAATCAAAGACCATCTGTTAATGTCAGCCAGTATTTCTTTTTTAATGGGTTTATAATTTATGTCTTCCAATTTATTCAAGTCCCTCGGTAAAAAGATACCCAAGTATTTAATAAAATTCTTGTTCCATCCCATTTGGTATCTGGAGCTTAACTGTTGAGATGGATTATAGTGAAAATTTAATATTTGGGTTTTTTGCCTATTTAGTTTATATCCAGAATATGATCCATATTCATCCAGGAGTGACATCAATGTAGGAAGTGATTCATTTGGGTCCGTGAGGAACACCAATACATCATCCGCGAATAAAGCAATTTTCTGTTCCCCAGCGGTCATGTCTATCCCTTTAATCTTATCATTTTCTCTGATCCACTGTGCCAGGGGTTCTATGAATATAGCAAACAGCATAGGACTAAGTGGACAGCCCTGCCGTGTAGATCTCTCTAGTAGAAATGAGTCTGTTAACTCACCATTAATCTTCAGTCTGGCTGATGGCTTATTATAAATTGCTTGAATTATTTTAATCACTTCCTGGCTAAAACCAAAATTTTCCATTGTATGAAATAAAAAGTTCCATCTGACTGAGTCAAAAGCTTTCTCGGCGTCTAAGCTTACCAACAGAGCCTTTATTTTGTTTTGATTTATATGTCTAATGATATGTATAGATCTCCTTATATTGTCCTGTGTCTGACGAGACTGTATAAAGCCTGTTTGGTCCATATTAATTATTGTGGGTAAAATCTTTTCAAGTCTCCGAGCAATTATTGAAGTGAATAATTTGTAATCTAGGTTTAAGACACTAATTGGTCTGTAGTTAGCACAATTTAATTTATCTTTCTTATCTTTTGGTACAACTGTGATAATAGCTTCTTTCCATGATGCTGGAGTTTCCCCCTTTGACAAGACCCAATTAAAAGTTTGCACTAATAAAGGTGCTAATTCTTCTTTTAAATTTTTATACCATCCTGCTGTAAAACCGTCAGGGCCAGGAGATTTATTTGCTTTCAATTTAGTTATAGCAGCATATATGTCTTCCTTTGTTATTTGTTTTGTTAATAGTCTATTCTGATCTTCTGTCAACTTTGGCAAAGATAATGACTTTAGCCTCAACTCCATTCCCTGATCAGAGTCTACTTGAGGTTGGGAATAAAGTTTTTTGTAATACTCCAAAAAACATTCTTTTATTTCTTCAGTCTGATGCTTTGGTTCCTCTGTCACTGGATCCTTTATCGTGGTTATTGTAGACTCTGCCTGTTTTTTACGCAGTCTATAAGCTAATAGTCTAGCATATTTGCTTCCCCCTCATAGTATTTTTGTTTGGTATAAATAAGTTTATTTTGGATTTCTTGATTCCTAATTTCCTCAATTTGATTTCTTTTCTTTTTTATTTCTATCATTACCTTAGGGTCGATAGTGTTTTTATGTTTTGTCTCTAGACATTTCAGTTCCCCCAGAAGAGTATTAAGCTTTTCTACACGTTGTTTTCTAAGGAATGATGTCAATGCAATCACTTTCCCTCTCATGACAGCTTTGCAAGTATCCCAAAGAATCGGTGGAGCAACCTCACCATTATCATTATATTCTATAAATTCCAAAATATCTCTAGACAGTTGCTGTATTCTTTGTTTATTTAAAATACTTTCATTAAATCTCCAATGTGTAAACCTCTGTCTAAATGTTGTCTTCAATATCAAGTATACTGGACAATGGTCCGAAATATCCCTCGTCCCTATATAACAATTTTGTATAATATCACTGTCAGACATAAGGAAATAATCTATTCTTGAGTATGTCGCATGCGGGGATGAGTAGTATGTATAGTCTCTAAGTAGAGGATTTCGTTGTCTCCATACATCAAATAGGCCCAACTCTAATAACAATGAGTTAAATTTTCTTGTTAATTTACTCGATTGGGAAAGCCTCTTTCCTGACGAGTCTATGCTGGGGTCCAAAACAATATTAAAATCACCCCCACACACAAGAGTCCCCTGGGTTTCTGTTGAAATCCTGTCTAGGACTTGTCTATAAAATTCAAAGTCAGAACCCGGAGGGATATAAATATTATAGAAAGTATAAATATTTCCATCCACTTTACCCTTCACCATTATAAACCTTCCCTCTTTATCCTTTATAGTCGCTATATGTTCAAATCTAATTTTTTTTGTAATCATTATTCCCACCCCTCTTGTGTGTTTCACTCTATTTGAAGAATAAAATATATGTTCGTAGCCATTTCTTTTAAGTTTCTCATGTTGCTTTCCCATCATATGAGTCTCCTGTAGGAATACAATATCTACTTTCTCGTGTTTGAGCTTTGACATGACTTTCTTTTGTTTAATTGGACTAAGTAGTCCATTCACATTCAGAGAAATAACTTTAATCATTTAACACGTGTACACTCAACTTACAGATTAGGTACAGCATCGAAAAACATCTCTCCCCTGCTTCCAACACAGAAAGAAAACACACTACTAAAGCAAAATATGAAACAATAGAACATGTAAGGATACCTCCTTCAGAAGATGGACACTTGTCCCTCTTAAGTCCCTGTTGGTGGGTGGAGGGAATGTCAACCCCACGAGTGGTCCTGGCCCTCCCCAGTGGTGGAATAGCTGGTCTCCATGACCATACCATGTCCACTAGATATGTCCAACAAACTAACAAAAGATGCTCCTGCACGATCGATTATTTCCTTAGAGAAGGAGAAGTAAAAAGAAACCTTGTTCCCTCTTCTTTGTTCCTCGCCGTACTTATGTATTCGGTTTCCTTCTGTAATCTTTCAGCTTATCTCTCACCCGTTTCTCCATCTGCTCACTTCCGTCGTTTACTCCAGCACGTTGCCATGGGAACTTCCTCTGAATAGCCTCCTCCAGCTCGGTCTCCGAATGATCCTCCGCGGTATTTACCTGAATACCCCGTGTCCTCATGTCGCGAGCGGCCTCCTGTACACTGTCATAGGTCCGCGGACCCGTACTCCAGTGGATTCGGATTCTTGTAAAGGGAGTTTGGAACCGAATGCCTTTCTCTTTTAGTATCTTCTTGATGGTAGCGTATCCCCGACGTTTCTCCAGCACCTCTCGCGCATAGTCGTGATCAAAGAAGATCTGTTTGTTCCCTATTTGAATTTTCTTTCCCCATGCCTTCTTCAGTACAGTTTCTTTTACTTCAAATTGTAAAAAGTTCACCACTATGGATCTGGGAGCCGCACCGGTTCTCGGTTTTTGTGAGAGGGCTCTGTGAGCACGTTGGATTTGAAGAGACATGCCCTCCGGTATAGCTAGTTCCGTCGTGAGTAATTTTTCCACAAAGACCATCATCGAGTCGCCCTCCGAATCTTCCGGCACACCATAAATACGAATATTATTTCGTCTGGATCTGCTCTCCAGATCAGTAACCTTTTCCCTCAGGCGTTTTTGTTCTGCCAACAGATTTAGCAAAGCCTCTTTAGTCACCACTCCGCTTTCCTCCATCTCCGATATACGCTCCTCTGCCTCGGATATGGCTTTACCTTGTACTTGTTGCGTCTCCGTGATCTCTGAGAGCTTTTGGTTGAGTTCTTGTCTTAGCAACGACATCACGTCGTTTAGTTCCCTTTTAAAATCTGCCTTCAAGTCCAGAGTGGCTGAGTGGATATCTTTTTTTACCCCACTGAGATCTTGCGCGATCGAGGTTAGTTGCTGCAGCATCTGGTCTCGAGGCTCCTCATGTAGTTGGCTAGCAGGCTGGAAGCTAGCTTCTTCGACTGGCAGCTCCATGTGGTCTTTTTTCCGTAGTGGTTGAGCAGTGTTTTGCCTTCTTTGACTTCTCTGGCTTCTCTGCGATTTCTCCCCACTCATCCCTGTTCGTATCCGCTTAAGAAATTTGAATTTCTAGCGTGGAGAGACGAATTTGGGTCGATCTGCACGGAGCCGTAAAATTAAGCGTCTGCACCCATCATGGCGTTCCGGAAGCCCCACGGTTAATTATTTTACCAGTAATCGTTACACCCCTAGCTACCAACAGTGACTTTTTAAGGCCACCATCAGATCCTCGATTACACTACTTAGCATGAACGTGTAGATTTTCCCAACCAGCAGCAGTGATATGACAGTTTTTTTATGGGGTTTTTCAAAAAGATGGTAAGTTTCATGTCTACTGTATGAACTGTGTGAATTATAACTGTAAACCAAAAGTAAGGTTGATTATTCCTATTCTACAAGTACATAAAAGATCCATACCTCTACACTTAAAAAAACTAACAAATATTCGAACTAATATCCTAAAGAAAAAAGTTTTTGCAATGTGTCCCTTGTTTTTTAAAAGCAAAAATGAGAGTAACATGCACCAACAAAGCTCAGCTGTAGGGATGCACCAAAATGAAAATTCTTGACCAAAACCGAAAACAAAAAAATGAGCAAACCAAGGCTGAAAACCAAAACATCAAAAGAAATTATAATGCCAATTATTAGAACCATAGCATTTTTAGCTACGATGTGTACCAACCTCACTAAAATCAAAGCATTGCAATAAATCAAAAACATAAGTATCAAAATATTTATTTACCACTGACTAGCAATGCACAATATAAATTAAAATTAAAATATTTAGTTTGACCCCACTCGTGTACATTACATAATGCCTTTTAAATTTTTCTCTGTAGGACTACTACAACAAATAATAATATACAGGCTTATAACTGACTGGCTGCTGATTGAAAGACTGAAATTAAATATGTTCTCATATAAAAACACAAAGTGCAGAAGTCACGAGCTGGATGCTCTGTTTGCTGCATCATCACAAGTTTCGGCATGTTTTTTCTGTGATTTATGTCTTTTGGCCGAAAACCAAAAATGCAGTTTTGGGTCTCTTTTCAGCCAAAAACCTTTGGTGGCCGAATTTTCAGTGCACCCCTACTCAACAGCCCAACCACACTGTCAGACATGTACGGTACGGGCACGCATGGACACATTTTTCGCAACTAGAGTGAAGCTCAGTCCAAACTCCATCATGTCCAACCTCATGTCGAACATAGTCATTAAACAATGGAAGAAAAATCCTTAAATGCTGTAATTATTGTCAATCTGAAAGCAGTAAATCAAAATGTCAAACCCATACGTGTTTGTAGTGTGATTAGAAAAGTGCTGCTATGTTCTTCCTGTACTGAAGGTCTAACTGCAGGACAACATCCATCCTGTTATTTTACCCTGGAAATCCCACAGCAGCCTCTTGACGAGGTACAAACTAATGATTATTGCATAAAGTCACCATCAGCACATTACATAAAAGGAGGTTTTGTAAGTTTTACTATTGAACTCATGATACACTTCTCCAGATAAATGTTTGACAGCTTATAGCTATAAAAAAAATCAACAGTGATGTGATGTAAATGACCAAACTTTAAAAAGTGGCAAAGTTTTGTGTAAAACTAAGACCACGTTTACACTGCAGTTCCTAACTTTTTTGTTTGAGATCATGTGGATAATGCGATTACAAGCAGCACACTGTTTACTCAAGTACAGAAAGTAAGTACAGATGCAACACATTAGCATGTTTGTATCAATTTAAACAACATACAGTCTGAGCTGACAAAATTATACTGAACTGTTGTTCAGACTTTAGTATGAAGAACTTTACAGATGGGCCACACATGGTCAACAAAGTCCCATTTCTCTGAGGAACAGACATCTAGGGTTTAAATATCAGAATAGTCAACAGATAAAACAGAAAATGAAATCAACAACCACATTGTCAAGTAAAAATTGCACATCCTTTTGAAGCCTTCAATATTTTTTGGATTCATATCAAACATGTTTCTGTTGACAAAACATGTAGGATAAATAAAAGGATTTGGAACATGAGGGATGCTGACACGCCTGTTTTTTGTTGTCTTCGTTTATCGAGAATATTTTAGCAAAGCTGCAACCATGACTCAAGTGAGAAGAAAAAAATGATCACCTACAAACCTCAATCTTTTAGATTGTGATCATCTTTATAATCAGTTTGTACAACGTTTATAATATGTATACTTTTTTGACACTTGTGGTTCCAGCGCTGATGTTTAGCACAGAAAGGTGAAGCAGCACATAAAACCCATGATATAACTGCTTGCTATGTTAAGATAATTGGTTGCATATAAAAGGAAAAAAACTCAGACAATCTGAGAAGACAACTTGTGTCTTGGTACAGTGGACACAAGGAGAGATTAATGTTTAAAGTTATGATAATGTGGTTAGGGATAGTGACTAAGCACACCAGATTTCATAAAGTTCTCTAGTTGAACCAGCTGAGTCAAGTTAGTCAAAAAGAGGTAAATGTGATCTTTATTTTAAGGTTTAGTGAGCTTCTGATGTTGGGCTTTACTTATTTTAGAAGCTCTTGCCATTTTTCAACCCTTTACACAACTTTGTAACACTCCTTTAAAGTACCACTACATAACTTTCTGTCCTGTAAACTCTGGGTTTCTGTCTAGTTTTTTCTGTCTAGATATTTATTATCACATTCCTGGAGTCATTGTTGCCCTGCAGCATTCTGAGGCTGATAACTGCACTGCATAACTTCTTTTTCCGTCCCAGGACATCACATGACAGCTGCGTTTTCTTATGGCACCACATCAGACACCAACAATTGGATATCAACACACCTTCTGATTTGAAAGTGCACTATTCATGAATGATACATCACCGTAACACTCATAATTCCACTGATAAATACATGGCAACATCAGTAAGGTGAGACTTAATTTCCCCGTGAAACTGTGTGGCTTTAAAGTAAGCTCCTACTGAGCACACTCAGGATTAATAATGCAGGCAAAAGTGACTTGAATGACAGACTTTTCTGTCCATATATCTGATCTTTTAATGACAATCTGAACATTTTTTCCATATCAGACCCTGGCTACTTTTATATGAGGTACAAAATCTGGTTTTCAACCTCAGTCTGAACAGTCATGTTGCATTTCATGAAGCTTTTATCTCAGTGGCATGTAGGGCTGCACAATGGGCTCTAAGCACAGCTCCACCACTTCCTGAACCTAAGGTAGCTCCTTTGTTTCCTGTCTTTCATTACTGGAGGAACAGATTAAACCAGGTGTGGCTGAACTTTAAAAAATGGGCAAAATTTTCTGAATTAATCAGTTTGTCCAATAAGAAGAAAGAAAAAAAGAAAGAAATTAAAGGAGGGGAGGGAGAGGAGGGAATAAAAAAATTAATTAAAAAAAAAAAAATAAAATCAAAATATATATATACATATAATTATTTTTATTAATAATGAAAATGAATCATATATAATAATCAGAAAAGGAAGAAAGAGGAAGGAATTTTGGATGATAAATGAGAAAATGAAAATATAATAATGATGATGAATAAAAATGATGATAAAGGAAAAAAAAAAAAAAAAAAAAAAGAAAGAAAGAGAAAAAATAATTATTTTTTTCTGTTACAAATAGAAGAAAGAGAGGGAAAAAAAAAAATAATAGAAAAATAATAAAAAAATAGAGAGATGTAAATATGCAAAAATAAAAATAAAATAAAAAAATAAGAATAGAAATAAATTCAATATAAATATAAAAAGATATTATTGTTATGAAATAAAAAAAAAAAAAATAATTTATAAAATGAAATAAAGAAAATTAAAAAAAAAAAAAAAAAAAAAATGAGGAAATTAAAATAAAAAAAAATAATAAATGTAAATATATAAAAATAAAAAAAATAAAAAAAAAAAAAAATTATAAATGTTATGAAATGTGAGGAAAGAATTGAAAAAGGATGAAAAATAAAATAAAAAAAATAAAAAAAAAATTTTAAAATGAAAAAATAAAAAAATATAATGAAAAAGATAAATAATTTTTACTTCTAAAATTTATAAGATTTAAAAATTTATAAAAGGAAAAAAAAGGGAAAAAAAGAAAAAAAAAAAAATAAATATATTTTTCAATTGAAAAAAAAAAAATAAAAACTAATAAATAAAAAAAGGTATAACCTCCATATACCCATAAAGCGTGAGAAATAATATCACTTATAATATAAAAGTCAGGAAGGAAAACAAAAAAGAAGAGGGGGGGGGGATGTAAATAATATGGAAGGGGGAAAAAAAATAAAATAAAAAAAAAAAAAAAAATGGAAAATATTTTAATTTTAGGAGGATTAATTAAAAAAAAAATGAAAATAAGCACATGATATATAAGGGGGAAAAAAAAAAATAAAAAAAAATACAAAAGATCATAATTTTAATAGAAAAAAAAAAAAAAAAAAAAAAAAAAAAAAAAACAAAAAACAAACAAAAAAAAATCCTGAGTATTCTTAGCAATACTCAGCCCTAGTAAACTCAAAATCTTTGAATTATAAATCGTTGGTGAGGCCAACTAGGGATCTAAAAAGATCCCAGTCGTCTGGAGGAAACCAGAACTGGCCTTTTTTGGTTTAAATATTATTTCAGTTGACATAATTGAAAGACTGGTCATCACTAACTTTATTGTCCTCCCTCTGCCTTGTAATTGCTGCAGTAAAATCCACTACAACGACCCAGCAACTCACTTAAACGCTGTCACATTTCAAGTCAATATAATTAAAAACGTTTGCAAATGACCACAAAGGGAAGAAAAGCAGCTGGTATAAAACCAAAATTGTTGGTAGGGTATCATATAATCACTTAAAAAGGTGTTTCAACATATGCTGTAATTTTCCTACAAAAATATCCACCCTTGCCCTAAGGCAAAACTGAAGGCGTCATCTGAAGGCTTTCTGTAATTATACACTTGTTTTGCTCATGCAGAGTAACCTTGAACAGTCAGTATGTTGAATTATTATTTTTGTTTCCCTGAATGAGCCACAGACATTGAGACAAAGCGGAAGACTTCCATTTTAAACAAATGGCTGTATGTCTTGGCACGGTCTGCACTGCTGGATCAAGGTTAGATTTACGCATATGTGTGTGAACTTTGACCCCCATACTGATAGCCTGCTTGTTGATTTAAGGCTTTATGGTTTTGGGCTAAAATAGTCTACGCCCATACTCGTATCATAGTTTCACACACACCTGTGGGTGCTTATGTACAAAAATGTGCCATTCATTTGAATAAAGTCAAAATATCTAAGCAGATTTCTTGTATCTTTCTGGGATGTTACTCATTTTACTTTTGGCTGATAAAATGCTTACTTGTACTTGTTTGTCATAAGTATAATATATTCTCTTAAATCAATTTTGGCAAATGAAGATAAGGATTTAACAAACATTCTTAAGAGCCACAAATAGGAATGATTTTAGTCCTGTTTCCATGAAAAAACTGCACCCTATATGTATTAAAAATTAGCTAACATGACAAAGATTTACTAAACTGGACTTGGATCAGACATTAAACCTACAATAATGTAAATTCATGTCAGTGCTGATTGTATTGGTGAACAGATCTTCAAGGATTCTTTACAAGTTTGTTAGATATTTTACAAGAATACACACTATAGAAAATGACCTTCCGAAGGAGTGTATTAGTATCTCTCAGCTTAAAAAAGTATAACTTCTATATACTCTACATGTGTTCAACAGAATACCATAGAAATATATCCTGTAAGAATATATTTAAAGTCTAAGCGACTCTGTTCAAGTGTGACAGCTTATTTCCCCCAAAACAGATCGATATGTTAAAATAATAGCAGGTGCAAACACTTAAACAGGCGACTCTAATTAGCATTTTCATCTCTTTTACCTCCGGAGCTGTTTGGCTGTCGTCGGACCACTTGTTCCCGAGTTTCCCTCCTCATGCTCTCCTCCTCTTCTTCTGACCTTGCCTCAGCCATTTCTCCACCTCTTTTTTTTATGTTTTTATATCTTCTTTCTCTAGTCTTTCCCCCCTTTCGTCCTTCTCCCGTGTGTGTCTGGGGAGGGAAATGGAGCTGGGTCAGATCAGAGACAGCGGCAACATTATTCCTTCTCCTGCTCTCCCGTCGTCGCTAACATCCACCACAACAGCAACAAGTCGGAGACAAGTTCACCCGAACAAACGTCAACTTTTCAGGCCGAAATGTCCCCCGGGGTCCGGGAAACACTTCCCCTCCGTGTTCGGCAGCTGTCCAGGCGTAAAGCTGATTATAAGAAGCAGTGAAAGTAGCACAAACTGTCGTGGCTTTAGGATTCGGCTGACTTTCTCCGAGCTTCCCTGTTTCCCCCCGGTCGCGAGCTCTCTCACAAAACAGATCCGCACGCGCTCCGGCTCAGTGACGTCGCCGCTGAAAAAAAAAAAAAAAGACGGGCAAATGAAAACATTGAAGGCTGACCGAGTGGCTTATCAAATAGTTTTGTAGTTCTCTGAAACCATGGTTAAGTACTCCACCTAGAATGGATAAAATAAATAACAAGAAGAAACTAAACTTATTTGTTTTTAAAGATAACAATAAAAGCTTCTCAGTAACACTTGACATCCACAAAATGACCACAGAGAGATATAAATCAAACACATGATGACAGATATAAAGCAACCACAAAATTACTTCAAATACCAAACACATTAAAAACACAACTAATTAGAAATAACAGCAGTGAAACACCACAGAAAAACCACAGAAACTTAAAATGACAAAAAAAGGTCACAAAACAGGCCCAGAAAATAGACAAATAAATACACAAAGTACATAAAACATAGAATAACCACTAAACACACACATGCACAAAAAACAACTGAAATGATATAAACAAATTAGGAGGAAGAAAATTTTCTGAGGATTGTTCCTTTTTCAAAACCGCTCAACACTGACCTGTTGTTTATTTGAGAATAAAAAGGAAAACTAACTCAAGAAATGAACCATTGCTACGTCTTTACACGCTAATTAGCAAAGAAACTGTTTTAGACGATATCTTTAGGCACTTTGTTTGTAATCCATTACAGATGCACATCGTGATTGTCATTTTATATATATATATATATATATATATATATACTACCCCTTGTATCTATCTATCTATCTATCTATCTATCTATCTATCTATCTATCTATCTATCTATCTATCTATCTATCTATCTATGTCTGACTCTATTGCACCTAACCTCAGCTGTAGAGGGTTTAAATAAATGCAAAAATACATCATGAACATAATAAAGTATGCAAATAATTACAGAGGGAAGTGTCCTCTACATCAGTGTGTTGTTTGTTTGAATTTTCTGCAGACAGAACTTCCTTTATGGTAATTAAAGTACAATAAACGACATTGGGAAAATAGAAAGTAGCTAACATCACATGGTTACTGTAACAGCTTGGAGGGGTTTTCATATATATATATATGTGTGTGTGTGTGTGTGTGTGTGTGTGTGGCTGGACTAACTCCTGAGAGAGAATTTTCAAGGAAGAGAATTTTCTAAGACATTTGTTTGATTTATTATTTTATTTGATTGGGACAGTGCATGTTAATGAACAGACATAATTCTAGCCGAAAGCTAATTTCCATAAGCAGTCCCATGTGTTGAAGCTCCTTAAATGGGCTGTCATTTTGTATATAGGAAGCCTGGACAAAGATTGTTAAAATATTGACCTTGAGGACATTCGCACTGAAATGGATAATATAAAAAATTTTCAGCAGTTTGAATTCCATTAATATTTAAGTTGTAGTTTCAAGGTTTGGCCACTAGAGGTAGCCAGAGGTAAACAGAAGAGACCATAGAAGTGCAGTAATGATCTCCGAAGTAGGCTACATGTCCTGTTGTAGCTTATCTAGGAACAAATCTAATCTGAGCAGGAAAATTATTCGTATCACATTTTAGTAAGAGACTAAATCTATCATTCTTTTATTGAGCACTCAGTTCAAAACTAATTATGAAAGCAACACATAGAAACAACACAGAAGCGGGAGTGGCAGATGGAGACAAACTCAAGATGATTTAGTAATGAGCTAAAATAAATTTTATTATTTACCCTAATTTTACACCATACTCTTAGAATTTCTGAAATGTAGTTGAATCAAATAAAGTTGCAATATTTACATTGAATATTACTGTACCACTTTGATAAGGCAATGTCAATTTTACTAAATACAACAAACTGATTCAGTATACCCCACCACCATCACCACACCACCACCACCAAACAAAAAAAGATAAAAAAAATAAGAAATCACTGATATCTAAATTGAATTAGGCCATTTTGTGAGCCAGATCACAAGGGTGAGATTGGCTGAGGTCCAGGTGACCTGTGTGTTTTGTTTTGGTAGCAGATTAACACCTGCTGTCCTCAAACACCAGACATTAACCAATGTCTATCTATCTATCTGTCTGTCTGTCTATCTGTCTGTCTCTCTATCTATCTATCTAGCCATTTTCTCTACCGCTTATCCAGATCTATCCGTCCAAAGACATGCATGTTTGGTTAATTGGTGACTCTAAATTGTCCCTAGGTGTGAATGGTTGTCTGTCTCTCTGTGTTGGCCCTGTGACAGACTGGCGACCTGTCCAGGGTGTATCCTGCCTCTCGCCTGATAATAGCTGGGATTGGCTCCAGCAACCACTGCTATCTATCTATCTATCTATCTATCTATCTATCTATCTATCTATCTATCTATCTATCTATCTATCTATCTATCTATCTATCTATCTATCTATCTATCTATCTATCTATCTATCTATCTATCTATCTATCTATCTATCTATCTATCTATCTATCTATCTATCTATCTATCTATCTATCTATCTATCTATCTCTAAAAGTTTTTTTTTTGGCACCTTTTGTGAACTGTTAAATGAGTTAAAACAGATATTAGTTTTACCTGATCTATTACTAACACTTAATTCATTTTGGGCTATTTTTTATTCCATTATAATTCACCCAGTTTATTCTATCCATCTAATGTTTTATACAGGTTGCTCATAACATGCTCTTCTACAAAAACAAAGACCCAAATTTTTGCAAATAAAATCATTCACTGATAAGCCATTCTTTGCTGCCATTTTAATGTAAAAATGCTATGTGTTTTGTAAGGTTATCTTGGGTTCTTAACTTGGATTGGGTGCTTTGATTATTTCATATTAAGTTTTATATATTGTATGATATTCATATGGTTATTTTTTTTTATTTTTAAATAACCTCTGTCATTCAACAGTAAGGTTTTGTCCTTATGACTATAATGTTTTTGACCGAATGAGCACAATAACGATTATAGAAGCCAACATAAACGCAAACTGACAAAATAATATAAATTCAAACCCTCTCTAGGCTGCTAGAAGTATCTTTGTAGTAATAATTAACAGTAATCTCTTGTTTGCCTCTTTGCTGGGGGCGTGGCTTACAACGCAAGTGGGCGCGGTTACACTGAGACCTCGCGGCCAGCAGCAGGATGATTGACAGCTGAGACGTTTTAAGCCTCAGTAACGACACAGCGCACAGAAACAACACAACCAGCCGGCTCTTAAAGAACAAATCACAGGATTTATTCTCGTTGCAGGACTCTAAAAGAGTGTTTGTCGACTTTCTATTTACTTTTCTCAAAAGGAGCAACAGTTAAAGGACACTGTCTGTCGAGGTAGGAAACGTCTGTTAAGTCACTGCTAAGTACAGGTCAACCTATAAATGATAGTTTTGAAGGTAATAACAAGAGATCATGCTTTAATGTGTACATTCCGACCCGTTCCGACCGTTAGTTTATACAAAAACCAGCTGACAGCTATCGGGAAAATAAACTACAGTAGATAAGACCTACAGACAGGATAGGAACGGTATAGTGATTAGAGCAGGTGACAGATTAAATTATGAGATGACAGCACTAATAAATACATAAGATGGGTCAAGAAGTTGACTGATTTGAACAAAATATGTGAAGAAACAGATACCAACAGACTGTATCTTTATGTTTTAAAGTTTCCTCTGTTCTAACAGTGGGATGTTGTGCTGAGTAATGCTGGTACACCTGAGTGATGTAAGCAGTATTAAGAAGGTGAACCAGTGCTCACACTGATGGTTCAGTGACCCTCATTGATCTGGACACACTCACAACACACCCTGTGCTGGTGTGTTCAAGTGCTTTCACAGCTGACTGCTCAGCCGTGATGCTGATGAAAATGACAACAATAAAGCAAAAACACGTCATGGAAGAGATTAGGAGACTTTTATCTTCTGCAGAGATGTTCGTCACAGAGCTCATAATGCACTTGACTGTACACTCTGGACACGAAGTTACTGATATCCTGCGAAATTCATTTTGGTCATGAAGTTTATAAACAATGTAAAACTGTAAAAACGGCTTCACAATATACAAATGTATCGTCATCACGACATTAGCCCACACAACATAGCAGTGATGGCCTTAACTGCAATATCTATGAGTGTCTATAAAGGATAATACGGCTGACCGATATCTTAGGCCAGTATTTGCGTCTTTTGCTGGTATCGGCATTGACCATTACGTGGGTAGTGTTGGCCAATAACCCCACTCGGCATAATTTACAGCCTTGTATATATATATATATATATATATATATATATATATATATATATATATATATATATATATATATATATATATATATATATATATATACAGTATATATATATATATATATATATATATTACAAGTTTATCATTTCTATTTAATATTTGTTTGCAAGTGCACTGTTTCTTTATATATTTATTTGAGGTGCTTTGTTTTTTTTTTATATTCAAAGATGTTGTAAATTACTTGGGAATCAAATGCAGTATTGGCCCCAAATATTGGCAGGGTGATGAGAAAATATCGGTATTAGTATCGGCCCTAAAAGAAAATTCTATATTGGTGAATCCCTTTTATTCAATGATTTCAATTCAATTTCAATTATTTTGTTTTATTCAATTTTATTCATCGCAAATCATATCATCATCTCAAGTCTCAACCGTGCTATTGCATATCAAAAGTTTTCCTAATTTTGTGCAGCCCTGTAACTGTTATAACCGCTTTAGAAAGCATACATCTGTTGCTGGGCCACGAATACAACAAAAACAATTTTTTTTATGTGCTTTTTGTCAAAGCAACCTCTTATTTTTTTATGCAAATATATATAAAGTTTAATAATACTTCCTTAAAATATAATATTTGATTTTTGTTTTGTTTTTTACGGGAAATTAACTTAAAATTTCATTGGATTAGATATATATAGCTGTTTTTAATGTTTAATTAGTAAAGTAATCGGTCATCATACCATGCAAATATGAATATCCAGTGAGAGTTAAAATAATCATTGGCTGGAATAATATGACCTTGCCTGATCTTTTCATTTAGCTGAAAAGTGAAAATAATTTGATAGCAGAGTGTAACTTAAAGTAAATCATTCGTATCCCAAGAGAATGATTTTTACAAACAGTCATGTGTATGCTGGCGAGCTGAGATTTTATTTTACATGGCACAGTTACTCAGGTTGTAATCCATCTTTTGCAACTGTGGAGCTCAAGAGAGGATTTTAAATGATTATTAGACAAGAAAAAGACAATCATATGGTAAAAGAACAGCATTAAACTGTAAATCAATGCTGAATTTGTGATTTTAAGAAGTTAATGTAGGAAAAAAATGAAATTTCCAGAATGGCGTGACTGAGTGAAACCTATGTCGACCGCAGAGCGATGAGCTCCTTCTCCTGGAACTCTTTGCAGTCTCGTGCTGCATTCCATTCACTTGGAATTTGGAAGATGTTGATGGGAATGACGTCACAGCTGAGGTAACTGTGTTGTAGCACGCTGAAAAACCAGTAGCATGTCTCACCTTTATGCTCGCAAACCACACCAGTTATTATTAGCAAAACCAGTTGATGGCAGCACATTTTGTCATATTTTGCATACGCAGACACCTCAGCTGTGTGTTGACTAGTAGAAACATTACAGCCTGTGTGTGACTGATGTAATGAGACACAAGAAGTGATAATAAACTCTTAACTCATGAAATAATACTTTATTTTAATGCCTGGGGCAGCCATATTGGATTGGGAGGTTTGAGTTAGTGGGATTCCCAACTTTACAGGATCATTCCAGTTAGTTTTTAACTAAGAAAATAGTTAAAATAGAACACAATCACATTACCTCCTACCCCATTTGGTATGTTTTCCATGTCTGTGTTGTGGGAAATTGAGGTTTGACACTCCTTCATCAACATCCAATTGGAATTCTATTTCTCCTTTATTGTCTTGTTTCCCACAGCACTCAAACGCAGCATTACGAGTACCAGTTTATAAAATGAAACCATATTAGAGAGTGCAGTTAACTGGATAGATGAACCAGGTGTTAGAGGGGCTGGTGCTCCTCTGGCCCCAACCCTGCTGCCAGCCATGCTGTAAATGGATCGATGAGGAGTCGATGATTAATTAACTGGAAGAAAATTAATTATAGTTGTTTGGTCATTTTAATGGTCACATAGTCATTTTTAAAAAAAATATTATTTACTCTTATTTTCTTTATATTTACTCTTTCTCCTCTCATGTTTGAGATCCATTTAATGTTCAAACTGTTTTAAGTTATGTATACATATATATATATATATATATATGTGTGTGTGTGTGTGTGTGTGTGTTAGAAAATCTATGCACTAAAATATGCAGAAAATGAAAGTTGGATATAATTTCAACATCAGGTGAAACATCCTGTCAGAGATTTTAAACATTACTGTAGTTAAATTAAATCCCAATCAGCTAAATGCCTGATGAACAGGAATATGTGTGTATGTTTTTTAAAAGGGTCATAAAAGATTGCAGGTCAGTCTCTGTGTGAGTGTGTTTAATCCGTGGCTTGTGTGATGGCATGAGACTGTGTCACACACATACACAGAGCTGGCTTGGGATTAAACATCACTGTCTCATCTCAGATTACTTCTGTTTTGCCCCCTTTCTGTCTGAAACAGTCCCGCATTTGTTTTTATATCTTTACGAGGACCTGATGCAATCCCAGGATGCTTATTCTATAACCTGAAGCCTAAAACCGAGTCAAAACCCTGGAAGTTTCCCAAAAGTAAAGGTTGCTTTCGACCCCAGAATCTAAAACTCACAAACCAAACACTCAAACAAATACAACTATAGGCATCATAAATACAACAAAACAATGTTAGAAAGACTTATACACATGTAAAATATCACACTTTCACAAGGTCATAAACAGACACACACCCTGTGATGACATCGTGATGACCAGACACGAAATTGGAGGGAAATCCAACTGTTTATCCTACACACACACATAGATTAGAGGCCCAGATGGTAAAGGATGAATCTGTGTGTGGATTTGTCTTACCCATGTTGTTTGGACATGAATGTGGTGACACACTCACATCTCGCTCTCCTTCCCTCTGTTTAAGTTTAGGTTTTGTGTTTAGGAAATGACAACAATGTCCTGTGTGTGTTTGTGTGTTTTAGACAGTTTGCAACCTTTGACTCAGGTTACTCTCTCTCTTTCAGGATAACAGGCGACAGGCTCGCTCGTCCATGACGCCACAGCAGCAGCACAGAGGTAGGAACACTGCAGGGAGATATCTTCCAAACCTCTGTGGGTATTTGTGGAATTTCCTGGAACGCCCAGGGTGGGACTGAGACGCGCTGTCACTTTTCCTGTTTGCTTGTTGGACTGACGACCCTCACTTCCTGTTCCAGCATTGGCTGCTGGAAGTTTCTAAACTTAAAGTGAAAATTACAATCATTACAACATCTTTTTGTTGAGTAGCATCTCACAGAGGAGGAGTTCGAACCTGATAATCAGCATCGCAACACATGCACTGTACTGTATTTCTGACACAGGAGGAAATACCACTAAGATTATGGAAATATTCTGCAAATTTCATGTCCAATGTGAAAGTCCCAAAAACTGAGTGTGACAATTAATGTTTTTAAACAAGTAACATTTTATTTCACAAAAAAATTCACATGTATATGTACGGTCGTCCTCAAAATTATTTATACCCTCTGATTAAAGAAGCCAAAAAATCATCTGTAACTGAAATAAATAAGTTGTAATAGACAAAAGTGATAATAAATAAAAATTCTATGAAAATCATGACATTGATTTTGAATTGTGGTGCAGCATACATGTTGAAAATAAAAATACGAAAATAAAACAATAAACAAGCATAATGGCACTCCTAGGCTAATATTTTGTTGAGCACCACTTTAAAGCAATCACTGCAATCAGGTGTTTTCTATAACGTCCAATCAGACTTCTGCACCTGTTGACAGGTGGTTTTGTCCACTGTTTATGAGCAAGATGAACGAATTTGTCTGGGACAGTTTTGTTTGTTTAGTTTTTTTATTCTTATTATTTTCAATCACAATTCAACAGCAACATTTTACTTCACTAAATAACAATTTAGTGAAAAAAAATCTGTTTCTTTAGTTCCTTGTTATTTGAATTACTAATGTATATATATATATATATATATATATATATATATATATATATATATGTGTGTGTGTGTATGTGTGTGTGTGTACATACAGATATATGTATATAATCATCTGCCAGTGAAAGAAGTTGAAATTGACAAAAGTAATAATAAAATTTTTTTTTTGGAAAATCATGATATTGATTTTGAATTGTGGTTCAACTAAAATATTAAAAACAAACAAGAGAAAAATAAAACAAGCAACAAAGCATGATGAAGCTTTTAAAGTAAAATGTTGTTGAACAACACTTTGACACTGTATTCATGTGTTTTCTGTAATTATTAAGGAGACTTCTACACCTGTGGATAGGTACTACTTTGGTCCACTGTTTGTGAGCAATGTGTGGTTTAATATTGATTTTTTTAAATGTTCTTTTCAAGCAATATTCAAAGTAATATTGTATTCAACTAAATTATAATTTAGCAAATTTTTATTTATTATAATCTTTTTAGTTTCATGTTGTTTGAATAACTAATGTGAATTTACAGTAGACTTTTCTTTAACAAGAGGGTATGAATAATTTTGAGGATGACTATATTTACATATTGGGGAATAAATTCAGTTCACAAGCAAAAGTCACATTTGATATGTCACAGTATTAACTACTTAGTCATCTCATCTGATATCCTGGGCCACACTCCTTACTCATTGCTGGTGATAATGTACCAAATTGTTGATTTCCCACCGCCAAGAAAACAAGAAGATAGCAAATCTGTTGCATGATCATATTACTGACTGTTCGCCCTGAAGACGTGAAGTTTAAAAATAAAAAAAAAAAAACTAAGATGGAACAATCAATAAAAACCCAGCCATTTGCGGACAGAGCAGAAAATAGTGTTCATTTAGCTGAAGCACCTTGAGGTCTTGTTCAGGCTGCAATTTCAGGTTTTTATCAGCTGGTTACCAGCATACAGTCAGCTTATACTGGGCTTTGAAATGGGATTGATTGGGATTAATCCACAGCTATCAAGTAATCAATCAAATTAAAAAAAATATACATACAGTTGTAAACGCTATTTTAATTTATAGATTTCTTTTTTGTATTTTTGCAGTTTATGGCTGCATTTACTGTATAGGTAATTCAATTGTAATTATACATACAAGTGTATTTTATTGATGAAATGTAAAATTATTTATCAATTAGTTTAAGAAAAAGGTAGCATGTGAAAATAAAGTTATAAACTATATTTTTCTTGTAGAATTTTACAGTAATTTTACTATTTTTTCCCTGACATATAACAGCATTTTATATCTCCCAGCTGCTGGGATATAACTGTGTATTATTTTATTTTATTTTATTTTATTTACAGCATATGTAAGAATGGAATAAAATGGAAGATGAGAGAAGACAGTCAGTTTGGAGATTATAAAAACATACAATTTAAAGGGTACTAGATATGATTTGCAGTCATTCCTGAAGCCCTGCTGTTAGCACAGCTAAAAATAAAGCTCATTGTGATGGATTACCTTCCTGCAGCCTTAAATCTCACAAATCTCTGCTCTGATTTTCATGATGGAGTGAAATGAATTGGAAACAGTGGCTGCCTGGAAGGAAGGAAATCAGTCTAGGAAACGTTGTTCACGATGGACAATACATGAACGCCCGTTATTTGTTCTTAGAGCGCCACATATACAGTAGCGTACTGTCTGTAACTCCCAGGAACTCCTCTGAAATAATGGAGCACCATTCTCCCAAAGAGTCCTTCCTCTCTAGTTGCTGTTTTGATCATGATGGACCACATTACAGGAGTTTATGATTTCCCCTCTTTCCAAAACAAATCACACTGCTCATGTTTCATAAAAACACTAAAAACTTCTTTGAGCTTGCAAATGTCTTGGTAGGGCTGTGCAATTTACTGATATGATATCGCGATATGATATGATATATCGTAAAGACCCGGCTGCACCTCCACTGACTACAAAGGGTTCACTTGATTATTTAATGAGGATGGGGAAAATATTGATACACTGAAATATCATGATATTTTCATATGCGATACCATATCTATATTTAAAAACGCGGTATCGATCTATTTTACGAATTAAATCTCTCTCAAGTTATCACCGTTTTGTCACGTAATCTCATGAGATGTCACAAAATACCGCGAGATTTTGTAACAGAACAATGAAATCTCGCGGTATTTTGTGAAATCTCATGAGATTTTGTAACAAAACAATGATATTTTGCGAGATTTAATTTGTAAAATAGATTGATACCGTGTTTTTAAATATAGATATTTATAGAATTAAATATCGCGATATTTCAGTGTATCAATATTTTTTCCCACCCTTATTATATAAACTGTCTGGAAGACAATCTGTCAGTCAGTCATTTTCTATACCGCTTCTCCAGTTCAGGGTCGCGGGGGCTGCTGGAGCCTATCAGACATGAGGCAGGGTACACCCTGGACAGATCGCCAGTCTGTCGCAGGGCCAACACAGAGAGACAAACAACCATTCACGCTCACATTCACTCCTGGAAGACAATCCTCCCTAAAAATTTTACGAAGAATTTATAAAAAACTAGGCAACTATCTTTAATTACTTCGATTTAACAAATATTTCAAACCAATGTTTTGTCAGTTCCATCACTGCAGTGGAGCGATACTTTTACACTAAACATGTTTCAGTACTAAGAAACAAGTGTTTGATATGAAATGAAACTTTCAGACAAATTAGAATAAAAATAGGGGTATATATCATATATCGTCATGTAAAATAAATGTATCGTGATATGATATTTGGTCCATATTGCCCAGCCCTAGGTAGGGTAAAGATGTTGGTTAAAAGCTTGTAGTGTCTATAACAAGGTTTAATCTGTAATATTACAATGTGCTAATTTGAAAAATATCCATTAATCGCATTCTTTGATAATGTAAAACTCTTGTACATGCTGTAATAGCAATATTTCTTTGACACTGAATCATCTGAAGGTAAATGAGTGCATGAAAGCAGCTGAGGTATTCCTTAGTCTCCTAGCTAGAAATGTAGCGGTCCAACACTCGTAACTATTTTGGTTGATATATGACAACATCTATTAGAGGAGACTTAATTTCCTCCAAGAGCTTGTTCTCATGTGGATGACATGAGATTTTGTAAATATTCACCAGTGTTTCATCTGCAGTGGAAATGGTTGCAGCTTCCCTTTTTTCCCCCAACTCTGCTCTCCAGTTACTGCACGCTGGCTTCAGCACCCTTATTGGTGTTTTTGTAGAAAGTGAGCATACCCACAAGATTTTTAGTTGTAAACAGATCAGTCCTCTTTGAGTTATTTAATTTCCTGCAGGTAAAACATGTAGAACCAGCATGTCTCCACGTGCAGCAGCTGTGTTTGTATTTAATCTTTACTCAGACTTTTAACAACCAAGTAATGTCTCATTATACTGTATTATTTTGTGCTGAGATGCAGTAGGACTGTGCAATTAATAGAAATTTAATGTTATTTTATTATTATTTTTAATATTTTATTTTATTGCTGATATCGGCCGATAATATCAGTAGGCCAATAATGCCAGGAAATCTCAAGACAGAATAGTGGGGAAAAAATTGTATTAATAGTACTTAATATTAACAGATTTCGTAAGTACAAATATCGGTCAGAAAAACACAATTACAATATCACATTTTAATGCCAATAATAATGAAATCTTGCAAGATTTCGTTTTAAAAATTATTGGTCCAAAAGACCGATACCAATTTTTTACGATATCACATTTCAATGCCAATATTGTGCGATAATATCGGTAGGCCGATAATATTGGACATCCCGTGTATCGGTTGATCCCTAGTTGTAATAAACAAAAAACTTACATGACTAATGTAAAGGAAAAGACTGGCTTGTGACCATAACTTACTCAGAAATATTGGATAGACTAAGAATAAAAAGTGGGATGAATTATTCAGTAGCATGAATAGGAGGCAGAATAAAAACACATAAAGGAAACAGCTAATTTCGATTTTTAAAAAGTTGAAATGTTGTTTATCCTACACAGGCTAGAAGCTGCCCACCAAGCCCAGGGACAGAGTCTGATCTTGGGCTAAGGGAGCCAGGTAATGCCCCCCGGTCCTCCCATCAGATGTCAGCATCCTCCGCACTCTGAGCTGGAACATGCTATAGCACACTGACGGCCAGTCAAAATGATGGCCTCGGTGGTTGTCGGGGGAAACCGGAAGAAGTCCCTTACGCTAAGAGGAGTGGACCCGGAGACCTGCATGATTGTCTTCAAGAACCACTGGGCGCAGGTAATCACCTCATCACTGGTAGAAAACCCTCATTCTTCTAGTTTTCATGGCTTCTTCTTCTAGCTCTCAGCCTGGCCTATTTGTCCTCATAATGGTTGGCTGACAGTGTGTGTGAGTGTGTGTACTGTATGTGTGTGTGTGTGTGTGTGTGTGTGCATTACTGACCCAGACTTTGGCCCTTAAACACAGGATCCATTTAGAACAAATCTCTCCCGAAGCTGCCAAGAAAACCCCACACACTCCGTGTGTGTTTGTGTGCAGAAGTCTGCTGCGTATGTGTGTGTTTGTGTGTGTGTGTATGTGTGTGGTCCTTGTATAAAGAAGTTGAGGTTAAAGGTTAACACAAGTCCAGACAGTACAGAGCGTTCATCTCTTACCCTCTCTTTTCATTCATCTATTCATCCATTGTTCTCTCCTCCCACAGCCGTAGTTTATCTCGACCATTTTCACTTTCTTATGACAGTTTTTCTTTTTATTACACTTAAAGAATGAATACTGATTATAAAAGTTAACTTATTTCACTTTATTATAAACTTTTTGCTGTTATTGTGTCAGACTATGAACTTTGACAGAAAAGTAGCAGCTCTCAAGTGTGAAACAGTTTCAGAAGCAGAGCTAACCGGGTTGAAAAATGATGTCGAAGGATTAGTAACACTGAAGCAGATTTTCTGCAGTAATCAGCTGTTAAAATCTTAAACTTCTTTTAAACAATGCCTAGACCAGGGGGTCTGCAACCTGTGGCTGCTAAGCCGCTTGCTTCCTGGCTCCAGAGGGAAATAGTGTCATTCTGTGTGGATGGATTATTTTACGGTAATGAGGCTGGCTTACCCGTACGCTTGTTTGTGCCAAGAAATTAACAAAGAACAATAAAAATGAAACATTGAAAGACATCTGAAGAACAAACACAACATTTGCTAAAAACATTTTACCAAGCTGAGCATGATAAAAACAAGATTTCAGAGGTTGTAGGAAACCGTGCAGTTCAAACCAGGATAATCCTGATCTGATACCAGTATCAGATATTGATACTGGTAGGCTGATATTGGTTAAAAAATGTGGATTAGATTGAATCAGAATGTGTCAAAACTTGCAGATCCAGCAAGCAACTTTTCTTTCAAGCACTTCTTCCTAATTTTAAAGACACACCATGGAACTTTTAGCAGTTTTCTCGTGACTCGCCCCCTATCGACGGCCAAACTAGCATCCATCTTCATCGTACCTGAACTGTGATTCACTCCAGCCAGTAAAACACAGTCTTATCTTGACTCTTCTGTCCCTTCCTCTCTTTCTTTTCCTCTCTTCCTCCGGTAATGTTTCCTTGTGTTTCTTTACTGAATCCGACATGATGCGTGTTCATATCTGGTTTATTTCTGTTTGCTAGAAAGTGACGTGGTGCGCAACCAATAGCCAGCTGCAACGTCACAGTCGCGTCCCGGATGGGAAACTACATACTGCTGTTTCTGAGCCTTGGAAAGCGTCTGGGCAGTGACGGCTCGAAAAATGTGCATATTGAATGCGCTGTTGATGTGCCATCAAAACGAGTCAGAAACGCAGATTTTTTTAGGTCTAAAAGTTACGTTGTGTGTCTTTAAAATTGATCATACACAATGGTGATAATAAATGGGTCAGTTATTCCTCATACTTCCTGTTATGGATTCCAGTTAATTCCCATGAAAAGTTTCCAACTTTAGAAATTTCCAGAATTTTGCAACCCTAGCTAGGATTAATAGTAATTTCTACTTTATTAATCCCGATTGGGAAATTCGGCTCTGCTTTTAACCCATCTCTAGATTAATTGGAGAGCAGTGGGCTGACAGTTACAGTACCCGGGAAGCAGTTGGTGGGGGGCCCGTGGTGGTCCACCAGAGTGCCGTGTCAGGGACTCAAACCTGGGTTTTCCATACCACAGCTATCATTTGAGCATATGTTCTTGGACTTGAGGGAAATTAGGCATGTCTCGCTTCGCTTGTGTGCTTGAGTGATGACCATATTGAGCAGACAGCCCTTATGTGACGGTGTATGAACTCTGGTGGTGCACAGTCGGGATTGTCCAATACAGATTTTTAGGGCCAATACCGATACTAATACTTTCTTTTCAGCCTCAGCCGATACAGTCTGCCAATATTTGGGGCTGACACTGCATTTGACTCCCAAATAATATAACGAAGGATACAATGAAAAGTAATTGTACAACTCTTTTATTATAAAAAAGAACAAAGAACTTCAAATAAATATATAAAAAAGAAACAGTGCACCTGTAACAAATACGTCTATATAAAAGTCTGTAAATTATGCCGAGTGGGAGTATTGGCCAACACAGCACAAATATCGGCCACAAATATTGGCCGGCCGATGTATCGGTCCATCTTTAGTGCACGTGTTTTATACTTTCCTTTAACATGACAAATAAAATGTGAACAGTTTTTTCAAAAATGAAATTTGTTTAGGCTTTACACTGTTTTTATTTGGTGGCACGCAGGTAAAAAGGGCTCTTCATCTGTAGATTGCATCCATCTTCTCTATAAGTGTTGTAAATTTTCTGACTTCAAGAAGTCTTATGAAATATTTATAAAAGTAAACAGTTCAGGATGTCGTCCCGGTCTGTGCAGGTCGTGAAGATTCTGGAGAAACACGAGCCGAGTCGCAGCAGCAACGGAGCTTTGAGTTTCCTCTCTGGTCACCATAGCAACAGCAGCTCCGGAGCACTGCGCCTCGGTTCGATCCCGGCCGACGAGGCCAGCGCTGTCCAGAACTATGTGGAACACATGCTCTTTCTGCTGATGGAGGAAGAGGCGGGGCAGGGTGAGCAGATAACACGCTTCACCGTGCTGCTGTGTCATAACTGCTTTAATGACTGGTGATGTCATGACAACAGGAGGAGCGATGGGTCCCATCCTGGAGTTTGTGGTTCTCGAGGGCGTCATGGAAAGGCTGTTTCTGTGGAGCCTGAGGAGACAGTTCACGGAGGACATGAAGCTGGAGCAGCTGAGGATGTACCAGATGCTGTTATCTCAGGCCAAACAGCCCCTGCTGCACCATAAACCTGTTCTACGGCCGCTCATGATGCTGCTCGCCTCCTGCGCTGGAGCTGCGACCGGTGAGTCAGGAGCCAAGCTGTTAAAGACCTTAGTCATCCTGATGAGAGTTTAGAGAGTTGATTTGCCTTACGTTACCTTAATTTATACCCCGCATATGTTGATCCTGCTTCAGAGGACAGGTCTCTGATTTGGTTTTGCTGTGTAAAGACCTTAAAAAAAAATTAGCTTAAGTAGTTCCTTAAAAAGTGGTATCACATGCTGAAGGTGTAGCCAGTAAGACCTTTAATCAGCTACTTTAACCTGATTGGTTAATCACCGGCAGACGGCGGCGGCGTGGTGGAGGCGGAGCTGGTCCTGCTGCTGAACCAGCTCTGTGTGGCTCTGGTCAAAGATCCGTCAGTACTGGAACTGTTCTTCCACACCAGCGAGGACCAAGGAGCCGCCAACTTCCTGCTGTTCTCCCTGCTCATACCGTATACACACAGGTATGAATACACACCCCCTAATATATGCTGGGATACAACGTACAGTTATACACCAGCGATGTCAGGTAATTGGTTTCACAATTAATTGCAGCATTAAACACCACGATTAATTAATCGTAATGATCCTTCAGTATTGTCACTTCCCAATGATTGTGTGTGAACCATAATGAATAATCAGCGCAACTTTAGCACAGAATGAAACCGCACTAGTTTCATTATGTAATTATTTATTTCACTCAATTATAATTTAGCAAATTTTAATCTATTATTACTTTTTTGGATTCTTGTTATTTGAATCACTATTGTGAATTTAGCCTTTTCCTTAACTGTAGAGTTGAATAATTTTCATATACTGTATATATAGATTGATATTTACATGCATGCACATAAATAAATGAATAGTTTGCTTTTTCCTTTGTTTCTTTATTATTTTCTGTTGACATCAAAAGATAGAAACAAGTCAGATTTGAAGACCAATGCAGAGCGTTTATGTGCTTTTATACATTTATATAGTTGTGAAATTATCTCTTAATAATCATAATAATCATGAAATTGTGATAATTATTCTGATAATAATTGTACCAAGAAAATCTATAATCCTGACATCTCTATTACACACAAAATTAAATACACAGAAGTAGGAATCAACCAGTTCAGATTTCTACGGAAGAGGATTAGGGCCACTAGAAAAAAAAAAAAAAATTCTGTGAAAAAAAGTCAGAATTCTGACTTTAATCTCAGAATTCTGAGAAAAGTCAGAATTCTCACTTTAATCTCAGAATTCTGAGAAAAAAGTCAGAATTCTGACTTTTTCGAAATTGAAAAAAAAAAAAATCCAGAATTTTTTTTTTTTTTTTACTGTTCTGGAAAAAAGTCAGAATTCTGAGATTAAAGTCAGAATTTGACTTTTTTCTCAGAATTCTGAGATTAAAGTCAGAATTCTGAGAAAAAAGTCAGAATTCTGAGATTAAAGTCAGAATTCTGACTTTTTTCTCAGAATTTTTTTTTTTCTAGTGGCCCTAATCCTCTTCCGTAGATTTCTTAGGGCCGATACTGAAACCGATATTTTCTCATCAGCCAATGACCGATACAACGTGCTGATATTTGGGGCCGATACTGCATTTGACTTCCAAATAAATATAATGCATACAATTAAAAGTAATTTTACAACTTTTCTAACATAAAAAAGCGAAACAGTCCACTTGCAAACAAATATTCAATAGAAACATTAAACTTGTAATAAATATACGTATATATGAAAAAAAAATCTGTAAATTACGTCGTATGGGGGTATAGGCCAACGTACCTGACGTATCAGCTGATGGCGATACCAGCAAAAAACAGAAATGTTGGCCTGAAATATCGGTCGGCCGATATATCACTCTATCCTTACACAAGTACAAACAGGAATAAATACATGCTAATGTACATTTACACATCAGTAGTTTTACACATTCAGAGTACATTGATATGAGACACAGCCGCAGTGTACGATACTGTGACACATTTACTTTGCCGTGAACAACAAACACAACTCATGTTTTCTGTGATTCTTCCAGGCAGGGTTTGGTGGGTCAACAGGCGCGAGATGCTCTGCTACTCATCATGTCTCTGTCGGCCTCCGAACCGCGAGTGGCTCAGCACATAGCAGAGAACACATACTTCTGTCCTGTAAGTAAACATTCACTAACAAAATCTGCGGGTCTGTAGCAAGCAGTCTTTTACTACCAAACCTTGATGTTTACTCCAAGGCAGCTGAGGCAACGCCACCACCTCAGACTGTCTGCTTTCATGGTCGTTTTCAGTCTGCTGGAGTGTCGGTAAGCCTGAAAAATGGCAGGTATTTGTTCAAGATTAGCTTGAAGGTCTGGGTTGTCTTTTTCTTTCATTTCCACTTGCTGCTTGTTTAAAATTGAACAACTATAGATTCATGTTGTTCAAAGGCAGTTCTTAGTAATGTTGGCAGGTTAATTTGTCTGAGACGTTGAATGATCTTACCTCGATACATCCTTCAAGTCTAAACTGTCCGGATGTAGAGCATCTCCAGAAACAGACTGCAGGCTTCAGGAGCAGCCAGAGAAATAGCAAAAATCCTGCCTTTGTTTTCTGGGCAGAATATTTTGGGTGGATGACTGGAACACTGATGAACACCTGTCTCTTTTTGTGAGTTTATAATGCATCATCTGCGTTGTCCTTGTGCTGCTGCTGGTTTTAATGTTGGTTTTGTATACAAGAGGCCTCAAACTGAGCCTGGAAAAGCTGGAAAACGGGATACATTCGTTCTTCTTTCTAAAAGTCCAAACTAGGGATGTAAGAAGGGGTGGGAAAAAAATGTTGATACTCTGAAATATCACAATATTTTCATATGCCGATATCATATCTATATTTAAAAATGTGGTATCGATCTATTTTACTAACGAACTCTCTCGCGAGATTTCATTATATTCTGCAAGATTTCGTAGCAGAACGATGAAATCTCGTGAGATTTCTTTAGTAAAATTGATAGATACCGCGTTTTTAAATATAGATACTATATATGAAAATATTGTGATATTTCAGTGTATCGATATTTTTTCCCACCCTCTAATACAGAGTGCTAGTTTACTGTAGTTTGGTACCGGTTCCTAAGCTTAATGATACTGGGGTACTGCTAAAGATTCTGGAAAAATGATACTGTTATCGATACTTTTTGAATATCTACAGACAGACACACTTCTCTTATCCTCACAGCTGCCCGTCACCTACCCTCACATCATCGCCTCTTCAACGCTGTCTGAACAGGTGTTCTCCACCACTGGATCTTTTAACATCTTATAATGTTTATTTGATGTTAATTGTTTAATCTAAATTACATTATAGTATCAATAATATTATTGATAAATATTGGTATTAATAAGAAGTATCAATATTGGTATTGGTGTTGATAAAATCATAATGATATACATCCCTTGTCCAAACAGGAAAGTACAACAGAGTACAATTAGTACAAAAAAAAAATAAAAAAAATACAGCTTAAATACAAGAAAACTGTTTAAAAAAACCCGAAATGTTACATAAAAGCAAAATTCCCTCCCTCTTTCCCGTCAAAAAAAGCTCTAGATATTTATTATGGCCAATTCTCCAATGATGTTGGGTAAATTTTCTCATCTTTGACAAACCTGAAAGGAAAAAAAAAAAAAACTCTTTTTCAAGGTTTAATTTCTATTTTACTTTATCTTCTTTTCCTCCGTCTGGATCAAACTTTTCTATGCTGTGGTAGAAAACATCATATTTGGCCTTGTCTGATCAACTGGACATTTTCTTCGATCAGACAGATTTAGGAAGTCTGTTCATGCTTTAGATGCTAAATCAATGCTTCTTCATTCGTCTAAAGATGTTTTGAAATTCCTGTCTGTACATTCATCGACTGTGATGTTTAGTTTTCATTGTGACATCATCAGCTGTGAGACCATTAATAGAGAAACTGTCTTCTTAGTTCAGAGAAATAAATCAGGCATAAATAGACACATTTAGAAGGGATCACTGATGCATCATGAAATTTCTTAACCCCCGTAAGGGTCAGTGATGATTCAAGGTTAAACACCATGATTTTAAATGCTCAATATTTTAACATCTAGTATAATTGTTAAGATGTTATGAAATAATGAGTATTTAACCATTTCAACCCATTTCTTCTACAACTGTGAATCAGTTTTAAATCACTTATATCTTGCACATTTTACATTTTCACAGCTTTTCAGTTGCATGAAGTTTAGAATCAAAAGTACCTGTTTCATTTAGAGTACTTCTAAATGATGACACTTTTTTTCTGCAATGGTCCACTTCACTTATGAAATGTAGTAAAAAAAAAGAAGGATTTGTTTTTAAAAAGTTAAAAATCTTTTTTTTTTAAAACTCAAACCATTCACGTAAGCATACTTGATTTTCATTGAACACAATTTGCATTATGTTATGAAATAATCTCTTAAAATGCTGATCACACTGAATTAGGAATGCACAATATTGGAACTTTGACCGATATCCGATATGCCGATATTTTAAAACTCATGTGGCTAATAACTGATATCGATTCCGATATTGAAGCTGAAAAATAAAAGCAGTCATTACAAATAGCAGTTTGTAATCCGTTTCCAACACTTTGAAAAATAGGGGTGGGAAAAAATATCGACACACTGAAATATCATGATATTTTCATATGCCAATATCAAATCGATATTTAAAAGTGCGGTATCGATCTATTTTACTAACAAAATCTCCCAAGATTTCATTGTTCTGTTACAAAATATCACAATATTTCGTGAATTCTGGCAAGATTTCATAACAGAACGATGAAATATTGCGAGATTTCATTAGTAAAATAGATCAATACCGCATTTTTAAATGTCAATATGATATCAGTATATGAAAACGTTGCGATATTTCAGTGTATCAATATTTTTCCCACCCCTAGCCTTTAGAAGTTTTAAAGTCTGTAAAAAAGAAGTTTTTGAAAAAGAAGAAGAAGACGAAAAATAAGTTTTTCTTTTTTTTTTTTTAGATTTTAGAAACTGCGGCCTGATCGGTTAAATATCGGTCGGAGTGGCCAATGTCCAATACCACCGATATAGGCCGATACCGATAGGGGGCCAATAATATCACGCATCCCTACACTGAATGATTTTTGGTTGCTCCAAATGATAAAAGAAAAACATATAATTACTTTTTTTTTTTAAATTAAAGAGATCAATAAACAATAAATTCTGTTCAAGTTGTATTCTTTCTCTGTTTATCATCTCAGTTTATCTTAGATAAGACAATTTCTGTCTGTTATTTGCTTGAATTAACACAACACAGCAAAAATAGATGAGTGAATGAATGAATGAATAAATAAAACACAAATGCTGTTACCTTTCATCAGCTCAGTGACTGTGGGTGGGTTCAGACAGTGGCCTTTCTGTGTGGAGATTGCATGATCTCCCCATGTATGTGAGGGGAGAGATGCATGTTGGGTTAACTGGTCACTCCAAATGCTCCTAGAAGCGAATGTTGGTGGTTGTTTGTCTTACTGGGATAGACTGGTGACCCATTCAAGGGTGCACTCTGCCTCTGGCCTGTTAACAGGCTCCAGCTTCCCCGACCTTTGATTGAAATCAGTGGTACAGAAGATGAATGAAAGGATTAGGACACTCTCAGTGTGGAAACGAACTCCACAGCTGTCACTGATGTGGCAGCGGACTGAAACAAGGGAACGATCTAAACTTACCAGAAGGGAAAAATACAATAAGAACGTGATTAATAAGCAGATTTTTATGAATGAAGTGGCTGTTTAAATGAATGGAATCCGTACTTTGTTTTTAAGCCACTGTTCATGAGCTCTGTTCCCCCATTCAGTTCCCCTCTGCATTGTAATCTCATTATCACAAGTTATATAATAAACCAATGAGCTCATACTGCTTCCTCATGGGACTGACTGTGTACAGTGACAGGCGGGGGACAGGAAAACATACAAAAGGAGCTAATGAGGAAAAACCAAGAACAAAACTAAAGGAAAATAACAGCTGTCATATTTCAACCAGAAAAAATATTTCATGTAAATTTCATGTGTGTAGAAGAAAGTATAAAAAAATAGTTAAAATTGAATAGAAATGAGCAAAAACTGCCGAAAAACTCGAAGAAAATGTTCGTTTAGTTGTGTTTTTCAGGTGTTGTTGCTCCATGTGTCGGCCATGTTGGTTCCTGATTTTACTGTTTGTGAGGGAGAATAAAGACAGGGGGGGGGGGGGTGGGCATGTGGGAGGATAAGTAAAGGCATGTGAGCACGTGCCACCTGAGTTCGTGCATGTATGTGGTTGTGTGTGTCAGCTTTAAGCCCATGTGACCACACTCTGACCTCAATCTTTATGCAGCCAGCAGATTAGTAAATCAGTGTGAGATTGGCCCGTCCACAGAGAGGGATTAGCAAGTCTGCACATGATTGGACGGCTGCCCGATCGCTGAACGAGACTCCAGACTGCAGCTGTTGACCACCGGAGCTGCAGCTGCTGCTGATGTTTCCAACCGTGATGATGAGGATGATGATGCTTTCTCCTGATCTGCCCTTGTCTCGTCCTTTTCTTCTTCTTTTACCCTCCATGCATTTTTTATTTGTCCACATGAACAAGTCTTGTCTTTTGGAGCATTTCCTGACACTTGTTGCTGGTTTTTACTCGTCTTACTTTTGAAAATATATAATTTTGCAAATAAGATGTGGACATCTGAAGGTCACTTGTTAGACTATCATCTACAGTGTTGATAAAGTCTTTATCCGCTTCTAAACTGTCAGGAAAAAAGCAACAGGTGCAGTTATACATTGAGACATATGCAAACTTTAATGGAAACTTGGAAATCTGAATTTGGTATTTGCTTTAACATTTTCAGGGAAGCTTTGTGTGAGTTTTGGTAGTTTCTTTAGTTCCTCAGTTTTCCAGATCTAGAAGGACTTTCCAAAGCTCTTCTTTAATGTTTCTGCCTTTTCTTCTCTGCTTTGTGTCCTAATGATCCCACACTGTTTCAGTAATGTTAATGTCCGGGTTCTGGGGAAGAGTCATCCCTCCATCAGACCTGTTGCAGCTGATTTTCAGTCCATGTCTTGTGTCATGTGACATACCTCAGCATCCCAGTTTCCTTTCCCTAAGAACAGGCCGCCTTTTTGGCAGCCACGTTTCCATGGAAAACATTTCTAATGAGGTTTTAATAAACAGTAGATGGATATTCATCTCTCAGTTTCAGTGTCGGGACTTCAACGGATATTTATTTTCTCTTAGCCAAAGAAAAGGGGGTATGTCTCTGTGACAGGCTGCTACTAACAAAGCGTCAAAAATTCAAGTTAAAATTGGTTCTTTGTATTATACAGTATGTAAGAATTACTGACATCTAGTGGTAAATATGGGTACTTGAAAGAAAAGATGTTTCCTTTCAAATGACTTCATATTCCAAGCACTGTTGTGAATGTACGGTGGCCGTTTGTGGCCAAAATTCTCCCAGACATAAAGATGTTTTCATCTGCGAGTGGACCCAGTGGTCTCAGGTGTAGCTATGACTGTACTATGAGGAACTATTTTTCATGTCTTTTAAGATATTACTCATCCCAAACAGTGCTCTAACTCCCATTAAACAAAGCTGGTACAGCAGTTTTAAAGTTCTTACACATCACACACATTGTTTTGTCCATTCAGGGACACCGTAGTAAAAGTAGTGGAACAAATATGGCAGTCTCCATATATGCACTGCCCTTCAAGTAGATATAAATGACTCATTCTAAGAAAATAAACATGTAACAGCTAGACTCGTGCAGTGATTACTCATCAATAGAAACAAAGTTTTGAATTATTTATCATATTTTTCTGCCATTGACTTTTGATTTTTTACGTACTGTACCTTTAAGTTTACTGATGTGTAGACAAAACACTGTCTCATTCCTTAAGTTTGGTCAGTACTGAGTAGCCAAAACAAACAAACAAAACAACCCAACAATATAAATCCTTCATTACTCTGAAAATAATCTATTACAGGGACTGGATGAAAAATCAAAAGCCAAAATCTAAATGAAAACTTTGAAAGACCATCAGAAAGCGCGAACAACTGTTGCTCAAGACAACGTAGGAATGATAACAAAGTCCAACTCCGTCAAGTCAAAATATACTTTTGCAGAGCTGTGAAATCTGTTTAAATATTACTATGATCCCAGCGTAAATGTGCAGTTTGTTCTTAGAAAGGGGCTCATTAGTTGCGTTGTTTCCTGCCTGGACACAATGACTTCAAGAGATGTCTGTTTACACAAGGCAAGAAAGATGGGGGGGGTTGTAGTGAAATGGGTGTAAGCTAAAAGTGGTGACATCACAGAAACATGGGAGTGATCACGAGTTGCTGCACATAAGGTTGCAGGTTTTGTTTAAGTGGAGAAAAGTTGGCTTAAACTAGGAGTTTAATGTGGGTTTGGGCAGATTTGCCCTGTTTTTCCAACCAGCTAGAGAGCGGTCACATCACTATGACACAAATTCACATCATTTAGATAATTTGATTTATTCTGGTTTAAAGATATTCTATACTATTAACCATAAACGGGTCCATAAACCACTGATTTATCTAAACTATGCTTCCACCTGAAAGCCATGAGGTAGCATGAGTCTTCGTTACACTTTTCCTCAAACATCAAACTACTCCATTTATTTCAGTTAACTATTACGTAAAATGAATAAATCAAACCCTCCAGTGGTGTTTGGATCTACGCTAGTGCTTTGCTAATCCACTTAGGAATTTAATTTTCACAAAAGCCTGTGTGTATTCATGTGTTGTTAATGAATGAAGAGAAAAACCAGCAGAAATCACCACCACAGCATCTTCAGTCCAACTTCCTGCCTTAAAAATGAACACTATTCTTTCCCTGTTTAGTCTTTTTTTTAATGTGGTGGTTTATATTTCTGGCTAAGACCTCATGCGTCTTTATTAAAACATTTAATGGGTATTTATGTTTATTCGTTATGATTACAAAGACCATCAAGAACTGAGTGTTTTATCTAATTCTCTGCAAGATTAACATGGTTAGAGTGAAAATAAAGAATCACATCGGCTACCAGATCTCCTCTGATCTGTGTGTGAGAACCTTGAAGTAAACATAAATTCACCTGAGTGTGTGTGCATGTGTGTGTGTGTGTGTGTGTCAACAGGTGCTGGCTACGGGTCTGTCTGGTCTGTATTCGTCTCTTCCAGCCCGGCTGCAGGTTTACAGTGAAGACTGGCACTGTCTGGACCAGGCTGACTGGCAGCAGGTAACCATGGCAACGGGGGTGTTGACATTCCTGCAAACTCTGCTGAGTTAGAAAATCCCCACATTTATAATCATTAATTTCTAAGAGTGATGTGTGTTTACCTCATTTAAAATGAGCCCATACTGGTGATGTCACTGTATTTGATTAAAAGCTGCTAGAATAATATTAAAGCCTGGACCAGAATGAATGCACTTCACGTAAAAACTCAGCTTAGTCGTCCTTGAATACACACATTTGTGAATAAAATGATGTCTGAATGAAGACAAGAGGAAACATCTAAACAACAATAAATGGACTATGAGTTCTGGGTCAACAGGTTCCAGCTCTCGTCCACTTCCTGCACTCACTGGACTTCTGTAGCGCTGTTACCAAGGTAACGTGCAGCTCAGACGCAAACACGGAAAGAGCAATGTTACAGCTTTTTTAAAAAGTGCTCTATTTTTAGTCCTGCTGTTTGTCTGCATCAGGTGGCTCATCCCTCCATCCGCTCCCAGTTACTGAATTACATCCACAACGGCTTCCTCGTTCCTGTGCTCGCTCCTGCTCTGCACAAGGTATCCCACCTGAGCCGCAACACACAGCAACACACAGCAACACACAGCAACACACAGCAACGCACAGCAACGCACAGCAACACACAGCAACGCACAGCAACACACAGCAACACACAGCAACACACAGCAACACACAGCAATGCACAGCAACGCACAGCAACACACAGCAACGCACAGCAACACACAGCAACGCACAGCAACACACAGCAACGCACAGCAACGCACAGCAACACACAGCAACACACAGCAACGCACAGCAACACACACCAACACACCCAAACACACAGCAACGCACAGCAGTGCACAACAACACACAGCAACGCACAGCAACGCACAGCAACACACAGCAACGCACAGCAACACACAGCAACGCACAGCAACACACAGCAACGCACAACAACACACGGCAACACACACAAACACACAGCAACGCACAGCAACACACAGCAACACACAGCAACGCACAGCAACGCACAGCAACACACACAGCAACGCACAGCAACGCACACAGCAACGCACACAGCAACACACAGCAACACACAGCAACGCACAGCAGCACACAGCAACGCACCGCCGCACACAGCAACACACCGCCGCGCACAGCAACACACACAGCAACGCACAGCAACGCACAGCAACGCACAGCAACACACAGCAACGCACACAAACACACAGCAACACACACAAACACACAGCAACACACAGCAAGACACAGCGACGCACAGCAACGCACAGCAACGCACACAAACACACAGCAACACACACAAACACACAGCAACGCACAGCAACACACAGCAACGCACAGCAACACACAGCAACACACAGCAACACACAGCAACGCACAGCAACACACAGCAACACACAGCAACACACAGCAACACACAGCAACTCACACAAACACACAGCAACACACAGCAACACACAGCAACGCACAGCAACACACAGCAACGCACACAAACACACAGCAACACACAGCAACACACAGCAACACACAGCAACGCACAGCAACACACAGCAACACACAGCAACACACAGCAACACACACAAACACACAGCAACACACAGCAACACACAGCAACACACACAAACACACAGCAACACACACAAACACACAGCAACGCACACAAACACACAGCAACACACAGCAGCAACAGAAACATGACAACATTTTAATCCAGTAACGTTCAGTGTCTGCACTTCTTATATTTAGTGGGTTTCATTTTATTATCAGACACGTTACACAATGTCTGATAATCCCGGGAGGAGAGAGAAAGGGAGTCTGGCGGGGGCAATAGAACACTCTAGTCAATCTATAGAGGAGAGGAAGAATAAAGAGAAAGAAAACAGGAATCCGGTTCGTCTAGGGTCTCTGGGGATGATCAAGAAATAAAGATCAATCAAAAATACACCAAGAAAAAGTCACAATACAACACAGCACACACACACTCACACACAATACTCCTATGGTAGGTAAGAAAAAAAGGGTGAAATCAGGAAATTTTCTAGAAATGAAAAAGTATTTCTGACTGCCTCTAGTATATGAGTTCCTGATATCTAAAGGGTATTTTATGTAAAAAAAAAATGGAAATCATTGATTCTGGATATAAATTAAGAAAAAAATCTAATATTATTTATAGTAAATAAAAGTCTTAATTAGTCATATAGAGGTAGATGGGAAGAAACTGGAGCCAGTATGTTTCAGTTGTTACATGGTGATCTATGGGTAGAGAACCTATTATAACTATGAAAACCCCGAACTTTAATTATAATTCTCAAGTGATTCATCTTTCTGAGTGATCACGCAATGTAAGTAGAGGTAAGAGGAAGGATGGATGGATGGATGGATGGATGGATGGATGGATGGATGGATGGATGGATGGATGGATGGATGGATGGATGGATGGATGGATGGATGGATGGATGGATGGATGGATGGATGGATGGATGGATGGATGGATGGATGGATGGATGGATGGATGGATGGATGGATGGATAAATGGATGGATGGTGAATGGATGGATGGATGGTTGGATGGTTGGTGGATGGATGGATGGATGGATGGATGGATGGATGGGTGGATGGATGGATGGATGGATAAATGGATGGATTGATGGATAAATGGATGGTGGATGGATGGATGGATGGATGGTGGATGGTGAATGGATGGATGGATGGATGGTGGATGGTGAATGGATGGATGGATGGTTGGATGGTTGGATGGATGGTGGATGGATGGATGGATGGATGGATGGATGGTAGATGGATGGATGGATGGTTGGATGGTTGGATGGATGGATGGAGGATGGATGGATGGATGGATGGATGGATGGATGGATGGATGGATGGATGGATGGATGGATAAATGGATGGATTGATGGATAAATGGATGGTGGATGGATGGATGGATAAATGGATGGTGGATGGATGGATGGATAAATGGATGGTGGATGGATGGATGGATGGATGGATGGATGGATAAATGGATGGATGGATGGATGGATGGATGGATGGATGGATGGATGGATGGATGGATGGATGGATGGATGGATAAATGGATGGATGGATGGATGGATGGATGGATGGATGGATGGATGGATGGATGGAGGATGGATGGATGGATGGATGGATGGATGGATGGATGGATGGATGGATGGATATGGTGGTGGATGGATGGATGGATGGATGGATATGGATGGCTGGATGGATGGATGGATGGATATCTCTACACACCTCAAAAAAAACCCAAAGAGAAAACAAAAAAAAGAAACAAAAAAAAAATAAAACTCAGAATTACAAAATTTCAGATAGATGGCAACTCCCCAAAACAACACAAACGCAACAAGTCAACAAATCAGGAAACAACACAAGTTAACACATTTGAAAACAACATGTCAACAAGTCAGAAACAACACAACAGAAACACATCAACGATGTTTCACAAAGCAGAACAAAACAACTGAAAACAGACAAATGACAACATAGTTGAGAAAAACCAACAAAGTTAGGAAAGGAAATGAGCATAATACAAAATGTATTATCAGAAATAGTTAAATTGTTTTATTCTCTTCAAATGATGCAAATCAAAGTTTTCAACTGTTTTTATGGGTTTTTTTTAAATTGCTGTTTATTTATTTACATTGTGTTTAGTAAAAAAGGTGACCCCCTTCATATGATTTATGTCTTTACTTTTGCTACAATATGTTTGTATTTATTTGTTTTGTTGTGTTTTGTCCCTCCAGGCCACCAAATATGAAAGAATACTATTTTGTCAACCATCAATGATGTTGATCTTAGACTAAGTAGAGAAAACGTGTTTTTAATGACATTCCTTCACACATAACGAGTTGTGCGTGTGCGTAGCTGACGGTGGAGGAGGTGATGACCACCACGGCGTACCTGGATCTCTTCTTGCGCTCCATCGCTGAGCCCGCCCTCCTGCAGACCTTCCTGTCCTTCATCCTGCTCCACAAACACGACAACGTCCACATCCTGGACACGCTGGTCAGCAGAGTCAACACGCCTTTCCAGGTATGACACGCTCAGAGGAAGCAGCACCTGCAGCTGCTTCTTCCTCAGCGACTCACCATCCTCCTCCTCCTTCCTCAGCTGGGCACGGTGTCGCTGGCTCTGTTCAGGACTCTGATCGGTCTCTTCTGTGAAGACGTGATGCTGCAGCTGGTGCTCAGGTCGGAGTTTAACCATTTATTTATTAGCTGAAATGCTAACAGATTTATTCAAGAACTTATCACAACATCATGGCAGAGCAGGTTGTAGCCTTTTACTACACATCACCCCTCTCTGCTCTCATTTCCTGTCTTTCTTTCTTTCTTGTTGATGGATAAAAGTCATTAGATGCTGAAAAAAACAAAACCTTACAAAAAGAAGGCAGTTGTTTATTGTTCCCAGTTAAAACTGCAGCGTGCTTGTTTCAAGATGCCAACTCAACATTTAATCTTCTTCCTGGGAACAATGTTCTTCTGTTAAACTGAAGCCAACACTTCAGGAACACTATAAGCAAAGCAAAACAAACTCCAAGTTGTTTTTTAGTAAAGCTATTTATCAGATTACTTCTTTTCCTAATGCACGATTTCAGGTTTGTGTCTGTAAAAACGTCTGGCTGCAGATGGTGTTTTTTCTTTACAACCCATAGAGGGCAGCACTGAGCTCTAATCTGTTTGGACCACTTCTCCTGGGCTCTTTTCTGACCTCATTAGGAAACATTGTGATGTTGAGGAAAGATTTTGAGAAGTTTGGACCTTCCAGCTGTAAAAGCTGCACATATGTGAGGCTATGATTTGGATCAGCAGGATAAAACTGCAGCTGTTCAATAAATTCCCTCAAAATGCAAGAAGTGCTCCACCTAAGCGTTTTTATCAAGTTCTTTCAATAAACAATATTACTAGGGATGTTTGATTTTGGCTTTTTTTTTTTTTTTTACCAATATCCAATATCCAATATTGTCTAACTCTTTAATCCGATATCAACCGATACCAATATATGCAGAGAACTGTGAGGTTGTATCTCTCATATTTTGAGAAATATATATATATAAGATCCCAAAATGTCCTTAACTCAGCCAGAGGAGTTCATTTTGGACATCTGGCTGCCATTTATCAGATACTAGCAGGTATTAGCCAACATGTGGCTAATTATAATGTTTCTGACAACTTGGTAACTTAACCAACAACTTAAAACCAGACATATTATAAGCAGCTTCAAAGCAAGTCAGTCTGTAGCAGCAGCAGCTGCACCGTAGTCACATGACTCTGAAAGGAATGCTGGGATATGAAGTTCTTCTGGGATAACGGGGACTTTTCTCCATGCTGGACTGCTGCTAATGGAAAAAGATTTCACGAGATTTTGTTATGGAGCAATTTTGTTTTTAAAAATATCAGTCCAGAAAAATGACACCAACATTTTCCGATATCACATTTTAATGCCAATATCAGCTGATAATATCGGACATCCTTAAATATTACTATACCTGTTGTTACATTATTTTAGATATTATTTATATATACTTTTAATTACCAATTTAGAAAAACAGAGTGAAATATGCTGTTCATTTTCACCCTGCTGTACTTTTACTTACAAAATCTTCTACCAGGGTAAATTATACTTATTGTTTTTATAGACTATAGTTGAATGTTGCTTTGAATATTGTAGCTATAAGAAATTTAGGGTGTACATGAATTTTTTATTTATTTATTTATTTATTTAACTTTGGAAGGTTTCCGCCTGAGTTAAATGAGATGAAAAAAAAAGAAGTTCGTAGCAGCCATAGTTACAGACTTAAAGTTTACAGTTTATTGTCTCCGTTAGCATAGGAAACACTACAGAAAGGATTGACTGATACATTGGCTGGCCAATATTTTAGGCTGATATTTATGTATTTTGCTTTTTTTTCTATTTAATATTTGTTTACGAGTTTCTTTTCTATATATTTATTTGAATTGGTTTCTTTTTTTTATATTAAAAGATTTTTAAAATTACTTTTCATTGTATCCTTCATTACATTAATCTGGGAGTCAACTGAAATATCGGCCCCAAATATCAGCAGATTGTCTTGGCCATTGGCTGAGGCCGATGAGAAAATATTAGTATCGGCCCTAAAAAAAATCTGTATCGGCCGATCACTACGCTGGAGCATTCTTAATGAAAGAAAGTAAATAACTGTACTTTTCAAATTGGCACTTGATACGAATCCTAATTTCTTCTTGAGACTTTTAGAAAGCAGATATTCATTTTCACCTTCACGTGGTTTGACTGACGTCTGCACTCTTCCTTTGTTCTTTTTTGTAAAATAAAGCTTGGCAAGAAAGTAAGATTGTGTATCTCAATATACAGATGTGACATTTATAATTTGTAGCTTCTGTGGAACAAGAAGCACCCAGACATTTTCTGTAAAACGGGAGTGGAGGATCTGTTCCCAGCTGAGTCTCAGTGAGGTCGCCCTGTCCACCTTTAGAGTAACAGTTTCCAGTGAAGTAAGACAAGCTCCCCTTTGTTTCCCAGGTATCTGATTCCCTGCAACCACCTGAGCAGGAAGCAGCACCTCTCCCTAAAGCAGAGGGACTGCTACTCCTCCAGCGCCACCTCCTTCCTGCTCCTCATGCCCTCCTGGTGCCCGGTTTACCTCAACAACACCAACACACACTCTGAGCAGATCCACTGGCCCAAAGGAGCAGGTCAGTTTAACCAACAGAGAAACACGAGAAAGTCCTCCTGATGAACGCGTACTGACAGGAACTCTGCATGTTTGTGTCAGATCTGGCGGTATCGGACAGCGTCGGTTACTGCCGTGGCTCAGACTTTCTGATAGATGTTAACTACCTGCATTACCTCTGGGACGCCCGTCAGGACATTTCCAACTCATACAGGTCAGTGTGCCAGCTCTCTGCGCCAGGCTTGTGCCGATAAGGAAACATTACTCAGCAATTACAACCAGAAACATGACATAATGATGCAACGACTCCCCCAGCTCTCCTTATTAAGTTAATGAGCTGATGTTGAAGATAAAGTGCTTCCAGGCCATAAACACTGTGAAAGCGGGGTTGAAACTTGATTTAAGGTGCCATCTAGTGGATATATGGTGGAATTGCACTTGCACTAAAATAGAAACTGGAAGAGGTCATGATGAAGAGCTGAATGACAATATAGATGTTAACTATATCCTTTTTAACGCATCAATACATTTCACTGCAACAGTTCAGATTGCAAGGGCAATAAGAAGATGTTGCTATTACATTTATCATGGAAGTTTTTTATTAGTCTAAATAATCCAGAACTGTCAAAGTAAAGCTCATTTTTTTAGAGGTAAAAGCGATTTCATGCTTTTATGTCAGCTTCTGTGTAAAGTCTATGTAATACATTGTGTGATGTGGAAGTCGCAAAACCAATGTTTTTTTTGTTTTTTCCACTATTTAGAGCTACAGTACCCTGGTTCTGTGAGAAGTTAGTGTAAAAAGAAAAAAAAGAAAAAGAAAAACGGCTGAAATGTTAAGTTACAGCCAATTCACGCGGACACCACACCAGGGATGAGACCCATAGCTGTTGGATTTATTAAGAAGATTAAAGTAAAAAAAGTTCATTAAATTGGGAACAGGAAGCATCACGATATGACAGGAATTAACACATCAGTTGAACATATCCCGCTGCATTTCACCCAGCCACATAAACTGTGGGCTGTGGCTACAAGTCTGATCAGTCACGTTTTTATTTACACGTTGAAAGATGTATGAAGTGATTGGGTATTTATTTAAAGTAGACGAGAACTTGACTAACTAAACTCATTTTAATCATCTTTCCTCTTCTAAATTTAAAATATCAAGACTTTATTTTTGTTAATATACAAATATATTCTGATAAAAAACTACTTTTTTCTTTGTAAAGTTACAGCTTTTTTCTTGTAATATTACAAATTAATTCTCTACGTCTGTGAAAAACTTTTTTCTTACTTTTTTTCATTGTAAAAAACAAAGAAGAAGAAGCCATAATCTTTTTAATGGCCGTACAGGCCACCACCATCTACTGCACTGCCTCTTTTTGTCTCCCTCAGAGAATTACATCATCAGGGTCTTATCCACCGTCACCATGTTTGCTATTGTCTGATTCTTTTTCAGAGGACGTTGGCTTTATCAAGCTAAAGAGTTGAAACTTAGATCATCCTTGCTCTAAAATATCTTAAACATCTAATTTTGTTTTGTCTGCAGGGCTTGTCGGTTCTGGTCGGCCCCATACGACGGCGTTGACCCTCCGCCTCAAGAGTACCGGTCTGACACCCCGGGAGGTGACATAGAGGACGAGGAGGAGCTCATTCAGCGGATCAAAAGCGACTCCATCTGTTCTTGGGTCATCATTCCTCCCCTCTCAGTCCTCTCCCCAACACCCTCCTCCACAGATACCGTCTCCACCAGTAACCAGGCTGGAAGAGCCAGCTCCGCCCTGGAGTTGGAGTGGGACGACATCTTTGAAGATGAAGATGTCTCCTCATCAGTAATGTTAAACGTCCAACTAGCGAATGGCGTTCTTGGCGTGGAGGCTGACAGTTTTCTGTCTCCACCTCCGCCGCTTCCTCCTCGGCACATCCAGGAAATGCGACGCAACGCGACCAAGCTGGTGCGAGGTTCGTATGTGGAGGAGTCCGAGTTTCAGGACGATGTCATGGTTTACGATCTTGTTGCTCAAAAAGACTCAAAGGCGGCCATTTTGGAGCGGATCAAGGCGGCGAATCGGCGTTCACGTGGGAGCATCTCAAACGGACAGCGAGCGTCAACTCCGATGACGATCGCGGCGGTGTTGACGTCGACGGGGAGGACCGTGATGGAAACGGTTAACAGCATCATGTCGACGCGGAGGAGGAGTGAGGACGGAGGGAGGGAGGAGAGGAGGAGGAGTGAAGAATATGACAAGGCAGTGAGGAGGAGGAGGAGTGAGGATTTGGGGAAGTTCCTGGGGAGAACAAAGGAGGAAGGATGGATATTTGGACAAAGAGAGCCACATTTCTTCACCAATGGTTTTCATGATCAGAATCACATCATCGACGAATCTGATGACACAGATTCAGATTTTGAGCCGTTTAAGCAAAACTGCAGCATGAATGGCCTCACAGCTTGTACCAGTCACATAAACACAACAGATCAACAACACACACACCACAAAACACAACTAAAGCCATGTTTAGAGACAAAGTCCTTATCCAACGGCCATCACGAGCCCGAGCCACATGAACTGTCCGTGTCTTCAACAAATGCCAAGTCTCCAAATCTGCCTGATAGCAAAGCCACCACCACCAACAACAGCTTTTTGTCCCAGTACTACGACCTCATGCTCTCGTTAGGGGTGGAGCCAGACTGCGATGACATCACTGATGACATCAGCACGTTCAGGAAGCGGGTTCAAGAACTGAGGCGGAAACTTGAGGAGGAGGTGGAGGAGCTTCACCATGGCTTTGATTTTATCTCTCTGTGGGATGACGCAGAGGAGGAAGGTGAGGAACAGGCCATGGAAGAGGAAGAGGAGGAGAAAGAAGATGAGAAGAGGAGCATGAAGAAAAGCAGCAGGAGACATGGAGTTCCTTTTACAGGTCTGTGTTTGCGTGATGGAAATTAAACGTTAATGTAAAAAAGGTGGTTGTTTTAATTTTTGCAACATTTTCTTCTTGCAGTTGTTTTTGTATATAAGGCGCATTTGCACCTGTGGGCCACCGTATCTCTTTCTTCCACCATTTTCCCACATTTGTATAAAAACATTTAGTTGCAGGTAAACCCATCTAACCCAGCATGTTAACTATGTTCGTCTGACTGAAATTGGCCTTTAGGTTTTTACTTATTAGTCCAATTACAATTTATACAAGAGGGTAAGGAAAAAAAAAATTGAAGTATCAGGATTTTTTGTTTGCTGATTTTTAAATGGATTTGTTGTTGTTGTTGTTGTTTGTTTTTTATTTAAATGCTTCATTTATGTTTACAAGCCTGGTGGAAAATAGGTTGCTGCATTTCTTCAGCAGAGTACGAAATGTTTTGCTTCAACTATCTAATAACATGATGTCATACCTGTTTCCAGAAAAATCTGAAACAAAAGGTGGAAAATGGTGGACAAGTGGGTCTGATGTTAAAAAAACAACCTAAAAATGAAGAATCGCAATTTAAATCGAATCATCACTTAAAAGATCGTAAAAGAGTCAAATTGGAGGAAAAGCATAACATCCCAGTCATAACCAAATTAGTTTTCTCATATACCTTCTTTTGGATCAAAACTGTTCCAGTTCTGGTTCGGGGCTGGTGTTAGTGCCAGTTCTACACTGTAAAATGCTTAACTTAAAGGTACAGTATGTAAAAAATCAAAGGTCAATGGCAGAAAAGTGTAGTATATAATTCAAAACTGTGTTTCCATTGATGTGTAATCGGTGCACCAGAGTACCTGATATATGTTTATTTTCTTAGAATGAGTCATTTATATCTACTTGCTGGGTGGTGCACATATAGAGGCTGCCATATTTGTTCCACCATTTTTACTACGGTGTCCCTGCATGGACAAAACAATGTGTGTGAAGTAAGGACCCTCTGAACTTCAAAACTGCTGTACAAGCTTTTTTTTTTTATTTTATCTTTATTGATTTTTATACAAGACACAACAAAACAGACGCGAGAGAGAGAGAGAGAGACAGAAAAACCTTACAGAGAAAACCATGTATACAAATGAATACAGCTGCCATTTATGTAGACATATGTTACCAGCTGTATTTCTATCTGTGCTTCATGTTTATTTGCTCTCCTAAAGCCAGGGTTATAAGATTTCTTAGTTACATTTTGCCAAGTCTTGGCTACTAACAGAACATTTAAGGGCAACCTAGTCAGTAATCAGCTTCTAGAAAAAATCAGGTCTCTTATTTGGTAAGTACATCAGCCACCAAGTTTGACCAAGATTTGTACCAGCTTTTTGAAATAGGAGTTAGAGACTGTTTGGGTTCAGTGACACCTGAGACGACAGTAAGACTAGTTACTCATAGTTCAGTCATAGCTACACCTGAGACCACTGGATCCACTCACAGATGAAAATATCTTCATTTCTGCAAGACGTTTGGCTACTAACGGCCACCATACATTCACAACAGCGCTGGAATATGAAGTCATTTGAAAAAAACATCTTTTTTCTTTCAAATACCCATCTTTACCACTAGATGTCAGTAATTCTTACAAACTGTACCTTTAAAAATATGGATAAAAGGGCCGCCTTAAAATTTTGAGTTAAATGGAACGATTTTTGTATGTTTGAGACATTTTTGATTAAGTATTTTCATTTATAACAGCAGCATATTAGAAGCTTGCTAATTTGACATAAAATAATACATCGGGACAATAAAAATGCCAAAATGTATTTACAGGTTGTTTTTTTTTTAATAGACTATAGTCTGTATTTGTTAGAGCTACATGTTTATACTCACTGTTTAAACCACATACTTTCATTCATAATTAAATGTTGATCACAAAGGTTAAAGCAACATTTTTCTCCCCATTAATATCATATTTTTATGCACTACCTTCTTTTATTGATGCACAAGGTCCATTCATCAGCGTCCTGTTGTCCCGGCTGGAGAACCTTCTGGAAAACTCTATTGCAGTGAACCTGCTGGTGACCGGCATCCTGGCCCAGCTGGCGTCGTACCCACAGCCTCTCCTTAGATCCTTCCTGCTGGGCACCGACACGCACAACCAGTCCAGCGTACGCACACTTTACCAGGTAGCGTCCACACACACATCACACACGCCTCATCTGCTTGTCAGCCTTCCACATGTCGATCATCTGTACGCGTGTATCTGTAGGTGTTGGTGTCGGTGCACGCTCAGATCGAGCGCTACGTGGCGGACAGACCAGACTACCCTGCTCTGGTCACTGAGGCCTGGAGGTTCTTGTTGGCGAAGGACCAAGATGCCAAATTTAGAGGTTAATGGTCGCACTTTGCATCGCTCTACTTCATAGGAAATCCCCGAAAAGCTGATGAAAACATTCCTGTGATTAAAAAATCAGATTCCAGTTTTCATGCTAAGCTAAAAGCAGATATCCCTGAATGTAATAGTGAAAGTTAAAATAATTTCAGAGCTTAGTTTATCTCCTGTTGTGTTTCTCAGAGTGCCTCCAGTCTCAAGGTGGGGACATCATCCTGGATCCTTCTCTTCCCAACGGCTCCATGAAGAATGCCCTGCCTCTGCCTCCTCTCAGTGTCTTGCCACCCTGCCCTTCTATTCCCCCTCAAGCCAAGAGCAGAGTGTTCGCCATCGTCCTGTTCGCAGAGTTCCTGAAGGAGCTGGCGGCCATCGCCCAGGAGCACAGCATCGCCCTGGACTGCTCTGAGGAGTGATGCGATGGTTGCTGCTGCTTCTGCCTCACATCTGACGGAAGCAGCTGATCCGAGGCAGCAGACTCAAAACATGTAGCACAAATCAACTTAATCACTGAGGATTAATACAGAAAATATAAACAGTAAAATGTTTTTAATCTGTAAATTTGTATGCAGACTTTATATATATACATATATACAGTATACATATATGTATATGTATATATATATGTATATTCCTGGCAGCACTTGAAAATGTCTCCATGAGAAAATGGCTAATATATTTATGAAATGTTTTGAAGGAGATTATTTTTAAGACAATCAATGTGAAGTTTTCTACGTGTGTGGGATCTGTGCAAATTTTTCTTTGTTTTCTTGAATCTTTGCACTAAATTGTTGTAAAAAGTGTTTCACATTTGGTTTAAACTGCAGAGATATACCTGCAGCCGCCATTTTTAATCAAGCTGCCACTTTAAAAGAAAAATACTTTATGCAGAATTTAAATAAAAATTAAATTTACTTTAAACAGACTCAAGTGACTTTATATTATAAAGACTTAGAAGATGGTGGATAAAATGAGTGTACAAACAACTGTTAGGCCTGTTGTAACTTCACCACCCAGCAGTTTTCACCACAGTTGAGATGCAGCAATGGCTATTCATTTTTTAATATAAAACTACATAGATACAGTAAAAACCAAACTGAAAATGTGCGTAAAAAGTACTTTAAACTTTAAAGCATAAATGGGATTCTAATACTTTCCATCAGCAGTGATATGCAGTCGTCCTCAAAATTATTCATATCCTCCAATTATAGAAGGAAAAAAAATCAGACGGTTGTACTGAACTTGATTTTCTCACCCGGAACGACGGCTCAGCATCCATCTTGCCTCCCGTCTCTTCTCCGCGTTCTCTCCAGCAAATAAACGCCAGTCAGATGATGAGTCTTTATTCATTGCTCTGTCTCATTCTCTCTTTTCCACTCTGATGATGTCCTCTTGGTATTTTTGCTGAATCAATCATGGTGAACATTCAAAATAGTGAGTACGTTAATATCCAGTTGCTGGCGTGTGTGTTGTGTTTCTCAGTCTCAGGATGTAGCAGGACAACGATGGCTTCACCAACATATATAATAAATGTCCCTATGTCCATATAAAGTAAATAAAATGCCATTATCGAACCCCTAAAAATTTATTTTATAATTATTTTTAGGCTAAATATAATTTTTCTAGGAAATGTTGTACTTTCATTCTGTTACCCCCCCCAAACGACCTGTGGAGGTATCATTTTATAAAAAAATATAGCTTTTAATAAAAATGTTCCATATTTAACCTTTAACCAGTTAGTCAACCACTGCCAGTCCTCCTCTATTATACCCTCAACAGCAAAATTTGCAAACTTTTTTTCACAGAGAAAACTGCCATTATTCGATCGCGGTTTTATGTTTTTAGACCTTTTGAATTTGTTTTTATTTTCTTTTTAGAAGTGTCTGTTTTTGGCATGTGCATCACTTTGGGCATCTGCGGATGTAGAAATTGTGCTATATAGATAAACAGAACTTTAACTTGAACTTATCATGTCCCAATACATAAAACCGTAGAGTTTCAGCAGGTGCACCTGATTTTTTAAAACTTTAAATGTTGCAAAAGCTGCAGTTGTATTTAGCCATGATTTAAAGGGACTAGAGGCAGGAATTATGAGAATAAACAAGCATGTCCAGTTGCTTTGAACAGGCTGTGTGCTGCATAAAGCGCTACGATTCGGTGGTCGAATTTCCCGCGCTGTCCTGCGGATGTGACGTCAAATGATGCTGCATCCACGTCCCTGACAGTTTTGATACAGGAAGGAGACGGTCGTGGTAAATTCAAACACTGTAAGCGAGAGTTATGGATTCTTCTGCCGTCAGCAAACGATCCAGATCAACTGAAAGACACTAAAAAGTGTCACTACAAAGAAAAAGACTTTATCAGCGTAGTAAACAACGCTATAGCTTCAGTTTGTGCACGCTCCTGTGCCGGCTTGGCTCGTTGCTGCAGTTACCCGCAGCGCCAGTTGCAAGTCTCATTTCTTAATCTTGCCTCAAGTCCCTTTAAACTTTTAGAAAGTTGTGAACTATAACTTGATAAAAGTGGCAAACTTAAAAGAGACTAATGCCATTTCCACCAGCTGACGTATTCACTCTGTGGTTAGCATGTTCTTATTAGGTGCATGACTATTTTGAGCACGCACAAAAACGCTGTACTTCCTAACCGCAGACAGCACAATTTTCAGAAAGAAAAAGAAGAAAAAGTAGAAGGTGATGATGGCAGTGATGAAGATTTACCTGCTGATGTTGATCGGTGAGTTTAGATTTTTATTTACATCCTGATAAAACATGCAACCTAAATGTCTATTAGAGGGAAAATATCTAAGAAAAGTATCATTTTCATTCCACCAGATCAGAAAATGGGGTTAGTGGTGAATGGCGGATTAACCCACAAAAAATAGGGGAAAAACACAGAAACTGATTGAAGCTAACATAAAATGTCACCGTAAAGGTGGTGTGCTGTTGATGAGTAGTAGTAGTAACCTTTATTTTACCAGGAATAAAAATAATTGAGATTTAAAACCTCTTTTTTTTAAGAGGTGATGATTAAAATAAGGGGGCAGAAACTGCAACTTCTGGTTCTGCAGAAAGCTAGTACTTCAAGTGCTGTAGTCATTACATCCGGGGGAAATGATGAGGATTATAGAGGGGATGACACTCAGGAAAGTGGCAGTGGTGAAATTCATGGTACAACAGATGGCCCACACTACTAAATCCTCAGGTACTTGCAATACTTCATATTTGGCAGAATACATGATCTCTGCTGTCACGGAAAGTAATGTCTTTAAATGACATTTTCTCGTGGTATAAATTGTGTTTATGATGAATGAATTCATATCTCTGCACATATAAGTTGGACCTGACAATACATGCTTCCAAAGATAATTAAGGAATAGCACTAAAAATTTAACCTGACTCCGCCTGATGGATTTGCGTATTCATCTAGGAATCATCCTTTAGAGTAGTTTTACTGGTTAGCTGATTGGATAAGGCATCTGTCTATCACCACCTATGTTGGTGATAGATGGGCCAAATCAACCAATCAGATCAACGAAGCATACGATCTACTAACAAAGTGATGACGAAAACACGAGCAAAAACATCTTTTCCTTTGAGAAAAGCCTCCAGAGCAGTGTTTTGCTCTCCTTTCAGTGAAGAAACACTCTGTAATTCCGATGGACGTTAGTTTGGTGAACTGCTCCAAATTCTCTTCAACGGAAAGTAGCCGAACTGATCTGCGAGTTAAAACCTGAAGCTCGTGAGATCAGGATGGTCTCACGAGGCTGCTAAAAATTAAAGTGAAGCATGAAACTCTGAATACAGTTAAGCTGGAAGTTTCCACAGGGTTCCAGACACACATCAATATTTTTTAAACAAATATTTAGACTATAAAGCACACAATGTTTAAAATTTCTTACAACTGGATGGACTAGTTTCCTTTAAAGCAACCCTTACTGATCTTGCATTTCAGAAAGCACAGCTAGATTATTTGAATATAAACAGTCCTCACTCCTTATGGTGCGTTTAGACCGACCGTGGCAGGCGCGGCAAGGGCGTCAGGTTTACATGCAACGTCTATGTAAATGAGTGTTAAGGAGCTTCAAACCTTCTTGCGGCACATTTTGAGCGTTCCGGCGTTCACCATGCCTGCCGCGCGGCAACGCCGGAGTTGGAAAATCTGAACTTTTGCGGCTTTGGGTCAACCAATCAGATTGTATTCCAGATATGTTGAGTTTTGAAAATAGCCCCGCCCCCTTTGTTGTTCAGGCACGCTGAAGCTGAAATAACTTAATAAATTTACTTTGAGTGAAAGTAATTTTACTCATTTCAGATTAGAGAGTGGGGTTTTTTAAGTTGGTTTGACTCAAAGATGTCATCACCAAACCAAAGTAATTAAGTTCAATCAACGTAAATAAGTCTTTTGTATCAACTACAGCCCAGATACTCTTTTTACAGTGTAATAATGGCTAATTCTGCATCGATCTATTTTGCATCCTGTCTCTTCTCTTAACTCTCTTCTCTAAAAATCACTCCAATGTCGACTCTTGTCATCACTTGTTTAATTCCTTTCTTTTTTTCTTTCCTTCCCTCTTATTTCTGATAATCTGCTCTTGCATTTCTTTCACATCATCAAACCCAAAGACTTGAAGAAACTAAGCAAAGTCAAAGAGGCTGGTTCTGCTGGAGCTGAATGTCCAGAGAAAAATGCTGCATAAGCAGCTGAAAATAGAGGGAAATTCCTCGCATTATTAACAACACAGTGAAGAAATAACAAATAACAAAAAATAAATAACAGTAAAATGTTCTCCAGGGATAAATAACATATTTTTCTTTTCATTCAGACTGATATTGTAGTAATAATGTGTTTATCAACTAAAAATGAAGCTTCTACATGTGGTGCGACATTTTCTTCATAAAAGGAAAAGCAAAATGCATAGTCACGACCACATTTTTAAGTCCTTTAAAGGCTACATAACTGTACAACTCACTGCTGATGTTTTCACAGTGGTTAGCTTGTTCCTGTTTGAGCTTCTTGATCATAGAGAACATGAAAAGGGGATTTTCCTCCTCTTTTACATGCAGACAGCACAGTTTTTACCTGCTTTTTGTTGAAGAAGAAGACGAGGGTGATGATGGCATTGATGAAGGTTTATCTGCTGATGTGGGCTGTCGGTGAGTAAGTTTAGATTTTGAGGATTTTTGTGTGTGCAGGCAGTGAGCAGTCTGATTGAGGGGAAGAAATGTCAGTGAAATTTACAAGATCAGATCAGCTAAATACTGAATCTTTCTCCTGAGCTCTGTTTTTATTTAAATGTGACATTTATTTCTTTTTTCCTTTATTCATCCTAATAAAAATCACAAAAACACAAATCTTTGAGCATAAAAAAAAATTACTGCCAGTAATTCAAAATGTTTTGTCACCATTAATCGCATGAGTGTCCTGAGTTTATTTAGTTATAATTCCATATTGATCACAGATTTTCTTTTAATTTTTTTCTTCCATAACAGGATATTTACCATGTTTTAATCCTCCTGTAAGTAGTTGTGTATCTGTAGTTAAAGGTACAGTGTGTACAAAATCAAAGGTCAGTGGCATAAAAATGTAATACATCATTCAAAACTGTGTTTCTATTTATGTGTAATTGCTTCACTAGAATAGCTGTTCTGTGTTTATTTTCTTAGAATGAGTCATTTATATCTACTTGATAGGGGTGCACTTACATGGAGGCTGCCATATCTGTTCTGCCATTTTTATTACTGTGTCCCTGAATGGACAAAACAATGCGTGTGAAGTGAGAACACTCTGAACTTTAAAATTGCTGTACCAACTTTGTTTAATGGGAGTTAGAGCACTTTTTGGGATAAGTAATGCCTTAAAAGACATAAAAAAGTAATTACTAATCGTTCAGTCATAGCTACACCTGAGACCACTGGATCCACTCACAGATGAAAACATCTTAATGTCCGGGAGAATTTTGGCCACTAACAGCCACCGTACATTCACAACAGTGCTTGGAACATAAAGTTATTTGAAAGAAAACATCTTTTCTTTCAAATACCCATCTTTACCACTAGATGTCAGTAATTCTTACATACTGTACCTTTAGAGAATAAGACACTTTCGTTGCTTATTATATTCACTCACATGAGGTTGAAAGACTCTACATCCACTCTCTTCTGACAGCCTCATCTTCATTTAGAAACAAACTATAAACAGGAGGAAACAGCCTGCAGAGCTCCTGCAGCGTTTCTAGCCTCTTTGATTTGTTCAGATCAGCTGAAAGTTTCTGTTTGTAGAACTATCAGGTTGCTTAGCTGCAAGCTTTTCATCACTGTCTGTTTTCAGAGGAGCAGGGCTTTCTGAATCAGCACAGGCGGTGTTTGAGACGTGACGTACTACAATAGTAACTCAGTTCATATTGACAGCAGGTAAAAATGACTTTAGTCTTGTCCAGTGGCGGCGCCAGACAAATTTTTTTGCAGGTGCTACAGGGGTGCTTACCCCACCGTTGATGGGGCTGTCAAATTCATGATTTAATGTCCTACCAAGAACTACGACACACAAAAATCTATAGTTTCTGCACACAACACACAAGCTTGTGTTTAATACCCATTCAGCACTATTTAAACAACAATGTAACATTCACCTAATCCTTGGGGGAAAAGCAACAAGTCATGGCTGTCAAAGCGCTGCATATTACGCATGCACACTACAGCCCCAGTTACAAAAACTCCTCCAGATTTTGCTGCTAAATAATACTGCAGCTTTGAAACCAACAAAGACTTCTTCTTATGTCTCATCCACAATAAGAAACAAGAACTCTAAATAAGTGCCTTGATTTACATATTCAATCAACACTGCTGCCATAAAAAAAACATGTTCTTACCCGTTGATGTCTTCATAACAAAACAATCCTCCTGTTGTTATGGTTAAGGGCAAAAGCATCCATGATTTTTTCTTGGTCCAAGGCTCGGGTTCTGTCTGCGTTTATTGCCAACAGTGCCAGATTGCTCGTCCGACAGTCTCCGCTCGTGTTTCTCAAATAGTTCTTTAAACGACGCAGACATGAGAAACTGCGCTCACAGCTGACTGATGTGACAGGAAGGGTCAGAGATATGGACAGGAGTTTAAACAAGTCCATAAAGGCATCCTTGTACGGTCTCATGAGGGATAAAAACTCCTGCGTGGTGCTGATCCGATGGCCCTGTTCTTCTTTTCTTTTCAGTAACCGGCGAACTTGATAAAGTTCTGCGCACAGATTTTCCTCCCCGATTCCGTAGTGACGGGCCATAGGCAGGATGCGCTCCTTGTCAAGAAATGAGGAGTGTTTGGGGCTCAAAGCTGGCACCCCTCTCAAAACATTATTCGTCTCTGTTGAAAAGCGGCGTTTCATCTCCATCAATAGCTTATCTATGACAGGAAAGAAAGAGTGAATCTTCAGGTCCTCCAAGCTGTCTATATGTGGTCTTTCTAACGGGGCCTCCACCACAAAACCCTCGAGTCGTCGAGCTGTTTGAACCGGCCTTCTCTCCCGTGGAGACTGAGAGGAAAGTCCTGTTTTTAGGCACAGATCCTCAGCTTGTTCCCGTATTTCTCTCCACTTTTCCTCCGTGCGTTTTTCTGATAAGGCAGTGATGACAGACTCTGCGAGATCATCTGCTGCAACAAGGTCAAAATTGGAGGCCTGCAGCTGATCTGACATGAACTTAGTTGTTCGAAATACATCTTCAAAAAGAATGAGATGCAGGACAAATTTCTCATCCAACACTGCACTCACTGCTCTTGCCTCCATTTTTCGATGAGCGTTTGACTGTCCGATGATGTCAAGCAGGGTAGCTTGGATTGCTGGGAGAGTTTTTTTGACAGCGCAGATCGCATTATACTGGCATGCCCACCTGGTGTCAGATAACTTCTTAAGTTCTATGCACTGTGCTGTTGGGTTGAGTTCTTTTTGTTTTTTCATAAACATGTCGTGCACCACTGACGTAGAAAATAACTTGTACAGCATCTGTAGTGTTTCGAAGAACTCTGCAGCAGCGGTGACGTTGTGCACACAGTCTACTAACACCAGGTTCAGTTTATGTGCGTGACAGTGTATGTAGATCGCCTGTGGTACCTCTTTTCTGAACTTTTCCTGCACCCCGTTGTTACATCCCGACATAACTGATGCTCCGTCGTAGCACTGACCAACACAAAACTGCAGATTAATGTTACATTGACTGAGGGTGCGCTTGATGCTGGCAAGTAAGGAGCCGGCGTCTAATCCATCTGCAGCTGTAAAATGCAGAAATTCCTCCTGCACTTGCTCTGTCCCCGGCTTCAAATAGCGAACGATCACAGATATCTGTTCTTTTTTGCTTACATCCTTGCTTTCGTCCACCAAAATGGCAAAGTACTCAGCATCCCTCACTTCATCACTTATGTCTGCCCGAATCATTTCAGCCATTATAGAAAATATTTCATTTTGGATGTCGTGATGAACATATTTAGCATTTGATGGGTTGTTGTCCAACTTTTTCTTCACCACTGGATCAAATAATCCGATCACATCCAGAAGCTCGCGAAAGTTCCCTCTGTTTCCTGACTCCTCGCCCTCACTGTGGCCTCTCTGTGCGATCCCCTGGCAAGCTGTGTACCGTAAACTTTCCACCACTGCCTTCATGTAGCGTCTGTTCTCCATAACCAAAGCTGAGTGCCCCTTATCTAACATGTTACTTATTTTCGAGCCGCTTGTCCGAGTTTGTTTAAACTCACTCCATGCCTCCATAGCGAATTTATGCCCCATACTTTCATGGTGGCTCTTCAGAGATGCAGAAGCCTTTCGCCAGTTATTAAATCCATTGCTGGTAAAAGCAGGTTCCATGTGAAATCCGTGGCTCTGTTTCAAGAAATGCCGACAGGCAAAGCAGAACGCTGCGTCTTTGGACATACTGTATTCCAGCCACATATACTGATCCATCCAGCTTTTGTTAAAACTCCTATGCTGGTTCCCGAACGGCTTTGAAGGGTATTTTTGCAGAACAGGCCGCCTTGGACCGTCACATGGCAGAGAACTAATGTCATCTACAAGGCCAGACTTGGAAGGGTTGTCGGCGGAAAGAGCGGGCAGCTGCCTTTCCTCATCTTCTAGGTCCTGCTCAGGTGCTGGCACCACTAAATTTTCATCGACAGAGCAAGTCTGACTTGGTTCCCCTCCGTCAGAAGAATTCTTGTCAATCCGAGGACGTTTTTGAAAAACAAAGCGATCCATCTCTGCACTATTCGCCTCACTTTTCCAAGCTAGCAAAAGCTTGCGCGCACTAGCCAAACGGAAGAGTCGGGTCAAAGGTTAGGCTACATACGTAATCTCCTGCATATTTCGGCGAGTTTTTCTAAATTAATATTTTTATAGAGATATTTTCTTATTTAGGCATAAGTATTGAGTTTAAACGTGTATAACAGACATGCAAATAAAATTGCATTAAAAATTAAAAACATTTACTTTTTTGGGGGTGCTAAGGGGGTGCTTTGACAATTCCAGGGGTAGCTGAAGCACACCCAAGCCCCTCCCTGGCGCCGCCTATGGTCTTGTCCAGAGCCATCTTACAGAGCTTTGAAGCAAAACTGTCAATGTGAAAGATCTTTTTGTGTCCATTTCTGTTTCAGAACAAAAACTTTATTTCTGCATCTCTTCCTGAAACTATGCAGGGATAATGTATCTGCACTGCTAATAAAAGGATCATGTGATCTGCCGACGCGTTTTGATTGGTCGCTAGATCTTCTGCCCTCAGCAGACAGCTCATGTTGAGCGCACAAGGAGAGTTTTTCGCCTCGCGAGGTAAAAAATATCAAACGTGTTTGATTTTCACCTGAAGGCCTCGTGAGGCAGAAAACTCACCAAAAATCAGGCGCACACAATGAGCTATCTGCTGAGCTAACGGCCTCGAGAAACTTTTAGCTCAGCGGGAAACTCTCGTGTGCGGCAGGCTTAAAACTGCAAAAATTAGCATGTTATCTAAATGCTGTTTCTTATTTCCCCCCAGGTACTGCTGACGTTTTGTCCCTGGGAAATGATGTGGATCATAGTGGGACTGAGGATTATGATGATAACGAGGATAATGAGTATGAGTATGAGTATGAATTTGGCAGTGGTGAAATTAATGCTACATTATATATAAATCCAAATCATACCTTTTCACGACCATACCCATGGCCAGTTGAAGATGACCAACCTCTTAACTCCTCAGGTAATCTCATCCCATTGATACTTGCAATACTTTTTATAATGGTATCTGATTTTAGTCAGGAGGTTAAGTGTGTCTTTGCTCAATGCTGCAGTTTGCGTTTAACATTTGCTCACTCTGCTGTTGCACAAGAAAGACAGCGATTTTGTCTGAAGTGAGTGCATTCATAAAGGTGTGGACACTGCAGGTTTGAAACCTTAACAAGCCAACATGTTACTGTAAAAATAATTGTACTCCTTTGGAATTAGCTAACAGCAACATTTTGAATCCCAATTTCAGTTTTAAAACGATTAATCATTCAGCCTAGTTGGAACACAGAGTTATGAAGTGTGGTTTCTCAGTCTCAGGAAGCTGCGGGGCAACAACGGCTGCAGGAATGAACATAACTGGTGTCAGTGTGTAATTACAGTTTTAAAGACAGTAAATAATTGTTGATTTAATTGATGTTGGTTTAAGGGACAGTAACAAAGCTATGTTAGAGGGTTAATAATAATAATATAATAATAATAATTAAGGATGTTTGATATTGGCTTTTTTATCGATATCCGATATACGTATATCACCCAACTCTTATTTTCCGACATCCAATACCAACCGATACCAATCTATGCAGACAGCTGTGAGGTTGTATCGCTCATATTTTGAGAAATGCAACTATATTCTGTTTAAAGAGCAAAGAATTGCCTAAACTCAGCCAGAGGAGTTCATTTTGGACATCTTCTGCCAGATATCAGATACTAGTAGGTATTAGCCAACATGTGGCTTATTATAATGTTTCTGACAACTTGGTAACTTAACCAACAACTTAAAACCAGACATATTATAAGCAGCTTCAAAGCAAGTCAGTCTGTAGCAGCAGCAGTTGCACTGTAGTCACATGACTCTGAAAGGAATGCTGGGAAATGAAGTTCTTCCAGGATAACGGGGACTTTTATACATGCTGGACCAATGAAAATGGAATTAGATCTCACATTATTTCATAATGGGACAAGAGGATCTTGATTTTATTAGTTTTGATATCAGTCTGAAAAAAACCCAATACCAGTATTTTCCGATATCACATTTTATTGCTGATATTGGCCAATAATATCAGTAGGCCAATAATGTCGGGCATTTCTAGACAGAATAGTGGGAAAAATTGCATTTTTACTACTTAGAATTAATATATTTTGTAAGTACAAATACCGGTCAGAAAAACCGGATACCAATATCACATTTCAATGCCGATATCGTCCGATAGTATCAGTAGGCCGACACTATCGGACATATCTAATAATAATACATTTTATATAAAAGTGTCCTATCAAAACACCCAAGGTCACTGTACAAAAACATAAAGGCATATAGAAGCATTAAATTATTCATTTACATATAAAAGACAAACTAAAACTGGTATAAAACCAAGGAACAACAAGATTTTGTGAAATGGCTTGGTGGGATATGATTGTTTTAAAACAGAAAAGTTTGGAGTCCAGTTTGAAATGAGGAAATGAGTCCATGGCCCTTTATCACGCTGCAGGGCAACGACGGTTCCAGGAACGTAGAAATGAGCAACAGCATGCCATTAAAATCAGCATGTTTATGGTCAGAAACATTTGTACTGTTCATTTAAACTGCAAGTAAATCTGTAAACCTGATTGACGCACACCTAGAATAAAATATTTTCAAAAAGTTTGATGAAACAAATTTACAGACTAGTTATTGACTGTAACATTTTTTTTTTTGTTCCTTTTGTGTCCTTACTTTTCTTCAGACAAGCAAGTTATAAAAAGGTCTCTGTGGGCCTGGGGGTTATTTTCTGAGGTCATAAATAGATTAAATGAGAAAATAATCTGCATAATAATAAAATGTCATGACCAGACGTGTCGAGCTCATACATGTGTTTTTCTCTTCCAGCTGCTGGACTCATTGCACTGCAGGAAGCTGTTGCCGGGAAGATTAACCTCTACCTGATCTGTGCTCTCTTCATGCTGGCATGAAAATTAAATAAAAATACTAAGATTTAAATCAATGGTTGCTGTTGCCTTTATGTTTGTCATGCTCAAAGCCACTTAAATCTTCTTCCTCATTCTGCTGCTCAGTCTGAACCTCTGCAAGTCTGGACCAAGTCCACATGAGCAGATGCATTGGGTTGCTGCCATATGATTGGCTGATTAGATATTCGGTGCACTTAATGAAGCAGCTAGTGAACGCATGACATCACCAGGACTCAGTTTCTTATCAAATCTCTGCACTGATAGAAATTCTGCTCACTTGATTAGTGTGTTTTTAATGTCGGGGCTGATCTATGTCTATTTTAATGCTCTAAAAAGGAACGTTATTCAGACATTTGTGGGTTTAGAAACTCACGCTGCAGACAAAGTGAGATGTGAGATGTGGTTTTACTTCACATTGAGTTCTTTGAAACTTAAGTTGTGGTGTTGTCACAAAGTGAGTTTCCTCCACGACTGAAACCTGGTCATATGAAATGCTGCTGAAGATACTTCATCTTCTCCATGTCGTCAGCTATCCAGAAACATATATATTCAGGCAAAAAGGCCTTAGATTATTCTTTGAAGTTGTAAGAAACAAGTAAGTTTAAGCTGATTTGAAGCAGTTTGCATTAAAAGGAGCTTTAGATTTTTATGCTTAATACTATTCATACTGGTGTCTTCAATGATCTCGTTAGACTGCATGTATATAAAGCATTTTACATTTAGTCATAAATAGTTCCTGCTTACTGTGTGAGAGCAAAAACTGAGCTACTGCTGCATCCTGTGTCGACGCGGAGCTGCAGCTCTGCGGTCGATGACTCAGTTCCTGAATACTGACTGATACCGAGAGTGATTTAGAGGGTTGAGAGGCACAGAGAGCGTGGTAGAGAGAGGGTGAGGCTGACAGTGGTGGGCTTGTACGGCATTAAGAAATGGGAGGTGGACAAAGTATGCCAGCATGAAAGAGTGAAAGGAAAAAGTTGGTTTAAAACAGATGCTACATGGAAAAACACATGTTGAAATGCAGTTAAAACATCATTTGCTCTTATTGGTTTAGTCTTTTTGGTAGATTTTGCCACTCTGCTGCAGGGATTTCCTCCATTTGAGCATCATCAGAGAGGTCAAATGCTGATGTTTCCTGATAAGGTCTGGTTCTCGGTTTGGGTTCCAGATCACCGCAAAGCTGCTCGCTGGTGTTGAGGCCAAAGCTGTATGCAAGCAACTCAAGTTCTGCACCTAACCAAGACGAGAGCTGACGCCTCCAAAAGGTAGCTGCAAAGTTAGAGGTAAACTCAAGCAGCACATGAGAGGAAAAGGGAGGAGATATACACAGAGAGAGAGAGAGAGAGAGAGAGCTGAGAAGAAAACGTGAAAGAAGTGAGAAAAGCTGCAGAAGAAGTTCATTTGAAACTAGAAGAAAATAAAAGAGAAACTGCAGCTTTGCTGATGACTACACCCAATTTTTACAGATAAAAATTCGAAAGAGAGAGAAAAGTCATCGCCGTGATGAAGCTACGTTGTCGCCTCTGCTTCCTCGGTGAGTCTAGCTCAAATGTCAACTTGCTCCCCTCTTCCTTTTCTTTAGATTTCTTTGCTTCCTCGTGCTGCTTATAGAAGATTCAGTTTTATCGGAGGAACTCATCATGCTCTCTCTCCTAAAATAAAACTCTAAATGGTCTGGTTGTTTAACACTGACTAGTTTGCGCCTCATAGTCTTCCTCCTCGCTGTCCTGACGGAGACACACACCCTTCTACAGCCAGAGTTTTGTTTATAACATTCATGGCTTTGATTTAAAGTGACTTTTAGCATCATTAATGTGGAGGATGCACAATGAGCTTGTTTATATGAGATTAAATATGTTTTCATTTATATCATAAAGGCTTCGGTGGATGAAATATGAGTAGATGTATGTTCAATGCACTTGTTTGTTTTCTGTCACCTCTGCTCACATTTTCACACCAACTTTTGTCTTTTTTCACACGTCTGAAAAGTTGCTGCAGCTACTTACAGACAAGAGTTAACAAGTATATCTGCTGACTAGAAATGACACGATTCATGCATGTATGTATAAATACACACAGGGAGTGCAGAATTATTAGGCAAATGAGTATTTTGACCACATCATCCTCTTTATGCATGTTGTCTTACTCCAAGCTGTATAGGCCAAAAGCCTTCTACCAATTAAGCATATTAGGTGATCTGCATCTCTGTAATGAGAAGGGCTGTGGCCTAATGACAGCAACACCCTATATCAGGTGTATTAGGCAAATATAATTATTAGGCCACTTAACAAAAAACAAATATATACCCATTTCAATTACCAATATAACAGCTCAACATTCACAAATATACATTTCCGACATTCAAAAACAAAACAAAAACAAATCAGTGACCAATATAGCCATCTTTCTTTGCAAGGACACTCAAAAGCTGCTATCCATGGATCCTTTCAGTGTTTTGATCTGTTCACGATCAACATTGCGTGCAGCAGCAACCACAGCCTCCCAGACACTGTTCAGAGAGGTGTACTGTTTTCCCTTCTTGTAAATCTCACATTTGATGAGGGACCACAGGTTCTCTATGGGGTTCAGATCAGGTGAACAAGGAGGCCATCTTATTAGTTTTTCTTCTTTTAGACCCTTTCTTGCAGCCACGCTGTGGAGTACTTGGATGCGTGTGATGGAGCATTGTCCTGCATGAAAATCATGTTTTTCTTGAAGGATGCGGACTTCTTCCTGTACCACTGCTTGAAGAAGGTGTCTTCCAGAAACTGGTAGTAGGACTGGGAGTTGAGCTTGACTTCATCCTCAACCCGAAAAGGCCAAACAAGCTCATCTTTGATGATACCAGCCCATACCAGTACCCCACCTCCACCTTGCTGGCGTCTGAGTGGGACTGAAGCTCTCTGGCCTTTACCGATCCAGCCACGGGCCCATCCATCTGGCCCATCAAGACTCACTCTCATTTCATCAGTCCATAAAACCTTAGAAAAATCAGTCTGAGATATTTCTTGGCCCAGTCTTGACGTTTCAGCTTGTGTGTCTTGTTCAGTGGTGGTGGTTTTTCAGCCTTTCTTACCTTGGCCATGTCTCTGAGTATTGCACACCTTGTGCTTTTGGGCACTTCAGTGATGTTGCAGCTCTGAAATATGGCAAAGCTGCTGGCAAGTGGCATCTTGGTAGCTGCACGCTTGACTTTTCTCAGTTCATGGGCAGTTATTTTGCGCCTTGGTTTTTCCACACGTTTCTTGCACCCTGTTGACTATTTTGAATAAAACATTTGATTGTTCGATGATAACGCTTCAGAAGCTTGGCCATTTTAAGAGTGCTGCATCCCTCTGCAAGATATCTCACTATTTTTGACTTTTCGGAGCCTGTTAAGTCCCTCTATGACCCATTTTGCCAAAGGAAAGGAAGTTGCCTAATAATTATGTTTGCCTAATAAACCTGATATAGGGTGTTGATGTCATTAGACCACTGCCCTTCTCAGTACAGAGATGCACATCACCTGATATGCTTAATTGGTAGTAGGCTTTTGGCCTATACAGCTTGGAGTAAGACAACATGCATACAGAGGATGATGTGGTCAAAATACACATTTGCCTAATAATTCTGCACTCCCTGTAGATTACATATATATATATATATATATATATATATATATATATATATATGTATGTATATATATGTATGTATATATATATAATTAGGGATGCACGATAATTTTTTAAAGCACCGATAAATTTCAGATTTCAGCTCCTAAAGAACGATACCAATGACTGATACCGATAACATACATACCTAATCAAAAATTTCAATTGTATGGGGTAGTTCGTGTCTAAAATAAGAAGTTAGTTAGTTAGTTAGTTCGTGACCTTTATTTAAAACCAGGTAAGTCAGATGAGAACCAGTTCTCATTTACAATGACGACTTGGCTAAGAGGCAGCAAAGTAAATCAGGGAAAGTGGTTTGGAAGCAAGTTGGGGTATTCTCCGTGAAGCAGAAGTTTTCTTTCCCCAATCGCAATATCGCAGCGAGAAAAGCTTAAAAGTGGGATTTTCAACTTCCGCATTTCTGATCTTAAAAATTCCAACTGTATGAGACATAAGCTATCGAGGTAAGTTGACATGATATCGGACTCGGATATTGACCCGAAAATTATCGTGCATCCCTAATATATATATATATATATATATATATATATATATATATATATATATATATATATATATATATATATATATATATATATATATATATATATGTATGTATATAGAATACCATATAGTTCTGGCTACATTAGGTGCCTCCTTCCTGGCCTTAAGCACAACCTGGCGTGCCCCATTCATTCTCCACAGAGCTCCTCAGACAACACGTCCAGTCATGAATACATCCACTGATGCTTAGAGTGTTTTCGGTCATAGCCACCTAACTGCTAGCATCTTCTCAGCCACAGTACATGATGACATCCATAAATATTTTTGTATGTTTTTCTGTTTTAGTTCTAGCTATTTCTTCACTTTCCCATGGAGAAAATACTACAAAACCTACTCCAAAAGAGGACCAGGATGCAAACCAAACAGGTAGGGGGTTCCTAAACATCCACTATCTGATTTACTCCAGATAACAGTTGGCTATTTCTCTGGACCAGGACCTGAATTCATTTTTTAAATACAGTAAAGGCTTTACATATTTCCCTGATAACAGGATGGTTCTCATCTCTGTAATAGTTACACGTCAGTTGTCGTCTTTTTTCCCCAAAAGCATCTGAATCATCATCATCATCTGACCACAGAATTCAGGTCCACAGTTTTTTGTCCATCAGAGATGAGCGGAGTCTAGAAGGCTCTGCCGTGTTTTACACACAGTTGATATGTGGTTTCGTCACTGTGTGAGACAGTTTCAAACAGGATTTCTGGATGAAGTAGTGGACCATTAAGGGTTCACCTACGCCCATGTAGCTATTCTGATCATGGTGATGTGGCAGTTTCTTGAGGGTCATCACCTTTTCATGGCAATTTCTGTCTTTGGTATTTACACACCTGAGATTTCCTAAATATTTTCACATATTAATCTCTGTGGGTGCAGATTTTCTTTTCTTTTTCATAATTTGTATCATTTAGATACTTTTTAAAGTTTATCCATGATTCATAACAGAATTGAACAAACTTTAATTTTCTAAATGTGAGGCGCTTGTAGTGGTTGCTCCTTTTTATACCTAATTCTGACACCCTTACCTGCCAGCAATTAATTTACTCAAAATATTCTTGATATTTTCATCCTCTGACTCTCCCACAGCTTGTTCTGAGTGTGTTGCTGGAATGAAATTACATAAAACTATTAAAATGAAGGTTCAAATTCACTTTTTTATGTTTAATAAAAAAAATTGTTCCGACTTTTATGCAAATGAGTTATCCATCCAGGTCACACTTCTATGCTGTATTGTCCAGTTTTGTGATGACGTATACAGAAGCTACTGTCCCCGACTACCAAGACCTATTTTAAAATATAACATCTGATTGTGGAATGATTGTGTCCAGTTATTCCTTTTCTTTTTTGTACTGTTCACTTAAGGCATCTTGTTTTTTCACGTTGATCTGTTATATAAACTAATCTGTACTGTTCTGATCCATATCAATATTTTGTGTCATATATCAGGTTGATGCTTCGTGCTGTTTATCGTCACTCTTCTGCTATCATATGGCTCTTCTGCATTTTGTTCTGAATTGTGTTTTTCTCCTTAACGTTACAGTAATCTCTGACTCCTGGACAACCACAAGGCCCCAGAACATAACCACAAATGAAACCGCCAGCCCAGTGCCACCAACCCAACCCTCTACAGCAATTACCATGGTAACAGCTGCCATCAGTTCTGACCAGCAGCTTCTGAGATCTACTGATCATCGACTGTGTGTCATCTCACTACAATGACACCAAGCTTGTCTTGGAAATGAAGTTCATGAGTTACAATAAGCGTTAAAAATGTGTGTTTGATGATGCACATTGAGTTATTTAGCACTTACATTAACTAAAATCAAGCTTTAATTTCTGATCTAATCCTCTTCTGTTTTCCTTAAAGCACATAATTCTTTAAAAGTAATAAAATGTGCTTCTAGTATTGCCGTACGCAACAGCCAACAGCAGCGACTTGCTGCAACCAAAGAAATAAGCATATGTAGCTCACTGATCAGTTTACTGGTTTACAACTGGTTTAGTCAGAGACAATCACTGAAAGACAAATAGCCTAATTAACCAGAAAAGATGGAACTTAATTTAATGACCTTTACAGGTCCAGATAACCCATGTTTAGCGTCAGTGCTAAGCTAACATTTAGTAGTGAGCAGAATGCTCAGCCCGTGTTCATGACACTTTCCAGTGACTGATGTTGAGTCTGAATCATCGAAGGACAAAAAAAAATCCACTACAGAGGGAACATTTAACAGATGTGAAACAAAATGAACAAAAATTGCTTTGAAATTAGTTGAACTTTAAGAACGTAAAGCTTAATGAGCTGAAATCAGAAATCAGATGGTTAATAAACCAACTGTAATTAATTATTTGTTTGCGATAATAATATGAACAACAGTCATAAAAGCTTTTCATGTTTTACTTGCAGGGATTTGGATTATTTTACAGAATCAATAGTGTTTGATACTGGCTTTTTTTTATTGTTGTTTTTGCCAATACCTGATACACCGATTTTGTCCAACTCTTAATTTCCGATATCAACCGATACCGATATATGCAGAGAACTGTGAGACTGTATCTCTCATATTTTGAGAAATACAACTATACAACTATCTATATAGAGGAGTTTATTTTGGACATCTGGCTGCCAGATATCAGATACTAGCAGGTATTGGATACTACCATATATCAGATAGGCCTACCAGCAGGTATTAGCCAATATGTGGTTGATTATAATCAATCAATCAATCAATCAATCTTTATTTATGAAGCGCTTTTCCAGCAGGTTGCGCGACTCAAAGCGCTTTACAGTTTAAAAACATTCCCGCCCGCTGCCCTTCAACCCCCCCCCCCCAAATATTAAATGTTTCTCTCAATAAATAGTGTTTCTGACACCTTGGTAACTTAACCAACAACTTAAAACCAGACATATTATAAGCAGCTTCAAAGCAAGTCAGTCTGTAGCAGCAGCAGCTGCACTGTAGTCACATGACTCTGAAAGGAATGCTGGGAAATGAAGTTCTTCCACAATAACAAGGACTTTTCTACATGGTGGACCAGTGATAATGGAACAAGATCTCGCGAGATTTCATAATGTAATGAGATCTTGTAATATTTCATTAGTTTAAATATCGGTCTGAAAAAAACAATACAGATATTTTCCGATATCACCTTTTAATGCTGATGTCGGCCAATAGTAACGGTTGGCCGATAATGTGAAGATCTCTGGACAGAATAGTGGGAAAAAAAATAGTATTAAATGCATTTTCTAAATTAGGCTGTTTTTTCCTTCGAGAGTTCGAATGACTGGCGTCTGATCCAATCATGAGCTTATTCCCACACGGCGTCATGTCCTCAGTTCTGTCATTGGCTGGTGATAAAACAGAAATCTCCACCCAGAAACGTCCCGGACACAACAAAACAAAGCTAAAGAGCGAATTACAGGCAGGGGGAGAGGGAATTGCATTCAAACGCACCACTGCACACAAGTAGAGGCCCAAAGGCGCAGTTTGAGACGGATTTCACTCGTACAAGTCTAACGTTTATTTTCAGGGAGGAAACGTCAGACTTTGCCTTTAACTTCCTCTGAATTTGGTTCTGTACATTCAGCTCTGCTTCTTGGCTCCTCCTCTAAACCAGGGGTAGGGAAGATCGCTCAAAGAGAGCGACAGACTGTGGGGTTATATTCGCAATTAAATGGATGAACTAATAGCTTAAAGGGACTTGAGGCAAGATTAAGAAACGAAACTCGCGACTGCCGCTTCAGGTAACTGCAGCCATGAGCCAAGCCGTCACGGGAGCGTGCACAAACTGAAGCTATAATGTTGTTTACTCACCTTTTTCTTTGTAGTTAAACTTTTTAGTGTCTTTCAGTTGATCTGGATCGTTTGCTGACGGCAGAAGAATCCATAACTATCACTTACAGTGTTTGAATTTACCGCGACCGTCTTCTTCCTGTATCAAAACTGCGGATGTAGCGTCATTTCATGTCACGTCTGCAGGGCAGCGCGGGAAATTCGGACACCGAATTGCAGCGCATTTTGCAGCACACAGCCTGTTCAAGGCAACGGAGAGAAACGTGGGTGGAAACGTTCTTTTTGGTATTTAGCGCTTCATCACCCATTAGTATTTAAAAAAATGGACATGCATGTTTGTTTGTTTTTTAAATTCCTGCCTCTAGTCCCTTTAAGTTTGGCTCAGTGACTCATTCAGAATCAGGTATGCTGAAACCAGGGAGCATCTAAAACATACAGGACTGTGGCTCTCTAGGACAGAACTTGCCCACCCCTGCGCTACTGTAGACACCCAATTGTTTTGAGTTTCTGACTTAAAGTCGCTGCTGGACGTCGTCCTCTGTAAATACAATCAAAAGAGTCTGGACCTCGGTGTCAGTTTTGCCAAAGCTCCAATTTTTAAGCAATAAATCACAACGCAGAGTTACGATTGTAGAAGTAAAACATATTTGCAGCCACACAACGGCTTAGATGTGTGGTGAACCCTCGCAACCATGTTCTTCAGCACAGCTCTCCTACTCCCCTAGGTGCTCTTGTCAGGGATATTTAGGACTGAGGGAACGTATTTTACAGAAGTAATGTTGGTAGAACATTTTTAAAGTACCAAGTAAATAAAAGCTCTGAGTGTATTGAAGGGGCTGTGGATCCATATGCTGGAGCGCATCAAGGCCGATACTTTACAACAATGGAAACATTTATTCTGAGACACAAATATGTTCTATTTGTAGGATAGGATATTTCACACTCCTGCAGGTGCTTTGTGCAGCACCAGGTGGGGTTTGTCTTTATATGCCTTACATGATGTGCTTAGATTTTTGTATTTCCTCACCTCTTTGTCCAACTATTCCTCACAACCATCCTTTTAACCCATGTGATTCGTTTTAGTCAGCAGAAAAGGGAAAAATGACAACTTTTCGATTTCGGCATTAAGCACATTCATTTTTTTTTTTTTTTGATCAGTCAAATGTTTGATGACATCACGAGAAAAAAAAACTTTTTAACCAGATATTGTGGCAAGAACTACAGAAGCCTGCCACTTGCAAATTAAAGACATTAACAAAGTATCTTATATTTATAGGATGTAAAGTCATTATATTGAAAAGTGATAATTGTGAGATTTAAAGTCACTGGGACTTGATTTTTTTTTTTTAAAGATAAATGTTTAGTATTTTATTATGTTGCGCAAAAATGGACTGAGATCAGATTTCACAGGTTAAACCAGCGGCCTTTGCGTGAAATCACAATCTTTACAGTGAAAATACACGTGTACACAAACAAAGGATTATTATTACGGATAGACCGATAGATCGGTGGGCCGATATTTGCGATTTTTGCTGGTATCAGAATTGACCAATAGGTCAAGTATGTCAGCTGATTCCCCCACTTGGCACAATTTACAGACTTATATACAGTATATATATATATATATATATATATATATATATATATATATATATATATATATATATGCATATATAAGTAAAATAAGTTTAACATTTCTATTTAATATTTGTTTACAAGTGCACTGTTTATTTTTTTTATGTATTTTATTTTAATAGACTTGTAAAATTACTTTTCATTGCATCGTTTACTATATTAATTTGAGAATCTGAGGCTGATGAGAAAATATCTGTATCAGTATCCACCCTAGTAAATATGTATAGGTCCACCCCTAATAATTCTAATGCTAATTTCAAAATATCATACAGTCTGGTCCACAAGCACAGTACTTCATTAATATCAAATAATATTAAACCTGTAACCAGCAAACCAAAACAAATTGATCTGAACTTCAAAGCGTCCACGTAGACTTTTAGATCTAAACTCATCTTTAAATTCAGCTGGTATAATTGAGACTATGATAATAGATTAAAAAAGAAAAACCACCAAACTACCACATTAGAGACCTTAAATCTATTATATGTGATCTTGTGTCTTACAGACTACAGTAGCATCGTATGATAACAGAACGGATGACACAGCCACGAGCGTCGGCCAAGTGAGCAAGACGAGCTCTGACGGTGACAGGAGCCAAGTTTCTACATCAACTTCATCCACACCAGGTACCTCACAGCCTCGTTCTGACGGCAAAGTCGTGACTTTTCTGCTTCAGTTTGTTTTCCTGTGTGTCAAACCACAACCACCATGTTTTCTGTAACTGCAGCAACACAAGCACCCACTCAAACACACTCACTTTCATCCAGCACATCGGCAAACATAGAAACACTTAGACACACAAAGATGGCATACGAACATGAAAAGGTTAAAATGTGATGAACAGCATTAGAAAAAAAGAGTAAAATAATAACTTTTTATGATTTTAATTGAGGCTAAAAGACAGAAATGATTGACTAAACAAGCAGAAGAACAAACGTTTACTATAGTTTTAGCTTCTGGATTCACATTTACAGCCTTTACCTTAAGAAATATGACAGACTGGAGCTGAAGATGTCACTTAGCAAGTTTGTTTAAAACTCAATTTACAGATTAAATTATACTAAATGAGACTTAAAGATGTTACAGCGTTGGAGATAATTTAAATCTGGTCATTTGGTTTCAAAAACAAAACAGCATTATGTCTGGAAATTATGAAACCCACTTTGTTTTTTTCCTTAAGCATGATGCTTTTGTGACCTTTGCTCTTTTATGATTTCCTTGAAATTGACCATGTTATCCATCATTTATGGGATGTTATGCAAACACTTTGCTGTTCCCTCCGTTTCAGAAATAAATATCTCTGAGCTTCAATCTGCAAACCAAAGACTGAAGTATTTTCATGTGTGTGCAGCTAACTTTAAGTAATGAAGCATAATTTCAGCAGAATCAAACAGTTAAAACAGTTTGGTGACGGTATACCAGGCTGAATATTCATAGAACATTAAAGCCCTGTTTCCATCAGCGGGTCTGGGTCAGCTCGGGCCGGATCGGTCCACGTTTTTTTGCGTCTCCGCAGATAAAAACTGGGACAGGTACCCTTACGGCGTGTTCAGACCAAACGCGATTTGAGCGTCAAATTCCCTGGTTCTTCTGGGTGTTTCCCCTCCTGTCAGAAAGTGTGTGTCTGTGCCATGACTCGCTCTGATTGGTCGACGACCCGCATCAAGACGCCAAAGTTCAGATTTTCCAACTCCGGCGTCTGTCGCCTGTGGCGTGCGTCAAACACTCAAAATCTCAAAACTCGACGCGCGAAACGCGGATAACGACCTTAGACGCGCCGCCCCCGTCGCGTGAAATGCACCACAGAGTCGGCCATTAACTTTGCATGTAAACCTGATGCCCTTGACGCCCAAATCGCGTTTGGTCTGAACACGCCGTGATATCCGACCCGACCCCGCCTACTTTTTTGGTACCGTTCGGTCGGGGTACTGATCTAACCGATCCGGACCAAAGAGGTGGAGCTAATACAAAGCAATCCATTGATTCGCTGAAAGATTCATCACTTCCCACGTGACCCGGTGTAAGAACAAAGCAGGGGTGACTCCTTTGTGTCTGTCACGTGTGGTGTGGTTAAAAGGTGTTGCGTGGCGATGATGTCACGCGGTCACGTAGCAGCGCTATCCGGTTAATACTCCGCCTCCAGAGTCAGGGTACACTTCACTGTGGGGACACAACGTGAAATCAACATACCCATACCAAAACCCACCCGACCTGACCCGACCCGACCCTGCCTGACCCAGACCTGCGGGTGGAAACGGGCCTTAAGAGCTTCATGATAAACCACAACCAGACTTCATACTTGCATAAGTGTTAGTCTGACTAAAATAGCGCAAAATCAAAGAGCTCAAAGCTGAGGAAGCACACCTGGATGATGTGGTTTGAGAATGAGTAAGTCCTCAATGAAGGGTCAGGTCGGCTATGTTCAGATGTTCAATTATGTTTTTGTGCCCATGTGTGACTCTTAGGTTTCCACTAGGTAATTACAGTGAAATATTTAGAAACATATCTGTACAGACAAATATACATCTGCATAGAAATGTATTGTAATGGTGCATACAAATGCCGACATATGCCGTAAGTGTACACACAAACATGCATGCACTCACACTTATGTATCAACACACACAAATACCTATCCAAATTACACATGAAAGTCCATGTCTGAGTTATATAGACTTAACACATTTTCATATACATACCAGTACACAAACACACACCCATGTAGCACTGATCTGAGCACTATTTAATTGTTTTAATGGAATTAGAGGGACAAGATATGACAAAAACTGCTGCTGTCAGAGGTGACGCTGGTAAACATGGCTGACTTTAAACTGCTGGTTATCACTTGTGGAGTGTGCTGGGATGGTGTGTCCAGTATAGCTTGCTTTTGCGGGTCTGAAAATCTAATCACGAACCACTAAGCATCATCTTTGTCTCTCATTCTGACTGCTGGAGGAGGGTGGGGGCTGGGGTACTGAAGTGGAGAACCTGTGTTACAGGTTTTAACAGCATCTGATGAGAATGAAGCATTGATCAGGATAACACAGTGACTGGTGCTGGTTACACTTCTACTAGTGCACGGGTTGAGTACCAATCCGCTCTGAGACAAGAGGCCTGGATCTTATTATTCCCTCTAATACAACAATAAACAGGCATGTGCGCCTTTGTGCACCCAATGATAAATATTTCTTAACAAGAGGAAAATTAATGAAAATAAATCACTATTTCCACTATTTATTTGGGTGTTCATTTTGTCCTTAAATATATTATTCATTCTCCTGTCCACCAGGGAACGAGTAACATCATAAATTGGATTTTTTGCAAATAACTGTAATTACTGTCTGTTTCCTTAAGGAACAACTGAAGGAGCTGCACCTATTGAAAGCGATTCATCCTTGGGTAAAAGCACTTTATTTCCTTCATCTTGTTCTATGTATGTGTGGAATGTCATTCCACTGCTTGTTATATTTTCCAATGTTAACGTCATTTTTTTAAAAAACACCTGGCCTACAGTACATCATGGCATGTTTAAACGGGGCCACATGTGGCCCAGCCCATGGTTCTGCAGAAAAGTTTGCTTTTACCTACTTACTGGTTGAAGAGTTTCTGTCCCTTTTAAATTTTTTGGTCTAAAAATGTGGCCCAGGTGAATATGTGGCAGAGTTGGATGGTATGCCCTTTAAACCTACATGAAATAAATGAACAAATAAACATGGTCAAGAAGCCAAAAATACTGAGATGTGGTCTAAATGTTTAAACTTTTGTTCATTGAGTTGATTTTATTAAAACAGACAATAAAAAAGGAAATTATACCGTTGCAGAATACTGACACCCAGGGGCTGTTATGCTTATAACATGATAAGTACACAAGTATGAAGAAAGTTAGATCATTTTTCTCCTTTGAAATGCAATCACTAATCATTTATCTGTATCTGTGAATTTAAAATTAGATGTGCTTTTTTTTTTTTGCTTGTTTTATTGCAGTTAAAGTTATTTTCCACTTGTAATTACATCTTAAACATGTCAATCTTTTTTCCAGGTCGGGTGCTTTATGTGATCCTGGTAATAATAGGCCTGATGATCATCATTCTGTGTGTCATCCTGTATTTCCTCAGGAGAATCAACAGGGTAAGAAATAAGACATAAAGATTCTCATTGACTATATTTGGTTATTTTTATCTTGAATGTTTATTGCATTTGTTTTCCAGAGTTACTCGTTTGATCTTCAGCGACCATCGCCCAGTAGCCATGAACCCATTGGTGTCTTTGAACCAGTCCACCTAGATGACCTGGGTGAGTCAGTAGGGAATTAATTAAACTGAACCATGTCGATGCGTAAGACTGTCCTGATTAGTGTGATTTGGTTTATGTGTGTTTTATCTCAGATCGACCAGCTCCTAAAGAGACTGTAATCACTGATGACCTTTCAACCTCCCCAGTAGCCAATGGCACAAATCTACAGTCGGAGGAAAAGGTTTCCATCGGAGATAATGGTACAAATCCCATTTACATTCATTAATCCTTATTGATTAATTTATTTGATCTTAGCTGCCTGAAGTTTCACTTTTTAAAGTTTTTAATAAAAAGCACTGTTAAAAACGATCCAAATTTTTGAAAGAAATGTCAATCTTGGCTAGATTGTCCCATTGGATTGATGACAATTTGACCAAAAGGCTAGTGACCATTTAGCTGCTATCCAAACAACATAAGCTGATGTTTCTCTATCACATTCACAAAGTCACATTTCTTTCACTAACTCTTACAAAATTTTCTATCATTTCTTTGTTTTAGTTGCTCAGGAGCAGCCAGATGCAAATGGTGTGCAGGACTCACCAACCAGTAACACCATTTCGCCATCAACCGATGCCCAAGCCGAGGAAATATCCGAACCGTTGAGCATGACCGACTTGCTCTTTGATGCCGTTGGGGAGGACCAAAATGAAAACAACAACAATAACCCATGTAAGATTCCTATTATGGTTTCAAACATAAAATTAAAACTTATCAAATGCCTTAAAATGGTAATGAAGATGATGTAACTTATCTTATTGTTCTGTACAACTGTGGGACATACAGGAGACAGATGAATGAGAGCACAAAAATGATCCATACATTGCTTTAAACAACTTGTAACATCGTGCCTGAAGTACAAACACACATACTGGATTTAAGTCTAAACAAAGATAACATCAGCTGGGTCCTAAGCTTCTGTTTTAAAAAAAATAATGTGCAGATTTTATAATAAGATAGATGAATCTGAGATATGTTTTGACATAAATCCTGTGAATAGAATAGAATAGGATAGAATATTGTATATAGATTGGCTATATTAAAGAAGTGGCTGTCGACCACTGGATTACGTAGTCATACTTAGTATGAAAAACAAGCAGAATTGTGGCAGTGAAACCGGAATCATTTGTAAATTGTGAAATACAATGGAATTGACCCATTTCGGTGTGATCTGCTGTTGCAACCCATCTAACCCAGATAGCCGACATGACAGATAGCTGAATCCAGGCTACTTTTACTACAGCAAAGTTATAGCACTGATAAGTGTTGTGTGGGCTAGATGTGGACCAGATATGTTGGCCTAGACATGTGTTTTATTGTTGTGGGTCCTTGTAGGCCACATGTGGTGGTCATACAGCTGAGTTCAGGCAGCGACACTCACATATAGTCAACTTCGTAAGTCAAGACAAAATTTAGGCCAAATATTCATTTGGTATTTGGGAAGTTTTTTCTGTATTAAATCAAATGGACAAGCAAAATTGGACAACAGGTGAATGTATTTTGACAACTGCAGCCTCATCTGGGTGGTGTAACCTTCACTAGCAGAGCTGGGGGATCAGTAAAGGATAAGGCTGAAAACATATTTGCTTTAATGTCAACACAGGTTTATCCACATAAATTTTTAGGGCAGAGAAACATCTAAAACCTGCAGGACTGCCCCTGCTTGCTAACTGAATTTCAAATTCAAAATGCTGAAGTAATCAAACTAGAATGAAAAAAGACTTATTTTTTTCATAGAATTTTAAAAAAGCATCTTTTGAAACCACAGATTAATAGAATATGTGTACTCACAGGCATTATTTATTTTTTCAATAGATATGGACAGAATTGCAATTTGTCTTGAAGCTGACCTTACAAATATAAATTTAAGAATGTAAAAACATGGTAAATAATCTAAAATTAGAGTAGAAACAAATTTCTTGTTCACGTTTTTCACAAGTTTGCGCACAATGACAAAAACTGAAATGGCATCAGTAGTGTTTTTAACCCTATATCATACAATAAAAAAACAAATATATTTACAAATTTTTTTTATAACCACTGATATCTAAAAGTAATCATTTTTTCTGTCCTCTTTTACTCAGCGGGTTGCCCCAGTGGCCCATTTGTTGAGATAAACCTGGACGAGCCAGCATGGTGCGATCAGCTCCTCGCCTCCCCTCATGCCACCTCCTCAGTCCTCCCTTTCTCCCCTTTCTCCTTCTCCTCCTCCACCTCTTCTTAGTACTTTCAAATGACGACTTCAGGATCCATGATGGAAACAAAGACTGTTTGAAACAAGACATGAGCAGAATATTCATCATTTCTCTTTTGTCATGTATCCCTGCTAGCTTTTAGATCTTGCTAGCAAACAAGCTGTAAACACACAGCTAGCTTGAACCTGTTTTTTTTTTTTTTTTGTCAAATCTAACTTTCATTTAACTATCAAAATATAATGGGAATTCTTTTTCCCAAAAGGTTATGTAAAGCAAGCAACCTTTGTGTACTTCAGCTAACTGTTTTGAGATTTTCACTTGAAACAGTTGTTAGCTAGCTACAGTAGTTTGCTAGCTAAATGACACCCCTCACACACACACATACTTTTTGTTTGTCAAACTATATGAGCAAGTGGTAGAGAAATATCCCAGAAAGTTTTTTTTTTGCTTTTACTTAAGTCTTTTAGTTATACTTTCATTAGATGTAGATTTTTTTGTAGATTTTTTTCATGTGCTATAAAACAAAAATTAAGATGAACGTTTTTTTCATAATATCAGTAATGCTGTGGATCAAACTGAACTGTACAGTGTTTTCATTGTTTACACACAATTCATTGTAAAATTGCAATTAATGTCTTAAGTAAAATAAACTTGAATTATTTGTAAAAAAAAAAAAAAAAATCAATGTCTCAATAATAATATATTTATTAATCTGATGCAGTAAATTGTTAAAGGTACAGTATATAAGAATAACTGACATCTAGTAAAGATGGGTATTTGAAAGAACAGATGTTTTCTTTCAAATGACTTCATATTTCACCACTGTTTTGAATTTATGGTGGCCGTTAGTGGCCAAATTTCTCCCAGGCAAAAATATGTTTTCATCTGTGAGTGGATCCAGTGGTCTCAGGTGTAGCTATGACTGGACTATGAGTAACTATTTTTAAAGTCTGTTAAGGCATTAGTTATCCCAAACAGTGCTCTAACTCCCATTAAACAAAGCTGGCACAGCAGTTTTAAAGTTCAGAGGGTTCTCACTTCACTCACATTGTTTGTCCATTTAGGGACACCGTAGTAAAAATGGTGGAACAAATATGGCAGCCTCCATATGTGCACCCCAAGCAAGTAGATATAAATGAGTCATTTTAAGAAAATAAACATGTAACAGCAATTCTAGTGCAGTGATTACACATTAATAGAAACAGTTTTGAATTATATATCACATTTTTCTGCCATTGACCTTTGATATTTTACATACTGTACCTTTAAAGATGAGGGAATCACCATTAGGTGACATGATTTTCTATAAATGCTCTACAGTCATGATCAATGTAGCATTTTCATGATGAGCAACATGAAGGAATAACACTGTTGTACTGTGTTTTACCTCAACATAGTGTCAGTACCTTCATCTCCTTGGTCTGATGACATAAAAATGTGATCAGCTGATGGAGAAGACTTTAGATCAGGGGTCACCAGCCTTTTTGAATCTGAGAGCTACTTCGAGTATACTGAACAGTGCGAAGGGTTACTTGCTGGATTTAACTTTTTGAATAGAGCAGGGTTTGTCTTTTAATGACAATATTGCCTTAACATTTTCTCACAAAATTATCAAACTGATTTTATCATAGTAGAAAACTTACAACATGAAACTTGTTTATTCTTAATCCATTTAATTTGTGCCATCTTTCAAATCATCAGTTCTATAACATTTTAGCAGCAAATCATTTACATCCTTAGTCACATTTATACTAAACTAAGCGTCGGTCTTACAACAAAAGTTTCTTGTGTTGTAAGACACTAAAACCTGAACTTAGTTTTCCATCATAGCTGCGCCCACTAGCATGTAGCAATGAGTGAGTGATGCAGCGCTTAGTTTTGCGCACACCTTCGATATTTGACCCGTATGGATTTTAAAAAGCATAATAATCCATTTTATGCAGAGCCTGCGGGCAACTAGACCAACATATCTGTAACAGGTGTAGAAGTCTTTTTGAACATAAGAAAAAACAACTGATTGCAGTTGTTCACTGACAGCTGATTATTTTCTTTATTTAATTGGAAGGTATAAATAATTTTGAGAACTGTGTGTATACATACATACACACATATACATATATATATATATATATATATATATATATATACAGTATATACATATACACACACACACATATATATATATATACACACATATATATAAATACATACACACACACATATTTATATACTGTATAAATACATACACACACATATATTAGGAGTGCCACGATACAAAACATAGATTTTCAAACTTTTTTTTTTAACCCAGTGTCCTTTCGTCCACGACGGCTAACCATCAGGATCATACTTAATATGAAAACCAAAGTAGTTCCAAATGCCAGATCTGAAAATAGTCAAAAAAAGATCCACTGAGTTTTTGACACAACGTTCATCGTCAGAACACAAGTTGATATAACAGATTAAAAATTCTGTATTGTTTAATATTAGATACATAGTGGTCAAGATTCGGTACACATCCATACGGTTCAATTCGATACGAATGCAGGTATTGTTGCACCCCTAAAATACACACATGCAAACACATTATATATACATATTTTGGATCGATTTCAAGTAAATGCCATTTTTGGATTCAGTATTTTTGTCCAAAACTGTATGGGATAAATGTGAGAAAAACCGGATTAATCATTTATTCCACATTTACAGCACATATATCATGAGACCCAATCATGACCCAATACATGCTTTCTTTGGGTCAAATAACACAGAACAGCTAAGAGAAGAGGGTCAGCACTGCTATATATGGCTCTGAAAGCCACCAACCAAGTTTGTAACCTTGGAGTGTTGATGAACTCATATTTGGCTTTCAGCAGCCACATCAAAGCTGTCACCAAGCCGGCTTTTTACCATCTCAGAAACATTAGCAGGATTAAAAGTTTTCCCTCCCACAAAGACCAGGAGAAACTCATCTATGTGTTCATCTCCAGTAGACTGGATTACTGTATTGGTCATTTAACAAGACTTTCCAAATAGAGCATTAAATGCAGCTGGTAGAGTTTTAACCAGGACTAAAATATCTGAACACTTCACGGCAGTTTAAAATCTTTACACTGACTTCCTGTCAGGCCTACTGATCATCTACAGATCCCAGAATGGTTTAGGCCCAGAATACATCTGTGATATGTTCAGAGAGATTAAACCCAGCAGGCTCTTACAGCCAAGGACCAGCCAGCCAGTCCAGACCAGAGTCCAGACTAAACATGGAGGAGCAGCATTTATGCTGAAAACAAGTGGAACAAACAGTGGAGATTAAACTTTCACCACCTGTAACACTTTTAAATCCAGGTTGAAAACATTTTTCTCATGTGCCTTTAACTTGTCCAGACTGTTGCTGCTTTTAATGATTTTGGTTTAATTTAGTTATTTTATTTTATTGGGACTAAAATGATTTTGTTTCTCTCTCTCTATTTTTTTTTTCTATTTATATTTTATGTACTTTCATTTCCCCCCCCCCCACCTCCATTGCTTGTAATGTTTTATGTAAAGCACTTTGAATTGTCTTGTACTTGAAATGTGCTATACAGTATACAAATAATCTTGGTTGCTACAAAAGAGACCTGCTGAAGATAAAGACAAGAATATTACAGAAAAACCAATAATACAATGTGGTGATGTATTAGCATTGTGGATTTGTGAAAGGATCTCAGGGGAATTTACACATTTCTTGGAGGGACTGCCCCCATGCTCAGCTGTGTTACTCATTGATCTTTACTAGCGATGCATCGTAAAGGTGACTAGTCAGGCTTTCCAGTGATGTAAAGGCAGCTCCTGTTAGTGCTGTTACAGGGAGGAAATAATCAAACAACAGCTAATTTCCTTGTTTTTGTGCCATGTTTAAGGTCAAACCACAATTATTATGTTTCTGCATTTGTTCAATGTCAGCATGTGACACGACGGTCATTACAGTCTATCAGGTATCCCCCCCCCCTCCAAACGATCTTAAGCTTTTAAGACTAAAGGCACAAAAATCAAAGTTGTTGACTCACTTCCTGGTGGTTTAGTTCTAGGTCAGAGATAAAGACACATTGGAAACGTAACAAAAGCATAGCACACTGATACAAGATCGACATACAATGAGAATTCCAGGTCTGATGGCATTCAGCAATTTATTACAAGCCAAGCATGCAAGCACAAGATGGACATGTTCCAAGAAATACTGTTTTTTAAAATAAAAACACAAATCCTCTTCAGAACACTATAAAAACAATAAAAACCTACTTTTACTTGGTAAAAATAAAAGACGCACACAGAAGACATGTATATTATTTTATATTTAAGGAAACCTGCAGAAACAGACTGGTTTCAGTCATCTGGGGCTAACAGAATTTGTTTTCCGCCTGCAGTCAGGGAAGAAATATAGAAACAAAATGACAAATATTCACTCTGACCTACAGTAATTTATTACATCAACACATCCTGAGCTCAGATAATAAATTAGTAGATTTAATTTTTTTTAAAATTCCTTCCATATACAGTTGTCCTCACAATTATCAATACCCTCCGATTAAATACAGAAAAAAATCAACTGCCAGAGAAATAAGCTGAAATTGACAAAAGTAATAAAAAATGAAAATTTAATAAAAATCTTGACGTTGATTTGGAATTGTGGTTTAAACCAGAAATATTAAAAACAAACAAAAAATAAATAAAAGTAAACAAGCATGACGGGGTTCCTGAACTAAATTTTGTTGAGCAACACTTTGAGCCAATTACTGCGATCATGTTTTTCCTCGAATGTTCAATAAGACTTCTGCACCTGTTGACAGGTATTTAAAAGAGTACCTATCTGCAGTTACAATGACTGATAAGGGCGCCGCCATTCATCCAATCCAAACAAGAAGTCTCCAGCGGAAGTTAGTGAGCAGTGTTTAACCATCTGCGGCTTGCAAACAGATGCGTGTGGTGTAGTCGGGTGGTTAGAGTTAGGAGAAGGGTCAATGTTAGAGTTAGATTTTAGTAAGTTACATGAACAACAAACTTCCGACTGGGACTTCCGGCGTGGATTGGATATATGGCGATGTATCGTGACTGCAGTTGGGTGCCTCTTGATATTTTTGCCCACTGTTCTCGAGCAAGGTGCTTTAATTTGTCTGGGAAAGTTTTGTTTCTTTGTGTTTTGTTGTCTTTTCAACTAAAATTCAAAAGCAATATTTTATTTCACTAAATAATAATTTAGTAATTTATTATTTATTATTATTAGCAGTGTTTTGTATATATATATATATATATATATATAAATATATATATAATATATATATATATATATATATATATATATACACACAGCTGTCTTTAAAATTCTTCATACCCTTTAATTCAAGAAAAGGCTAAATTCTCAACAGTAATTCCAAATACCAGGAAACTAAAGAAACTAATAATAAAAATAAAAAATTACAAAACTATAAATTAGTGAAATAAAATATTGCTTTCGAATTGTGGTTGGAAATAATAATTTTCAAAAAACAATCAAGCAAAACTATCCCAGACACATTAGAGTACTTTTCCCGTGAGCAGTGGACCAAAACACCTGTGAACATTTGCAGAAGTAGAGGAAAACTTTTTGAACATTAGAGGAAAAACCTGATTGCAGTGTTTGCCTCAAAGTGTTGCTCAACAAAAATTTAGTTAAGGAACCCCATCATGCTTGTTTACTTGTTTTATGTGTGTGTGTGTGTTTGTTTTCAATATTCCTGTTGAATCAAAATCCAAATTTAAAGTCATAGAATTGTCTGTATTATTACTTTTGTCATTTCCAACTTATTTCACTGCCAGATGATTTTTTTTCTCTCTTTATGGAGGGTATGAATAATTTTGAGGACAGCTTTATATAGATTCCAGCATTTTTACCTTTGCATTATGGGATATTCACTCTTTTTCTCTAAAGTGGCAGTTGGGAATTTTTTATATAGGGCCTCATTTTTGAGTTAACAGTGATAAATACTACCCTGGCTAACAGTTTAAACATATTTAATATTTTTATTCTAGCTGCAGGAGGCTGCTTGTCATTAAAAACAATTTTATCCACTCCACAGAAATCTTGAAGCAAATCAATTGTAACGCAAGACTTCCTATGTCTGATTTTTTAAAAATCAAAACTTACACCTAAAAAGTCTTGACTTGAATGCAAAGTTTGAATAAATTACGTTGCGATAACGCTGCTGACATTCAGATGTCGAGAAATAAGTCATTCAGCCTTTAGAGAACAGCCCGGCTTCTGGAGAAACACCCGCTCCTCTGAAAGTGGTCTGATGAAACTCTGGAGGCACATGCAGCAAATACCTCATGATTCATGATGGTTTACTTGGTTACACCAAATCCATCTGCATTTAAACTGTAGGAGCAAAAAGAGACAACAGTTAAACATCCAAGAAACAAACAGATTAACCACATGCATGTAGAACTACAGGAAATGTAATTAATTACTTTTTATTTAAAAAAAAAAAAAAGACAGAGAGGGCATACCTTCATGTTATCGGTGGGCAAATGTTGCATCTTTGAGCTTCAGCTCTACGATACACAACACAAAACACAAAAACTAAAAAAAAAAAAATGCCAGAGATAGTCCTATGATCCAGTTTCTCCATGTGCCTCTCGTCTCTGGTCCTCCTGGTTGGTCTTTATCATCTGCATGAAGATGCACATATGCCAGACAACATCCAGTAAATTCAGACAAGCAAAGTCAAGGACAAAATCAAAGCAGAGGGACTTTCAAAAGTGCAACAACTAAAGGTCTGTAAGTCTGAAAATGAGCATAGCAAAGTACGGTTAAAGGATGGGAGCTGTCAAAATTCATGATTTGATTTGAGTATTTATTTTAGATATGTAGAACAAAACAACAAAAAAATCATGTTGATCACTGTTGATAAAATACAGAATAAAACTGTTCTAAATGTATTTTATCCTTTTATTTTTACGCATCAAATATCATTAAGTCTTTGAGATTTTTAGAGTTATATATATATATATATATATATATATATATATATATATACATATAAATGTGTGTGTGTACAGCGAGAAAGTCGGTCAAGTTTAACTTTATTTGTGAAACATATTTACAACCACCATGGCTGCCCAAAGTGCTGGACAGAGAAAGATAACAATAAAAAAAGTAAAACCAAATTACATAAAATGATAATACGATTAAAATAAAACAAATTAAATCAATGTTAAGCTCAGCCATGTTTAAAGCCAGTGAAAAGAAGAAGGTCTTGAGCGTGGACTTAAAACCTGAGAGAGACTGGGCGGCTTAAACCCAATAGGAGAGTGTGTCCAAACATTTAACTGTCATCAGCAGTGTTACTCAGCACAAACGGATGGTGTGGAGGTTCATAGGTCATTTCAGCATTTCACCTTTTTAATATGACATCATCCCTTCATGGTTCCATTTAAGGAACTGCATTCCCCCCCAATTAGATCAGTTGTTTCCAACAACAGCCACATTTCCACTGCATAGGAAATGCTGCCACCTCCAAATGTTTGTTTCTAATTAGGTTGATTTGCATGAGCTTTTCATTCAGTGAAATCAGACTTATGTTCTCTTCACATGCAGTACATTCAGCATAAATAACAAGCTGCTCACATATTTAATATTCAAATATCAATAATGATACCACGCATCAGCTCTAACTATCAGGTAGAAGAACTTTTGCCGTTATTTTGACATAATTTAGCCAAGCCTCATACTGATTTTAGAGTTTCCTGCAGGTAATTTACTTGAATTAAAGTACTCAGATAAGTAAATCACCCACGTTAAGCCATGCATAATGTGCTAGGTTACATCCTGCAGAAAATAAGTTGAAAGCAGCTTTACAAAAAATGTGTGGGTGTCTGGGTTTAATGCCTTCTCCTCTCCTGCCTACTCAGCCCACGCTTGATGAAACACGTGTAAACTCCCCAACTTGATCAATCTGAAACCATTACATCACCTCCCAACTGATTTTGTACTCGTCTTTATGCTTTCTTTGCTAGATAAAGATCAAGCTCGGCATCTGTGATGGTGAACTTCTCAAAAATCTGTCGGCTTTACCTTCATTATTTTCTTGGCCAGGTGTGTAGGCAGACGGATGAGTGTCCTCTCCATCAGAAGCTTGACTTATATTCAAGAAAAAAAGCTCTGTGGGGATAAAGATGGTCACATATTCTACACTTGTCCTCTGGTGACGAATGTTTTGAATCAGAAAATTTAAATCTGAGTTCTTACCAAACATGTGAAGTACTGGTTTCCTCAATGTCCTGTCATAGTTAGCAGCCAGGTCAAAACTGTAGTTTCCAGAGTCTCCAGAAGTGACTCTAAAGAAACGAAGACGGATTCGTCCATCTCGGAGAGCGTCTTTATCACACTGAACTCGGCCAGCAAACTGCTGATGCTGGCGCTCTAGATCTTCATTTCCCCTAAACATTTCATAGAAAACCTTTGGCGGGTCCGACAGGAGGAGAAGGGTCATGTCGGTGTGGGTCATGTCAGTTTTGATCTGGCTGTCCCATTTGATTGTGATGTTGTCGTTCTCCTTGGCTTCGTAGATGGTCAGAGAACTTCTCACAAGAAACACCGCTACACAAGATAAAGAGGAAAAGTAGTTTAATTCAAGCTGATCTTATAAAGTCAAATTCATACTTGAATAATCTTAAAATGAAATGGAGGAGTAAATAAAAACTTACCACAGATGAAGATAAGGATTCTGAGAATCCATGTCATGCTTTCCTGCAACAAGAAACAGTTTTATAAGTATTTTTATTAAAGTTCTGTTTGCTTTCTGGGGAGAAGTAGAACTCACTTTAATAATTACCATTTATTCATGCCAAACATAAAGTAATTAAAAAAGATTTTTGAATGCAAGTACAGCCACTAAAATTAACCAATTAAAGCCTTATTTTTACATAAAGCAGCAACCAGGGCCGTGGCCTTTTTTAAATATCGATTTGATATCGGCATATGAAAATATCACAATATTTCAGTGTATTGATATTTTTTCCCACCCCTATTTCTAAAGTGTGGAAAGGATAACAAAACTGCTAGTTGAATGACTGCTTATTTTTTCCAGTTTAAAAAGGGAATGGAAACTTGTAACCAGCCCAAATTTAAAAAATCAGAAAAGGAACCGGCAAAAATAAAATACCATGCCCCCAATATTATTCCACTTGGGGAACTAGACACAAAAATAAAAAAAAAAAAAAAAAGCCCACCACCACACTTCTGAATACTAATAATTCCGCGTCATGATTTTCTTTACAGCTGTGTACTAGGGATGGGCGATATGGGACTAAAAAATACATCATGATAATTTCTGGTTTTCATCACAGTAATGGTAATTGACAATAAAAAATATAATCCTAATAGTTTGTATTATAAATCGATCATTACATTCTGTCTTGAGAGCCCTAAAATAATACTAGAAGCCACTAAACTACATCAATTAAGTTTTAAGTAGTACACCTGTATTGCAAAACTGTAGGTACACCAACCAAACAAGTCTGAAGTATGAGGACAAATTTGACATTTATTCAAAAGGTGCAAACAGAAACAATAACCATTTAAAAAACTGTAAATGCAAGCTGATAAATTTAAACAAATTTCTCATTTTTACAGTGAGATAAAAAATTATTACCAGGGGGATTTCTTTGAATCGCACAGGATAAAAAATTGCCCATCCCTACTGTGTACTTGTCAAAGGAATCATATATTGGGCCGCTACATTTCAGGTAACAAGGGTAAAGAATACTTCTGATCTTGAGCGCAGTTCCCCATTTGAGGGAGATTTCCTCAGTTCTGGGTTCACCAAGGTGAAGTTTTAGTTGCTCCCTTTAAAATAATCAAACTAAGCATACAGAATTTATGAAAGGACTCTATAAATCTCTTTATCCTGAGATCCTGATTTAGATCTGGGGTCCGTTTCACAAAGCAGGTTCAACAAACTCCAGAGTAACCCTGTTCTCAGAGTTTATCTACTCTGAGATAGAGAAGGAAACTCAGAGTTTTCAGTTCCAACAGCTGATTTGAGCTGGTTTTATCAACTCAGAATAGTTCAACCTGGGGTTTAGTGTGTGCACCGCAACGATAAAAAGCCAGAATCAATAGAGCCTTGATTCAACGAGTCACCATGGCAATGGGGACGTGGAGGCAGGGGTGCGTTTAGGGATGCACCGATTGTGAAATTCTGGGCCGATACCGATGTTTAACATAACAACTTGGCCAATGGCCGATGTTTTCTCTTTTTATTTCTTACTTCCTTTGTGCCACAGATATTTACAAGTCTTTCAGCTCTTCATCAGTCTGTCCTTGAATGAGCACAAATTCAATCAGACCAATTTATGAAACAGAAACAACCTCTAATGTCACTTTGTGGTTGACACGAGAGTTATAACAAGCTCTTTTCTGAAAACCTTTCAAAAACCTGGGACTGATAATCACTGAAAAGAATGAAAGAATTCAGTGCATTGCCCAACAAAATTGGCCGATGGCCCATGGCAGTAATAAAAAAAAATTTTAAAACCCCCAGTTTTACAACTTTAAACAATAACCCCCAAACTAAACTTTCCAAACTTTTTGGAAAAAGGAAGTTTTGATAAAAAGAATAACGGCAAGAAAGAAAAAAAAATAAACAAAGAGAGAAAAAAAAAAAAAACAGAAGAAAAGAAAAAAAAGGAAGAAAAGAAAAAAAAATATAAAAAAACACAAAAAAAATGTATTTTTATATATAGGCAAAAATAAAAAAAAAAAAAAAAAAAAAAAGAAAAGGGGAAGAGCAAAAAAGAAAAAAAAAAACTAAAAAAATAGGATAGAAAGAAAAAAACAAAAAAAATGTTGATGGAAAAAATCATCACATAAAAGAAAAAAACACAACAAAACAACAAAAAGGAAAAGGGTCGGAGCTCTGACCCTTTTCTCTCCCAATCCTCCTGTCAAAAAATTATCCATGAGTAAAGTGAAGCTAACAAGGCAAACATCGGCCGATACCGATGCATCGGTGCATCCCTAGGTGCGTTTGAATGGAAAGTGCTCATATGGAGAGTTTGAGCTGCTGCTTCAAAAGAAAAAGAGATGGTGTGGGAGAAGGTTTAAGTTTAAAGGCTGTCCTTCACAATCACAATGATATAATCGGGTAAAACTGTTAAAATGGTAGTGTGACAGTCCAGGGTCCTGTCAGTATGATTCCAAGTAGTGATGTACCCTGGACTTCAGTGTTTTAAGGCGGAGACACACCGGACAGACTGCCGACTGCTGTGGTCAGGCTGATCAATCAGCCTCAGTCTCACCGACACGGTGAGAAATGTACTCAAGAACACACCGAACCGACTCCAGACTTGGGTGTACCTTCTGCGCACGCGCAAAATATAATGTCGCCACAACAGCAGGTGGCGCTAATCCATATTGTGGGCCCATAAAACAAAAACTGGAAATGATGGACCATTTCTCAAGACCAAAACATGTAAAAGAACCCTGCTTTTGTTGTGAGCAGAGAGCGAGGCTGCTAGCTAAGGTCCCAGTACGATGCCAAATGATGTGTGAGAGTTTGAGAATGTGTATTATATGTCCACTCTTTTCCACTAATCTGATTGGTCAGCCCATCACCGACTGAACGACCTGCCAACGCCAATTACACATGTTCAATCGGCTAAAAAGAACGCCGATGGTATCAGCGATGGCAGCAGACAACCGATGACACAGAACATTTAATTGAATTCATTTTAGGTGCAATCCTGCGGGGGAGAAGCGCTCTTGTTGGCAACGTTCAGATGAAATAAAACCGTTGCATTGCTCAAATGCATCTCCCACATTGTATGACAAAACTGTCCTGTGAAAAAATGCAGGGCAATAAACAATGTCTGCTTTGAGGGGAGAGCCAAACTGCATGTTGCAATATACAAAAAGGTCCCACCTGGAACTGAATCCCACCTTACCGAATGACAGTCATGCACCTTTACCATTCAGCCAAAGACACAGCTCTAATGGCTTAAAATCAGGGCACAATATCTCTCAGAAACAGAGACAGAACCTCCAACTATCACATACGGCTGGTGATATTACAAATGTACGGACGGATCATCTTGTGTATGTAGATAATTGATTAGAATGTGAAACGGTAGCTGGAAAAGACAACTGTTGGGAAATTAAATAACGTCTATCTATGTTTAACTCCACGCAGTCCTGCTGCATCTTCATCCACAGAATCCTTTTAGAAAGGACACGTCTGTAACCTACTGACTGATTTTTTTTTTTGTTCATATTTTTTAGAGGCAGCAGCCAAAACTCGCCAGCTGACCGACTGAATGAATGAATGAGGAAACAAAATCAAAGTGAAATGTGGCTGAATGCTTTCTCGACACTAACTTGTTAGGGACCAGGTCAGTTTCAAAGAGTCTGTTACCCTGGAAACTGAGCGAGGTTTTAAGTTAACCCTCTTTGTGAAACAGACTAGAGTGACTCCTCTGTCTCTGGGTTGAGTCTTTTGTGAAATATAAAGCTCAGAGTTTCTCTCATTTCAGGACTAAAGAACGAAGAGTCTTCGTTGAACCTGCTTCGTGTAACAAGCCCCAGGCCAACAACATAGCTTCCTGAAGCATGAGGTCTTAGTCTCTGCTGGTGTTCTTACCTTTTACACATAAGTTGAGGCTTTCCCTGCTGGAGCATTACTGCTGATGGGTCCAGTACACTCCAGGATGGATCGACCAAAGGCCTCTCTTCACAGTCCAGTCAACTGAACCACAGAAAACATGAGAAAAAGTACGGTTATAACACTGAAGACCAGAAGACAAGCAGACACCAGAAACTGCCCAACACAAACAGTATGCATGCAATTTATGTGCTCACGTCAGATTTCAGAACATTTTTACAAATGTATGACAACTCCTCTTTGGCTTGGTACCTGTTCACTACTGGTTCAGTGGTGAAGATTTTGCTCAAAATGCAGTTATGCAATTTGCTGCCTGTCTTTTGCCCCCTGGTGGACACCTTTTGCACTACAATAATCCTGACATACTGTATCACAAGGTAATAAACAGGACATATTTGCAAATCTTTTTACATTTGTTAAAAGGCCCAAATCAAAATTTCAGATTTATATATTTTTTTTTTAATCTGTAGACTATTTCTTGGGTCAGGCTTGACATGGCTAATGACCTTGAATATTGCTCCTCGAGACAGGGCCGTTTCATCACACAGGCAATTGCCTAAGGGGGCAACCCCCAGGGATTATGGTAGCTTCATATGTCCGGATACGGGCGAAATCCACCCATCCGTACCTAATGTTACCTCCACCACTGGTCTACATACCTCTGTCCGGTTTCAGCATTATGAATGTTGCTCGGTACACCCTCTAGGGGGCGGTGTTGTGCTGGAATTTACCATCATGGACAATTGCTTACATGGCGGCTGTAGCTCAGGTAGAAGAACAGTCGTCTTTCAACCAGGGGGTCGGGGAATTGACTCCAGGCTTCCCCAGACTACATGCCAAAGTATTCTTGGGCAAGGTGCTGAACACCACGTTGCCTCCCAATATGCCTATCGGGGTTATGAATGGGTGTACAATTGTGTGTGTATGACTGGGTGAATGTGACATATAGTGTAAAGTGCTTTGAGTGGTCAGTACAACTGGAAAAGGGCTAAATACTATCCATTTACCATTTACCATGGCGTCGGTAGAGGAGGTAGTTTTCCAGCATCTACTTCAGAAAAGGCGAATAAATAAATAAATAAGTGTACGCAGCAGTGGCATCTCCGACCACTTAAAAGTGGTTAAATTGAAACTTTTGACATTTTTTACATGTCCTCTTCTTCAGAAATTTTCACAAATGGGTAAATTCTGTAAACATGACTTCATCCTGCCGTCAAGATTTCCGGTGGTATTGCTCCATTTCGACCGGAGCAATCCAGGTTTGTAAGCTCTCTCGCAATGGACATACTAACTAGGGCTGGGAAAAAAATTGATACACTGAAATATCGCGATATTATGCAGATTTCAAATAGAGATTCAAAAATGCAGTATTGATCTATTTTACAAACGAAATCTCACGAGATAACAGTGAAATCTCGCGAGATTTCATGAAAACCCGCGAGATTTCTTGACTGAACAACAAAATCTCGCTAGATTTCATTAGTAACATAGATCGATACCACATTTTTACATATCGATATGATATCAGCAATAGAAAATATCGCGATATTTCAGTGTATCGATTTTTTCCCAGCCCTAATAATGGATGAAACGACTTCTAGATACGGATAAAAAAGGCCGTGTCCATATTTATAGCAGGGTATGAATTTGATTTTAAAGTTCTCCTGGACTGATTTCTGTCAGTTGAAAAAAAAAAATTGCATGTGCTTTTTATTGTGGTCTAACTACTACTATCAAATGTAATGATGTTTGAGAATTTAACTGACGCTGTTATAAACTAACAAAGCAAGCCAGACCCAAGAGGGCGAGTCAGTCTATCCATTGCATGCCTGATGATGTGTTGTAAATCAGTGATCACCAATCCCGGTCCTCAAGGACCGGTATCCTGCTGGTTTTCCAGGTCTCGCTGCTGCAGCACACCAGAGTCAGACTCAGACAAGCTCTGGACAACTCTGCTAATTAGTCAATGATTTCAATCAGGTGTGTTGCAGCAGTGAGACATGGAATACCTGCAGGATACCGGTCCTTGAGGACCAGGATTGGGGATCCCTGTTGTAAATGGAAGTCGAGAACTGATGGACTGTGAGACTTGTATAACTTGCAAAAACAGAGACTGAGGAATGGTTGCATGAGTGTAACTAAAGAAGATGTAGACCTGATGTTATCTGTGGATTAATTCGTCCAACTCAAAATGGATAGCTGATGGATGATATCGTCTGGGAGCAGCTTCGGTAAGTAGCTTACCATATACTGTTGAGGTTCAGGTTAACCTGAATGTAATGAAAGTTCAGCGTTATATATCTGTGTTACTACAGCCGTCATTGTGACATTTCTTTCTTTTTCTTTTATCGGCTTCGGCAGCACAGTAGAGATGCTTGTACAGTATAACGTAACCCCACAGTTGGTTCTACCCGGGGCTTATATATCCACAGTTATTTTACAAGTATTGTGAAGTTATTACATCCACAACTTGGAGGGCTGCAGCTTTTGGGTACCAAACTTGCCTACCTCTGGTCTGTGTAGAGGACGTTTCAGATCAAGTGGTCCTAAAGACTCATTTTAAAAAAGAAAAATAGAAATACTAGGGTAATCTGAGGAGTTAGGAAAAATTAAGTGATTTCCATTGATTGTAATGCACTCAAGAGACTAAATAGCCAAAACAGCTGGTGGGTGATTCAAAATTATCATTTCTCTGCAGCCAGAAAGCACCTTCATGCCTGATGCTCTCAACCACACAAAACCTTTCAAAGGTTATTAGACCTGAGCGGGAGGCCTTCATGCTACGGGTACAGATACGCCCGGGTGATTGAGAGTGATAGTTCAGTTAAAAAATGGTTTCAGTACTAAAAATAGAGACATATCCAAGATCTAGGGTTAAAGATAAACCTGATAATGTAGCCTGAGCATGGTTTCTGCACTGGTTGTTTTCTATTTCTTTTTTTAAAGACTTTACTTTCAAATTCATACATTAAAAAGCAAACAAAAAGCCAAATCTAAAAGTACTTAATACCCTTAAGTACCCTTAATTACTTGTATTTACAGTAAACTGTGGACTGGAGATAAATCTGTTAAAAGAGGGACATTGAGCACTTTCCATGTGCAAGACCAAACACCTCATATTGGTAAAATAAGTTTAGACAGCTGGTTAGTAAAGCAAAGAAGCATTTCCCTTTTTATATGACATTCCTTCATCATGCTGAGAAATGCAGAGAACCCCTGGAAATATGTCCTCTAAAAACATTTTTCCTGCTTTGGTGCTACAATCTCATATTGCTCTTTTTGGCTTATTCTATAACAGTGAACACAACTGTAAAGTAGAAACCCTACAGAATATAAAAGAACAAAAAAGCATTCTTCATTAATAAAACCAGTCTGTCATATTACACAGTAATGGTGACCACCAACCGCAACATGAAGATAGCAACGATGTGCATCACAAATTTCCCTGATAAGAAATATTCAGTCATAAGTTGAATGAAATTCTTGACGAATTTCTGCATGCATGAACACATTTTATGTGCACAGATAAAATCAAAATAGTCTTTTTAGGGCCCACTGTACTTCTTTGTAATGAGCCCACACGTGGTGCCAGTATAGGGAAGTGAAAATGAACAAAACAACAAACAAGCAGATTTTTGGTCAGCATTTGGTGAGTATTGCTTCCAGTATGGACAAATGCACACCAAATGTTTAGGGCCAAGAATGGAGGCAAAGGCTTTGAGAAATTTAAGGAACTTAAGTCAGTCGGAAATTATCCAAAATTTTATAATGTTGGCTCCAACTGAGCAAACTATGAGTGATTCATCCCCCTTTGTTTATCTTTGATTGATTTTGGTCTTTACAATCAAAGTATTGTATTAATTCCCGGGGTAAAATTCACCCAATAAAACTAATAACTAAGTAATTTATTATCTTGCATTTCTTTTAGTTGGTAGGCCCTATGCATCTGAAAGTAAATCGTAAAATAAATATTAAATGGCATTATGGTCTTAAATGTTTAGTTTCTCCCGTTCAACACAGTGCGTGCTCTAAAAATGTTAAATAAAAGCACAATAGCTTACTGCAGGACTGAGTGGTTATATCCCGAGAATTATCTGATTGTAAAATCGACATCCAACTACGTTTATAGGTGCTTTCACGTCACGCGGCAGCTGCACACCTGAAATATTTAAATATTTGCACATCAATAATCACATCAAACATCTTTCGATGGGTCTATGCTGCGATGAGGAAGTTGGGAGTTTTCATACAAACTTACCGGTGTGTCAGCAGGACGGAGAGCCCGTGAAGAGACACGCAGTTTCACTCTGAGGGGTTCTCAGAGACACGTTAAACTTGCAAACCAGGGGAAAGTTGTAATTTATCCAGCAACTTTCCGTGAACACCGTGACAGAAACACGATAAGCTGGTGACAGGCGAAGCCGGCTTCTCGGCTCACAGCCAATCAGAGGCGAGGAAAACACGGTCCTGAACATCAGCCAATCAGAAGCGAAAAAAACAGCTAATTTGAATGCAATTCCAAGAAGCCACGGACTTGTAAGAAAAGAAAAGAAAAGAAAAGAAAAGAAAAGAAAAGAAAAGAAAAGAAAAGAAAAGAAAAGAAAAGAAAAGAAAAGAAAAGAAAAGAAAAGAAAAGAAAAAAGAAAAAAGAAAGTTTGCAAAGCCCCACAAAGTGCGTCGCTCCACATTAAAGTAGGGCTGAATAATCACCGACATTTCCGTTTGTTTTAACATGCACACGTTTTCCCAACGGCCTGTTTCCAATACAAGATAATGCCACTGTCACTTTTTTAAATATATATATTTTTAATGAATTTACTTTGCATCTGTTATATTCCTCTGCTACAAATGGACTGAATTGTAAACATTTATTAAAAGTAAAATTATTGTTATTTTATTGGATTAAAAAACGTATTCAGTTGATTTAGTTATTCAATTTTATTTCAATATACTTATTTCTTTTTGGGAATTCTGACTGGTTGAGACTTTACAAACTGTAAAATCTTGACTGAAAATGTTCTGTGTGCCCTCTGGAGGCTGTGCTCTGTCATTGCTGTCTGAATGAGAGTGTTGTTTGCTGATTACAGCTCAGCATGGTCCCCTCCAGACTGCTCTGTAAGCCTGCCTAGCTTCATCTCTAGGTGGGTCTACAGCTTCCTGGCCAGCAGAGACCACTCTTGCCCTCAACACTTTATCAGGGCTGCATGCTCAGCCCTCTGATGTACTTCTAGGACACCCATGACTAGTTTTGCAACACTTTAAGTTGTTTGTTTGTTTAAACTGTTGCTGTTCAAGGTGCTCAAGACGTACACTTCTGTGGGAACTTGGATGGAAAACTGCAAAAAGCAAGCCCAGCTAACCCTTTAAAGGGGGGGGGGGGTCTTTTCAGCTGAGCAGACCATCAAACCCACTCTGTCCAATTTGCAGGACCGCCAAAAAGATCCTCAGACAGTCCAACCACCCTGCACTGTCAGTCCATTTCCGCTGCTTGTTTAAAGAAATAAAGTATTACAATAAAGTAGGGATCTCTGATATTATCGACCGATATTGGCATTAAAATGTGATATTGGAAAATGTTGGTATTGTTTTTTTGGACCAATATTTTTAAAAACCAAATCTCGCTAGATTTTGTTTGTAAAATCTTGCGAGATTTAATTACAGAACAATGAAATCTCGCGGGATCTTGTTTCATTAGCAGCAGTCCAGCATGTAGAAAGTCCCTGTTATTGTGGAAGAACTTCATTTCCCAGCATTCCTTTCAGAGTCATGTGACTACAGTGCAGCTGTTGCTGCTACAGACTGACTTGCTTTGAAGCTGCTTATAATATGTCTGGTTTTAAGTTGTTGGTTAAGTTACCAAGTTGTCAGAAACATTAGAATTAGCCACATGTTGGCTAATACCTGCTAGTATCTGATATCTGCAGCCAGATGTCCAAAATGAACTCCTCTGGTTGAGTTAAGGATATTTTGGGATCTTTGTTCTCAGAGCAGAGTATAGTTGTATTTCTCAAAGGATGAGAGATACAGCCTCACAGTTCTCTGCATATATCAGCATCGGTTGATATCGGAATTTAAGAGTTTGACAATATTGGTAAAAAAGCCCATATCAAACATTCCTACACTAAAGTATTTCAAAAATACAAAAAAAAAAAAAGATGAAGTAGCTATTAGAGAATTAGTGTTATTATTTAAAGTATTAAAGAAAATTAATAAAGTATTTTTCATTTCCTTTTATTTAGGACAAAGACTGAATGTAGGAGCCATATCCCTCTGGCTTGCTCTGTTGCTCTTTTATTACGTCACAATAATCCAGTGTGTGCAGGTGCATCAGACAACCTGGATCTTGAGTGGGGTGAGTGGGTGAGCTACTTTCTGTTGACTGTTAAGATAATTGATTCCTATTTTTTTATTTTATTGGATTCTTACATCAGGTTTGCAGGCTATGTTGCTTCTGTGTTACAGATAAATGAAAGTAAATCACTTGCCACAGCAATGACAGAAGTTGCCGAGCAGATCATGCAGATAAGGCCTCTGCTGACCTTGTTTTTCATTCATTGCACAGTACACGAGCCAATCAGGGACAAGAAAAGATCAGAGAAATGTCACACATTTTCCTACGGTTACAAGAACTCAAAGAGAGAGGAGTGAGTAAACCCACACACGCACCACAGAAACCCACAGAAATGCACGGCCACACTGTGATGTCATACCTGAACGATGCTTCATTCATGTGCTTATACACTCGCAAAGAACTTCAGCATACTGTACTTTTGGGTGAAATTTACACTACAGTATCTCTCTGCAGACCTAGGAGCTGCAGATTCAGAACCACAGTTCTGGACCTGCAACGACTGAACAGCATCCAACCCAAATATCACTTTGTCTTTTTTTTCCCCACGTTTTTATACATCTACATAAAAATACTAATTTTAAATGGAAAATCAATGTTTTGTGTTTTGTTTTTTTCCAAAATTCGACTATTATGTAATCAGATTAAGGTTTGAAATTATTTAAATTATTACAGATTTGGACGTATTTTACAGAATATCAATCTATGAAATTTTTTTATAGTAGTTTTTGGATGAGGACTTTCTCTCATAATGACCTCAAAGGATAGAAAATTTGTTCCTGGTGTCTTTTTTTAAACTTTAAAATAAAAATCTCAATTTCAAAATTATTCAAAACAAACACTATCTTAAAAGAAATCCCTCCATGAGGTAGCAGAACCAGAAGTTGAAGGAAAAATTACCCGAATGGACTCAAATTTCACTGATACCGTATAAAAGTTCCCGTTTTTTAAGTAGTTTATAAATATCTTAATAGTTTTGAAGCTGAATTAGGGATGTACAATATTGTCTCTTTTTTTTTTTTTACCGATATCTGATTAACCGATATTGTTAAACTCATAATTTTGGATACTGATATAAACAGATACTGATAACTGTGAGGTTGTATGTCTCATATTTCAACATTTTAAATGAGAGAAGAAGTACCTGAAGAGTTTGATGAAAAATATATGCATACTGTGTAGAAGTTGTGTGATTAAAAAAGTACTCAAACCAATACCAGTAATTTCTGATATTACATTTAAATGCCAAAATCGGCCAATAATAATGGTAGGCTGATTATATCGGACACCTCTACTCAGAGGTGGGTAGTAACGCACTACATTTACTCCATTACATTTACTTGAGTACATTTTCACATAAACTGTACTTTTGAGAGTATATTTATTATGATTTACTTTTGACTTTTACTCAAGTACATTTATGAGAAAGAAACGCCACTTCTACTCCGTTACAACATCCATCCCACTCTCTTACTTTTATTTTTGGCCTTATAAGTGCGCATATCACAGTTTGTTTTGTTGGAGAGACACGTGAACGTCTCACTGAACAAACACAGCTTGCTGTTGGATACCTCACACGTTATGAGCTACGTGTCACTACGTACCACCAATCAGGTGTCGCCAGGCAGTCACGTGACGATGTGGCGCCAATGCTCAAAAGAAAAGAGTTATAGCTGCAAGCTGGACCACAGTAGCGCGAGAGGAAGGGATGTACCGGTAGTCTACACAAAGAATGATTGAAACAGCAGCGAGTGGTTCGGAAGTTGAGCCGCGGGATATTCCTGCCTGCACATTCCAGCGATGTTTGCCTTCCAGACGACAGAAAATATCAGCTGTGCAAGTCACGTTTCAGGTACAAAAACTCAACCTCAACTTACTTTGTAAAGTTGTAATAATCTGAGTTCTGTTTGCTGCTAAAACAATCCTGCATCAGACCTGAATCTGTGGTCGAATGTGAACCTTCGTCGACTTGTTTTTACGGTGTTCAGTTTTCTCTTGTGGGTTTTCTTAGAAGAACATCACTATGTCATGTATGTTGTCAGCCTCCTCACGGCCGCAGGAGGAATTCTCCAGGCTGTGACGCGGCTGCGCTTGCTCGTGTTGTTATGCTGCGTTCCATTTTCATCGGAACTGGGAAGTGGTAACTGGGGGGTGACGTCACACCCGACCAACTTGCGTTCCAGCTCACTGGTCGGAAAACCAGTTAGCAACCTAGCAAAACAACGTGTTTGCAAAGGCTATTGTTATTAGCCGTTGTTGGCACAACTGGTGTTGTAGTTCACATATACGACATGAAAAATGTGAATTACACTACAGCAGCTTCCCCCTACATCTGTATAAACCAATACTACGTGTACGATTGATTTATGCAACAAAATATAAGTAAGAAGTGTAAATAAATGTAACATTACAGAAGCTTCTAAAACTGCTAACACTGGGCGCGGCCATCTTTAAATTTGAACTCGGAGCTGCGAGAGTTGTCCGACTTTCCGAGTGGGAAATCCGACTTCAGGGGGCCGTTCCAGTTGAAACTTCCTACTCGGAACTGGGAATTTCCGACTTCCGAGTTCAAATGGAACGCAGCATTACAGTCATAAACTGTGTCGGCTAATAAATACTAGCCTATATTTACAGTGTAGCCTATAAATAAATATGTTTCGCACATTAACCTCGGGAGCAGTCGGTCACTTACATTTTGACATGTGATACACATATTTGTCTACTATAAATGACATACACTTGTACTTCTACTACACCATCACTGCTTAGTTAAATTAATGTCAAACACAAAGTGGTGAGTTGTTACAACCTACCCCAGCACCCGGGTGAGTTAACATTAGTTGAGGATGGATGTAACAATCAAATTATTATGATTAAAAAGCATCCACACTAATAAATGTATGGAAGTATTTTAATGAAAAATAAAGAAGGAACCATACACTTGTGAGACTACAAAATAATAATAACTTATCAAGTAGCCTAACAATCAACTGAACAGTTGAACTGTGTATTTTAGGTGCAGAAATACTAGAAATAGAAATACTAGAAATACTCGTGATCATCAACTAAGCAAATGGCCTAATGCATAATACATTTATTTAATTAGGTTTGGCAGTTGTGGCAAATATAGTTGTGACTTTTGTTACAACCATCCCCCATGCCAGGCAGCCATTAAAAAGCTAACCTTTTTTAGTGTTTAGCTTCTGGTGATGAAAATTTCTGGTTTAATACCTGAAAAATGTTTCTTTTGGCTCCAGAACAGTTTTTCACTCAGACACCAGACTTTGCAAGTGAGCTCAATTTTCAAGTGGGCACAAACTGTGTTGATGACATCACTACAGCTCCTTTCTAACTAGTTAAACTGTTACAACCATCCCCGCTCTCCCTACCGTTATTTAGAATAAATCTGATGTTACTCATAAAGTCCTCAGTACTTGAGTAGTTTTTTCAGTGAGTACTTTTACTTGAGTAATTATTTGGATGACTATAATAGTAATAAGAAAAATTTTTTTCTAGAGTGACAGTACTTTTACTTGAGTATAATTTTTGGCTACTCTACCCACCTCTGCCTCTACTTAATTTATCTGTCTTGCTTGTAAGATGTGAGCCGTTGTGGACCCTGAGGCTGTCACAGAGCGGGATTGGATCCAAAAAGCCGAATGGTGGAGCAAAAGTTTGCAGGTTTTATTCAGAACAAAATGGATATTTGAATTTTCAACAACTGAGGTACAGAGTCTTGTTATGCAGGTCTTGGTCTATCAAAGAGGAACTGGGGTTGTATACTGGCGAGCGTGTTGCTTTCAGACTTCCAGGATGGATTTCTGTAAGCTGGCCGCAGGGTCTAATTTTCCTACAGAATCAGATCTTGACCTGGTTTGCAGAGGTGGGTTCTTTAAAAAAAAAGAAATCAACCATAAATAAATCACAACTGAGGCAGAATATGATAATTTAGGTTTGCCAGTATCATTGATGTCCCAACAATCTGGTCCCGACTGGAGATGCATCCTATTTATAAAACAAGCCGCGATGGAAGACGGCTGTTCCAGGTGAACCTGCAACTTCTAAAGCAGCCACGCCTCTCTATGCGGGGACCCAAACATGCAGCAGGGGGAGACACACACACACACAGGCACACCCCCACACACACACTCCTGAACATGCACCTATGACAGAAGTCCTAACATACAAGCATTTTAAATGTGAGGTCATTTAACTAACAGCCTTCATCTGTGGAACACCGGCTGAGAGCCTCAGATGATGCTTTAAAAAAAGCTTAAGACTTACCAGTTTATCTTCTAGCTTAGAAATTATGTTTTTAGTTATTTATTTGTTCATTCAATTTATCTAAATGTTTAATTTCTAACTTAATCATGGAATAATACACATACCTGTACTTATTAAAAGAGCCATTTTTGTTGACTTATTTTAGCCAAGTACATAATTTTCATCAACTCTTCCATGAATACTTCTCTATATTATTTTCTTTTTGGGAGAGGGGGGTATTGGGGTGTTGCCATGATGAATGCCCCTGTCCTGGTAGTAGTGGGGTCCTGTATTGCAGCTGTATAGTTGCAGTGTGGACCCCAATCTGCTCTGATGTGGATGGTTCCTGCAGGGACGCCCTCGGTGGTTGGGGGGTGGGATGTCTCCTGGTGTGGAGGGATCCCTGAGATAATGGCTGTGTCCAAATTTGAGGGCTACATCCTCACAAGGCCGGATTAGAAGACCGCTTACATCACAGTGATGCAGCGAGACTGTCCACATTCGAAGGCTCCTTCAAATGCAGCCTACAAATGTGACCTTATTTTCCCCAGACTTTAAGGACGGTCCGATGTATCCTTCGTGGCTAATCATATGCATTGCGGGCTGAACAGGCGATTCTACGGTGTCTAAATTTAAGAGACATTTTCATTTTATCTTTTATATGATTTTATTATTGTGTACAAGTTAATATTACGGTCTTTCATTTGCTATTGTCCATTAAACTAGCTAAAGTTAGCATGAGACTCTTGAAATCTTGACAACTTTACTTTTATTTAATAAAAAATGCTGCCGACGACCGTAAAGTTGCGGTAACCCCTCTAAAACTAGCAGAACAATGGTAAGACTGATATTTTGGAGCTCCATTTGCTTCGGTTTAGTCCCGTCACAGTTGCTCGGCAATGAGAGATATGCTGAGGGGGCTAGACTGTCCCGACTTAATACCCTGTCACTTCCGTCTTACACAATCTAAGGAGGACCCGGCTTACGTAGACCAGGCAGGACACAGCCAATGTTCCCCCTCCTGGTCCAGCAGCACCAAGCCTGTTAATTTCCAAACAAGGTTTATTGTTTAAATTCTAGCAGAGACAGAAATTAGAGTTTGTTTTTGTGCTGAATGTGTTTGCGAGGAATGTGTAATCAGATATGTTGTATGTGCTTGTGCATCTAAAGTCTTATGTTTTTAATTTGTATGAATGGATGTTTTTATTGTGCATAGCAATCTGTGCTACTTTAAAGATGAAAATGTATTTGTTTTAGTGTAATTTCGTAACCATCATGACATTCCAGTCTAAATAACTACATAACAGTAAAGTATGGTTTATTGCGTCACTGTTGATGCGATCCTGAGGCACTTCCACATGCATGTTAGGAATGCAACGACAAATTACTCAAGACACTACGTTTTCCTGATGGTGTCAGCTGTGACAGAAACTGATGTCTGACCCCCTGGAGATAAGAAAAAAATATCACCTGCTTGTTTAGAGAAATATTGCCTCATCAACATTGGTTTTATTGGTATCATTACCCCTGTACAAAAGTTTAACCTGTTTGGAAATTCAAAATAAAAATGTATTTTACATTATAATATCATAACAGCGCTACACATGGCCTATAGCTCTGCATTTCCTACCTGGATAATACCTGTCTCACTCTAGCAATACCTGCTCTCTCCTCATCTTTGGATAACCCCACTATAACCTTGTCATAGTCTCTTATGACTGATGTTCAATGAGGTTTGTGGTGTTGCCACAATGCCTGTGTCCTCACACACATCACACGCTGCATAGTTGCTGTTAGTGGAGCTGAAATGGCTCCACACGACTATGTTTGCACTCAGAAATCATTTCAACTGGATCAACTGGGCTGTCACATAAAAGTGGGTCTTTTACTTTCCACTGAGTTCCTGTTCATGATAAACCACATATTTATCCCAAATTACTAAAATCTAGATCATTTTCAGTGTTGATCAATAGATGAGTTTCCCGTTTACAAACATTGGCAGTTGCGCGCGCAACCAGGAGCAAAAAGCCTGTGTTTTGTATCGCAGTCTATGGCCAGACACACTCATTCATAAAAATGTAAAGTAACCTGACGAAACAAACAGAGATCATTGTGTTCTAAATTATTTTGAATAAATCTGTATTTTGATGACGAATAAAAAAAATACTGACGCAGCTTTGCTGGGTTATATTTCTATCACCATTACACGAACTTGGCAAGGAAGTTATCACCCGGAAACGGCATTTTTAGTGTTAAAACATGGATATTATTCGTGTTGGACCTCATTTGAAATTTGCCTGAAAAACCTGAGTTAGAAAGTGACTTAAACTTTCGTTTAGACTCTTTGTTAAAACCAAAATAGGCCACAACAGTCTGCAGCAGGTTCAGTTCCATGTCCTCTTCACCACCTCCATACAAGAGCAACTTTCACTAGTTTGGGATTAAACCAGGCAAAGACGACATCAACACTTCGTTTGGAAATGAGCTGATTCCAACTGTTAGGGACTCACCTGCATTGCTGTCGGTAAGTTTCGCTGCTTGTGTAACGTTCTGCTTTATTGTGTATGAGATCGTGGTGGACAGTAGACAGACTAGCTAACTGCTAACAAGCTAACGGTATAAACTCAAACGCCATCTGATTTACGACCCCCGTACTTTGTATCAATCTCAGGGATGCATTGTCATGACGCGTGAATGTTTGTAAGCGGCTCCACAATCAGTTTATTCTTCTTTTTTATTTTCCTGTCTGAGCAGAGGACGGCTGTCACACACAGCAACAGTGTTGTGATGCAGCCGTTCGCGGTAGTGATGCGTTCCATTTTCCTCGGAACTGGGAAGTGGGAACTGGGGGGTGACGTCACACCCGACCAACTTGCATTCCAGCTCACTGGTCGGAAAACCAGTTAGCAGCCTAGCAAAATATTGTGTTTGCTAAGGCTATTGTTATTAGCAGCTGTTGGCACAGCTGGCGTTGTAGTTCACATATACCGCATGAAAAATGTGAATTACACAACAGCAGCTTCCCCCTACATCTGTATAAAACAATACTACGTGTACGACTGATTTATGCAACAAAACATAAGTAAGAAGTGTAAATAAATGTAACATTACAGAAGCTTCTAAAACTGCTAACACAGGGCGCGGCCATCTTTAAATCTGAACTCAGAGCTGCGAGAGTTGTCTGACTTTCCGAGTGGGAAATCCGACTTCAGGGGGGCGTTCCAGTTGAAACTTCCTACTCGGAACTGGGAATTTCCGACTTCCGAGTTGAAATGGAACGCAGCATTAGTACCAGTCTCTCGACTAGAACACGGGAATAATTTCTGCCGTCGCGGTGGTTTAATCCGACATGGTGACCATGGTGAAAGACTAAATAAATCATGTAGTCTGAACCTGAATAAGTTATCTGAGAGGGTTTTCTGAAGATCAGTCACTCCTACTGTCCTATTTTCACCATTTTCAACTGTTTACATGCATTAATGTTTTGATTTTTGCAACCGAACAAATACCAGGACTCAAACTTTATATTTCCCCGACACTTTCACGTTATATCTTGACCTCATCTGCATTAAAAGTCGAGTCTTGTACGTAAAACACAGGTCCTCTCATAGTTCAATGATGCTTTTTCTGTTTTCTTGCCCCGGGGTTGCGTGCACATCCTATCTGTGACGTTGCTCAGAAACCCATCTATGCACCACCTCTTTAGACCCTGTGTAAGTGTTACTGTAATGAATGTGAACCCACTCTGACTAAAAACCCAGCAGCTCCACCAGCTTCTGGAGCATTGGTGTTTGTGACTGTGTTACCTGGGCAACTGGTTTTAGCTTTGAACATAAATAAAACCGTAAATCTGTTTTAATTACAACGTGCTGACAAACAGAAAAAATCTCAGGTATTGCTTTGTGACGGTGCAAAGTATTGCCGAAGGCGCCGCATGTACCTACCTCTGCATAAGTGACTGCTTTCTTCATTGCTGATGTAACTGGAGATTATAAGGGTGCGTCCCAAAACACCCACTAGACCTATTTTTTAGCCCTACCCCTAAATTTTGTGTGTTCCTGTGAAGGTAGTGGTGTCCCAATTCCTCTTTCCATGTAGGGGTAATGGACAAAACGAGGGGTAGTGGGTATGAATGAGTGGTAGTGGGTGAGGGCTCGTGGTTGAAAGCAGGGGGAACATTGGGATTGGGCCTTAGTGTCTCATAATCTTTCTGAAGGAGTGCCCTTACCCTCATGGTGATTGGATTACTCATTCCATGATTGTCAAACTGCAAACAGCCCTTTCTGGTCAGAGGCTGAGGAGGATGAGGGTGGAGAAGGACACCTGAGATACAGTCATTCAGCATACAGTCCTGGCTGTCCTTCGCTCATCGTTGCTATGCCTATCTGCTACACCAGCTGCAGTCCTGTTTCCCCATTCCACCATACCAGTCTGCCCACCCACCACCCCCATCTGGACCCTCGCTTTCCAGACACCATCATCACCTTCAGTTTGAATAAATCTGTTGCTGCCAAAACTGCCCCTTGGGTCCAACTTCCCTGGGTCACTGTTGGATCAAACTTTGTGACATTGCACTTTTGTTCATACAATGACTCCAGAAAGAGAGAACAAAGAGGGGAGCAGGGAAAACGATTTTCAGAAGGGTGACCCAATGTTCAACCACACCAAGACGAACAAGTTCAGTGTGGGAACAAGACAGCTGGAGGGCTGCCTGGATGTTATGGTGGCTGGCCTGGCCTCCTGGGAGGATAAACTCTCCAGAGGATGGACTAGACCAGTAGTTCTCAACTTTTTTTCCAGCGTTGTACCCCCTAAACCAGGGGTTTCCAGTTGTAGTTTTGGGGCCATGTTGAGCACAATCTAGTCTTGAGTGGGTTGGACCAGTAAAATAACAGCATAATGACCTATATATCCCTTATTTTAGTGACAGTAGGTACATTATCAAGACGTTTCCATTTAATGAACTATGCTTTCAGATAACATGATGAACAACAATTTCTGGAAAAAATGGTTTCAACAATTTTCTTACTGTTACACTGTCATAACTTCATTTGATCTATATTTTCTTTAAAATATAAAATACGATATATATATATATATATATATATATATATATATATATATATATATATGCATATTTTATTAAAAAATACAATTTTTGTTTTCCGCTCAAAATTCAATTCTGAAATTCTAAGTTATAAGATAAGAAAAATAAAAAATCTATGCTATGTATCTTTTAAATAAACGTTAACTTAATAAATATTGAATTGATTTTATATTCTACTAAATAAATTTGTTTTATTTCATCTATACATTTTTTTTTTACTTATTTTGCTATTTTTTATTTTATTTTATTTTTATTAACATATTCTTTTTATTTTACATACGTATACATAAGCATTTTTTTCATGTGCATGACACAAAACATTTAATCTCTGATATCTGGAACAGAAAATTCAGTATTTCACAGCATGATCTGAGGAACTTTTTCCAATCTAAGTTATTTTAAATGTACGTGTTCATTTCCACATGTGTGTAAGAAGCCATACCACCTGAACTGACTCACCTCATCAAACAAATTGAACACAGAAAGAAAATATAAAACAAGTCATCCCTTTATTTTTTTTACGTGCCCCCCAGAGTGTCTTTAAGTACCCCCAGGGGTACAAGTACCCCCGTTTGAGCAACACTGGACAAGAATATAAGTCTGGTATCGTCTTGGGAAGACATGGCCAAGAGGCTGGTGGGAAAAACCAAAGCCTGGCTTTAATACCACACGACATGGAGGGGGCAGAATGGGGGTCTCTTGGGTTATTAGGTGTAATAAAACACTCGCAGACTCCAGGACTGGTCTAGCAGGGACTGGTGGGACATCTGCAGGCTCCCTGGCAGGGACAGAACCTAGTGGAGGACTCGGAGACCCTAAATGAATCCAGATTCCTCAGTGTTGTGACTGTGTTACATGGTGAACTGGTTTTAGCTGACAGACAGATGTCAGAGTGACTTACCTGTATGACAACAAGGCCAAAAAAAAAAGAAAAAAGTGAGGGCACATTCAGCTCAGCGGAGCGTGGTTCTCATCAGGTAGCACCGCTACTGACTCCACCCACTCCCTGTACTCTTTATGGGTGCACAGGTGCAATTTGATCATGAAAAAAACACAGAAAAACGACGGGCGAGTCAGAGCATCCTCCACAAAGACATTACCTGACACATCTGTCCAACAGCTGCAGGAGATCCCCCTGAACAGACGTCTTCATCATCTTCATCCTTTAGCAGAGCTGTAGAGGGTAAGATGAGCTTTCCCCCCGATGCTGTTCTCAACTCTGTCTTCTAGTTTTCAGTTATATCTAAAAGCTGCATTATCTTTTAAAGGAAAATTGCACTGTTTTACAGCTTGTGGCGTTTATTGCTTTTCTTAAAGGGTTAATAATAGAAATAAAACTTTTCTTTGGTTGAAAAATAGAAATGAAATGAGAAGATTGTGCTGTAGTGAGAAGCAGAACAAGTAGTGTACCACTTGTAGTGTAGTGTACTAAGCAGAACAACAGGTTTTTTCATTTAAGGTAACTCACATGCTAGAACAGTAAGTACATCTGCTTTAACATTAATAATATGTTCATATTTTTTGATTAAATGAGGCTGAGAAAGCAGACTATTAGTATTTCTAAACTAGAATAAATTTAAATTCAGTTTATGCACATCAGATCTAAAATTAGAAAGTGTTTTTTTCCTCACTTTGCTCTCTGCTGCCACTGCTCCATGTTCAGGCCCTCAGGCCTTCTACCCATGCATAGCCAATCAAGTCCTCTTTTTCTGTCTCTTCTACAAGAAATTTGACAAAAGTAAGTAGATATTTATAAAAGACTGGCTCTGTGTGACATGATGTGATTAATTTTCTAGAGGTTAGTTCATCTGTAAGATAATCTACAATGATATAAGGCTGTAAATGGGGTTGAAATTGATAGTGTATGAGACCAAATTTCTAGGTATAATTATAGACAGTAAACTTAGTTGGAAGCCCCACATTGAATATATTAGAAATAAAATAGCAAAAATTATCGGAATATTGTTTAAAGTAAAAGATTTAATAAATGTAAAAGGTTTGTATATTATATATTCTGCCTTGATTGTGTCCTACTTGTCATATTGTTCAGAAATTTGGGGAAATGCAAATAAAACAAGTATTGACACTTTAGTTAAGTTACAAAAAAAAAAGCTATTAGACTTATTAACATTTACAGGTACTGCTCTGAGCTTCGTTCTTTGCCTCAGGGGAAAATGATAAGAATGTTTCTGAGTTTTTGTCTAATCACCTGTGCGTGTCCCGCTGCCTGATAGCTGACTGGATCCCCTCGAACATGCTGCACCACCTGCTCTTCCTGTTTTCTCTCATTTCACTGGGAGGTGAGTCAGACACAGCAATCAATCTGTGACATTTACACCCTTAAATTGCAAAACCACATTTCCCTCTATACATAATAAAAATGATGCCTTCAGTATGTATGTAATAATTGAAAGTGTACTTAATAGGATCATGTTATTATCTCCGCCAAGAAGGTAGAGTAGTTGCAGACATTTGTTTGTTTGTTTGTTAACCAACAAAATAAATCATAAAGTTATGGAGATATTTGGATGAAATTATCAGGAAATGTTGTGATAACGGAACGAGGAAGAACTGATTAAATTTTGGTCTTGATCCAGATCACTGTCTCGATCCAGAAATTCTGTATCATTGCGAGAAAGGGCCGTACGGGGGAGCTGAACTAGTTGGGGGGAGGTCTGGGTTCTCTGAGTGCTTCTCTCATTGGTCATCAATTAAAAATGTCTGTTGTTGCAGAGGTGAAGCTCAAATACTATGGATTTGTGACCAGTTATTACCTAATGGTAGAGATGCACAATATTGGAATATTGGCCGATATCCAATATGCCGATATTTTAAAATTCAAGTGACAGATAACCGATATTGATACCGATATTAAAGCTGAAAAAAAAGCAGTCATGTCAAATAGCAGTTTTGTTATCCGTTTCCGGCACTTTGAAAAATAGAACTAGGAAAAAATATCGATACACTAAAATATCGCAATATTTTCATATTTTGATATCAAATCGATATTTAAAAATGTGGTATCGATCTATTTTACTTACACACTAGTGAGATTTCATCATTCTGTTACTGTACAATATCTCATGATGTTTCATAAATTCTCAGGAGATTTTGTAACATAATGATGAAAAATCGCAACATTTCGTTAGTAAAAAAGATCGATACCATGTTTTTGAATGTCAATGATATCAGCATATGAAAATATTGCAAAATTTTCATGAATTCTCACAAGATTTTATGATGGAATGACGAAATATCGCAAAATTTCATTAAAATAGGCCGATACTGCGTTTTTAAATATAAATATGGTATCAGCATACATATGAAAATATTGTAATATTTCAGTGTATCAATATTTTTTCCCAACCCTAGTCTTTAGAAGTTTTAAAGTCTAAAAAAGAAGTTTTTGAAGAAGAGAGAAGAAGAAGGAGTTTTTTTTTTTTCTTAGACTTTAGAAACAGTGGGCTGATCGGTTAAATATGAAGTGGCTGATGTCTGATACTCAGTTTTAAGGCCAATATAGGCCGATACCGATAGGGGGCTGATTATATTGTGCATGGATTACAGAAGAGGAGCAAAACAAAGACTGAAAATAAATATGCAGTGCGCAGGGAAAAAGAGGTTTAAAATAATAACAGAAACTGACATTAAAACCTCCTAAAACATCATATCGATAATAAAGTTATCTGATGATTTCCTTCCCTATCCTGTTAATCAAAGGAGATTCTGGTTTCTTAGTATCAAATGATGGTCAGAATGCAAGTATATTTGATGCAATTTGATTTATAACAAAACATTTTGTAAAAGTTTTCATGTATTTTACGTTTATAATCATATGTGAAAGGATCATAAGCAACTTTAATTTTGGGGGTTCTAAATCACCTCTAAAATGAATCCCAGCAACCCTAAAATTTGAGACTTTTTATTTTTACTGTATATGTTTTAACTGTATGTGCTTTTTTTAAAAAAAGAAAAAAAAAGCACATACAGTTTAAAAAAACATGAAAACTTGAAAAGTGTAAAAACTATACTTTGCTGAAATTTAACATTTTCACAACAAAAATACAGCAACTCCCACCCCTCAAAAATGGTTGGATCCCGCCCACTTCGCAGCAGTTATAGCCTGACTTTATATTCATGATAAATATTCTAACTGTAAGTTTGGAAAACTGTCAGAATCTCCATAAATAAGGAGGAAAAATGGGGTTGTGATGGATCTGGTTCACCGCTTAGACACAACACCTGCATGCCCAAAATAAGCTTCTCTCATCCACATAAAGCTGAATTGTGATTTTTAAATAACACCACTAATAACTTTGTTTATGGGTGCTGAAAGATAGAAATTTAAATCTAATGATCAGAAACTTTGTAAATATGGAGGAAAAAAGTGGGTTTTGGTGGATCTGGTTCATTATTGTAAAATGGCACCAATATGCTGGAAATCAGCTTCTATCACAGCTTCTCTGTTAATTAGTCACAGACTTTCCCAAATAATGTTTTGCTTAGCTTTCACAAATGTGCGAAGAAATTGTTAAACTGTAGACAACAATAAAACTGATCTTGCCTGGCCGGGTAGCTCGCTGGGTGCTCAGCACCCCTAAACCTCTCATCCTAGAATGGCCTCTGGAGATGATTTTATATCTTTGTGGAGCAGAGCTGACTGAGGCGTTTTATTCCATCAAAATGTGAACATGTGTTAAATCTTTGTCTAACCTGCTAACAGACTGAAGCTCATACCACACATGTGTCTCCATCTCTGTAGGAGCTGCTGTAGAGAAATTTTCAGAGGATAAAGAGCTGAACATCAGCTCCTGTCCCATCACGTTTTATCAGAGAGTCTACACTCAGCTTTACGTGAGTATGAAACCTAATGATTGAGAATATCTTTCTTTCCGCCTGCTATCAGTTTTACTTTATTCTTTAAATTATTTAAACGTTGACCCCGTTTACATGAGTTTTAATTCCTCTTTAATTCCGCTTTCAGAAGACCATGTAAACCTCTTAATTCCGAACTAAGTGGTTGGTTTATTCCTCTTTTAATTCCTAACAAAATAATTCCCCTCACACACTTAAACATTTAGCTTTAACTTAATTCCTGTCATGTAATGGCGCTTGTCGAAGCGCACGTGAAACAAGCGTTGGACTCGTGCTTGCCGGCGGAAAAGAAGCATGTTAGTGTCGAGCTGCTGCTTCAAAACTACAATCAAAATACAGTGAAAATCTGTGTTATTATGTGGTTTTCATGTCATAATCAAAGTGAAGGGGAACAGGAACCGGCGTCTTGTTTACTTCCGGGTAGACGTAAACGGATGTAAATATGTCATGTCCGCCCCCTGTCCAATCATAACCCTCCCCCACCCCCCGTATCTAAAGCGGAATTAGATAAACGTGTTTTGCATGTAAACCTTTATAGGGAACTATTATTTACATGTAAACACAAATGAGAATAACTTAATTCCGAATGATTTAATTTGGAATAATTAACCCCGAATTAAACATCATGTAACCGGGGCCACAAACTCCTTATTTATGCAACATATTTAGCTGCACATGTCATCTGTTCAGGAAACTTTAAGGGAAAGTGTTTCATCTCTGTTTTATTTGTGTGTTTGATGTTTACAGGTGAACCTCACCAACAAAAACTTTGTGATCTGTTTCAACGACTTTTACAACCTTTCAACTCCAGACGACTGCCTTCTCGTGCCGAAATCGCAGAAAAATAACTTCGACTTTGCCATAAACCCCCCAGCTTTTGAAAATAAAATAAAGAAACAATTGGATACCATCTCCAACGACTTGACATGCTATCTGTACTTTAAGACACGTAGCAAGGGCAAAACAGTGAGTAATAGCCACAGCATGAAACATTAAATATGAGAGTTTAATAGTACATCTCAGTTTTCTTCACATCACACAGACCTTTCAGATGAGACTTCATGATATTCTTTCTTAACTTGTTGCAGCTTAAATTGAGGATTTTTAGTTTTGGGAATGAAACTGCGATGTTGCTTCAGCACCGTCCTAAAGAGGATACTAGCACGGTAAGCTTGTGTTCCTGTGTTTACATGTGAACAGTTATGATAGTGTAAACAATTCAAGATCATGAGATGAACAACACATTATAACTCCCGAGTAATATAAACATCACCCCTGAAATGTGTACGATGCTGCTCACTCTGCAATTTACAGAAAAACATCAGCAATGATATTAAGAAAGGACAAACTTTGACTCTTCATCCTGATGCGTCTGTAACCAGTTCATTGTTGTTCTAACGCTGGTTGTGTTTCTTTCTGACCAGACGGTTGAAGTTCTGGCAGATGGAAAAACTGCTTCTCGTGCAACTGTTACACCAGAAAGTTTGAACTCATACATTGACATCAGTGGATGCAGGTTCTTAGGTCAGTAAATTACTGTTTTAAACTCCATCCATCCATCCATGACTGCTCATTCAAGGTGAAATGTTGAAATGCTGTATCTTCTATAGCCCCTTTAACCAGTTACCAAACAATCTCCTCTTGCTCTTCCCAAAGTGAAGAAGCAGCATTTCTACCCCTCCCAGATGACCCTGCAGAGGGTGTCACTCAAACCTGTGTCGCACAAATTGCGGCTCCTCAACACCCACTATGTCTAAGAAATTCCACTCATTAAAATTTTGAACCAAATTGTCTACTTACGACCCACAAACCCAAACCCAAACTCACACTAGTTATTTAGTGAGTAAATGGCTCTTTTTAGATGATCTGGTACCCCATAATGAGCACTCACAATGAGTAGTGGTAGGCCTTCTCCAAGTCCAGAAAGCAGATGTAGACCAGTTGAGTGAACTGCAATGCACCCTCCAGGATCTCACTGAGAGTGTTGAGTTGGCCCACTATTCCACTGCCAGGACGAAAAGCACGCTAATATGGGCAGTGATATTTGACAATGTTTGACAATGTTTGTCATAGACAGAGCCAGAGTACCGACAGTATGTAATATGTTTGAAGAGAGCTTTGAAGCATTCTTAGGCCCAATCCCAATTCTCCCCCTTATCACTTCTCCTTAGCCGTTCCCCTCCGTTTTGCGTGTTCCCGTGTAGGGTTAATGGTGTCCTGATTCTGTTAGGACAGAGGGGTAGGGGTAAGTGGTAGGGGTATATGCCCCTTCAAACGAAGGGTTTTCCAATGAACACTTACAACAAAGGGGGCATGACAATCTCCGGCAAGATGGCTCCTACCGAGTAAAAAAAAAAAAAATCCACAAATGTAAATATTTCTTCATAGAGAAAGTTTAAAAAGTTTAAAAACCATTGTATTGTCTAGTTTAACGCTGCTTAAATATTTAACGGTCCTTTTCTTTGTAAAATGCACATGAAAAAATTACGACAACACTGATGCTTCAGTTACATAAACACTACCAGATTGAAAACCAGCAGTGCTCTGTAGGCATCCCTGACAATATGCGTTAATAGATGATCAATAAAAACTTCAGCAGCATCAGTGCTGGTCCTCATTTACATGGAGGTCCTACAAGCAGGGCTTTCATGCACGAATCGAATTTGCTTGTTAATGTTAATCCACAGATGTACATGGTTGATTTCTCAAGATTTGCGCCGACAGCTCAGCGCACATCCGCTTACACACAAGCCGGCAGGATCACTGATGACGTATACGATTGTTGAAGGGTTGTAGGGGTTGACTTTCAGCCCTACCCTTCGTAGCTTCGTTTAAGTGGCAAGGGCCAAGGGTAAGGAATAAAAAAGAGAGTTGAGATTAGGCCTAAGTCTGACCCTTCCCCTGAGACCACTTTGCCTTGGAGACCCAAACATAGTCTGATGCCTCTGACAACACAGCCCTCAAGTTCATAGAGGTACTCAACTCCTCCACCACACTAAGGTGCTGATTCATGGAGATCAATAAATAGATAAACTAAAAAAAAAAACCTGCTTGCCCTGTGTCCTTTGGGGGTGTGAAACCTTCTGATGGAGGCTCAGCCCATAGACAGAGAGCCTGTCTCAAACCGCACACTTGCTCGAGTGCACCGGAATTCAGTGCATAGTGTGCACTGTACTTCGTCTGTAGTGTACACTATTGTTGCTAAATGCTGGCCCAAACAGAGCACTGCACTTACAGGAAGTAACGGACTAGCATTGACCGCTAACGTGAGCTAACTCCACTGAGCTGGTATAACCGCGGCCTCAAACACACGACCAGATCATAACTATCATCAGGGAGTGAACAGCTTGGTAGCATGCTACAATATAAATTAGTGATTATCTCTAAATCATTTCATAAACGTTACTTAAATCAGTACAATACCGCCTCCAATTCAGCAGGAGTCACCACTGCTTTATCCACTGCCATTATTCAGCTGTGAAAGCAGTTCGAAAGTCCCGCCTCTTCCTCTAGGTCAGCAAGATGGTGTACGTTTAGTGCAAGTAGTGTGCTTCGTTTTGCACTTCATTTTTGGCCGTTATTAGGGCAACATCCTGGTACTTTGAGTGCACTGAATTTTTGGCTAAAATGACACCATGTGTGCACTACACACTCAAAAACAGTGTTTGAAGTGCTCAAGTGTGCAGTTTGGGACAGACCCAGTGTCTCCAAATATATCCTTTAAGGTACAATATGTAAGAATTAATGACATCTAGTGGTAAAGATGGGTATTTGAAAGAGAAGACGTTTTCTTTCAAATTTCTTCATATTTCAAGCACTGTTGTGAATATATGGTGGCCGTTCGTGGTCAAAATTCTCCCAGACATTCAGATATTTTCATCTGTGAGTGGATCCAGTGGTCGCAGGTGAAGTTTTGACTGTACTGTGAGTAACTACGTTTTATGTCTTTTAAGGCATAAAATCAGTGAAATATCAGTGAAAATCAGTTAAATATCCCAAACAGTGCTCTAACTCCCATTAAACAAAGCTGGTACATCAGTTATCAGGTACTTCACACACACTGTTTTGTCGATTCAGGGACACCGTAATAAAAATGATGGAACAAATATGGCAGCCTCCATATGTGCACCACCCAGCAAGTAGATATAAATTAGTCATTCTAAGAAAATAAACATATAACAGTTATTCTAGTGCAGTGATTGCACATCAATAGAAACACAGCTTTGAATTACATATTAAATTTTTCTGCCATTTACCTTTGATTTTTTTTTTACATACTGTACCTTTAAAGATTCAGCAAAACTGTGACATTGGGATATCATTGTTTTGTTTGTGTAAAGCTAGAAAGTGATCATGAGTTTCTACACAAACCAAAAAAAAATCTCCTTTGCTTCTCAGGTATTGCCATTAATCCTGGAGATACGGGAACCATCGGTGATATCTGCACCTCTGCCTTATGCCATGTCAACAGATCTGTTACAGTCTTTAAGTGTAACGACTGGGAACGTTGCAACGGTGACGGCATGTAAATATCCTCGCTTTATACTTGTTTAAAACAATTTGATGACAGTCAAAAAGAGAGGACGTGTGTTGGTCATAGTGTCCTTCACCAAAGGGTGTAGCTGAGCAGTAGCAGATGTGTTGGGTTTATCTTGGCAGTAACTCACCACAGCTGTAATGAGAACAAGATACATAAGTAGAGAGGATGATATCAGTTAGATAAAGGGTTTCCACTTTGAGTAAATTATTGTATAAGTCAGATACAAATAAAATACAATCTGCTTCCTGTGACAAATTGTGCAGTTGTACATAAATCCAGCATAATGAAGTCTACAAACTTTGGTGTCAGTAATGCTTCTTCCAGGAACATGGAATTCACAGTTGAAGTCATCCTCAAAATTATTCAGACCCTCCAATTAAAGAAGGAAAAAAAGATCAGCTGTCAGTAAAATCAGTTGAAATTGACATAAGTAATGATAAATAAAAATTCTATGAAAATCATGACATTGATTTTAAATTTTGGTTAATCATAGATATTTAAAACAAACACACAAAAAAATAAAATAAGTAAACAAGCATGATGGGGCTCTGATGCTAAAATGTTGTTGAGCAACAGGCAATCACCACAACCAGGTGTTTTTTCTAATCTTCAGAAAGACGTCTGCACCTGTTGAGATGTATGTTGGTCCACTGTTCATGAGAAAGGTGCTCTAATGTGTCTGGGACAGTTTTTTTATTATTATTATTATTTTCAACCGCAATTTAAAAGAGATATTTAAATTTACTAAAGTGTAATTTTGTAAATTTTTATTTATTATTGGTTTCTTTAGTTTCTTGTCATTTCAATTACTATTGTGAATTTAATCTTTTATTAAATTGGAGGGTATGAATAATTTTGAGGACTGTATGTCTTTAGTGTAGCATCTTTAACAAAGTGGCGCCCCCTGGTGGCTGCAGCTCTCAGCATTTTTGTGGTTTGTGTTCTTGTCCATCTGTCAGCTGCATGACGACCAACCCCTGCACTCTGACCGGTCCTGCTGTCATTGATGTCCACAACAAAGCTGACTTTACAGGAGATCGCTGTTCCTACACTCTGGTGTCGGGTTCGTGGGTTTCAGGCTTTCAGATTCTGGCCAATTTCCGTGAACGGCGTCGTAAAGATGTGAGCTTGGTGGACAGTGTGACGCTGCGACTGGAGGAGCCAGATGTTGACATCATCCTGAAACAAGACGGCAGAGTCCTGGTAAGCTGCACCTTCAGCCCGAGTCAGCCTGGAGTCTCTGCTGTGGAGTCATCTCGAGGAAAGATGAGAGATTGATGCTGATCTGTGTGTTTTACATGCTTCACTCAATGTTTCCTTCACTTTTCCTCAGGTGGACAACTCACTGCTGATCCTCAACAGCTCGGTCCAGGAGGTTCATGGTGTCCAGCTCTCCATGGACCAAACTGGAGTTGATGCTAAGGTGACGTTCTTCAGTCACTCTGCGTCTGTGTTCTTTGATGGAAACACGGCACAGATCTACATGGAAGGTGCAGAAAAAGTCATCGTGGACATGTAGACCATGTTCTGAATTTCAGTGATCTGCTGTGTTGATCCAGCTTAAATATTGATGATTTCCTGACTCTCTTTCTGTCCTGAATCATTGCAGGACCTCCTGGATCATCTCTGGATGGTCTGTGTGGAAACTCCAGCAGCTTTTTAAGTGCAAAGCTCTCTGACTCTGAGTCCTCCAGGTAACTCCGGCTGCTTAATGAAGGAGTTTCAGACATGCAGAGTTTGCTGTATGAACCAGAAGCAATTCTAGGATCAGATGTTTAGGGGTGCTAGGCAAGATCAATTTAATTGTTTTTGTACAGTTTAGCACAATTTTATCCCCAGATTTGTGATAGGTAAAAATCTGTGACTAATCATCCAGAGAGAAGCTGAGATAAAAGCTGTTTTCCAGCATATTAGTGTCTTGTTCCACTGGTGAACCAGATCCACCAAAACCCACTTTTTCCTCCTTATTTACAAAGTTTCCGATAATTTTTCAGACTTAGATTTAAGTTTTTATCATCCAGCACCAGACACAAAGTTTTTACTGCGGCTATTTAAAAATCTGAATTCAGCTTTATCTGGATGAGAGAAGCTTATTTTGGGCATGCAGGTGTTGTGTCTAAGCGGTGAACCAGATCCATCACAATCCCATTTATCCGCCTTATTTACGGAGATTCTGACAGTTTTCCAAACTTACATTTCATCATAAAAAATGTTGTTACTGCTGGTATTTCAAATTTGTGAGGTGCACGGGATCAAACCATTTTTGAGAGGTGGGGGTTGCTGGATTTTAACAAGTACAGGATGTTTTTTTTGTTTTTTTAACACTTCTTAAGTTTTTTTCTTTTTTTTAAAAAGCATGTGTGTGTATGCATATATATATATATATATATATATATTGTATATTCATATTAAAGAAATAGGAAACTCAAGTAACTAATACCATATAAAAATTTACAAAATTATAATTTAGTTAATTAAATAAAATGATGCTTTTGAATTGTGGTGGAAAATAATAATGTTATAATAATAATACAAAAAAAAAACAATTAAAACTGTCCCGGACAAATTAGAGCACCTTGCTCATGAACAGTTGACCAACATACCTGTCAACAGGTGCAGAAGTCCGACTGGATGTTACAGAAAACACCTGATTGCAGTGATTGGCTCAAAGTCTTGCTCAACGACATTTTAGCTTCAGAGTCCCATCATGCTTGTTTACTTGTTTTATATTTTTCATTACATTATATTACATTATATATATATATATATATATAGTATACTGTATATAGTGTGTATATAGTGTGAATCTCAAATTTTAAGGGTGCTGGGATTCACTTTAGGTCCCAAAATGGGCTAAAAAAATTGCATATGTTATGAAGCATCCAGAGCATATGCTTGGATAACATGTTTGTTTCCTGCAGCTGTGAGACTCGGCACACTGAAGCTGCTGACAGTTCGATCGACTGCAGCGCGGTGGCTGAACGGTGAGCAGATTCATCCACACAGCAGGAAACATCTGCTGCTGGTGTTACACTCTGATCTTAACGACATATGACATCACACGAGTCACGATTCATGACATCATCACTGATGGAAAATAAACATAAAGAAAGTTATCAGTTAAGTGGATCTCTTGTTCTCTCTCTCCATGTGTGGAGCAGCTGTAACCTCCTGAAGGAGGAGCCTTTCTCCTCCTGTAACACCGTGGTGGATCCAGCTCCCTACATCACCGCCTGCAATCAGACTTTGTGCAATTATCCTGCAGTGGACGGTCTCAGGTCTGTCTGTCCAATCAACTGATGCATCCACACACAGATGTGTGCTAGTTTTATATAAATGATATTTAGTTAAAAGTTTTACTGAAAAGTAAAGACTATAATAAGACTATAATAAGTAAGACTATAATAACTGAATGATGCTGCTCCATATTTTTTAGTCCTGACTTTAGGAATTAATAAAAGACAAATAAATATTTTGGACTGAGCTCATTAGAGATTTAAAAACTAATAAAAAGACTTTGAAATTAGGTGCCAGTTCCTGTGGGCCTACGCCAGAGCCTGCAGCCTGAGCAGCACCACCCTGGAGAGCTGGTGGTCGGAGGCCGAGTGCGGTAAGACCTGAAAAAATTTCACTTCTACTTACTTTTGCTCTCATGGTTTTAGTATTTTACCAGTCTGTCTTCCTGCAGCTCCTCCTGAGGCCTTTTGTCAGAACCAGGTCTGCAGTGATCACGAGTTCTGTGGTGAGGTCAGAGGTCACCCTGGTTGCCTCTGCAGAGCCGTTTTCGCCTCCAGTTACAGAGAGTCCAACACTCTGGGTACGACAGCTGTGACAGCATCATAACAGGACTGATTGAAGGAAAATATTGAGCTGTTTCTTTTTATTATTGTCAATTTCAGGAGATCCGACGGTCTGCACACAGAACGCAGCCTCGGTCCGTCTGGTGCGTTGTCTCCTGGTGGAAAAGAACATCGACTACTCTCGCTTACACCTCAGTGATGAGACCTGCAAGGGTGAGATGGACGAGGAGAGCGGCACGGTGACTTTCAGCTTCGACAGCAGCAACAGCTGTGGTGCCGTGATCACGGTGGGTCCTCTCCTCAACCTCCAGCATTGTGTTAAACTTCTGCTCCTCTCCAGTTCTGGATCTTTTATCGACTTCATGATGGCCCTCTGTCAACATCTGTCACATGCATCATGTTAAAGGAGCTTATTCAGTTACATCTGACTGTCTCACCCTGCAGGCCAACAACAGCCAAGTCACCTACAGGAACACCATCATGGCTCAGAACAGCTCCTCTGATGTCATGGTTCAGCATGATCAGGTCTACATCGACTTTTCCTGCATCTATACTGAGCCAGAAATCAATACTGTGACCTTAAGGATCAAAGACAGGTGAGTTCTGCTCTGCTTTATCCACGATGTTAAGCTGGCTTGTGAGTCAGAGTTTCTGAAGTGTGTTTATGTGTGTGTGCCTGCAGCTCTGTGGTCCAGCACATCGCATCTGGAAAGTGGAACTACACTCTAACCATGAAAGCCTACGCTGACGCCAACCGTACACAAGTTATGGACTCCAACACCGAGGTGGTGCTGAACCAGAAGGTCTGGGTGGGGTTTGAGACTGAAGAGTTGGATGAAGATATGATCGCCGTGGTGATAGATTCCTGCTGGGCAACTCCCCAGGCATCGTCCGGCAGCACTCTGAGATACGACCTGATCCAGGATGGGTGAGACAGTCAGCTGGTCACTGGGATTCATTCATAGATGTGGTTTCTGATCGCTGTTATTGGAGGCTGAGAAATGTTTGTTCTTGTTTGTGAGCAGCTGCAGAAACGCTGCTGACCAGACGGTGAAGGTGGAGGGAAACGGAGAGGGAACCTCCAACTACTTCTCCTTCAGCATGTTCCAGTTCACTGGGAGCTCTGGTGACGTCTACCTGCACTGCAAACTGGATCTGTGTGTCAAAGAGGGGAAGAGCTGTGTCCCGGTACGCATCACTGGGAGCTTTACTCACTCTGCTTTATAGTTTCTGGTTATATGAGAGTCTGAACTATTCTTATCACTTCACTGTTAAAACCTGATAATATATAAAAACTAGACATGTCCAATATTATTATCGGCCTACCGATATAATATAAAATGTGATATTGGAAAATATCGGTATCAGTTTTTGCACCATCATTTTTTTCTAATAAAATCTCGCATAATGGATTTCGTTACGGAACAAGATCTCACAAGATTTAGTGAGAAAAAATTCAATCTTGCTCCACACCAATCTAGCACCAGCCCAGCATGTCAAAAAGTCCCTGTTACTCTGGAAGAACTTCATTTCCCAGCATCCCTTTTAGAGTTATGTGACTACAGTGCAGCTGCTGCTGCTACAGACTGACTTCTTTGAAGCTGCTTATAATATGTCTGGTTTTAAGTTGTTGGTTAAGTTACAAAGTTGTCAGCAACATCATAATTAGCCACATGTTGGCTAATACCTGCAAATATCTGATATATGGCAGCCAGATGTCCAAAACTCCTCTGGCTGAGTTAAAGGCATATGCCACCCCTGGGTGAAATTGAGCCTCCCCCAAAACATAATTGGAAAAAATTCTTAAGTTAATTAGTTCACTTTCGCCAAGTGGTGCCAGTTGGATCCACCAGATTACAGCGACTACGCTAAGCTAAGCTAAAGTCAGTGCTGCCAGAGTCAGAAAATGACTGGGTCGGCAGGAAAACGCTTCTGCCCACTTGTCCAACTCGGTCGGGGAGGGATGCTCAGAGTAGAGTCACTGCTCCTCTGCATCGAGAGGAGCCAGAGGAGGTGGCTCGGGCCCTGGTGAAGTGTTTTGGGCTTCTCCCACTAGAAAAAGGCCCAGGAAAGACCCGGGTCACGCTGGAGGGACTGTGTCTCTCCACTTGCCTGGGATCACATTGTAATTCACTTGCATGGATGGATGGATGGATTTATAGAGTTAATGTTGGTCCTCTAAAGTCTGAACTTCATCTCTTTATTTTTCAACTTCTAGGATTGTTCAGGTGGAGCTAAGAAAAGACGCAGATCCCTCAGATATGAATATGAAGCTTCAGCCTTCGTCAGCATGGCCTGGATCATTTAGGTAAAGCTGCTGTACATGAACTTTAAAATTATGAATATTTGTGTATAATGTGTTATGATAGTCAGTGCTGTTTGTGTTCCTGAGGATGTGACTGAAAAGACTTTGGGGAAACAGAACATATAAAGTCAACAAATTAATATTATGAACTACAAGATAAATGAAAAGTAATTGTACCACTCTGCAGCCTGACAGTCGAAGTACAGGGAAAAGTCACAGTCTATCAGATGAACCTGATTGGCTGAAAATAAGTCAAGACATGAGAAAGAGGAGAGGATTAATTTCAGATGAGTCACATTTTTATCTGATTGTCTTCTCAGGTGATTTGCATGGTGATATGGACTGCCGACCCCTGACACTCCCAAGTTCTGATCTGAAATTTTATTGTGTAAAATGATTATTTTACTTCCAGCTGCTGTGATGAAGCTTGAATCCCACAGCTGGGACCAGTAGCTGATTCAGTGGAAGTGACGTGAGGATGGGACCAAACTGCCGTCTCTGACCAATTCTACATCTCATCTTCTCTGTGTTAGTTGGAAATGGGGATGGAAAACATGTGAGGGTTAACTTAGATTTTCATTATAACAAAATTTAGGTATTCTACTTTTTTTAAAATCGCAACTTGATTTAAAAAAAAAGGGCCGGATCTACTAAGATCCAAATTTGCATGTAGGAATTTCTCCACGCAATCTAGAATTTTGTGCGAGGAGCTGAACCACGGTTTGTGGGTGATTTACAAAGAATGATCGCGCAAATGACAGCAGGTGCAAACATGTTGGAAACACCCCTACTGTATATAAATGAGGTTTTGCATGTTTCGAGGTTTGCAGCGTGGCAAATTGCAAGAGACGACAATGCGAAAGAAAATACGACCTACAGATGGAGATATTAGTGAAAGAGGGAAGTGAAAATATATTTAAAAAAATGTAGGATAAATATTAAAATGAAATACAACAGGTATCCGTGCAGTCTCAGAAGTGGACAGTTTATGAGGACATGGATCAGGAGCTGCTGAACAAATGAAAGTGTCTGAAGCTCCGACCTGGTCTCTGTTATGCACGAGGTGCACATTTTGGCACAATGCAAACAGCATCAGAGGCTTGCTCTAGACACTCAAAAATAGAGGTACCAGTTTGAACTTAAAAGAGTACAAACGCTTGTCGCTGGGGCTGTTCCTTTTTTAAAGACATTTCTGTACCCTTCAGTCCTGGTCCATTTTTGTACCTTATCAAGCTGTACCAGTTAAAGTACAATTAAATCAATTAAAAATTATGAATAAAAGTCAATAAAATAGAGATTATGATAAAAATCAAAGATGCTAATAATAAATGAATAATTATGATATATTAGGCCAAACACGTGTAATATAATTATACATACAATTATTACTATGATCACTATGATTGTTATGAAAATCATAATATAACTATAATTATACTACTGTTTAGAAGTACTTCTAATTACAGTTGTTGTAAAAGGTACACATATTTAAGGTTTAACCTGAGATGTGTGAAAATGCAGAGAAGAATTTCCTAATTGGCACTCTAATTGGGATGAATACAGTATATATATATAAAAAAGTTCAATGCTGCAGGTACCCTTATGGTTGAAATGGTACAAATTTGTACTTTATATCATTTTGGACCTTTTTCATAGTTTAAAGGTACATTTCTGGCCTCATAAAGACCAATTTTGCACTTTTGAGAGAACATTTGTAAAAAAATGTACCTACAGGTACAGAAATATTCCTGTCTCATGCCTCTATTTTTGAGAGTGTGCCAGATGACTGTGATCCTGTCCACCCACTAAAATCAAAGTTAAAATGTGACGTTGGCAAAAAGGGGAAAATATAAAGACACGATTAATGTCAGCTTTAGTTCTCATTAAGCCCCACAGTGGCTGCAAACTTTCATGTATCCAGAATATTTTACACCCGTGTTAAAGGCGCTATAGAAGATGTTTTGGCATTTCAGAAAGCAGAGACTGTTAGTGAGTTTTTGAAGACCAACCTGCTATTCACATCTCCCTCTTCCAGCCACAGAATAACGTTCACGAGCCACTCCGGTGTTTAGCAGACAGCAGGTACAGATTCTCCCGTCATGTCACAAACGCAAATAAAACTGATGTCGTTGTCTGATTGTTGCTACATGCTAGCAGAATGATGTAAGCTGCCTGCTGTAAACGTCAGGCGAGTGCGCGGAGCTTCCAGGCCACAGCATTACTCTCACCAATCAATCACTCTCGTTGATCAGTCTCGCCTTTTACCAGTTCTTACTACGGTAGTAAAAGTGATTGACGAGCCAGTAAACAAATGAAAAAGTTAAGGAATGCAGAGATGATTGGCCCCATTACTTTCCCAGCTGATGTATAATAATATCTATATATTTGAAGCTTTTAATTTATCATAGCGTATGGGGTGGTGAACCCAATTTTACCGAATATTGCAAAAACATCTTCTATAATGTCTTTAAATTGAATTCAACAATGACAACTTAACACGTTGCCCTCACTGCTCATGAAAAGTGATTCTGAATCAGATGTATCCAGGATTGTCCCCCTCAGAATTTGCAGCCTTTTGTGTGCAAAGCAGCAGTTTGCACCTGCTTTTCAGACGTACAAGAAATTCATGCAAAAAAAACAAACAAAAAAACAGCAAGGCAATGCGTCTCACGGTTAATAAATCACTTTGCGAGTGCTACATTAATATATTTACATTTACTCCTCCCATCACGCACAATTGCGTGTAAACGCCCCATGTTGCATATTCATAGCAGCAGAAGGGCACAATGGATAAGAGGCGCCATTTAGCACATTTATAAGACTGAACCCTTTTTGCACGCTGTTAATTAGTTTGTTTTTTTTTTCTTTTTTTGCGTGTGCAATGAGATTGCTCATGTTTTTATACGCACAAACCTTTGATAGATCCGGCCTGAAGTATAATCAAGTGTGACAACTGTATCCTGCATCACTACATCTCCCAACATGGTTGGAGGTATTTCCAGACCTCCCAGAAGTTAAAGGTGATAGCTACATTTTCATCAAAGCAATTAGTTTTTCAAAAATAATGCATCAACAGAACATCTAGAGGGGTCCAGAATACACATATTAATTTTACTGAATGTTTTCATAACATATAAATGTCAAAATGTTATCAATTTTGATGGCTCAAATATACATAAATATTTACATCTGATAACCCTGCCAACGCATACACTGAAGGATTCTGCCCCATTAGTATTAGCTCAGAAGTTGCCAGCTCGATTGCTCTATGTAGAAATAGCATCTTCGTTGTATTTCTCAAATTCATGCGGACAAGAAACGAAGCAGGATGAGGTTGAAGGTAGCAAAGGGGCTCAAAAGCCCCGTGGCGGTTGCAGCTTTCCTCCTGGACATGTAGGTTAAACATTTGCTGATGCTAATTAACAGTTAGCCAGTTCTGTAATGTTGCTAATGCTAATTGAGTAAACTGCTGATTGTTAGTGCTCCACCTAGTGGCGGGGAGGAATTAAACTTGTAGCTATCACCTTTAATGGATGGAAGTAGCTGTAACAAACAAGAGCTGGATGATCTTCAACCAAAGAAACATTAGTTTTCTCGGGTTATTCTAGCTGAACATGTTTTCAGCATGAAGATGTGCAACAAACTATGATTGAAGTTATAGGAATTACTATTTGTACAAGTATAACTAGTGTAAGTATTAGTAATTCACAGACAGTACAGCCATTAGGTGATTTATAGGGCAATGAATTTATCTCCTAATCAATCAGTCTATGAAAAGGTGGTTCACCGGGTAAAAACTTTATAAATGAAGTAATATAATCTGATTACTGAATAGGGCAGGCAATTATAAGCCTTGGCTTCAGTCTATACCTTTTTTTGGTAAATTATTGGTTTTTAATGTTCTATTTGTTTCTGGTATTGTTGTGATTGACCAAAATAAAGCTTATCAATCAATCAATCAATCAATCAATCAATCAATCAATCAATCAATCAAACAATCACTTATGTAGATGTATTTTGTGTGATTTCTAAAGCTCTGATTTATGTATTTCTGGATTAAACTATGTAAAGAATTAAATGAAAGGTGTGAAGTGTGTCTCTGCAGCTCTGATTGGACAGATTTTTATAAGCTGGAGAGTTGACAGCTTCTTCATTCATTGATTGGAAGGATTTGCTGGCAACTGAGTGTCATCTGCATCAAGATCAAATTATTTCATCGCCATTTCTTCTCTACTTCGTCTCTATGCAGCTCTCCGTCGTCTCTGCTGCGTTGCTACTTTGTCGCTACTTCGTCACTACTTTGCCGCTACTTCGTTGCTGTTTTGTCGCTGTTTTGTCGATATTTCGTCGCTACTTCGTCTCTACTTCGTCTCTACTTTATCTCTCTGTCGTCTGCTTCATTTCTGCTTCGTTGCTACTTCGTTGCTGTTTCATCGCTACTTCGTCGCCATTTCTTCTCTACTTCGTCTCTACGTCATCTCTCCTTTGTCTCCGCTTCATTTCTGCTTCGTTGCTACTTTGTCGCCGTTTTGTCGCTACTTCGTTGCTGCTTTGTCTCTGCTGTCTCTTCTTCATCTCTGCTTTCTCGCTATTTTGTTGCTACTTTGTCGCTGTTTTGTCGCTACTTCGTTGCTGCTTTGTCTCTGCTCTGTCTCTTCTTCATCTCTGCTTTCTCGCTATTTTGTTGCTACTTTGTCGCTGTTTTGTCGCTACTTCGTTGCTGCTTTGTCTCTGCTCTGTCTCTTCTTCATCTCTTCTTCGTCTCTGCTTTCTCGCTATTTTGTTGCTACTTCGTCGCTGTTTTGTCTTTGCTATATCGCTGTACAAAATGTAAGGTACAATTGTAGAAAATGACACTTCTCTAAAAGCTTGGGGTGGAATTTATTTGTCTATGTTGTGATAACTTGGCTCGTACTGGAAAAGTCCTGGAAAATAACTTCAAGAAAAGAGTGGGAACCCTGGGTGGACAGTGGACCAAAATTCCTTGTTCTCTATCATAAAAATTAAGTATCTAAAGATTATATACGTTCTTTTTACCATATGACAGACCTTTGATGAATGAGATGAACGATGAATGAGCCTTTGAGATTAAACTAATGTGAGACACTTTGCTGTCTCTGATCATATTAGACAAACTGAATAACAGGGAATTTAACTCAACGGAAGAAAGTCAGCTGTTACAGGTGCTCGATGCAGATCCAGATTAAAACCTCGACCCTCGTCGTGCCCTTTGCTGCATCTCACCCTCTTTTCTCTTTGACCCCTTCCTGTCTGGCTGCTGTCAGGTAAAGGCCACTTAAAACAACAAAAAAACTTCTTAAAAAATAATAATTCATTATTAACAATAAAGATCAGGTGGTTGCTGTGCAGGCGTATCTTTAAATGAGGGAGATATGCAGAACTGAGCAGGATTTCATTTTCTTTGAGGACATCTAGTAGTTTTTTTGAATTTCTCTAAACTCTCAAACCATCTAAACAACTTCCTCCAGTTTTGTGTTTTTATTTTCTGATATTGCCATCTCGAATAATAAAATCTTGAAATCCAAGAGCGCTGACAGCAGAGATGATCATGTGACATCACGGTCTGTAGGGAATGCCCCCCCTTGGGAGGGCAAAATACCACTTTACTTATAACAAGCCAGAGTAACACACACTTCTGTGCTCCTGGACAATCCAGACAGTAGTTTTGCAGTTGGATGCACAAAAAGTCAGGTTTTGTTTTCCCGCATTCTGTCCTGTAAAGACACCCTGAGAGAAGGAATCTGCAGATCAGCAATCAAATGCCCCTCAGTCCCTGGATGCATGGCAGCCCCTCCACTTACACATGAATGGGCTCTATGCACAACTTCACTGAGAAAAGTCAACATGCATAAAATGGACCCTTTAAATATTTTATTTACATCTTTATCGCACTCCATCCTTTCTAAATCTGTAAATTCTGTTTGAATGAACGGTTGGTGCTCTTGTACGAGAAACCAGGCAGAGCTGAAGGACAGCTCAGCTTCCTCTGCATTCTGATATTTTACTAACCAGTACAACAGCCCAGTGTGACCATCACCTCCTCACCAGTGGTTTTTACTGTGGGTTACTTGGTGAACATCACTTGTTTTACATAGTGCAGGCATGTAATGATTTTGCCTTTAAACATTTCAGCTTTGCTGTCAGGCACTTTTGGTAAAAGTTAAGCCAAATAAAATAAATAAAAATTCAGTGTTTCGGCTTAAATATTAAAACACAGTTTTAATATTAGACATGAATGTTGCTTTATACAGAAATACAGGTAAAGTTAAACATTCCCAGACAAATTTATGTACTTGACTGTAATACTTTACATTTCAGTACTGTTGTCCCGAAAATAAAGCAGATATGAACAATGTTTACATGTCAGTGATAATCAGCAGCTTTGCTTTGTATTAAAAAAATGTACCCACATATTCATTTTATCAGTTTACTTGCTTCATCTTTAAACAGGGTTCTTGCAGGTTTCAGCAAGTTAAATTTAAGACCTTTTAAAGACCTTTTAAGACCTTTATAAATCAAATAGGACTTAAATAGGACTTGATAAAAAAAAAAAAAAAAAAAATTACAGGATTTGTAATTCATCAATCTTGATTCACTGCATAACAATAATTGCCCCAAAAAGTAACTTAAAAAAAAGGATTTTAGTGGATGACTGAATCAAATAATAGACACAGACATTAATATTGTTAACTCAAGAGCTACTCAAGAAAAAAATGCATTTAATTGTATACTATTTTTTTTTAAATAGAAAAAGAAATTGAAAATTTCCCTCGTAGCTATCTGAACCTTTCAGAAAGACAGACAGAATCAACTTCTGATATATTATTCAGCATAATCTATGTGGCCAATGCTCCCAGAGAATTAATAAAAGCAAAAAATTAAGACACGTCTACATCAAATTTAAGACGTTGGATGAAAAAATGGCGCTTTTTAAGACCTTTTCAGGCCTTAAATTTGAAGTTCAGACATTTTTTGACTTTTTAAGACCCTGCAAGAACCCTGTTTAAAATGTAGCTGATCGCTGTTTTCGTTCGATATATTTGTTTAAATTCAGAATGAAAATGGCATCTGTAGTGATAAAATCTTGAAGAAACATCCCGTATTCATAAAGGGAAGATTTAAATCAGGATTCTAAATCTGATTTCAGTGAAGTGTCTTTATCGTAACAGAGAAAAATAAAGATAAAGCATCTTTGTGGAAGGTCAGTTACGTTTGAGGTTGGGGTTGCTGGCATCCTCGATGGCAGAGACCATCCTCTCCACCAGCCTCAGCAGAGCCGTGGAGCTCTGCTCCTGCTGCCTCATCATCCTCTCCTCTCGCTCCTCGGCCCTCCGGTCCGCTTCCTTCAGGTACGCGAGGAGAAGATCCAGTTTGTGGACGCGCCTCCTTTTCCCTGCAGGTAACAGAAAACAGGTTTTAATGCAGGAATATTATTTACTGGCCTGACTGGTTCATAAAACTCAGTAGATCTGAAATTCATTCAAATGCAGAATTTTCCTTTTCTGACCACTGACCCATTAAACCCTAACTATTATTCATCAACATTAACAGTGAGTCAGCAGATTTATGGTTTTACTTATTAGCCTGTTTGTTATTAGTTATGGGCCGATATTCGGACACTTCTGGTCAATATGTGTCAGAGGAAGCTTCTGTGTAGGTGTTGATGGATAGTAAAGAGGAATAAAACACTCTTTAAGATTGTTTATAGTAGTGCTGGGGAAAAAAAAAATCGATACACTGAAATATCGCGATATTTTCATATGCTGATTATATTGATATGTAAAAATGTGGTATAGATCTATTTTACTAATGAAATCTCGCGGGTTTTCGTGGAATCTCGCGAGATTTCACCGTTATCTTACGAAATCTCGTGAGATTTTGTTGGTAAAATAGATCAATATTGCATTTTTGAATCTCTATATGAAATCTGCATATGAAAATATTGCGATATTTCAGTGTATCGATTTTTTTTTCCCAGCCCTAGTTTATAGTGTTCATATTTTGTCCATGTGTAGTAATAATGCAGCTTTTTGTCTCTTTATTAGAAAATCCAAAATTATTCATAACCTCCAATTAAAGAAGAAAAAAAAAAATCAGCTGTCAGTGAAATAAGTTGAAATTGACAAAAGTAATAATAAATGAAAATTCTATGAAAATCATGACATTGATTTTGAATTGTGGTTGGACAGAAATATTAAAAACAAACACACCAAAACCTGTTGACATGTATGTTGGTACACTCTTCATGGGAAAGGTGCTCTAATGTGTTTGGGACAGCTTTGTTTGTTTTTTTTTTAATGATTATTTCCATTCAAATTCAAAAGCAATATTTTATTTTACTAAATTATAATTTTATCAATTTTTATTTATTATTAGTTTCTTTAGTTTATTTGAATTACTATTGTGAATTTAGTCTTCTTTAATTGGAGGGAATATTTGAATAATGTATTTTAAAAGTAAAATTTAATGCTTTATAAACCTTTTTAAGACCTCAACAAATCAAATTTAAGACAGCAAAATTTTAAAAATATTTATATGGAATGCTCAACTTATTGCCTCCTACAATGGAAATCAAGACTTTCCATTTCCCATTGGTCATCAGTTATGTGCAATATTTAAACTCTGCAAAAGGCTTTTTATGAGAGGCCTCTTTTCAAATTAAAAGACAGTTTGATAATTAATAACACTTCCAACACATCTTGGCCAATGTTGTGATTTTCATTCCCTCTGTTCAGTTGTGATGCAGTATAGAGTCACCATAAACTATGAATAAGTTACGTTACATTAAGCACAATGTGTTGCATCAAGGAACCGTACAGAATAATGGAAATAACCGTTACAGTGGGCCCCATTATGGCTCAGTGACGAGTGTTTGAAAAATTATATCACATGGCTTAATGTGAGGAACCAGTTAACAGACAGATCCACTGGGGAGCTTCCACTATTAAATGCTTTATAGTGGGGAACTGTGCTTTCCCATCGGCATTAAGAGCACTGGCTGAAAATTTAATACCTACAGCAAAATTTATGGTAAATTTAAGACATTTTGAGACCTTAACTACCAAGATTTAAATCTAATACTTTTTAAGGACCCGCAGGAACCCTGTCAGGACTTGATTGAACTTACTATGTTAAAAAAAAAAAGAAACTTCCATTAACTCTTTTGTCAAATCTGGTTGAAATAACATCAAACACAGAGACAGTTTCTACATTTTATCCACTAACAGTTTTAATCTGATCCATATTTCTTCATGTCTGTTTTATTTTCTTTCTCCTTCAAACACAAATAAGGATGAATGCTGCTTTAATATTCATCCCTGTGCTGGAGTATAGATGTTTATTAACAAATACACTAATTAAAAGCATTGTCACTGCGTAGTTTTAGTGGTTGCATGGTCGATATTTTCATTATATGGAGTACAATGATCATATTCGGGCAGGTCTGGGCCAATATATCAGGGCTGACAGTCCACTCCCTGATTCTGATTATGTCCAGCATTACAGGTGGAGCCCAGATAACTTACTTCCTCTGACTGTTGCTTGCCTCTGGTCAGGGATCCCTCGCTCCTCAGAGTCATCACTGCTGGTATCTTCATCATCTTGTCTGCTGATGGAAGGCTCTTTGATTGTGTACTCGAATGATCCTGAAGGAAGCATCAAACCAGAAAGACTCAAGAAGTGTACACCTAAAAATATCAACTTTCTTTCTTTATCCGACTAAAGATGTACCGATTTGATACTCAGGTGGGTGTCAGCTATGATATTAACTAATCAGTGGGGTCAGATATTGGATGAATGAGGCTGATCCAGGACTCCGATCCAGTCGTTCTTTTTTTAAATGTTATTTTATTAATATCATATCATACACACCATCAGAGCGATCTAGTCACTTCAATTCTGTTTGCAAGCCAACACCAGTTACGTCATCGCACAGAGCAGAGAAGTGTTACTTCTTTTTGCGTCTAACCTACAGTATTTGTTAATAAATAATATTAAGTGCATTTATATCTGTTAATTTGTTACTTTTTTAAAACAAGGCTAAATGTTTATGTCAAGCCTGATGCCTTCACTCACATGGCCACGTATATGGTTCATTCATTCAACAGTAGTATAGGGTCGGTATCGGCCAATCCGGGTATCGGTATTGGACTGGATGGGAAAAAACTGGATCGGTGCATCTCTCTACACATAAACAGCCTGATATCCGACCAGGGAAAAGGATGGAAAGCCGTGAGGCTCCATTTTAACCTGCGGTTTAGCAAAATGAACATGATCCACGAGCTTACCGTCTTCATTGACGGAGGAGCCGGGGGTGGGAGGCGGAACTCGGTCTGCTTCCTCTCCGTTTGCGGCTGGAGCGGTGACTGAATTCAGCCATCCTGCTACCTGGTTTCCTGGCCGATGACTCATCACGCTGCCCAGCAGCTCCAGAGACAAACACGTAGCCCCGCGCGCAGCCCCGTTTTTACCCGAGTCCCTTTTCCCGTCGCGGTATTCCTTCTTCAGTTTCTTAATCTTGTTGATTATTTGTTCCGGTGTCCTCGTGAACCCAGACTTCGCCATCTCTTCCGAAAGTTCAGCGTACAATTCTCTCTTTCTGGAGCTGTTTTCCAGCCTCACCTGGAAATCCCTCGACACCCAGACTCCGAACATGCATTTTATCTCCTCAGCAGTCCACTGGGAGAACTTCTTCTCCATATTATTTGTGTACTTCTTCTCACGTGTCTTTGCAATCGAAATGACGCCCACTGATGACGTCACAGTCCGGCCTCACAAAGAAAGAAAGTAAATAATAAAATAAAAGTAAAATAATGCGTAGACCTCTTTGTAATGGATGTAAATTTGTAACTTGATTCAATCTCTGATTCAAAAGACAAAAGGGTATAAAACAAAAATATTTATAATGCAATTGAACTTTTAATTCGCATTTTATTATTATTATTTTTTTTGTTATACTTATTTATTTATTTAGCTTTATTTTGGTTCTGATTTGTCATTTGATTTTTGTGTTTTTTTTTCTTTCTGTCTCTTTCTCTTTTGGTGTCTTATTCGCCAAGATGTCGAGCTGTGATTTAAATATATATATAAATATATTTAATAAATTAGCTGTAGTGTAAAGTGAGGAAATAAAGTGACAAAAAGATTGCGCTCTCACTTAAAAAAACAAAACAAAAAAACAGTGCATTAAAAGGAAATATATATTATTTAAAGAAAATAAGTATCCCAGGTTCTTGCTCGGAGTGACAGACGATGTATAGTGAACAACTTTTAAAACATCTCAAGATTTAAGATATCTGTACAGGATTATATAACCCAAATCTGGTTTTACCCATTTGAAAGCCAAAGTGCCTAAAAAAATGTACTTAAAGCGTCTTTTTATGCGGGAATATCTGTTTCCTCGCGTTTCTATGACAGCAAAGACATCCCTTTTGTCCGTATCGCAGCGCCCTCCAGTGGTTACACAGCGAACTGCATGTTGGGAGGAGGGAGGGCTCATGGTTTGGACATAAATAAATTATGGAACAATTTAAATTGAAATTTTGAACTGGTGACTGTGAAATTTTGCTCTTCACTTAAGGAAACATTTTATTTTTCAAGGATGAGTTCAAAGTTAACACAAGTGTACTGAGATCCTTTACTTCAGTTATTGTAGTAGTACCATAGAGTAGCTAATAATAACACTAAAAGTAGATAGCTGTCAGGAAAAGAAAACTCAGATTAAAGAAATAAGAGATTAGAATGTCCTTGTTACCCTGGAGCTCTACAGGATCCCAGGTCTGGAGGGAGTCTACAGACCTCAGGACTGATGGGACTTAGTCTGGTGGAGCAGCCACAGACCTCCAAGGTAGATTAGAAGAACCCAAACCCATTGCTTCAACTCCATTAACAGTTAATTTTTTGTATGATTCATTGATATTTCAGTATCAGTGTATGACTGTATTACGTGGTGACCTAGTTTATCCTGTGACCATTGTTGTATGAAGTACCCAAAAGCCATACTTGAGTAAAAGTAAAAGTACCTTACTGGAAAATGACTCAAGTAAAAGGGAAAGTCGCCTGCTAGAATATTACTTGAGTAAATGTAAAAAATGTAGCTAGTATTTACTGTACTTAAGTATCAAAAGTAAAGAGTACTGTTAGTAAAACGCAATCAGAACCATGAAAAACTTTTTGTTCAACCTCAAAAGAAGTTGTTTCTCAAAATGGCGAGAACTCAGTCTTGCTCTTCTTGGGCTGAAGACCAGACCAGTGATGCCAGCCTTTCGCCTGCTGCTGAGGCAGGTAAAGGTGTGTTTAGCTTCAGAGACAGCTTGTACAAGGCTGCTACTAGTGGCTACTTGTCCCACTACAACAAAACAAAGATTGTCCATTGGCTATAATGTTTCTTTTTATTTTGGAACGAGTAACTAAGATGCTCAGGTAAATGTATTAGAGTAAAAGTAGTGATTTTTCTCGGAAAATGTAGTGAAGTAAAAGTAAAAGTCATCAGAAATAGAAGTAGTAAAGTAAAGTACAAATATAAAAAAATGCTACTTAAGTAAAGTAACAAAGTATTTTTACTTAGTTACTAAATAACACTGCCTGTGACCCAGTTCACCTGCAGTAGCTGCCAATCAAATGCACAGTAAACTCCACAGGTAATGCTTTGTGACAACAGCATATGCTTGAGTCGCAACATGAATGTAGGAATGCAACTGAACCAGCTGCCATTTTCTTTTTAATCCCTGATGTGACTGACGAGCACTTTGTAGACTTTGGATGCAGATTAAATCTAGTTTCAATCAAAGCCACTGACTTCCTGCATAACTGAACTACAAATCATTTGTTTGAACTACATCGCCGCATCACTTCCTGTATGCAGGACATTCCTTTTCCAAAAACAGCCGATGATGCTGATGTGTTACACTATGCAGATAAATGTTGATGTTTTCAGCAACGCTGAACGCTTTTACAGGAGAAAGTTTTAGTTAATTTTCAGTCTGACATGGATAAAATGTTCTTCAGCTTCACCATGTCAGCATCAACTCATAACTCAGTTGACGGACAACTTTTCTCTTCTGTTTTCATCCACGTTGAATGATTCATCTTTATATTTTCAGCGGTCAGAAAGAGACGAAACAGTTTAATCACCTGAAAATCATCACATGCTTGCATCGTTATGTGGAACAGCAGTTTTGTTATGCAACATGTTAAAGGCAGTAATGAGGAGAAGCAGAAGGTGATGGTCACTGTTTCACCCTAGAAGGTCAACGTTGTGCAATCATTTCCCACTTTTACTCTGTTATATGCCGGCATAAGAGATGACAACAACCGGCTAGACAGCAACAAACAATCATTGCAGCAGGTACGCAGAGGGAAACCAGGATCCATCCTCCCCATGCCGTTTCAGGTTCAGACTTCGGTGCTGGGAAGAAACCAAACACACTGATTACATTCATGTAAGATTAGAAAACATTTCATGAACAAACATATCAGAACTGAAACTGAAACATTTCTTCTAAAAAGCTGCTGAAACAAATAAAGGTTCTACTGAATCAACTCACCAGTGACGCTGAGATAACAGTTATCCAGGTTCATGCCGTAATCCGTCTTCACACCGCACATATACAGACCAGAGTCCTTAGTTCTGAGTCTGGACACATGAAGGCTGATTCGTCCTTTTCTGAGGACGTCTTTGTCAATCTGGACTCGTCCTGCAAACTGTTCATCCGACTCGTCCTCAACACCGTCATGCAGACGGTACAGGACTGAGACTTTGTCTACCGTCATGTGTAGACACCCAATAACCACGGAGCTCCAGGAGACGTCATGTTTGGTTGTGAACGTCCACTCCAGTGTGATGTTGTGGTTCTCCTCTGCCCGATGGGAGATCTGCAATGCCTTTACTATAACTGATGCTGTTGAGGAGATGGAGAGAGAGAGAGAGGAGCTGTTAGAGCTCTGATTGATTCTCTGCAGGTCAAACTGGTTGATTTAAGTGTTGCCTTCACAGACAGTGTGGAAAGATGGGGCATATCTTTAATTAATCTGATCTGGAGAGTCCACTGTGCAGCTCTGTTGGTGCATCAGACACAAAGAAACTAAACAAACTGATAAAAGCTCACTTTTAGAATCGAAAGAAACTTGAGATGTTGTGAAATTCATTATGAATCAGAGTTATTGTTGTAGTTTTTTTTTTTAAGTGGTGTTGGGTGACAGTTGTTTAAGCTCTCTGGAGCTTTTTATAGTTTCTCTTTGCTTTTTCCGGACCACTTTCAGAGGAATGATCTTTATTTGCTTATTTTTAGACCTGGAATGTGCTAAATGAGACAAGAACTTGGCTTGTGTCCAGCAAAATCAGCTTTACTAGTTCTTGTAGATAGGGATGCGCGCTATAATAGCCCCCCTTTTGGTATCGGCCTATATCAGCCTTAAAACTGAGTATCGGACATTGGCCACCCCACTGATATTTAACCGATAGTTTCTAAATCTAAAAAACCCCAACTTCTTCTTCAAAAACTTCTTTTTTTTTTACAAACTTTAAAACTTCTAAAGACTAGGGGTGGGAAAAAGTATCGATACACTGAAATATTGCAATATTTTCATATGCTGATATGATATTGACATTCAAAAACGCTGTATCGATCTATTTTATTAATGAAATCTCGCGATATTTCATTGTTCTGTTATGAAATCTTGCAAGAATTTACGAAATCTTGTGAGATTTTGTAACAGAATGATGAAATCTTGCAAAATTTTGTAAGTAAAATAGATTGATACCACGTTTTTAAATATAGATTTGATATTAGCATATGAAAATATTGTAATGTTTCAGTGTATCAATATTTTTCCCACCCCTATTTTTCAAAGTGTCAGAAACGGATAACAAAACTGCTATTTGCAATGACTGCTTATTTTCTTCAGCTTTAATACCGGTATCGATATCGGTTATCGGCCACATGAGTTTTTAAATATTGACATATTGGATATCGGCCAAAATTCCAATATTGTGCATCACTAGTTATGGAGTGTGGGGTCAACTGGACAGAGAACAGAAGAACAACCAATTAAAGAAAAGGCTTGAAATATCCTTCAAGAGGCCTGGAGAACTATTCCTCAAGACCATTGTATCATACTAAATATTGACTTTCAACTTAATTACAACTGTAGAAACTCTCTCTATATTTACAGTCGTCCTCAAAATTATTCATACCCTCCAGTTAAAGAAGGAAAGAAATCAGCTGTCAGTGAAATAAGTTGAAATTGACAAAAGTAATAATAGATAAAAAATTCTGTAATAAATAGTTATATTGATTTTGTATTGTGGTTCAACAGAAATATTAAAAACAAACACACAAAAAATAAAACAAGTAAACAAGTATGATGGGGCACCGAAGCAAAAATGATGTTGAAAAACACTTTGAGGCAATCTCTGCAATCAGGTGTTTTCTCTAACGTTCAATAAGACGTCTGACAGGTATGTTGGTCCGCTGTTCATGGGAAAGGTGCTCTAATGTGTCCCAGATAGTTTTATTTGTTTTTTGTTAATTATTTTTTCAATCATAATTCAATAGCAATGTGTTAATTCACTAAATTATAATTTTGTAAATTTTATTTATTGCTAGTTTCTTTAGTTCCCTGTTATTTGAATTACTGTTAAGCATTTAGCCTTTTCTGTAATTGGATAAATTTGAGGACGACTGTATACTGTAAAAAGAAAAATAATAAATAAACAGAAAGAATTTGATCAGAAGGGAAAAAAGCAGGAAGATTATGTTCGTATATATGAAACATTATCTGCTCATTTTGATGATAGAATAAAATTCAACAAATTATAATCTCATAAAAACAACAAAAAAAACCCTTTACTACAAAGTTCTACTGGATCGACTCACGGATAACCGACAGTAGACATCCATCGGAGCTGACGGCATCATCCGTCTTCACTTGACATCTGTACGCACCGGAGTCATTCATTCTGAGTCTGGACACATGAAGTCTGATTTGTCCTTCTCTGAGGACGTCTTTGTCAATCTGGACTCGTCCTGCAAACTGGTCATCCTGAGACTCTGGTACCTCATCACCTTTAAGTGCTTGATACAGGATTGAGAGGATTCCATCAGTTATCTTATGGCACATGATGGACACATCACTCCAGGAGCTGTCAGGTTTGGTTGTGAACTTCCACTCCAGTGTGATGTTGTTGTTCTCATCTCCAACATAGAACTTCTGGTTCGCGTTCACCTCAAATGTTGCTGCTGATGAGACAGAGAGGGAAAGAGAGACACAGCAGACACACTGAGAACTGGAACATGGGACTCTTTAAGCTACATCTAGAGGTTTCCGTCACAAGAAAAGTTCAAAGATACTAAAGCATGAATACGGTAACACAACAGATTCAATCAGTAACTGAACATTGTGACAGTATTGTTGAACCTGACCAGAGACACATGAGGTGAGGATGAGGAGGAGCATCATCCTGCAGATCATCTCCCTGTGAGACGAGACAGAGGTGAAAAGTCATGAACACACGAGTAAGGATAGACCGAAACATCGGCCGGCCGATATTTTAGGTTGATATTTGTGGTTTTTGCGGTGTTGCACAGTAAAATCAGCAGTGTTGGAGTAACACTTAGAGAGTCAATTTTAACACTAAGCCAGGTTACATATGGTCCTGCCCTGTATAGTGTTAAAATTACACTGGACCTAGTGTTGAATTTTTGTGTTAATTTAACACTGATAAGAGTTAATTTTCATTATAGAGTTAAATTTGATCAACACTGACATTGTTAAAAAGCTTTTACTCTTTGAGATAATGTAACAACCTATAGTGTTGATTTAATATGTAATTACACAATCAAGTTCCTTAATAGTTTCACAAAGTAAAATATTTCAGTTAATGCTGACTTGCATCTGTTTAAGGTTTAATCAGAATTTTTGTCCTTGATTATCTTTTTTGGCAAGATGAGATTGTGGAGAGGCATTATCTATCATCTCCAACATCTTTTTCATGTAAAAAATAATATCACACCAAGAAAACATTAGCTGAGTACATATACACTTCAGTCATGGTGCAGGGTTGAACAGTGAAGTCGCTTTTTTGAAACGGGTCATACCTCTTTAAATGAGTTCTCTTTTTTTGCTATGATATGAAGTCTGTGCTTTATACCATGTATTTGGTGATAAGCAAAATAGATAAATAAATGAAATGAAATGACATGAAATGAACAAAGCATGATGGGAAATATTCAAACTGAAAAGGGCGGAGCCTCCCAGAGTAACACTGATGAGAGTTATTTTTCTTTGACACTGAAAAGAAAAAACTTGTTTTAACTCTGAAAATTATCACCAGCACTGCTGGTCATCAGGGGGCATTTTACTCTCACTGGTGTTGGAATTACTCTGAAAGAGTTAATGTGATTTAACAATTCAAATTTTACACTGAGGATTTTGCAGTGTGGCATCAGCCGATCAAGGGTGGGGCCATATAAGGGCCAGGGTGGGCTCAGACCCGCCCACTTTTCTGATTGGCCCAGGGCAAGCCACCCTGAGAAAGCCACAATCCCAGATTATTTTCTGTTATCAATGTTTTTATCGAGCCATTGATAATATTCTAACATTCGATTAAAGAAACATGAAGTTGAATAAAAGGCCCATTTTAGTGCCTTTTCAATATGCAAACATTGTATTTATTATGTCTTACTCGTGCATAAAAGGTGCTCAGTAAATTAAATTTGAATTTGAAGGAGAAATGAATAATCAGCAAGTTCACTTCTCAAACAGAAATTGATTAGGAAGCACCTCTACAGCATCTATTATTCTCCAAAAATCAACATTTAATCCTCAAAAATGACCCACAAGGATAAAATGTCTGTCCCAATAATCAATTAATCTCTGACTGAAGACTTTTTAAACAAATGAAAACCGTAACAAAGAACCTGAAACTACATTAAAAGCTAAAAATCTAAAACATTCAAATGTACTCACTGACATTTTTCATCGAGTGATGAACACGGCCTGAAACTTGAAGAACCGATGCTGGTTACAGTTTATGAAAGCGGTTAAAGTTCCTCTGTGTTACACAGATTCAATCTCTGTCATCTTTCCTGCTGTCAGTCTTTGTAAACAGGTTTATATGTGAGGAGGATCCTTCGTGACGTTTGTTTCATACCTGTAACTTTCCACATCTTCTCTCTGCCACGCCCCTTTCTTTAAGTCTGTTAATGTGAGCTTATTAAAATGTGGTTCGATGAGCTGAAAGCTGTATAATCTTCTATATAAGTTCTTTTAATTTCACATAAAATCGAATCAAAAATGTGCAAACCTGGAAATAAAAACAAATTATAGCTTGAAGTTTTTATGTCAGCGAGATTTTAGCTGCAACCCATCGTTTTCCACATGCGGTTTCATATGCATATATATTATCACACTGAATGGCACAAAAGAGGGCAAAACTAAGATGTAACAGATGTAACTAAGTTGTTTATCTTATTTTATTTATTTATTTCAGTCTTCAAAAGGATTCGAGATTTTTCTTCAGTGAAAACTTGATGGCTTCATTTTCCTGTTGTGGAATCTGTATTCTTAGATCAATTCTAGTTTATTTACAGTTGTTTATACTTAGAGTAAAGATTAAACTACTGGATGTAAAAGACGACATGAAATACTGTGAATTAAAATGTTTGAAATGGGCATTAATGTGTGTTTGGCTTGTTTCAGGAATGCAGCTCAGTGACATAGCTGCAGAGATGACTTAGCGGTAAATTCATCTTTAAAAAAAATCCCCCGGACTTTCCCCGAAGGTGACAAACTGGTTTGATCAAAGTGCCTGGAAAGAAGGTAACGTATGGATGTTTATTTATGCTTTAGGACAAAGTAGCTCAATCAAAGTGCTCACTAACTTTCTTGTTAGTGTGGATGTTTCACAGTGAAGCAGATTTCAAATTAAAACATACACAAACAAACAAACCAACAGAGATGATGTGATGAAAAAAATTAGACATAAATCACAACATTCTAAAAACGAAGTAAAATGTGTCAGTGAGACATAAATGAAGGGATTATTTAATTGGAGTTAGTAGCTATTAGTCCACTTACTTTCATCTTTAAAAAAAATGAAAACCTTGCTTTGTTGTCCATGAATTCACCGTGTTGCATTCAGGTACAGAATGAAGCAGTCTGTGAAAGGTGGAAATAAAGATCTCAAGCTGATAAATAGATTGTATGTCGGGACTTCAGAGGTAAAACTTCACGATGCTGTGCTCCAGACATCACTGAGCACACCTGGAAGAAAGTGTTCAGTGATGAGAACATTTCAGAACATTTTAGGGAGCTGTAGACCCATAAAGTGCCACAGTACTTTTGAGCCCACCCTTAATCAATCATTTTCTTGAGATATAAATAATCCCACTAACAACAGTCCTTATGCATGCCACGTAACAAGAAAATGAACTTATTTTAAGATGGTGATTAAAAAAACTAAAATAATTGAGCACAACCACGCTAGCCTGGTAAGACATTAGGCTGGTGTACCAGGCTACAACCACGCAGTTTAGGCTATGAAGAAAAGCATCACTTCCTCTGAATAACTTCTAATAACTTTTAACACATTAGAACATCATCAGGGTCCACGCAGGCGGGGTACACCCTGGACAGGTCGCCAGTCTGTTGCAGGGCCGACGCAGAGAAACAGACGACCATTCACACTCACATTCACTCCCAGAGGTCATTTAGAGTGAACAATTAACCTAACACGCATGTCTTTGGATGGTGGGAGGAAGCCGGAGTACCCGGAGAGAACCCACGCATACAGGTGGAGAACATGCAAACTCCACACAGGAAGGTCACTGTTGGAAATGTTCGAACCCCCTCCCCAGCCGGGACTCAAAATAGTGACCTTCTTACTGTGAGGCTGCAGTGCTAACCACCACGCCACCGTGAAGCCCTAAATTTGCTGCACATGTACATAATAAAAGTACACTTTTTAATTTATTTGTTGGTGTATAGGTCGCTGATGGGTTTATATCTCAAAGAATTTCATGCCAAATTGCAAATGTATTGTTTTGTAGCTTTTATTTTGTGACTTCCTTGCAACGCAAAAATGTCTTATTTTGAAAGGTTTGCAGTGCATTTTTATGACAGTAGTTGATGGTAACGAAAGGAGGGAAAATGGTGTAGCAGAACAAAAAAATGAGTAAAAGTCTTACCACAGAGATAAAACGCAAATAAGGGTACAGCACCAGTCGAAAGTGGCAAAAAGGGAAATGCAGTGATATTGATATTTTTTCCCAGATCTAATTTTTACAGACTTTGATGTCACTGTTATGCGACACCATAGCAAGTAAATGTATGTAAATAAGGATGGATCACCACAAAAAAGCCACTTCGAGCTCACATTATGACTGTTTCGTAACAAAACATTGGTGAAATGAAGGAGTTTGTGGCAGATAATGCCTTATTTAGAGGCTGCGCGAGGTTGTCCGCATCACTTCCAGTATATTGGACATACGCTGATCTGGACTGGATCTAAATATCTCCTGAAGGAATTCAAGTTACACCAAAACTGAGTGAGTAAATGAACGTATTTCATGCTAGAAAATAGTCCAGGTTGAAAACAAACGAACTTCCCCTTTCAGTTTTCCATCGCTCTGTTGTCGTCACCACATTTACTGTCTCTGACATAAAGACAAGGAAATGTATTCCAGTTCAATATGACTTCTTCTAGCTCCAAAGATGTTTTCCACGTCTAAATACAAACAGCTGAGCTGAAGAAGCCTCTGAATGAACACACTTCTTTCACATCTCTGCAAAGCAGATTTCTCTTCCCACATCAGACTGAAATCTGAGCTTCCTTCAGAGGTACGATGGGAATAAATAATGAACAATTAGACCCTGTTATGTCGTTTCAAAACCTTTGATGTGACCTTTAACCTCAGTTCAGAATGAAAGTAAAATGTGAGAGGAAATTAAAAATGAAAAGCATGAGCTGCTGTAAGCTGGTCGGATGTTTTATCTTTCATCACGGCTTTCAGGGAAGAGTTTATGAACTCATGAGCTCCAGATCTGTCAGATTTTGAGGGAATCCTTTTGGACCTTTCTCCTGACTGATATCTGGAAACATGAGGTCACTTTGATGCCTTCAGCTTTCTCTGAACCATGGCTTCGACTGGAAACCAGCTTATTGTAGGTTTTTCAGTCTTTAAAGGTGCAGTGTGTAAAAAAACCAAAGGTCAACAGCAGAAAGATTTAATATATGAAATTAAAACTGTGTTTCTGTTGATGTGTAATAGCGTCACTAAAATAGCTGTTATGTTTATTTCTTTTACAATGAGTAATTTATATCTACTTGCTGGGGTTGCACATACATGGAGACTGCCATGTTTGTGCCACCATTTTTACTACAGTGTCCCCATGCCTGGGAGAATTTTTGGCCACTAACGGCCACCGTACATTCACAACAGTGCTTGGAATATGAGGTCATTTCTTTCAAACACCCATCTTTACTACTAGATGTCAGTAATTCTTACATACTTTACCTTTAAGTAGCTATTCAACTGAATTAAACAGGTTACAGATGACATTAAAGGTTGGAAACTATTTTTTACATAATAAAGTTTTCCTTTTTAGCGCCTGTGTTCATTCCCATTCTAAAGTCCACTTCCCAGTTTGGTATTCCCAGTTGTGGTGGACACCCGGGTTATCTCTCCACTACCTTCACCTCTTCTCCCGGGTTGGAAACAGTGATTGGTTCATTCTTGGTCCAACTAAAACCCAACATAATCTTATCGTGTTCATGGTTGTTCCCACATTGTGTATTTAATTCCAGGGCATTAAACAGGGTTTTTCTCTTAAATTCAACAAGAGATCCCAAACTTTCCAGACACAGCAAATTAAGCAAGTTCAGCAATGAAACAACCCGGTGTCTCAGAGTCAGTGTGACACCAAATCCTGTTAAAGCGACTATTTCAGCCTTAAAGGGATGCTGTATAGCTTTTGGCCACTGGGGGCGTGGAACCTGTAACTTCACACAGCCCACACAACTGCTGCAAAATTAAACCGTGTCTGTCCGTGTTTTGAAATCGTGTTTGCAGACCACCTTGATCAGCTGATTGTGAAATTATGGAGCCATGAAGCAAAGTGCTCCAGGTCACATGATCCAATGAGAGTCGGATCTGTTCCTGCAAAGTTACAATGTCTGGTTTATGAGGAGGGAAGCCCCCTCAGAGCACCCACATGTGTCAAGTGCTGTGTATTGACCCAAGAAATCATCTATTATTACTTACATTAGGCTGATGTTTGGATCAAAAGTTACACAGTGTCCCTTTAAAGATGCTTTCATGGAAATAAAACGGATGTTTCAGGAGTCGTAAAAATGATTAAACACAACCTTTTAAAGGGGATTTTTGACATAGGGCCTCATTTTGGAGTGAGTCAGGGTCCTACTTATCACTGGAGACAGTTTCATCTTATTTCATCTAATATTCTTGTTACCTGTGGTCCCCGATGCTAATGCTAGCATAAGTCAATAGGAATCTGCTAGCCTGTCAGTAATAACAATCTTATCCACTCCACAGAACACCTGAGGCAAATCAGTTATAACACAAGACTCTGTGTGTAAATGCTGTGTTAACAAAATAATGTTACAAATAAAATGCACCTTGCATCACAGATTACACATTACATTTTGAGGAACTAGTTTCTCACCAGCAGCGGAATGATATATTGCTTCCAGGTGGTAAAACAGGAGAGCGATGCGGTTTAAAACAAACAGAAGCATACCACAGTCTTTGCACATTTTCAACAGCTTGTTAATTTACAGAATTAAGAACAGCAATAGGCAAAATGGTTTACAAGTGTTGATTTTACAGTAGCCAATACTGTAATCAAATTCCTTCGTACACTTAACAGCAGATGATATCACTCTGCTGCCAAATACTGGAAGTAAAAATGTGTAACATTATTTTGTAAACAGCATTTAAACACAGAGTTTTGCGTTAAAACTGATTTGCCCCAGGTGTTCTGTGGAGTGGATACGTTTGTTATTAATGACAGGCTAGCAGATTCCTATATTGATATACGCTAGCACTAGCATCAGGGAACACCGGTAACAAGAATATGAGATGAAATAAGGTTAAACTGTCTCCAGTGATAAGTAGGACCCTGGCTCACTCAAAAATGAGGCCCTATGTCAAAATTCCTGAACTTCCCCTTTAAGTTGCACACATGTTTTTCCTCCAAGTACCTTTTTTTTTCTTCCTCAACTTGATAAAGCTGATGCTTGCAGCCATTAGAGACCCATAATCTGGTTTGTGACGGCAGGTCCCACGGTGCTGGAGGTCTTCAACACTCTGCTCAAACACCTGAGGGTGAGTGTGGACTTCGAACTGGGCGAGCTCTCCAGGAGAAACTCCGGCAGCAGCATGTCATCCACCCATGGGAAGGAGAGCGAAGATCGGATCATCCAGAACGCCATCATCCAGACCATCGGTATGACCTCCCGCTAAAGCCGGGGCTCGGCTTCATACTGGAGGTCTTTGTTTCATCTCTCACATCATCCTTTTCAGGCTTTTTTGGTGGAAATCTGCCGGATTACCAGCGAGCGGAAGTCATGATGTTCATAATGGGGAAAGTGCCCGTGTACGGGACGCCCTGCCACACTTTGGACACTGTAAAGATTGGGTGTGAGTCACACTTTCATGATAAGGGGTGTGAATCCTGAGGGTCTGTTTCCCTACTTTAACCAGAACAGTTGTTCCAACTTTGAGAATTGAATGAATAAAAAGTTTTTACAGGGGACAAAAATCTGACAGGAAACAGCAGCAACATGGAAATAAACTCAGTTTTACTTGAGAATCAATCAAACTTTATTTCTGAAGCGATTCCCAACAAACTGCGACTCAAAGCACTTTACAGTTTAAAATCAATCCTTCCAGCCAACCCTCTAGTCTAGACACACACAGGGCGGCTGTAGCTCAGATGGAAGAGCAGTTGTCTTTCCACTGCAGGGTTGGGGGATGGGTTCCCCAGACTACATGCCGAAGTGTCCTTGTGCAAGACAATGAACCCCATGTTGCCTCCCAATGTGCCTATCGGGGTGTGAATGTGTGTGTGTATGGGTGAATGTGACATGTAGTGGAAAGCACTTTGAGTGGTCCAGTCAGTATGACTGGAAAAGTGCTGTATAAGTACAGTCCATTTACCAATTTACCATTTACACACACCGACATTTACAACCCCAATCCCCCAACCCAGATCAGAGCACATGAGTGCTGATGGAGCGGGTGAGGAGGCCCATTAGAGGAGTCGTCTGCACCGGGGGGCGGCATACCGGCAGCAACCACAGGAGCACAGGCCTGAGGTACCCAGGGGAGGTATGGTTGGAACACCAAGCTCCACAAAGGAACCAGCAGTACTGCACCCAGCCGGCCAGCCAATCACCACCCAGATACAGATGGCCCCCACACAGGAAACACTGGAGGGACCCAATGACCCAGGAACAATCAAAAGCAAGAGCGTTGAGTAAAACACTACAGCCCCTTTCAGACTTGGTCTGGAAAGGTTGTGCTCGTTTTTGTGCTCTGTGCTGTGTGGAAAAGACATCTCTGCTTAAACAGCGGATTGAGTTTCCTGCAAATATTCCACAATGCAAGTCCGAAAGCAGCAGTATAAAATGTCCAAATGGTAATAAAAAGACAATCAAAAGGCTTCCGTACTGTCTTCTGCCGCTTATCCGGGGTCGGGTGGTGGGGGCAGCTGGCTAAGCAGGGAAGCCCAGACTTCCCTCTCCCCGGCCACATCCACCAGCTCATCTGGGGGGATCCCAAGGTGTTCCCAGGCAAGCCAGGAGACGTAGTCCCTCCAGCGTGTCCTGGGTCTTCCCCAGGGTGTTATCCCAGTGGGACATACCTGGAACACCTCACCAGGGAGGCGTCCTGACCAGATGCTTCATCTGGCTCCTCTGGATGTGGAGGAGCAGCAGCTCTACTTTGAGTCCTTCCTGGATGACCGAGCTTCTCACCCTATCTGTGGGGGAGAGCACCGGCCACCAGGACCATTAAGACCATAAAATGGATCCTAAAACACACAGGGAGCCAATGCAGTGATCCTAATATTGCTGTAAAATGGACCCATCTCCTGGTCTTTGTTAGGACACGTGCTGCTGAATTTTGTAAGAATTTTGTAAACCTGAGTCTTTTTGGGGACCAGAAAGCGACGCATTACAGTAGTTAATAAAACTCATAATAGCAGCATGCCTGAGCATCTTTGAGTTGGCCCGAGAGAGACTGGGGCGGACTCTGGTGATGTTTTGTAAGTGATTAAACCCTATCTTTGTGATGTTCTTTATGTGTGGAATAAAAGTAAGCTCAAACTGACCCCTTGTCTAGAAGTATCTGTTGGTCACGTTCAAACAAGTTGAGAAGAAACTTTGATCTTGTTCGCTGATTATCAACGAGTCACCTCCAACAACCCAGATGGATGCTTAGTCAGGACCATTTGGAGTCACATTTTAGTGCACAGCGTATCTGTTGGAAATGTCACTCAGATCCATTTTAGTCTGAACTGGATGCTATAAGATCTGGATCAATGTTGATTAATGTTGATGTTGATTATTGTCCTTGTATCCGATTTCATTCCACGATATGAAACTTTTCCAGGTTCCATCCAGAAATTTTGGCGCGTTACTGCCCACTGCTTCAGCTCAACCCCCACAAAATTATATCAAAATGTGCGTCTCAGTCAGGAACAGGGTGCTTTGACTTTTGCTGTACAAAATCCTGATCTTTCCATCACTGCAGGTCTGCAGCAGGGTTCATTCTCCTCCGACCATCTGGTTCTTCGGTTCTTTTAGTCTGTGAGCTGCCCTCAAACCTACATAGTGTTCAGTTGTTGCCACTTTATCTGTTTCAGCCAGAAATGCTGAATCTAATCATCTGTGAGAGCATGGGGGTCGAATTTTAGGTACCACATTCAGAACAATGTGACCCCCAGTATGTCGCAAGAGTAAAATATTATAGAGGGGGCAGGGGGAATAGAAAGGGAAAGAGAGAGAGAGGCAAGTAAAGGAAAAAGGCCGGCTGAACTTTAAAGGCTGAGTTTTGGTTGAAAATAGTTTGATTCGGGGTGTAAATGAATAATCATACTGAAAAATTGAGTAATAGAAAAATACTATATTTTTTATTGTTCATTTACATATAAAACTCTTCCAAACGGATAATTTCAGTGGATCAGTCTGACACGAGGAGCCAGACTCACATTTCACCATGTTTGACAATAACTACACTTAGAGAATGAAGAACCTAAACGGCTACAAAGGATCATTACTGGGGTGGTACCCATGAAGACAAAGCTGTCGTACCCTCAGCAGTGCAGTTTATACCTTATAAAGACCGAACAGCTCCCAGAGGTCCAGTCTTGGTCTCTATAGTCCAGACAGCTCCCAGAGGTCCTGTCCTGGTCTCTACAGTCCAGACAGCTCCCAGAGGTCCAGTCCTGGTCTCTATAAGTTAGAAACTTCACAAAACAACCCTTTGCACTCCTAAAGGTGCATTAAAGAACTAAGCTATCTGAAAGTGTAGTTATTGTCAAATATGAGAAAATTATAAGAGTTTTATAAATAAATGAGCAGCTTGTATCTTTAGAGGTCTAATAAGATGTCTATGTAACATATTTTGCAACCAAATTGAACCGAATTACACACTGGAATTTGAATGAAAAGAAATGAAAAGGGGGGTCAAAGATGAAAGGTGAAGATAGGGAGGAGGAGAATTGGGGGTGTTGAATGAGAAACTGTCACACTGAGTTTCAGTTCTCAGAACTTGTGTTGAGCTGAATTGTTTTAGATCTTTTGGGGACCTGGTGGATTTCCCCTCTGGAAGATCTCTTGTTTGATTTTTCTGCCGCGATCTTCTCCAGGATTTCTATCCTGGCAATCAGACTGTCTGCAAACTCTTGTTCTTCAGCTTCGTCTTTGGCGATCTCCTCTGTCAGGGTGGCTATCATTTCCAGAAGGGAGGACTTCTCGTTCTCCCATTGGCTCACTGGTTCAGTGTTTTCACAAAAGTCCACTTCTGGTTTGTTTTCAGGACTGTTGGAGGTCTCTGAAGGATCTGCATCGGTTGCTATGGCAGCAACCACGGGTTCAACAGGTGTTTCCTTGTTTGTGGTTGGTTGGTTTGAGGCCCCTGGACTCTCTGGATCTTTCTTGTCCATAGATTCATGGACATTGACGCTATTCTCCATATACGAAAGCTTCTTGGCTTTCCTACGGCGGCGTTTCTTGATTTGAGGCTCTGCTGGAATTTGAGCCGCAATGTGGCATCCAGGATCAGGCTGAGACGGGGATGCTTCAGCCTGGGTTTCCTGGGTTTCTGCAGACATTCCTGCAGCATTTTCAGATGAATCCACTTCTGATGTGTCTTCAGGACTTTTGGAGGTCTCTGGATTCTCTGGTTCTTTCTCAGTGTCTGGAATCACAGATTCTGCTTGAATTTCAGCCGACATGTCGCATTCAGGATCAGACTGAGACAGGGATGTTTCAGCCTGTGCTTCCTGGATTCCTGCAGACATTTCTGCAGCAGTTTCAGATGAATCCACTTCTGATGCTTTGTCAGGACTGTTGGATGCCTCTGAAGGATCTGAATCTGTTGCTGTGGCAGGAACCACAGGTTCAACAGGTGTTTCCTTGTTTGTGGTTGGTTGGTTTGAGGCCCCTGGACTCTCTGGATCTTTCTTGTCCATAGATTCATGGACATTGACGCTATTCTCCATATACGAAAGCTTCTTGGCTTTCCTACGGCGGCGTTTCTTGATTTGAGGCTCTGCTGGAATTTGAGCCAGTATGTGGCATCCAGGATCAGGCTGAGATGGGGATGCTTCAGCCTGTGTTTCCTGGATTTCTGCAGACATTTCTGCAGCACTTTCAGATGAATCCACTTCTGATGCTTTGTCAGGACTGTTGGAGGTCTCTGAAGGATCTGCATCTGTTGCTATGGCAGCAACCACGGGTTCAACAGGTGTTTCCTTGTTTGTGGTTGGTTGGTTTGAGGCCCCCTGGACTCTCTGGATCTTTCTTGTCCATAGATTCATGGACATTGACGCTATTCTCCATATACGAAAGCTTCTTGGCTTTCCTACGGCGGCGTTTCTTGATTTGAGGCTCTGCTGGACTTTGAGCCGGTATGTGGCATCCAGGATCAGGCTGAGACGGGGATGCTTCAGCCTGGGTTTCCTGGGTTTCTGCAGACATTCCTGCCACATTTTCAGATGAATCCACTTCTGAAGCATGTTCAGGACTGTTGGAAGTCTCTGAGGTCTTTATATCTGTAGCTGTGGCAGGATCCTCAGGTTCCACCGGGAGCTCGGAAATGGCTTCTGAGCGCTCTGTCAGGGTGGCTATCATTTCCAGAAGGGAGGACCTCTCATCCTCCCACTGGCTCCTCTGGTTCTCCACATATCTTTGTTTCTCCATTGCAGCTGTTCTCATGTTGTCTTCAGCTTCTTTCTGCTCGGTGAAGAGACGATCTTCTTCCTGCTGCCACTGGTGCTGTTGGTCTTCAAAGTCCTGCTGGACTCTCTCCAGTGCAGCTTTCAGTTCTGCTGTTTCCTCTTCTTGCTTGGCCAGGCAGGTCTCAGCTGTGGTTGTCCTGGTTCTCTCTGCTCTGAGAGCTGCTTCCAGTCCGCTGAGTTTACCGGAGACGTCTGCATGCTGCTGATTCTGTTTAGTTATTTCTGCGTACAGAACAGCCGTCTCCTTCTCAGCTGCAGAATGATGTCGTCTCATCTCCTCTCTGAGCTTCTCTGCCTCTGTTATAAGAGCAGGTTTCTTCTCAGCATCTCTTTGTTGGTCTTGAAGCTGAGCTCGAGCTTGAGTCAGCTGGGTCTGGACTTGGGCTGATTCTTCCTGTAGCCGAGTCAAGGAAGTCTCAGCTGTGTCTCGTTTCATCTTCTCTTCTAAGATGTCTTTGTTCAGGTTTGTCTTCTTCTGGGAAGCCACTGACCGCTTGACGGTGTTCAGATAAATCTGGTCTTTCATCTTCTTCACCTCATCCAGCAGCTGCTGATTCTGCTGCTGAAGGGATGAAATCTTTATGTCCTTACCATACAAGGTTTGATGGAACTGCTGCTCCGGGATCATCAGTAGACCCTGGGTGGGGTTGATCCGGGTTGGTTCAGCAGACTCCTCTGCAGCTGAGTTGGAGGGCAGAGGTTCCAGACCTGGATGTGGACCTGCAGACTGTTCATACGGGAACTGCAGGTGGTAAGGAATCCGTCCAGGCTGGAGTCTTGCTGCTCTGGTTCGGACCACCGGTGAAGGGAGACCAACTGGAACGTTGGACTCCGATGGTGGCTTGTTGGGGGTCTTTGTCCCTTGTGGTTGTTTGACTGGGGCTGGGGTCCGAGGTTGCCTCAGTGGAGGGAATTGAGGCAGCGTGATAGCTGGACGGGCTGCTGCCTCTGGATTCTGGTTTCCAGATGAAACCTCTGCAATCTGCTGCAGATGTGCATCTGCAACAGACTGATCAAATAGGGGAATAAGGGAATAAGGAATAAGTCCAGGTACAGGTCTTTCTGACATGGTTGGGACCACCGGTGCAGGGAGACCAACTGAAATGTTGGACTCTGATGCTGGCTTGTTTGGGGTCTCTGTCGGCTGTGCTGGCTTCACTGGGGCTGGGGTCTGAGGTTGCCTCAGTGGAGGCAGCGCGGTAGCTGGAGGGGCTGCTGCAGCCTCTGCATTCTGGTTTTCAGAGGAAACTTGTTCAGCATTTCCACAAAAGTCCACTTCTGGTGTGTCTTCAGGACTGTTGGAGGTCTCTGGATTCTCTGGTTCTTTCTCAGTGTCTGGAATCACAGATTCTGCTGGAAATTCAGCTGACATGTCGCATCCGGGATCAGACTGAGACGGGGATGTTTCAGCCTGTGCTTCCTGGATTTCTGCAGACATTTCTGCAGCATTTTCAGATGAATCCACTTCTGATGCTTTGTCAGGACTGTTGGAGGCCTCTGAAGGCTCCGAATCTGTTGCTGTGGCAGGAACCACAGGTTCAACAGGTGTTTCTTTGTTTGGAGCTGGTTGGTTTGAGGCCTCTGTATTCTCTGGTTCTTTCTTGTCCATAAACTCATGGACATTGACGCTAGACTTCACACCTGAAAGCTTCTTGGCTTTTCCATGACGGCGTTTCTTGATTTTAGGCTTGACTGCTTCTTTTGTTGTCTTCTCCAGCGTTGGAAGATCACTAATTAATGTGCTGGAGATGCAGTCATCTTTGTCCTGAGCCTGGCATGGTAATGGCTGATTCTCTTCGGCCTTTTCTTGTTCCGTTATGACCGTAGGTTCACGGTGAATCCTCCAGCTAGGCTGGAGACTTGGAAGCTCCTGGGTTTTCAGAGAAAATCCTCTCTGAAATAGTGGCTTTACTGGTGGATTTTCAGCCAGCATGTCACTGTCAGAATCAGACAGGTATGCAACACGTTCTGTTGTGTGGATTTCTGCCATGTCTTCAGGGAAATCCATGGTGCCTTCAGGTTGGAAACCTACGGCCCATCCAGAATTTCTAAAAGGTGAACTTACCTTGTAATGGTTCTCGTACACCTCCGTGATCTGGTTCTCAAGATCACTTTCATCGCTGGATGGATATTCATAGAAACATTCTTCGTATTCTTGGAACTCTGGTGGAATGGAGTCCAGGAAACCATCATCATGGAACTGGTCCATCGGTTCGTCAAATTCAGGCAGGGAAGATGAATATTTGCCTTTCTTAGTCTTGTAAGTCTGATATCCGGTTGCCATTGTGAAAAATGTATTTCTACAATAATTCTCCAATGTGTGATAATCGACTGTTCGTGATGTGCTCTCTACGGACGGAAACTCAACACTGAGATAAACACCTTGGCTCTGAGATCTAAAAGAATCTCCTGCTTTTATAGTTGAAAGGTTGTCATGGAGACAGACGGCCCGTGTTCCATCAAAGCAGACTCCGCCCATATGATGTCATTAAAGAATTTTTGACCATTTTGGAATTTTGGTGTCACCTAGCAACACACCTGCACTCGCATTTTTTTTTTTTCTTTTTTGTTATACTAGTATGATCCCCGAGGGGAAATTAGGGCTCTGCATTTTACCCATCTCTGTACTGTGAGTATCAGAGAGCAGTGGGCTGCTACTTAAAGTGCCCGGGTAGCAGTTGGGGGTGTATATGTGTGTGTGTGTGTGTATATATATATATATATATATATATATACATATACCTATACATATACCTGTATATATACACTGCCTGGCCCAAAAAAAAAGTCGCCACCTGGATTTAACTAAGCAAATAGGTACGAACCTCCTATTGGATAATTACTGCATGGGCGATTATCTTTCAGCTGGCAACACGTTATTTCACCCCAACTGGTGCAATGACTTGCTCTTCATTTCTTCATTTCCTAAACAACCATGTGGAAAGACATCCGTGGTCGTGGAAAAGATGTTAGTCTGTCTGAGAAGGGTCAAATCATTGACATCAAGAGGTGAAAACATCTAAGGAGATGCAGAAACTACCAAAACTGGGTTCAGAACAGTCCAACGCATTATGAAAAACTGGAAGGATAGTGGACCATCGTCTTCCAGGAAGAAATGGGGCCGGAAAGGCAGATGAAGTGATGCAGCATCATGCCTAGTGCTACTGTATGAGCCTGTGGGGGCAGTGTGATGATCTGGGGTTGCTGCAGTTGCTCAGGTCCAGGTTCAGCAACAGTATGAGCTCAGATAATGAGGTCAGCTGATACCTGAATACACTGAATGACCAGGTTATTACATCAATGGATGTTTCTTTCCTGATGGCACGGCCATATCCCAAGATGACCGTGCCAGAATTTATCGAGTTCAGATTGTGAAAGATGGTTCAGAGATCATCAGACATCATTTTCACACATGGATTGGCCCCCACAGAGTCCAGACCTGAACCCCACTGAGAATCTTTGGGATGTGCTGTGGTCAGACTCTACAATCATCATCAAGATCTTGGTGAAAAATTGATGCAACAGGATGCAAATAAATCTGGTGACATTGCAGAAGCTTCTGGAAACACAGTGAATGCTGCTGCAATCAAAGCTAAAGGCGGTCCAACGAAATGTTAAATGTTTGACGGTTTTTTTGTTGGCGACTTTTTTTTTGGCCGGGCAGTATATATATATGTGTATGTGTGCACCGCCCAGCAAGTAGATCTAAATTACTCATTCTAAGAAAATAAACATATAACAGCTATTCTAGTGCAGCAAGTCATAGAAACAGTTTTGAATTATATATCACATTTTTCTGCCATTGACCTTTGATTTTTTACAGACTGTACCTTTAAGGTTTGTATAAAATATGAACTTGCTATGGATGTATAAATGCCCCAGAACTGTGATGTTGTAAGCTACTTAAGGTAATAGGTAACATACAGATGTGTATCTCAACGACGACATTCCCTAGCTATATTTATCACATAAAGCTGAGCTGCTCTCTCTACTGCATCTGCCATGGTGCAGACAGACAGGTGACAGGAAATAAGTAAAAGGAGGGGCTCCTCCTGAGGTGTGTCGAGCGCGCCTTAGCTGGGCATCACTTGCTGTCAGGGGCGTCAAGACACTGGAAATCAAGCATCTGACTTTGTAGTGACCCAGCTTCCAACTTTGGGCGTCAGGGGCATTTTGGTCTTAACACACCGTAACGTTTGTTTTTTTTTGTGTCTTGGGTAGCTTTTATGTTGGTTTATGTTGGTATCAAGGAAAACCGAATGTAATAAAACCACTCCAGACCATCAGTAAACACTGTTTATTCGACTGTTTATAAATAATATAAGTACATATTTTATCTGTGTTAATTTGTTACTTTTTTAAAACAAGGCGAATGTTTATGTCACGCATGATGCCTTCACTCAACATGGCAAGATATATATGGTTCATTCATTCAACAGTGGTATTGGATCAGTATTGGGTATCAGCTGATACATTCAGTTCAGGCATCGTATCGGATGGGATCAGAAAAAAAACTGGATCAGTGCATCTCTAATGGATACTTCATTACATCTTTAATATCAAACACACAACATTGTAGACATGACTTTACATGTAATATAAACACATAACTATAAATATGAAAAGAGGAGACATATTGCATAGATCGTTTACATGCAGACACATTTCACATGTTTCTGACATGTCTCAGAGATGCTTATCAGCATTGTGAAAGTTAAGTGAACACTGAAATTTTCAGACAAAGTCTGACAAAATGTTCTCTCTCAATGTTAATTGGTTCACTAAAACAACAAGGTAGATTAATTAATCTAAGTGATTTAGTCAGACTTGCAAATGTGTGAGATTTAAAGTTTCAGGACTATTTTTTATCTGCATTTGCTGCAGCAAATACTCTTCACCTCTCTGCATCTGCAACTTTATCTATAACACACCTTTAATACAACAAAGTTAACCAAAGTGCTACAATGTGCAAAGCAACATTAAAATTAAAAAAAGAATTTAGCTACATTATAAATTTAAAATAGTAGGTAAAATTAGGTACAGTACGTACCCTCAAAGGTACAGTATGTAAGAATTTCTGACATCTAGTGGTAAAGATGGGTATGACTTCATATTCTAAGCACTGTTGTGAATGTATGGTGGCTGTAGTGGCCAAAATTCTCCCAGACGTAAAGAAGTTTTCATCTGTGAGTGGATCAGTGGTCTCAGGTGTACTATGACTGTACTATAAGGAACTATTTTTTTTAACGTCTTTTAAAGTATTACTGATCCCAAAACAGTGCTTTAACTCCCATTAAAACAAAGCTGGTACAGTAGTTTTAAAGTTCAGAGGGTTCTCACTTCACACACATTGTTTTGTCCATTTAGGGACACTGTAGTAAAATTGGTGGCATAAATATGGCAGCCTTCATATGTGCACTGCCCAGCAAGGACATATTAATGACTCATTCTAAGAAAATGAATATAACAGTGTAGTGATCTCAAGCCCAAAGGTCTCAGCAAAAGGATACACACATCTAACCAAATATACTTTGGGACACATACTGATTGATAAAGGCCACATTTGGATGTAAAACAGACATCCCAAGGAGGAATTTTGCTCAGAGAAGGACCTTCTCTGAGCAACCACTAATTTACGGTCCTGAGGGCAACTCAGAGAGGACCTGCATTTTGGTAAAACAAACAAAGGCCAATTGGTGAACTTTGAACCCATCCTCCAAGCTTGGAGATACTCCTTCACAGTATTTACGACCTGCTATAAATTGGTTCCGTATAGCCAATTTTGTAATGTGTTCATAACATCCAAGAACTGTTTTATATTGTTAGGAAAGTAAGCTCATGTTAATCTCATGGTGAAGACTTTTCTTTTGATACGCAACATGACATACTTTGGTGATTAGAAACTAGACGTTTCTTCCCCAAATTCACATCACATCCATTCCAGGATTTGCTGCATAAAGGTGAAGAAAGAGACACTTTACCCAACTGCTGAAATCCACTTTTACGTTAGAAATGGACTTCCTCATATCAAATGATGTCTAACACATGTATTTTCTTTACAGGAATCTTAAATCATCAAGATTAATCCAGGGGCGGAGCTAGACATTGTCATCATCAGGGGCTTAGCCCACAAAAAGATTCATTGTTACAAGGGTGATCCAGTACACCAAAAAAGTAATAAGAATTTAATCCATCAAAAATTCAGTATTTACCTTTATCTACCTAACGTTTAGGTGTCCTGCCCATGTTCTTTAACAATCATAACACTACATTATGTTTTCATTGTAATGTATTAATGAATAAACATTAAAGTTAAAACTCAGTCTTGGTGTCACACATCTTACTCAAAGAACAATACCAATACATGGCTCAGGACTAAACAAGGACTCACTGAGCAGAATTCACAGTACCAGTTCTAAACCAGGACTCATCCGGACAGAATTTACAAAACCAGTTCTAACCAGGACTAAACCAGGGATATATTCATAAATTTAACCAAAAATATGATGAAAAACTGTTTTTCAAAAATGCTTCTTCACCCAAAGTAAATATGTCCTAAAATATAATCCCATCTTCTTCTTCTTTTAACCTGGTTCTTGTTCCATCTTTGTGATGTTCTCATTCTTGCTTTTATCTTCTCCTCTTTGTACGAACACACAAAGATCAACCAGAGTCACAAAAAATATTATTGTAAAAATTGACACAAATATATTCCACACAATTATAAAGTTATTTGTACCTTTGTTCTGGAGGTAAAACAGGTAAAGGGTCATATCTGCATATAGTGGTGGGCTGAAACCACAACATCACCAGGTAAGGTGTTTTAGCTGTTGCTATTTGTACAACATTTAAACATGACAACATCATTTAACCTCAACTTTTTAAAAAAGTACACAAACTAGGGTATGTGTGTTCTAAAATGCTCATGCTGGCATTTTTCTCTATATCTACCATCTCTCTCTTTTTGTCCTTCATTTATACATCAACCAGAGCAAATTACTGTATTATTATCCAAAGTTACTGTATATGTCATATATCATTGTAAAATGGTCTTCAGTTGTTTTCTCTGAACTGACCTTTTCTCTTTTTTGAAAAAAGACCTGATGTCCTAACTTTGGCAAATCACAAAAAAAAAAAGTATATTGTATATGTTTATATATGTGCTGGGGTTCTGGGCTGCGAGGTTAGCAGTCATAAACTTTCCCAGAACAAGCTGGGACCCTGTTTAGAAAGTTTTACTATCCCTGTCTTGATACATAACAGAAGGAGAAATGTAGCTCTGTCTGAACACAGAGAGCTCCACTCTATAAGGTTTTTATCTAAAGTAAACATACAGCCTGTTCCAAAACATGATGATACTTTGAGAATGCTTAAGTTAGCTTTACTAAATGTTCGATCTTTAGTAGGAAAATCATTTCTAATCAATGATTTTATCACTGAACATAGCCTTGACTTTATGTTTTTAACTGAGACCTGGTTACATGAAAACTGTCATTCAGTTCTTATTGAGGCCACGCCCCTAACTTCAGTTTCATCAGTGAAGCCAGAGTGAACAGGAGAGGTGGGGGGGGTCGCTGTCTTATTTAGGGACTCATTCCAGTGTAAACAGTTATCTCTTGGGGATTTCCTTCTTTTGAATACGTGGCTTTACAGCTGACGGCCTCATCCAGAGTCATGTTTTCAAATATTTATCGGCCGCCCAAATACTGTGCAGATTTTAATGATGATTTTACTGAACTGTTGTCTGTGATCTGTGCGGACTTTGACCATCTTGTTATCAATTCAATTCAATTCAACTTTATTTGTATAGCGTCCATTCATGACAGTGTCACCTCAGGGCGCTTAAACAGACAGAAAAATTCAGGTCAGATTCATAAAGAATGGATGTTAAAATCACTGGTGATTTTAACATCCATTATGATTGTCATCAGGACAAAGGGACTAAAGACCTGATTAACACTCTGGACAACTTCGGGTTGACCCAGCATGTCACAGAGCCCACACACAATAGAGGACACACCTTAGATCTACTGATCTCGAAGGGTCTGGACATTTCTAAGGTCACGGTGTGTGATGTAGGGCTGTCGGATCACTGCTGTGTTTTCTTTGAGAGTACTATCTCAGTGCACACAAATGTCTCAAAGGAGGTGATAACAAAACGGTGTATAACTGAAAATACCAGTGAGATTTTTAACCAGGTCTTCTCTCTAACACCTGCCCTGTCAGAGACTTCAGTCAATGAGCTGGTCACTAGCTTTAATGCTAACGTGCTGAGTGTCATGGATTCTATTGCTCCTATTAAGGTGAAGGTTATCTCTGGAAGGAAAAAGTCTCCATGGAGAAATTCCACACTGGTGAAAACTGGAAAGAGAGAGTGTCGGAAAGCTGAGCGCAGATGGAGAAAAAAAAAATTACAGGTTCATTATGACATCTATAAAGAGAAACTTCACTTTTATAATTTACAGCTGAGGAATGCAAGGAATTCGTATTTTTCTGACATCATCACTAAAAACGGTCATACTGCTCGGGCCTTATTTGATACAGTCGACAGGCTAACAAACCCTCCTGTGTCAGTAGCACCTGAATTTTATTCCACCAAAGCCTGCAATGACTTTGCCAAATTTTTTTCACAGACAAAATCCAAATTATTAGACAAGCTGTTGGTTCAACAACAGCAGGTTCAGGTCTTGTATCGTGTCCACCAAGTCTAAACACCATGACACAGTTTTATCCCATTACTAGCAAAGAACTGGAGGACATCTTGCATCAACTGAACTCCTCCTCTTGCTGTTTGGACATCCTGCCCACTGGTTTTTTAAAAAGGTCTCAAAGACCTTGGAGTCAGATCTGCTTCAGATTGTGAACTCCTCTCTAACGTCAGGTGTTTTCCCAGAGTCACTGAAAACAGCTGTGATCAAACCTCTGCTAAAAAAGGATAATCTAGACAAGACACAGATGAGCAGCTACAGGCCGATCTTCAATCTTCCATTTTTAAGTAAGATCATTGAAAAAGCAGCTTTTCACCAGCTAAATGACTTTTTAAGAGAAAACAACCGTTATGATGTCTTCCAGTCAGGTTTTAGACAGCACCACAGCACCGAGACTGCTCTGACCAAAGTCATGAATGACATATGTCTGAATACTGACACTGGAAAAATGTCAGTGTTGGTTTTACTGGATCTCAGCGCTGCATTTGATATGGTTGACCACATTATATTACTCCAACGACTGGAGAAGTGGGTGGGTCTCTCTAGTTCTGTACTAAACTGGTTCAAAACATACTTGAAGAACAGGAAGTACTTTGTGTCAGTAGGCAATTTTACATCTGAGCAGACAAAAATGACCTGTGGAGTTCCCCAGGGCTCTATCCTGGGGCCTCTTCTGTTTAACATCTACATGCTCCCACTGGCTCAGGTTATAAAGAACAACAATATTAGTTACCATAGCTACGCAGATGACACACAGCTATATATTACAGCATCACCAGGGCCCAGTATTTAAAAAATAATCCACCAGGATTAATCCAGGTGGATTGGATTTTTTCCAGATCTGATCAGAAATTGGGTATTTCAAACGGGATTTTATCCCGTTTATCACGTACCTTATATTGGGACATATTCAGATTGTAATGTGAGAATTAGTTTATTATAATTTCTCTTTACAATTACTGCAGACTTGAGCTTGCTCTGTTTTGTGGGTTAATGTCTCAACTTGATGTGAAGTTTTTTGTGTTCTGTAATGTGTAGGTATGAATGGTTTGTTGTGAATGTGTGTATATGTGCTAAAGTAATCTATAAGATAACTGGTTGCTCCTTTTGCTCTTATTTAGTCATCTTTTTTTTTTGCATTAGGTTACTCGATCTCTTCTTGATTTAAATATGGTTAAGGGTGTTTATATTATTCATGTGAATATTAGGAGTCTCCTTCCTAAAATTGATCAGCTTAGGGCCTGGCTTTCCTATAATAAACCTAGTATTATTACTATATCGGAAACATGGCTGTCTTCTCAAAATTCTGATGTTGACATCAGCTTGGAAAATTACACCTTGTTTAGAGCGGATCGAGGTTCTAGAGGGGGTGGACTAATTACCTATATATCTTCTAATCTTCAATCACATCTCCTTTCTCCGGAAGAGAAACCAGTAAATTTTGAAGGGTTATTTGTGAAAGTGATCTTACATGAAAATAAACAATTAATAATTGGAAATATCTACAGACCTCCAAATTCTCCTCCTGATTCTGTAAGGAATATTATATCTACTGTTTCATCTTTAAGTAGGACAAGCGAGGTCATTCTTTTGGGTGATTTTAATATTAACTGGCTGGCTTCATCTTCAGCCCGTGAGCGTAATTTCTTTAATACTGCAAATTTTACCCAATTAATTAATGAACCTACAAGAATTACTAATCAAAATAAATCCCTTCTAGATTGGATTTTAGTAACCCCCATCCTGATAGATTTCTGGAGTCTGGTGTCCTGCCTGATTGTTTTAGTGATCATTCCATCATCTACTGGAAAATGGAAAATTAAAATCCCTCGTCTGCCTCCCAAATTTATCAGAGTTCGTCAAACTAAGGCATTTAATTGTGATAACTTTATTAATGACTTGTTGAATATTAATTGGAATAGGCTGAAGTTAATACCCTATATTAATGATGCCTGGAACTATGTCCATGATGAGATTCTTAAAGTTATTAATATTCATGCACCTTTTATTGTGATTAAAGTTAAAGGGCATCGCCTTCCCTGGGTGAATGGAGAATTGCTATATCTCTATAAACAGAGGGACAATGCATGGAAGAAATATCGCCTTACTCGTGATCCAGTTGATCGGGTAGTATATAAACGGCTCAGAAATACTTGTACTACGCATACAAGAAATGCTAAATCAAGTTATTATAAAGATTGCTTATCTAATCATTTCAAGGATGCTAGACATTTCTGGAAAACAGTCAATAATATATTAGGTAAAACTGACTGTGCACCTGCAAATATGTTTATTAACAACAAGTATACCTCTGATCCTTCCATTATTGCAAATGCTTTTAGTCAGCACTTCTCACATTCACCTCCAGGGCAGGCTACACTTAGGGCCTCGTTTCCACCCGGGGGTCTGGGTCAGGTCGGGGTGGGCGAGGCGGGGGGGGGGTGTGTGTGTGTGTGTGTGTGTGTTTCTTTGTGTGTCCGCACCGACATCTGCCTTTATTATCTGGGGGGGGGAGAGGAGGGGTAGGTGGGGAGCGGTGATGGGGGGAAATATCGCAGTAATGCGGTGTCACTAAGGCAGTGGCGCGAGACGAGAGGGACAGAGAGAGGAGGGAGTCGGGAGGGGTTTTTTTGCTGGGTGGGTCGGGGGGGGGGGGGATTAAATGAGGAATCTGAATGATGCGGATAATAGCCGCCTATTTGGTCTGATCGGTGGGGGGGAGGGGCGTACCGATGGGGGAGGAGAAGGAGGCGGGGAGGGGGTCGGGGAGGGTACGGGTATCAGGTTCATGTGTAGGTGTAAATGAGACCGAGGAGGGGTCGGGCGGCCCGGGCCGGGCCGGACGAACTGGGCCTTTAGTTCTTCCATGTCATATGGAGCTCCATCTGGAGGTAGCACTTTTTTTTTTTAGACAGGTCAGCTCAGCTGAAGCTGAGCGGGCCATTGGTGAGCTTTCCTTAAATGCTAGTGCTGGTCCTGATGGTATTGAAGCTAAATTTATTAAGATTGCATCTCATGTTCTTTCTTTTCCTTTAGCTGATCTTTTTAATTTATCCTTTTCCACGTGTGATGTGCCTCTTGGCTGGAAATGTGCGAGGGTTATTCCCCTACATAAAGGAGGCAACATGAGTGATATGAACAACTATAGACCTATATCAATTATTAATAGTATTGCTAAAGTTTTTGAGAAAATTATTTACAATCAATTATCAGAATATCTATTACAGAAGAATTTGTTATCTCCGTGTCAATCTGGATTTAGAAAATATTTCTCAACAACTTCTGCCTTACTAAAACTTACTAATGATATTTTTACTGGCTTTGATAATAATTTGTTAACTGGTGCCTTATTTATTGACCTCTCTAAGGCGTTTGATATGGTCGATCATTATTTATTATTAGATAAATTACATTCAATTGGTCTTGACAGGCCCTCTCTTTTTTGGTTTAACTCATATCTTCATTACCGTCAACAGTGTGTTTCTTTTAAAGGTAGTTTTTCAGATTATCAAATTGTAGAGAGAGGTGTGCCACAAGGTTCTTCTCTTGGTCCGCTTTTGTTTTCAATCTTTATCAATGATCTTCCTCTTGTCTGTACAGGCTGTAATATTCAACTTTATGCAGATGATACAATTATTTACTGTTTAAATTCAAATATTATTGATATTCAACACACTCTTAAATATAATTTTGATATGGTACAATTATGGCTTCAAGCCAATAAACTTATTCTCAATCGAACAAAATCTTACTCTATTTTATTTCAGAAAAAAAAGTATCGCACCTGTCAATGAGCTTAACCTTTTGGATAGTACGCCAATTGCACAAGTTGAACAGTATAAATATTTAGGTCTTTGGCTTGACTCTTCTCTTTCTTTTTCTTATCATATACATTCTATCATTAATAAAATTACATATCGTTTAAAATTACTTTACCAATCTATTAATTGTTTCAGTTTTTCGGTAAGAAAAAGGATTGTTACACAATTACTACTGCCAATTCTTGATTATAGTGACATAATTTATCAAAATACTACAGCCACTAATCTGCAGCCACTTAGTGTTGTATATAACAGTCTGTGCAGGTTTGTTCTACGCTGTCCATTCAGAACTCATCACTGTGAGCTGTATCAAAAATTGTCTTGGTTTACTCCATCCTCCAGGCGACAATTTCATTGGTTATTATTTATTTTCAAATGTATTAATCTTAGTTACCCAGAATACTTAAAACAATACTTAATTCCTTTTAGTTCTTCTTATAGTTTAAGACATGCATCACAAGTGTTTTTTGTTGTGCCCCGAATCCGTAAGGATATTGGTAAATTTTCATTTAGATATAGAGCACCTTTTGACTGGAACAATCTTCCATCTTCGATCCGTTCCATAACATCTGTTTATGTGTTTAAAAATTGCCTTGCTTGCCACCTTCAAAATGTTTGCAATTGCTTTTGACTCTTTAAAAAAAAAAAAAAAAAAAAAAAAAAAAAAATTATTAGTTTTGTTATCTCTTCGCTATTTTTATACTGTTTGATTTGACAGTAACTGAGCATCTGTTATAACTTTAGAGATCTTTGTCTGATTGTGTGAATGGTATGATTGGTTTTGTGTCTGGGCATTTGCTGGGAATTGCCTACCGTTAATTATTTGTTTTTGTTTTGCTTTTTGTTTGTTTTTCTGTTTTGTTTTTTCTTTCTTCTTCTCATGTTTGTTTATGTATGTATACTTTTATCAAATGTTTGTTCTGCTGCACCTGTCTTGTTCATCCGTTCTGCTTTCTTTGCTGGAAAAAATTGGGGACCCCCTCGAAAACGAGATGGTACATCTCAAGGGGTTTATCCTATAAATAAATAAATAAAATAAATAAATCCTGAAGATTTAAATCCGGATCTGTGAATCCAATCCTACCTTTAATCCCGATTTTTCGCTCTTTTGGGTATTTCAAAGGTTTGGGCCCAAATCTGGATCATTTTGATCCTGAAAATGGGGATTAAAATAATCCCACCTCAGAGGTGGATTTGAGGAGGATCTTGAGGTGGAAAACAATGAGGTTCGCAGCTGCAGTCACGAACTACACATCTTTCACTCTGAATCTGCTACATAAATCAACTCCTTTCATACTGAGAAAATAATATGATCACGCAATATTTTTAAAAATGAAATGTTTCATACGCATCGTGATAAAGCCAAATTTACAACAAACATAGTGCTCTTGTTTCTACTAAGTAAATTATTTTTGCTTGAGACCTCTGTTTTTCACTTTTAAGATTTGAAGAGTGTAACCACATTTGAAACTTCACCCATGCACAACATTTTTAGTTCCAGTGATGCGCTAAATTACTCATTATGTGGACCACTCAAAGCGCTTTAGGCAATAATACAGTGCCAACTCTTCCAAACTTGTTCTGGAAAGCAGTCTTTTGTCTCTTATACTGTTATCATCCAGACAAACGCCTCCATGTCATTAAAGAGGAAATGTTGCAGCACGTTGTTTAGGCTGAACGCACAAGAAAATGTCCCAACACCGCTGTATATTTCAGAACTTTCATTACTCTGCCTGGTGCATTCATTCATTCATTGCTGCCACTTTCTGCTATCTACAATAGCCAAATGTTCTCTTCTTCTTCACTTTCTGACATCACAGTCACAATGAACAGCGCCCCTTAGTGGCGACCCGCAAACATGATTTCACATCACTACAACAGGGATGAAAGGATGGCTTGTGTGACAAACGACACATCTACAATATTTCCCCAAATCTGAACGTAGCTGTGATTGCAGTCCATCATTTAAAATAATTAAACAAAATCTGCACATAGCTCAGAATGTAGTGACAGTTACAGACGAATCCTGCAAAGTTCAATTTCTGCCACAAACATGTTGACGCTCCATAAATAAAAATTCTTGCATGAATAATTGATAACCATGTTTCATTTTCACACAAATTCATTACTTTAACTGCTTGTCAAGCATCTTGCTCTTTACTTTCACCTCTTCTTGCTGAGCTGAGTGAGTCTGTCCCTTTCAGAGGACATTCTGCTGCTGAGTCACTCTGAAAAGAATATTTGAGCTTAGTTGATATGAAAGAATATGTTTTCATTGATGTAATGTAATTATATTGGTTTGGTGATGGAATCTTTTTTTTTTTGTCAACCAACCTCAAAAAAACACTCTGACTTTTTTAAAACTTTTGTTCAAATTAAATTGAACAAAAAGTTGTTTCAGCTTTAGCATGCACGAAGAGCAAAAGGGGTGGAGCTATTTTTAAAATTCAGCGCATCTGAACCACAAAGGCTCATGGGAAATGCAGATTCAGCAGGAATTTAATCTTTTATGATTGTTATCCTATATATTTGAGTCATGTGTTTACTGCCTTTGTTAAGGTTACATTCAGAGAAAGTTGTTAAGAAATTCTGTTCAGTTTGGACATCAAAGTTGCACCATGAGTGTGAAAAAACAGTACAAGGAGATCAATTTGGATACTTTAACTGAAGAAGGTGAACTGAGTATAATTTACTACAGCATTCAAGTTTCTTAAATTAAGTGAAAAGTTTCAGGTGAAATTAAATTAGAATATTGGGAAAAGCAACTTCATTGATATTATTTAAAACAACTTAAAATAAATGGTTTGCTTCAGTGAAAAAAAAAACAGTTTGCATGAACTTAAAGTTAGGTTAAACCAACTTCTTTTAAATTATTTACATTGAATTAATGTAGAAATATTTGGTGTGACCAATTATCTTAATTTTCTTAGGTTAAGCCATAGCAAAAAAAAATTTCAGTGTGTGGTCAATACTCTTACTTTCTTTTACTCAAGGTTTTCATTTCTCCACTTCTTGTTGCCAAATAACAAAACACTTTTATTATTGAGCGTCCTTGATTTGTGTCTTGGATATTAAAATAATTTATTAAACATCTTTATTGGTATGGAAATGTTAAAAGTAGCCTACTTACAGACCGCTCTGTTTCTCAACTACAGCTTCTCTGTAACTGAACAAACTTCTGAGTTAAAGAAGAAATAAGAAATTTGACTGCCATAGTTGTTTCTCTGTTTGCAGTGATGGTTCTGCATCAGCGTTGACTTATACATGATCATATTGATCAGACACATGGGCCGTTTCTCAATCTGTGTACTTGTGCGTACTTGCGTGCTCGTGGACTCGTGAAACGTCTTCTCCCGCGGTCCAAGTCATGTTCCATTAAAAAGTTCGCTTCTCGGCAAGTTCACTGGAAATTCCCGGATGAAAACTTTCTCCGCCCAATTTACCGAGCATGCATCAGAGGAGGCTCGTGCGTACTTGGCCAGATATAAATCCCAGCATGCACCCGCACACGCGCAGCGTTTGACAGCCTCCTCCTCCCTCCTTCCCCCTTCAACAGCCACACCTGAGCGATTATTTCTTTCTTTCCTGTTCTTGGTCTTTTATCTGCAGCTCTTCCTCCAGCTTTCCTCTCACAGCTGTTTTTGATCATATAATTATGACCTGATTGTCCGTTTGCATTAATGTGCTTATGTATTCGAAATAAATATAATTTACACGTTGGTAAACAAAAAACAAAACAACAACATCCACTTTGTAGGCTATAATTATTTTGGGCAGTTATTTTCATTGTTTTTATTTGTTTCAGTACCATCTCTACATCTCCGCAAAAATAAATAACAAACAGCTATAGAATAATATTATTTTCATGTTGACAGGCAGCCCTTGTTCACTGCTGCACCGTTGGTGGTGATGTCACAAGTTTGCGTTGTCTCAATCCGTCAAGTAGACAGAGTCTGTGCTTGTGAACTCCACAAGCGCAGACTTCCAGTACGTGCCCACAAGTCTGTACTCACAAGTACACGAGTATGTAGTACCATAGACTGTATATAATTACTGGACGTAGCTTCCGGTCTCTTCTGAATAGAGAAATGTGAAGCCAGTTGGGCGTGTCTTACCGTCGCCATCTTGCCGTGTCACGTACGTCGTCACTCCAGGAAAATCCTAAAATGGGCACAGCGCCGCCGCGGGGCAAATGATTGACAGCTGACGTACTGTGGGCTAAACGCTAACTGAGCTAACACGAAACTAAGAGGAGCTAACAAAGATAAGCCCCCTAAGCGGCATGGTTAAGGTAAGACATGCTTAGACTTGCAATTCGCCGACTAAACACCGCCGTTGTGCGACTCTGTAACAAACTGAGACCTTATTAAGAGCAAAGAAGGAGCTAACTAGGAGCCTCCGGTCGGAAGGCGGAGCTTCCGGTCTGCCGCATGTCAATCATAAGGACATGCCCTTAATTATGTGTAATTTGAAGAATAAATAACATCTAAACGAATGAGTTATAAAAAAATTCACCCCCCTCACAGTTGACATGAAGGTAAACTTGACCTAATAAACCTAAAATGATTTTTTGAACCAGGCTGTAAACCTGTTTATTTCTGCTGTGAAGTTGGCGTTTTTAACATGGGAGTCTATGGGGATTTGCTCGCTCTTGGAGCCAGCCCCTAGCGGATGAAGGGAGGATTACACTATTTGCAACAAGTAAGCGAGCTTCACTGTTCTGAGGCGGAGTTTGCCCCTTGTGTAGTACGCACACTAGGGCCCCGTCCCAATACCCACCCTAAACCCTACACCCTTGTATGTAGTGCGCACTTGGCAGAAGTGCACATTAAGGGTTGGAGTGTGCAGGTTGCAAGTGCGGGAAAAAGGCAGAATTGGGACAGAGATTTTTCCTCCATTTTGAACCACGTCATTTCATGTCATTGCTGCCAAACTCAGCTTCATCTCTGTTCCTGGTGAAGAGGCGTCATTTTTTAAACATAAACTGAATAAAGTTCATTTAATGTGTTCTTGTAAAACAGATGTTATGAAATCCACACACGTCTAATAAATAAATAAATTACTTACTGAACTAATTTCTGTAAGATGGCTGTAGAATTTCACCAGTACAGGTTAAATAACTGTTACATTCTAAACAAATGTATAATAATGGTTAAATTGTCGCTCTGTGACTGTTATCGTTAGCATAGAATGTCCATAAATGTCCACATGTCCATAAAAACATGTATAAGTTCTTTGAGTTACATTGGAAACTGAGACCCGTAATAATCACATGAGTTGTTAGACTCACGGAAGTATGGCTGCAAAATTATTTTTATCCTTAATTTAATTGTAAATAGATGCTTTGGTATTGTATACTTATTTAGTTTTTGCTTTTTTTCTATCAAAATGTTTGCTTAGTATTGTATTTTAATTTAGTTAACCTGTGTTTTTGTTGATTGTATGTTCAAAATTTATGTTGATCTGGATCCAGGAAGAATATTCTTCACTGGTGAAGACTAATGGGGATCCATAATAAACTAAACTAAACTAAACTATGTCAGGTAAACAGGTTTCCCTTGTTAAAGACGCTACGTCTCGACTGGATGTACCTGTAAATAAAGTTTTAAAATAAAAAATTATTTAGTTACTTTTATCAGTAAACTGATAACTTTCATTATTCACATGCTTTAAATTTTAATATTCAAAGTATATTTCGAAGTAACATGGCAAACTTCAGTAAATATTTCACCTACAGCGTAAATATCAAATATTTCAATGTTTACATCTGAAACGACATTAGGCTCGTTCGGATTGACTGCGTCTGTCTACCGTCTGACTTCATGGTCAGACGAGAGCTGCGTGAGTCTCGGGGCGGATCATAAATGCAGCGCATCTCAGCTGGACAAGTTCGCCAACGTGAAGACTGCAATAACGGAGGATCTCGCGGCATTTGCCTTTATTTAGCTCAAAGTTACTGAATGCTGTGCAGATGTGATCAAGTCTGATTTCAGAGTAATGAAACAGCGTGTTGTTGACGCTGATTACATGAACTTAAACTGGACTGTAGTAGACTGAATGTTGTTTACCTGTTAAGGTGAAACACAGAGGACAATCTGGTAAATGTCCAGGCTCAAATATGAAAACCATAAATCCTTTGCCTTGAAGAATAATATAAAAACAAATAAAGAAATAGAAACTTATTTTTTTTCTAGATGGGGCTGGAAATAAATATTATATATTTTTTTATTTTATTTTTATTAAGGATTTGGGTAGCCTACTCATGGATAACATAAGGGGGAGCAAGTGGAAAGGTGGATACACACCAATAAGTCCATCAAATCCAAATTATGAAGAGGATTTGTGAAAGTTTTGGTATAACTTAGTTAAGCTTTATATTTATCTGAGTAGAATAACTTGTGGCTGCAACACGTTTGTGTTCCTCTGTTGCTGCAGTCAGATATCAGTCTGTTCATAAATCAGTCTGTCCAGGTTTGTGAACATCAGCCTAACTACAATATGAAACACCAAGGCTGATTTTGTAGCCTGTTTAAAACACCTAAATGGATTTATTACTGGGGGGCAGTCCCGTCCAACAATCGGAGCTTGCGTCAGTGAGAGGTGAAACCAATCAGAACCAGGTTCCGGCGGCGGCGGAGGCAGGTCCAAAAGCTGCAGTTGCTGAGGAGGAACTGCACGCTCCGACTGCAGACGGACGGCTCCCGCGATGTTTGATGATCATGTGGTCTGGTCACGTTTTCCGGTGCCGTGCAGGCGCAGTCTGAAGTCGGACAAAGTTTCTAACCAGCATGCAACATTCCAGGACCACAATCCCTCACTTCCAGCCGAGTTGCGCTGCAGATAGCCAAAGTCGAACGAGCCTATTTTTTTCACCACAGGCAGGAGCTCATCACCAAACATGGACATGTTCCGCCTTTATGGTTCAAAACGTCACATGCAGCAATGAATTATGGGCAATATGCTTCGGCGAAGTCTGCATTGATGCGGACTTCACTGAAGTGTGGATTGAGGGCGCAAAAGGGGCGTGGCGGACTTCCGCCCTCGAGCAGCCCTGGAGAAATGGGACACACTACGCACTTCAACCCCTCAACGGGAGCGCGCATTCTAGGGGCGCAAGGGTGGAAGTGCGGGTATTGGGACGGGGCCTAGGAATTGAGAAACGGCCATGCTCATGACAAGTTCTTTATGTCATCATTTCCTGTTTCCTGTCAATGATCCAGTGGGAGGGACGGATTTGTAAATCTTCATCTAACAGGATCGGGATCATTTTGATCCAATCCACCAAAGTTTGGAAATACCCAGATATCAATCTGAGATCCGTGGACCTGAATCCAGGGATTTGGAAATCCAGATCATTTTGATCGGGATTCAAAGTTTTGAAATGTGTCTGATCAATATGATCATGTATCAGTCAACGCTGATGCTAAATCATCACTGCAAACAGAGAAACAACTCTGGCAGTCAAATTTCTTTTTCTTCTTTAACTCAGACATTTGTTCAGCTACAGAGAAGCTGTAGTTGAGAAACAGAGCGGTCTGTAAGTAGGCTACTTTTAACATTTCCATACCAATAAAGATGTTTAATAAATTATTTTAATAACCAAGACACAAATCAAGGAAGCTAGATAATAAAAGTGTTTTGTTATTTGGCAACAACACTGTAAATTGTAATATTGGTTTAAATAGAATCTATCTAGTAGGCAGAACTTAATTTTAACTTAGTTGTTAGTAATACTTATTCTAAATAAGTTGTAAGAACTTTGGAGGGCAACATGTTAGATAACTTAATTTACTTAAGTTGAAACAGCTTAATTAAAATGAGTTAGGGGTGGTGAGGGAGCAGGTTTCCTACAATGCAGTTCACTTTTTGAACAATAAATTGGAGATCATTCACAAATGAGGGATTTATAAATGATGTTGGTAGTGTCATGTGACTGCTCTCAACTTGTTTGTTTATTCCTGTATGTAACACTGACTATCCAGCAGCTGCTGCACCGCGACAGAGAAGTATGTGGTCTGACAATAGTTGTAGCTGAAACCCACCTTCACTAAGTTTTTGCTACTTATGATAGTAAGAATAGTATTGAGTTCATCATTTACTTTCAGTAAGATGAACTTGAAAGCATCATGTTGGTAAAAATTAAAATGATATGAAACATATCATGTAAATTCTATGAAATTAATCACATAACATTTGTTGCCCAGCATCATTCACTTACAGTTTAATCAAATTTATTAAGTTCAGAAAAGTTCTACAAACTTAAACCATTTTAGTTTGTTCTACTTAATCACTCCTATTCCAGTTTACTTAATTTTTTTGAGGCAGTTTGCATATTTTTTTTTAAGTAAAGCCAACTTATTAGAATTTACAGTGAAGAAGTGCAGAACTGAAAATCTTGAGTAAAAGAAACTATTGAGAGTATTGAGCACACTCAGCAGCAGAATGTCCTCTGAAAGGAACGGACTCACTCAGCTCAGCAAGAAGAGGTGAAGGTAAAGATTAAGATGCTTGACAAGCAGTTAAACTAATAAATTTATGTGAAAATGAAACATGGTTATCAATTATTCATGCAAACATTTTTATTTATGGAGCGTCAACAGAAATTTTACTTTTCAGGATTCGTCTGTAACTGTCACTAAATTCTGAGCTATGTGCAGATTTTGTTTAATTATTTTAAATGATGGACTGCAATTACAGCTACGTTCAGATTTAGGGAAATATTAAAGATGTGTCGTTTGTCGCACAGGCCATCCTTTCATCCCTGTCGTAGTGATGTGAAATCATGTTTGCGGGTCGCCACTAAGGGGCGCTGTTCATTGTGACTGTGATGTCAGAAAGTGAAGAAGAAGAGAACATTTGGCTTTTATAGATAGCAGAAAGCGGCAGCAACGAATAAATGAATGCACCAGGCAGAGTAATGAAAGTTCTGAAATATACAGCGGTGTTGGGACATTTTCTTGTGCATTCAGCCTAAACAACGTGCTGCAACATTTCCTCTTTAATGACATGGAGGCGTTTGTCTGGATGATAACGGTATGAGAGACAAAAGACCGCTTTCCAGAACAAGTTTGAAAGGGTTGGAACTGTATTATTGCCTAAAGCGCTTTGAGTGGTCCACATAGTTAGTAATTTAGCGCATCGCTGGAACAAAAAATGTTGTGCATGGACGCCTCTTCAAATCTTAAAAGTGAAAAACAGATCTCACGCAAAAATTATTTACTTAGCAGAAACAAGAGCACTATGTTTGTTGTAAATTTGGCTCCATCACAATGCGTATGAAACAATTCATTTTTAAAAATATATCATATTATTTCTTCAGTATGAAAGGAGTTGATTTATGTAGCAGATTCGGAGTGAAAGATGTGTAGTTCGTGACTGCAGCTGCCAACCTCATTGTTTTCCACACATCAAGATCCTCCTCAAATCCACCTCTGAGGTGGGATTATTTTAATCCCCATTTTCAGGATCAAAATGATCCAGATTTGGGCCCAAACTTTTGAAATACCCAAAAGAGCAAAAAATCTGGATTAAAGGTAGGATTGGATTTACAGATCTGGATTTAAATCTTCAGGATTAAATCTCGTTTGAAATACCCAATTTCTGATCAGATCTGGAAAAAATCCAATCCACCTGGATTAATCCTGGTGGATTATTTTTGAAATACTGGGCCCTGAAGAACATCTCAAGGATAAAAGATCTGATGTCTCAGGAAAATCTGGAAAAACTAGTCCATCATTCATCTTCAGTCGGCTTGACTACTGTAACAGCGTCTTTACTGGTCTACCTAAAAAATCAGTTAAACAGCTGCAGCTCATTCAGAACTCTGCTGCCCGAGTTCTCACCAAGACCAGAAAAGTGGACCACATCAGTCCAGTTCTCAGGTCTTTACACTGGCTGCCGGTCCATCAGAGAATAGACTTTAAAGTTCTGCTGCTGGTCTTTAAAGCTCTGAATGGTTTAGGCCCAAAATACATCAGTGACCTTTTGACCCAGTATGAACCTACTAGACCCCTCAGGTCATCTGGATCCGGTCTTTTATCAGTTCCCAGTGTCAGAACCAGACATGGAGAAGCTGCGTTCAGCTTCTATGCTCCACATGTCTGGAACAAACTCCCAGAAAGTCTCAGATCAGCTGAAACACTTAGTTTATTTAAATCCAGGCTGAAGACCCACCTGTTCTCAGCTGCATTTACAAAGATTTTATTCAAAAGTTAAAATCCGCACGTCTCTATATTCTCTCTTTTTAATCTTAAATGCTTTTAATTTTGAATCATGTTTCTAATTGTTTTTTTCTCTCCCTTTTGCTTATAATGTTTTATGTAAAGCACTTTGAATTGTTCTGTACATGAAATGTGCTATACAAATAAACTTGCCTTGCCTTGCCTTGCCTTACCTATATTCAAAAGTTAGTTAGAATTAATAACAAATTTAGGGAAACTTATTGGGCTTAGCCCATTACTGTACTTGTTTCATAAACCAATGATAAATGCACCGTATTACTGTTTAAATAATTACTTTCACTTATCTTGAAACGATCGCATCTGTGCTCACTGCATGATGACATAATTACATCTGAATGTTATAAAAGTTACAAGGGAAAAGTAATGAACACACCATCGTCATTCATGACAGGTTTGTTTACATATAACACATGGCCACTACCTACCAGGTGAAGGTTAGATTAATGTCCTCTCATGCTGTGAATCAATGAGCCCATGGGAGCTGCTGCAGGCTGCGCACCGCACCGGTGTGCTCTTGTGAAGTAAAATGCGAAAGGCGAGCGCGGCACACAAACGCCACAGGTTTGGACCAGACCAAGCTTAGAGAGGGGGGGAGCCTAGTAGCGACATGCAGCGTCCCCTTTTTATTACGTTTTGCATACATTGTAGTTGATAATAAATTATCAAATCTAAAATAATTTAAAAAAACAGAAAAAAGAAACCTAAAAAAGATCCGGGGCTTTTGAAGAATCATTCCAGGCTTAAGCCCCCTAAGTCACCCCCCCGCTCCGCCAATGGCTGAGCTTCCAACTGATGAAAAGGGCAGCTGCAGGACTGCTTACAGGCCCGTCACAATGAGGAAAGCAAATCCAGCTATTGCCTCAGGCCCCGAGCTAGACTGGGACCCCAAGACAATAACTGCCCTGGTTATGAACTGAAGGTAACGACAAACTATTTGAGCTCCCCTTTAAATTCAGTGGTTGTCACTGCAGAAAAGGAGAGGGACCCAACGGCAGGCACGGTACATCGCCATATATCCAATCCAAGCCGGAAGTCCCAATCGGAAGTTTCTTTTTCATGTAACTTACTAAAATCTAACCCTACCCCTGACCCTTCTCCTAACCCTAACCACCCAACAACACTATACACATCTGTTTGCAAGTTGCAGATAATTACTCTTGGCAATATTTAACTAACTTCCGCATGAGACTTCCTGTATGGATTGGATGTATGGCGACGCCCTCGTCGCTCATCGTAACTGCAGTGAGGTACTCTTGCAGAAAAGTGCAACAACGCCGTTATAGAAACACACCTCAAGGGGGCCCCCTCCACTTGCAACTGACAGTCAGCCAGTGGTGCAGGCTCCATGATAGGACCCGCTGGGATATGTGTCCAATCCTGTTCTGCTGTGTCCATCAGTGTGTTTCCTCTGCTGTGACCGACCATTTATGAAAATGCATGAAAATTTCAAAGCTTTTTCCTATTATTACTATTATTATCATTATGAAAGAGTGACAAAAAGAGAAACAAACAAGACATCCAGTATACTACATCTCATTCACATCCACACATTCCCACCCAGAAACAGAGACGTCCATCATCATTGTCATTCTGACAGCCAACACTGCTAAGGCAAAATGCAACAAAAAACTACATCTGCACTTGGTCAGTTCACTGGCGTGACCCATTCATAACCAGATTACCACCCTGGCTCTTGTAAGCTGTCTCTGTATCAATAAATAAATATGCTTATATTCACACATACACTGTATATATACCCACTGTACACCTGCATACATACATACTAGGGCTGCACGATTAACCTTAATCGCATCAATATTGAGGTTTAAACTACCGAGATAACCTAAACTCATGTGCCTGAGGGTTTTTTTTTCTCTGACATTTAAATGACAAACCTATTCGCCAATCAAAATGGTCAAGTCCCACGTTCCTGGCTTGCTGGCCATTTAGAAATGGTGATGGAAGACAAGCTTTTATGCACTGCACCAGCTATAGTTGGCGTTAACTGAGCTGAGCTGAGCGTCAGCTGAGTTGCTGCTGTTGGATGTACCGAGGTCTCGACGGAAGATGTGGGGGGATAGAGCATTTTCTGTGGCAGGCCCAAAGTCGTGGAACTCGCTGCCATTGCACATCAGACAGGCCTCGTCTCTGGCAGTTTTTAATTCCCTTCTTAAAACTCACCTGTTTGCCCTGGCGTTCCACCCTTCATGAGCAATTTTTCTGATTTTGTCTGTTGTTTAAAGTCTTATTTTTTCTGATATTTTTACTGTTTTTACTGTTCATTGTGTTGATTTGTTTTTATGTCTAATATTTGTTTTAATGTTCTCACTGTGAGATTCAATTTCTGTTTTACTTCTGTTCTGCGTTTTGTTATCGGTAAGCTGTTGTGTTTAAAGCGCTATACAAATAAAGTTGACTTGACTTGACTTAACAACAAACACTGCATGTGTACCTCACGTTGAGCTGTGAGCTAAATGTTTTCATGGTGACTACTTATCTACATAAAAACGGCTGAAGGGACTTCGGTAACGGGAGAAGGGCAGTTGATAACAGTGATGAATATGGTGTTAAAAAAAACGGCACTAGAGAAGGCGGAGTGATAAGGTTACACCTGGACACTAGTCATGCACTCCTGAGTTGGTCTGCATGTGATTACTGTTCAGACGAGCTGCACGGCAGGTTGAAAGATGTTCGTGTGGAGCCTCTGGCAGCGTCACAAACCTGACAGAAGCGCACGACTATACATCCATGTAGTTACACTGATGAAGAACCAGGGTGATGCTGTTAACCATTTATTTGTACAACAGCAGGGATGACAGCCACACATCCGAGCAGTACATCAAGATGTAAAATCACACGATCCAAGTAGTTCTCACGAGATTTCCGTGCAGTACGGAAACAGCGTTAGGACAAACATAACAGTTGTCTACATCCCCATTTCTTAGTTTTACTCACTGACTGTAACAGATGGAACAGAAACACTGCAGGAATGCGCTGTCACAATGCTACTGTAACTGTTGATAATGATGTAGCGAAAGAAAATATTTCCTAAACCTAAAAAAAGAAATTGGACCTGTAATAGAATACTGTCACGGCTTTACACGCCCAACACAGCAACAATATTCAGATTAGTATGAATATGAACATGAACAAGTCATCTTAAATCACCTTCACTCCTACGTTCAGGCTGAGAAATGCTCTGATTATATTCTAGTTTAGGTACTTTGGATTTGGTTTAGAAACTCTACCAGACCTGGTACAATACATGGAAGGAGAAGGACTTTGTCTTGTGACTGAACCTCTTTCTGTAACACAGTATCAGGAGTTGCCTCCACGCTTCTTTTTTTCTGAGCTTTTTCAGGTGATGTGTGTTTACAATTGCCAGTTTTTCCAGTCACTTGTGTCCTGTCCATCCGTGTCACAGGAGTGTGTTGTGGCACCACTGGCTCCTTTGCAGATGTGATGTGCTGTGAAGGATGCGGCTCAATCACTGGCAGGATGTGACGTCGGTTCCGTCTATATTCCTTTCCTTCAATCTCCACCACATATGATCGCGGCCTCGCCACACCTTTTTTTTTAATCACTACGATTTTGTCGTGTCCTTTTTGTGTCTGCAGTCTCACCACTTGGTTTGGTGTTAAAGGAGCAAGTGGTTTGCTGGATCTGTCATAGCTTCGTGTTTGTGCCATGCGTTTCTTTGTGAGCTGGGTCTTGATGCTGGCTGTTGCTTTAGCTGCTGGTTTTAACAGCTCTTTTGAGAGAGGTAGAGTTGTTCGAGTACGCCTGGACAGAAGTCTTTGTGCAGGTGAACCCAGGATGTTATCTCCAGGCATGTTGCGAATGTTCAACAGGTTCATGTAGAAATCTGTCCCATCTCTCTTAGTTGTTTCCAGTAGCTTTTTAGTACTCCTCACAGCTCTCTCGCTCATTGGACTGAGGGTACTCAGGACTGCTTGTCACGTGAATGAAGTCCCAGGATTTGGCAAAGTCTTGGAAAGTCTGGCAAGTGTATTGAATGCCGTTGTCTGTGTACAGTCTCTGTGGTATCCCGTGAACTGAGAAGTGGTGTTTAAGTTTGCTGATGATGCAGAGAGATGACAATCTACCTCAAACCATCCTGAGTACGAGTCCACAAGTACTAGATAATGGTGGTTGTTCCATTCAAAGATGTCTGAAGCAACAACAGACCAGGGTAGATCAGGGACTGCTTGTAGCGTCAGTGGTTCCTTTTGGTGGTGAGGTTTCAGGCTGTTACAGACACTGCAAGCTTGGACAGTAGCCTCACTCATCACAGAGTGACGTCCTGAACACTGGGAATTTCCCACTTCCGAATTCAAATGGAAAGCAGCAAAAATATGAGTGGAAGTTGATGGGGAGAAAATAATTATCTTCTGGTCCCAGTTGCTCTCTGCCCTGGATACCAGATGTTGGTTGTAGATTTAAATGAAATTTTTTTGTGCGAAGAAAAATAGAATACAGCGAAGAACTTTGATTATTGCAGGATTTACTTGTGTCACTTTGTGGACTACAGCTCTTGCCACAAGTGATGACGTCGCTCCCTGTGACAGGCGTGAATGAGACCAGCTATCGTTCCATCACTGTAATGGAAAGACTCAACATTCCCTGACTTGTAATGGTTTTCACCTCTGTCCATGCTCTTTTCCTGTACTTGGAAAGAAAAAGAAAGGCAGTGACCTGCCGGAGTAAAATCGCAACGCTAGCATACTCGGGCAGCTAGTGATGCTTGTTGCTTGGTGAGAGCTGTAGTCCACACAGAGGCTTCAAGCAAAACCTGGAAGAATCTAAAATCTTCACAGTATTTTGTTTTTTCTGTGCATGAAAAATTTTGACTTAAATCCGCAAACATACCTGGAATCCAGGACAGAAAGCGACTGAGACCAGAGGATAATTATTTTCTTGCCATTGACTTTCATTCCACATTTTTTCACCTCTTTAGTCCCATAGGGCTCACCGGAAGGGGCGTGACTTCGGCTCCCTAAAGTCTCGTCCAAATACATCATCGCTACATGAATCACATGATATGACTCATCACTTTTTCATGCCAGTCCGCGATGGTTAAGGGCAAAGCTATGGGTTGCCATGATAACTTAGTCAAAAAACACTGGAGAAGAGCTGGTCGGGCCAGTATGCCAGTCAAATGGTAAACACACACCCTGCTCAGGGAGAGCACTTTGTTTTAAACTGTACAACCTCTCACTTCTTTCTACATCAGTTTTATACATTTATACTACTATGATGTTTTTTCTTATTGTCTTTTGTGATCTTGAGCACAAGAATTCCAGTTTATACAGACCAAGTGATGTGATAAAAAATATAAACTAAAAACTTAGAAAAACAAAAAGGTTAAACACAATATTTCCTGGAGTTGAAACCTGATAACTCCTCCTTACTGTTATGAAACCCAGCAGCTCCCCTCTGTTCATTATTTCATGGTTCCTCCTTTCAGATCTACAAGTTTCAGGATGGGTGTGATTCGTCTGTGCTGATGTGGAAGAGCTGATTGGTCACATTCACTGTACAAATATGTTGTTGGATCAGATGTCAAATTAGTTTCATGTTTACACAAGAAACACTGTCAGTCATACGAGCACAAATGGCGCAGAAAGGACTTCAGGTGGATCCTGAAAGATTCTCTTGTTCCATCTGTGTGGATCTACTGAAGTATCCGGTGACTATTCCCTGTGGACACAGCTACTGTATGGACTGTATTAAATCCCACTGGGATGGAGAGGATCAGAGGGGAATCCACAGCTGTCCTCAGTGCAGGAAAAACTTTCATACCGAGACCTGTCCTGGAGAAAAACATCATGTTAGCAGAGTTAGTGGAGGATCTGAAGAAGACTGGACTCCAAGCTGCTCCAGCTGATCACTGCTATGCTGGACCTGAAGATGTGGCCTGTGATGTCTGCACTGGGAGGAAGATGAAAGCCAGCAAGTCCTGTCTGGTCTGTCGAGCTTCTTATTGTGTGGAACACCTCCAACCTCATTATGATGCTCCACCATTACAGAAACACAAGCTGGTGGAGCCCTCCAAGAACCTCCAGCAGCTCATCTGTTCTCGTCATGATGAGGTGATGAAGATTTTCTGTCGTACTGATCAGCAAAGTATCTGTCATCTCTGCTTAATGGATCAACATAAAGGTCATGAAACAGTCACAGCTGCAGCAGAAAGAGCTGAGAAGCAGAAGGAGCTGGAGGTGAGTCGCCAACAAATCCAGCAGAGAATCCAGGACGGAGAGAAAGATGTGAAGCTGCTTCAACAGGAGGTGGAGGCCATTAATGGCTCCGCTGATAAAGCAGTGGAGGACAGTGAGAAGATCTTCACTCAGCTGATCCGTCTCATCCGGAAAAGAAGCTCTGATGTGAAGCAGCAGATCAGATCCCAGCAGGAAACTGAAGTGAGTCGAGTCAAAGAGCTTCAGGAGAAGCTGGAGCAGGAGATCACTGAGCTGAAGAGGAAAGACGGCGAGCTGGAGCAGCTCTCACACACAGAGGATCACAACCAGTTTCTACACAACTACCCCTCACTGTCAGCACTCGGTGAGTCTACACACTCATCCAGCATCAATATCCGTCCTCTCACATACTTTGAGGATGTGACAGCAGCTGTGGCAGAGACCAGAGATAAACTACAGGACATCTTGATGGACAAATGGACAAACATCTCACTGATGATCACTGATGTGGATGTTTTACTGTCTGAACCAGAACCAGAACCAAAGATCAGAACTGACTTCCTAAAATATTCAAGAGAAATTACACTGGATACAAACACAGCAAACACACATCTGTTATTATCTGAGGGAAACAGAAAAGCAACATTAATGAGAAAAACAAAGTCTTATTCTAGTCATCCAGACAGATTCACTCATTGGTTGCAGGTCCTGAGCAGAGAGAGTCTGACTGGTCGTTGTTACTGGGAGGTGGAGTGGAGAGGAGGAGGAGTTCATGTAGCAGTCGCCTACAAAAACATCAGCAGAGACGGAGACTCACATGAATGTAAATTTGGATTCAATAACAAATCTTGGACATTACGTTGTGACAGAGACAGTTTCACATTTTCTCACAACAAAGTCTGGACTGATGTCTCAGGTCCTGGTTCCTCCAGAGTAGGAGTGTATCTGGATCACAGAGCAGGTATTCTGTCTTTCTACAGCATCTCTGAAACCATGACTCTCCTCCACAGAGTCCGGACCACATTCACTCAGCCGCTCTATGCTGGAGTTGGATTTCATTACAGCCCATGGACACATTATATCACTTCCTCTGCTAAGTTAACTAAAGTGAAATAGACAGATGTCATTTAAGGTCAGATGGTTAAAATGTGTATTTCAGTTTTCAGTCTATTTCGTCTCCACCATTGTGTCATTTCTTCAGCTGTCAATCAAACTTTCTGGATGGTCTGTTCTAAAGATCAATCTGATCTTCATTGATGATGTAAAACTTGGGATTTCCAGCTAAATAAAGATGGATGTGTTTCTGGGTGTTCAGATTGTTGCTTCTGTGTAAAAGATGATGTGCTGTCAGGAAATGTTGGTGGTTTCTGGACAGAAGCTGTTCTGTAAATATAAGGAGTGGGAATCAGACGTGTGAGAGGTACATTTGTATTCATGAACAATGTTTTAGTGGAAAAGGAAAATAAAATATTAAATTCACTGAAGACTCTTTTTGTTTCAAGTGTTTGTGTATCATCATGTTCATTATTATCAAGAACTAGAACCAGTAACCAGGATGACATTTTGTTTCTTTATCGCTTAATCAAATAAAATAGATTTGAAACCAAAAAAAAGATTTAAGAGCAAAAAAAAGTGGCAATCAAAAAAAAAAATTTTGAGATCAAAACAAAACAGGTTGCAATTGTCATGTCATTTTCCGTACTGCTTATCCAGTTCAGGGTCGCGGGGATTGCTGGAGTCTATCCCAGCTAATATCAGGCGAGAGGTGGGGTACACCCGGGAAAGGTCACCAGTCTGTTGCAGGGCCAACACTGAAAGACAGACGACCATTCGCACTCACTACTAATGGCCAATTGAAGCTTCATGAGGCAATGAGGCTTTCCGGCCAATTGGTTCGGGAAAAGGTTCAGTACTCGGGGTTTCATTCATATTCCTCTTTAGTGACATCTAGTGTCCAAATGGGTCCACATCAGCCCAAACAAAAATGCACTCAAACCATCTCAGTAGTGCCCATGACCAGAAAATAAAGGATTTCTAAAATAAATTATCAGCATCCAACAAATACAATGTGGATAATCCATGCCTTTAAAATTCTGATGACACGACCTTAACTTCAAGTAACTTTGCCATACAACAACACACCAAGACAAAATAAGTAGTTCTGTGCAGTTAGAAGTTAATCAGACGTGTATTTACGTAAATATCCGATGTTTAGGAGGCTCGGCTAAAGGCTAATAGCTTCTCAGTCGTGAAACAAGCTGCCATGTTGTGAAATCAGCGACTGTACAGAGTTGCGGTCCGCCCATTGACTTGCATACCTAAGCCATGGAAAACATGAAAGATGCTCCAGAACAACTAAATTGGAACTAGATTGTGTGGTGGATCATCAGCCAGTTCAGAAAAGTGTGATAATGCTGAGGAATTTGGGGAAATCACATTTTACAAGCTAGAACCGGAGTAGAACTGCAGCCAGCTACCTACAGTCTGTCTCCACCCTCAGCTCCACTGGTTCAGATAAAAGCCTGCAAGACCACACAGAGGGAAATGGAACTGTAAGGAGCGACCCGGAACAACAAAAAGCAGACAACAGACCCACAAAGGAGTTTGACATACAATAGAGCCAGGCGTGACAGAAACGAGGCACTCATCCCTATGATAGCTCGCAGCTAATGGCAGCCACAAGCTAGCCGCGGTAAATAATTAGCCTTTAAAAAATGAGAAGATAACAATTTACATGGTTCCAGTGGAGTTTTAAATAGTTCCCGTTTATAAGGATGAAGATGGAGGAAAGGGTGCAGCTTTGGAAGCAGCTGGAGGAGATCTGATGACGGAAGACATCCTCATATAACCGAGCAGCAGGTCTCTGCCGATAGCAGGAGCTGTATGACCGATGTGATGAAGCAACGATGGATGAAAAAGAAGATTTCCGAGGAGATGATCGCAGTTACGTTGTGTTAGAAGTCTCAACACGCTGGTTCCTGAACTTTCAGTAAACAGATGCTCTAGACGATCAGAGAGGTCCGGTTGCTGCCTGTTTACCGGTGAGTACGACTCCGATCTGCTTTTCCTTATCCTCTTCAAAATAAAATCCGAATCTGTAGAAAACTTAAATAAACTAACGCTGCACTTACGAGCTTTTAACCATTAACTGTCAACTAGGGATGTTATGATCGATCCCGTCTGCTCGACTCCGCCTCGATCTTATGAACCGGAAGTCTCGCTACCGCTGTTTTGGTGGAAGTGTCAGCATGCCAAAAGTCCTGCCTTGTTATCAGGATCAGGTGGACCCCCACCCTTTTATTTGCTGCTGATCTCCTCCTCCTCAGGAGAAAAGCTCTTTGCTGCGACGATGAGACTTACATCTTTCACAACGAAGCACTACGGGGCGAAAACACTTCCTGGTCTGTAGCTTAGCAACGTGTGCCTGGCATGCTCGCAGCCACCTGCTCTGTCGCCGGGTGTGTGCCCTACCCCGCGGTGAGCGCAGCGAAAAATGCGTCCTCTCCGAAAAGGCCTTTACGCACGTTACCCGCGGCGAGTTTTGAGATTTTGAGCGTTTAGCGCGCGTCACAGGTGGCAGACGCCGGAGTTGGAAAATCTGAACTTTGGCGTCTTGACGTGGGGTGTTAACCAATCAGAACGACTTAATGTTATGACACCGACACACATTTTCTGACAGGATGGGAAACACCCAGAAGAACCAGGAGAATCTCCTCACTCTCTGAAGACAGAGGAGGATTAACTGTGATCTGTTTCTGGACCCAGTTTCTGGATGGCAGTTTAATGACCTGCTGTCCTGATGGGATGTAATAGGCTTATAATGCTGCAGGTTGTTAAACTGGGCCAGATCAGATGGCTGAAAGCGCCCCCCGCTGTTTATTTGGAGTAAACAGTGAAAATCATCACACTCAGAACACCTGGGGCTTGTACGACGAAGCCGGATTTTCTCTTATCGAGGTAACTTCAGGGTTAACCCTGGGTTTTTCGTCCTATGACGCTGGTTCACTTCTGATCGGGTTATATCTCCCCGGTAACTTATGCTGAACGCCTAACCTGGTCTGGACCAGGTTAAGTTCTGGATAAGAGATCTCCGACTATGAAAGCACCACTCCCTGACCAATCAGCACTCTTGGAAAATGGCCTGCCAATTTTTAGAAGATCCTGTCGATGCCGGTGCGCAGATCGTGAGAGGAGTTCTTAGAAGAGAAAGAATATTCAGAGATGGTGCAACCCTTTTTGATTTGCCACATGACACTTTATATGAAAGATATAGGTTTTCCTCTGCTGGACTCCGTTACATCTGTCAGCTGTTGGAGCCGTACATCACTAATGTAACGCATCACAGCCGGACACCGACAACACCACAGATGCTCTAACCTGACTCCCGCCACCTGGTATTTGCAATACCATCTGGGGAGGGAGTTAACCCGATGTAATTTCAAATTAGTCTTTTTTTTCTAAAACTCTTGCATGTGATTGGATAGAAGATCTGTCCGTCATCTTGACTGACACGCTACTTCAGCCACTCACGTTGAACCGAATGACGCAACCCGTGACGCAACTCAGAGCGACACCAGAGCCACCACGCATAGAGGATCGAGTTATCAAAACATGTTATCAAGCTCGAAAAGCTTCAGTCAAACAACATGGCGGCGGCGGCGACAGCTAGTACGAGCGGTGACAATCATGGCAAGCCGCCATGATTGTTGTTGTCTGAAATAACTGACTGACTACACTGCTGTCGCCTGTGCTTCTACATCACATCCGGCCAAAACGCCGCCCATCCTTCAAAAGTCCCACCCGCGATTAGTGATTGGCTCCTATTATTCTCTAACCAGACGAAATCACCTATAACTGTCGCCTTACTCAGATGGAGTGCGTGAGGAAAGGGAACGCCCCCGCGTGTACTTGTTGAACGCACCCAGATGATGTAAATCAGGTTACAGATGCTCTGCATCACACTGAGGTTTTATTAATGTTAGACTAATTGAATTAATTTTGATACAGACCAACGCCTCACCTCGAGTGAAAAAAAAAATTAGTGCTGTACTGATGTAGCTGAATAGCTTATTTTTTGTAGCCGAATTGTGCTCATGGTCCCACTCAGTAAAACGTCATTCATTTATTTATTCATTCATTCATTCACTGGTAGTTTGATGCACACCGTTGGCGACACTGAAAACGTATGCAAAAACATGTCTTTGTATTACCTGCTTTTTCCCTGTGGGCTGCACAAATATTAAATGAAATTCCATTCATTCATGAAGGAGTGTGGCAAAATAGAATCTCGTCACTGGCCGGTTTGGATTATATATTTGTATTTGTTCTTTACTTGATCCCATGATTGTCTTGCACCGCTGGGGTTGCATCTGAAATAATGTGATTAAGAGGTCAAACATGCAGAAAACATGAATTTATGGAGCGCACACCCACCCATGCCGTCATGGTGAAGGGTTACAACACGTGCAGGATATGAGCCTGAAATATCTATAGCCTATGCACAATATGAGAAGCAAATATACTGAGGAAGCACTGTGTGTGATGAACACTAATTGATCAGAGTCCGATATTGTTCCATGATTGTACAATCGCACGGACTTGCTGCGCATTAACAGCCAGCAGTCATTCCTGGCTTTTGCTGCGGCGACTGTATTGCCACAGCATAAATGGAGCCATTTATTATCATTCCTGAATGATAATGTCGTGTGTTATCATTCAGGAATGATGATCCTGAATTCTTCATATTTGTTAAGTATCATCATCTGCTCCTCCATGGTGAAATATGTCGCTCTCTGTTTCTCCATGTCTGCGATTGGTCAGATGCTTCCAACGCCGCCCCTTTTAAGTGAGCGCACACTGATTAAGATTGGAAAACCCTGGGTTGAATTACCGAGTTGATAACCAGCTTCATAGTACCGTTTATCAAGACCGCAGATGTCTGGTTAAGTCAACCCAGGTAACAGAGAGAAATCCCGGGCATGTTAATCCGGCTTCGTCGTACAGGCCCCTGGAATTATCGGGTGAACCCAGACAGAGCAGAGATGCCACGACATGTCCTAGCTTTATTTATTTAATAATAGATTAGATTTATATTGCGCTTTTTCTTGCAGGGCACTCAAAGCATATCCATTATTCTTTCACTCCTCATTCATACTTGGTGATACTAGTAAGCTACGTATGTAGCTACAGCCACCCTGGGGCAGGCTGACAGAAGCGTGGCAGCCATTTCACGCTTATGGCCCTTCCGACCTCCACCAGAACCATTCACACGCATTCATACACCAGTGAGGCCCTCACTGGAGTTAAGGAGTGTTAAGTGTCGTTGTGCCCAAGGACACAACGACAGACGGCTGGGGGATCGGGATTCAATCCACTGATCCTTTGATCATTGCTCTACCTGCTCTACCACCTGAGCCAACTTTATCACATAAAGCCGAGTCCCTCTCCTACATCTGCCATGGTGCAGACAGACCAGTGACAGGAAAAAGAGAAAGGATCACGCCTCGGGAGGAGCCCTCTGGACAGATACGCAGTGCAATTTCTCGCCCGATCAGTTGGGGTCACTCCGCAAGACTGGCCTACTCATGTGATGCAGATGGTCGGTAACTCTCTGTGGTTATTTTGCTTCCGGTTACAGTGAGTAATGGTGTCCGAGAGAGAAAGACTGTTGTTGCTGCAGCTGAGTAACATTGAAACAGAGATGCATTTGATGCAAAAATAAAGACGATGGAGCGATTTTGGTATTTCCTTACTTCTTCGGCCAAACGTTCATCGGTTGGACTCATCTGCTTCTTCGTAGGCTGGCCGGTTTAAAAATGGCGCTGCTAATGTTTACTATGTGATAGACGAATCACAGTCCTTGCCGTCTCTGTCGTCCCTTGACGGAGTGATTGACACTTGAATATTTCGTGCAGCCGGAGATGACGGAGAAGCTCTCCGAAAGGCTCTCCATAACCTACGTAGAGCACTTTACAGACAACTGTAAATTAGGCTTAAGCAGGAGAGGAAGGAAGGAAGGAAAGATGGATGGATGGATAAAAATGAGGCTTGTAGGAAGACTTGCTGATTAACTGTCAGATTTTTCAGTGAATCTGTCGTCTGCTTCCGTGACCTTCATCACTGTGGATTTCAATCTAACATCAACAAGTTCTCACTCCTAGTTTTACAAGTGAAAACGTGATGGCAGATGAGAGAATGAAATAAGTGTATGGTAGGTGTGTAAATGATCATTAATCATTCATTATTGCTGACAGGAACAGTGGGCCCCAAAACTCAAATGTAGCAGTTTATTAGTGAAGTGAGAAAAAAATGAAGAAGGATTTGTGTTTGTGGCTGAAAACAGAGGAGCTGGATCCTGCTGGAAGCAGATGGATGAAGTCCTTCCTGCTTCTGCTTCTGTTGGAGGTTTCTTCCTCATTAAAATGATTCTGTCAGATTGGATCTGAGGATTACTAAATACTACGAGTACTGATGATGTCATTCTGGTTGTACGTGATAAGAACTCAACATGAAGATACACAAACACATAAAAACAAAGTCTGCTGTGAATTTAATATTTTATTCTCATTTTCCAACAAAACATTGAGCATTAATACAAATGTTCCTCTCACACGTCTGATTCCCACTCCTCATATTTACACAACAGCTTCTGTCCAAAAATCAACAATCAATCAATCAATAGATTCAATATTAGAGAAAACAAATACAATTATGTTATATTCAACTATAAATCCACACAAGTCGTATTTATTTGATAAAACAATGATAAAATATGTGGAATAAAAACTAAGTTGAGGATAAATCCCAAAAGCATCAACTTTTTCATCGTTATTGATCATGTAAATCATCAGTTTGTCGACACATTAAATCAGTAAAATCTGCTAAATGATTCTTGTTCACAGTTTCATGAACAGATTCACTTCATCCTTCATCAGTGTGTTTTTTTTTTTTTTTTTTCTCTACTTGTCCTGTCCAGCATCGTAGCAAGCAGAATGATGATCTGGCTGCTTTATTGTGTTGAACAGTTTTGCTTTGCCAAGGGGAGCTTTATGAGCACAAGGCTCCCCTTGATATCCTGTTTATTCATTTTATTTCTTTAATTAACCATTTGTGTACAACAGCATTTTACATCATATTGCTGGGCTTGATAAGAGAAAAATGAAAGAAAAGAAAGTTAACAGAAGTAATGACAGAAAGTGAAACAGAGAGAATGGAGTGAGTGAGAGAGAGAGACACACACAGAGAGAGAGAGAGAGAGAGAGAGAAAAAATATATAATGGACCCCCCAGACCAGCGGGCCCTGACCGGCTGACAGCCACCGGTCAGGGCCCTACCAGCGACCGGCCCACCGCGCAGAGCAGCCCCAACTGCTGACCCCCATCCGAGCTGGACACAGTCCTGCTCCCATGGTGAGGCAGTCCATATCCTGTCTATTTTACTTTAATGAACTCAGCAGAGGATTCGTTGTAGTAAAACCAGAACCCAGCATAGAGCGGCTGAGTGAATGTGGTCCGGACTCTGTGGAGGAGAGTCATGGTTTCAGAGACGCTGTAGAAAGACAGAATACCTGCTCTGTGATCCAGATACACTCCTACTCTGGAGGAACCAGGACCTGAGACATCAGTCCAGACTTTGTTGTGAGAAAATGTGAAACTGTCTCTGTCACAACGTAATGACCAAGATTTATCATTGGATCCAAATACACATTCATCTGATTCTCCGTCTCTGCTGATGTTCTTGTAGGCGACTGCTACATAAACTCCTCCTCCTCTCCACTCCACCTCCCAGTAACAACGACCAGTCAGACTCTCTCTGCTCAGGACCTGATCATAAACTGTGAATCTCTCTGGATGACTAGAATAAGACTGTTGTTGTTTCATTAATGTTGCTTTTCTGTTCCCCTCAGATAATAACAGATGTGTGTTTGCTGTGTTTGGATCCAGTGTGATTTCTTTTGAATATTTTAGGAAGTCAGTTCTGATCTTTGGTTCTGGTTCAGACAGTAAAACATCCACATCAGTGATCATCAGTGAGATGTTTGTCCATTTGTCCATCAGGATGTCCTGTAGTTTATCTCTGGTCTCTGCCACAGCTGCTGTCACATCCTCAAAGTATGTGAGAGGACGGATGTTGATGCTGGATGAGTGTGTAGACTCACTGAGTGCTGACAGTGAGGGGTAGTTGTGTAGAAACTGGTTGTGATCCTCTGTGTGTGAGAGCTGCTCCAGCTCGCCGTCTTTCCTCTTCAGCTCAGTGATCTCCTGCTCCAGCTTCTCCTGAAGCTCTTTGACTCGACTCACTTCACTTTCCTGCTGGGATCTGATCTTCTGCTTCACATCAGAGCTTCTTTTCCGGATGAGACGGATCAGCTGAGTGAAGATCTTCTCACTGTCCTCCACTGCTTTATCAGCGGAGCCATTGATGGCCTCCACCTCCTGTTGAAGCAGCTTCACATCTTTCTCTCCGTCCTGGATTCTCTGCTGGATTTGTTGGCGACTCACCTCCAGCTCCTTCTGCTTCTCAGCTCTTTCTGCTGCAGCTGTGACTGTTTCATGACCTTTATGTTGATCCATTAAGCAGAGATGACAGATACTCTGCTGATCAGTACGACAGAAAATCTTCATCACCTCATCATGACGAGAACAGATGAGCTGCTGGAGGTTCTTGGAGGGCTCCACCAGCTTGTGTTTCTGTAATGGTGGAGCATCATAATGAGGTTGGAGGTGTTTCTCACAATAAGAAGCTCGACAGACCAGACAGGACTTGCTGGCTTTCATCTTCCTCCCAGTGCAGACATCACAGGCCACATCTTCAGGTCCAGCATAGCAGTGATCAGCTGGAGCAGCTTGGAGTCCAGTCTTCTTCAGATCCTCCATTAACTCTGCTAACATGATGTTTTTCTCCAGGACAGGTCTCGGTATGAAAGTTTTCCTGCACTGAGGACAGCTGTGGATTCCCCTCTGATCCTCTCCATCCCAGTGGGATTTAATACAGTCCATACAGAAGCTGTGTCCACAGGGAATAGTCACCGGATCCTTCAGTAGATCCACACAGATGGAACAAGAGAATCTTTCAGGATCCATCTGAAGTCCTTTCTGCGCCATTTCTGCTCGTATGACTGACAGTGTTTCTTGTGTAAACATGAAACCAGTTCAATATCTGATCCAACAACATATTTGTACAGTGAATGTGCCCAATCAGCTCTTCCACCTCAGCACAGGTGAGTCGCACCCATCCTGAAACTTGTAGATCTAAAAGGAAGGAACCAGGAAAAAATTAACAGAGGGGAGCTGCTGGGTTTCATAACAGCAAAGAGGAGTTAGCAGGTTTCAACTCCAGGAAATATTGTGTATTAAACATTTTCATTTTTAAGATTTTTAGTTTCTATTTGTTCTCACATCACTTGGTATATATAAACTGGAATTCTTGTGCTCAAGATAACAAAAGAAAATATAAAAAAAATATAATATATAAATGTATAAAAACCTATGTAGAAACAAGCGAGAGGTTGTACAGCATAAAAAAGTGCTTTCACTAAGCGAGGGGGTTCCATGAGAATCTCTCAAGAAAGTTTAGAAATTCACTTTGATCATCACAATAGTGTCTGAGGAATTAATGGTGAATACAGTTATGTTTTTCTCTCAGATTTACTGGATGTCGCCATTTCTTACATTTAATGTTTGAGTTTTGCAACATGTAGGTTTTTATGTATTTTATTGACAAAGAAAATGCTGTGATGTGATTTTAATAGATTTTAATATGATTTTATTACATGACCTGCAGTGTAAATTTATCTGGAGGAACCAGGTTCTGGAGTCCCCATTCCACCCGTCCAACATTCTTGGAGACAAGACTTGAATCAGCTGGACAGTTATCCTGGTCCACAGCAGAGTTGTTCTCCATAGTTACCATGGTAACTCAGCTGGTACTCATTTAAAGGTCCATTTATGCTCCCTTACGTACGTAAATGGCAACATTTGCTACATGTGTCACCCTGCGTGGTTGCCTTCGTACTTCCATGCGTCTTCTGCGTTCCCATTGCTCATAAACCAGTTTGTCCGACAGGTGGCAATGCTGCCTGTCCTTGGGCCCTGGCGATGTGATGTCGAATATTGAGTTTTTTTTCTGACACACTCCCACAGCCTCTCCTCAAAACCTCCAGCCATGTCTAAAAATTCTCTGTTTGTTTGGCTAATGGCTAATGACCCCGGCTGTTTTTGTGTCATTATTTTTACGGTTTCTGTTCTTCTCTGGTTTGTTCTTTCGCTGGCTGCATATCAGCTCCACAGCTCAACACTGACCCTGCGGTTTCCAGTGGTATTACCAAGGGGCAAACTCCACGTCAGAACAGTGAAGCTTACTTCCGCGTTTCAAATAGTGTAATCCTCCCTTCATCCGCTAGGGGCTGGCTGCAAAACAGAGCAAATCCCCATAGACTCCCATGTTAAAAAGGCCAACATCACAGCAGAAATAAACATGTTTACAGCCTGGTTCGAAAAATAATTTTAGGTTTAATAGGTCAAGTTTACCTCCATGTGAACTGTGAGGGGGGTGAATTTTTTTATAACTCATCCGTTTAGATGTTATTTATTCTTTAAATTACACATAATTAAGGGCGTGTCCTTTTGATTGACAGGTGTCGGAATGTAGCCGCCACTCGGTGGCTCGTTGCTAGCTTCCTGCCCCGCCCTGCTCGCTCCGGGAAGGCCTCAGCCTCAGCCTCGGCCTCGCCTGAAACACTACGGCCACTAAAATGTGGAATTATTGTTTGCAGGAGTGTTGCTAGATTTGCCGCGTGAACTGACTCTTTTCCTGTTTGGTCTGTCCTCAGAGGTTGGGGGGGGGGGGGGGGGGGGGGGTCGCTGAGGGTTATTAAAAATATATTAATAAATCAACAACATCCGTTTCTGGTTTAACACTAGTGAGGAATACGCGTGTTGCACCCGCGGGAGATGGTGTTTTAATATGTACTTTTCCTTTCGTGAAACACCTGCATTTTTACCGCATTTAGGCATTTATTTATTTATTCATTCATGCATTTTTTAAATTTATTTTTTCCATTAGTTTCACTCCTTTACGGTCTTTGCACATACGTCGCTGCTCTCGGAGTCGTCGCTGGCTGCCGCTTCGTTACGTGACCATGCTCCGTCCGTGGCTCGTGACATCTGTTATCAATTATCAGCTGATCGCCTTTTGACAATAGCACCGTCTTTTGTTCCATTTTTATTCTTCAGCAAGGAGGGCACTAACAGATGACTGAATAACCAGCGATGTCTATGTAATGATCCAAAACCCCCTAAAATGCAAAATGAGTAGCAGAGAGCATCACTGTAAAATCTGTGGCACACCTCATTTTTCCCCCATTGTACACCCAAATGAAAATATATAGGCAACCATGCTTACAATGATAACTTCAGGTGTTTATAAAATGCAATCCAGCTATTTGATTATTCCAACTGACTCATTCGTTTTGGTTTAAAGTATTAATAGCCTTTTGTTAGTCAATAAGAAGTCTTTATTATAGGCCTTTGTACTGCAAGCCTGTATTACAATGAGGAGCTGAAAAATATTTTGAACACTGGACCCCTAACCAGTCTTCTCGCCTGTGCAGTGAACAGTGAGAGTCGTCACTTCAGCACGGATTTCAGGTACTGACACCTTTATACATCCATTTAAATTGTTAAAATTGCAGGATTGTCCATAAAATATTGATATAGACATACTTTACTGTGTCCAACATTCATTCATTCTGTACAGTGTGTTCAACATAAATATAACATAATATGTATCTATGCATGTGTATACACACATATATATATATATATATATATATACACACACACACACACATATATATATATATATATATATATATATATATATATATATATATATATATATATATATATATATATATATATATATTTTTTTTTTTTTTAAAAGTCGCCAACAAAAAAAAGGTCAAACATTTAACATTTCGTTGGACCGCCTTTAGCTTTGATTGTGGCAGCATTCGCTGTGTTTCCAGAAGCTTCTGCAATGTCACCAGATTTATTTGCATCCTGTTGCATCAATTTTTCACCAAGATCTTGATGATGATTGTAGAGTCTGACCACAGCACATCCCAAAGATTCTCAATGGGGTTCAGGTCTGGACTCTGTGGTGGCCAATCCATGTGTGAAAATGATGTCTGATGATTCCTGAACCATCTTTCACAATCTGAGCCCGATAAATTCTGGCACGGTCATCTTGGAATATGGCCGTGCCATCAGGAAAGAAACATCCATTGATGGAATAACCTGGTCATTCAGTATATTCAGGTATCAGCTGACCTCATTATCTGAGCACATACTGTTGCTGAACCTGGACCTGAGCAACTGCAGCAACCCCAGATCATCACACTGCCCCCACAGGCTCATACAGTAGCACTAGGCATGATGCTGCATCACTTCATCTGCCTTTCCGGCCACATTTCTTCCTGGAAGTCAATGGTCCACTATCCTTCCAGTTTTTCATAATGCGTTGGACTGTTCTGAACCCAGTTTTAGTAGTTTCTGCATCTCCTTAGATGTTTTCACCTCTTGATGCCAATGATTTGACCCTTCTCAGACAGACTAACATCTTTTCCACAACCACGGATGTGTCTTTCCACATGGTTGTTTAGGAAATGGGAAGCAACTCATTGCATCACTTGGGGTTAAATAACTTGTTGCCAGCTGAAAGATAATCGCCCATGCAGTAATTATCCAATAGGATGCTCGTACCTATTTGCTTAGTGAAATCCAGGTGGCAAGTTTTTTTGGGCCAGGCAGTGTATATTCACACACATTATATATATATATATATATATATATATATATATATATTTATTTATTTATCTATTTATTTATTTATACACACACATATATGTATATACATACATGCACACACATATACTGTATACATGTATACATATATATAGTCAGTCATTTTCTATACTGCTTCTCCAGTTCAGGGTTGCAGGAGTCTATCCAGATATTATCAGGTGAGGGGCAGGTACACCTGGACAGGTAACCAGTCTGTCACAGGGCCAACACAGAGAGACAGACAACCATTCACACTCACATTCATTCATAGGGGCAATTAAGAGTAATCAATTAACCTAACATGCATGTCTTACACTACTCACAAAAAGTTAAGGATATTTGGCTTTTTGTATGATTTCAGAATAAATCTAAAATCCACTACAACCTTTCCAGGTGAACTGAATTAAACTTTCTCTAAACTTTTCAATGCACATGTTCACTGTTCAATGGTTAAATATTTATTCTGCATCCTTCTGTTCTCCAAAAATGAAAGTTGAATATCCCTTTTTGTGAGTAGTGTGTATACATATGTACTGTATATGTATATATATTGAAGATTGAAGAGTTAATTTGCAAAAACAGTTAACTCTGTTTTTTCTAAATGGTGGTTCACTGCTTTTCGTCACTGTCAGGTACAAACCTCCTCTCTCCATTTAACATCATTAAAACCCTCTACTTCATGTGAGTCTGATTTAGTGAAAATATTCAAAATGTATGAGTTTATTTGCATATGCAGTTAACCAACATTTAGAAAAAACGGAGTTAACCGTTTTTGCAAATGAACTCTACATAAACATGTTCATACTGTTGATTCCGTAAAAAGTTTTGAGAATTAAATTGAGTTTAACTGTTTGGGTACAGGAAGTGTTGTCATGATGAACCCCAACTTGACTTGATAATAATTTTCATCTTTACGTTTCAGGTGGAATTGTTTGATTTTTGTTTTCTTCTTTCCCTGGGTCCTGCTGCAGTGCGGGGAATCGCTGACAGCTGTGGCCTCCAGCTGTCTTTTAGGTGGGTGCACAGACATCCTGGCATCGCTGTTTTGCGTCTGTGCTCTCTGGAGGCTGACGGTTGCTGCTGCTTGGAACTTTCCAGTGTGCATCTGACCTTCGAAGGAGCCACGGTTGGACTTGAATGGTCACTCGCAAACACACAACTAACCCCTGATGTTTTACACACATACTCACAAATACCTTTAAACCCACAAACACACACACATGCTTTTAGTTGTGTTCATTGTTGTTCTTGGTTTACAGAGTTCCACCTTTACTCAGGTAGACTCTCTCATTCAGTGTCGGCTGTAAGGAACAAAGTCTGTTGAGTCTAATCAGACGTAACAGAGTTTAATCATTTGTTTATAATGAGCTCTGCATGAATGAGACGACACCTTTGATTCTCTGAATCATCATTTCATTTCCAGTGTAACTCTGTAGGTCTTTTAACATCGAGCGATGATGAGGATTTCACAGTAAATGTACATCAGCTTTTTCTGCCACTTTTTTCTTATCCAGGTACTGTCCCTGTATTTTTTTTGTTTAATAAAACAATGACAGACTAATGAAGTTTCTGTTTTTCCCTTTAGACAACATAAGATGTACACAGAGGCATGGTTTGGTTTTGTGACGCTGCAGCCTCCAAGGTGTATCTATTACCAGGCATGATGATGATGATGATGATGATGATGATGATGATGATGTTTAAATGATGAAGAAAAGTCAAAAATATATCTGGCTGTGAAATTATGTCATTGACTTAGAATGGAGCCATTTTAGAAACTACTATTATTGCTTCCATGGTCTGGTACTCTTAAAAAGAATTTCCAGTCATTTTTTTTTATAACAAATTATTTTTATTGTCATTTTTGTTGTGGTTTGGGGAGGGGAGGAAGGGCAACGTTGTCAACAGTGTTATAGCTACATGTAATTAAGATAAAAAAGATGTTATTAATGAAAATGATATATCAACTACACATTAGCCACAACAGTCAGGCCTACGTTTCTACATTTCTACATTTTACTTTTTCAAAAGTCCTACAGGCCAAGTTCAGAAGCAGTGATGCTCCCAGCTGTGAGACTTTCTGCTTTTGGAGTCTTGAAGGAAATCTGCTGATGTTGTTATAAAGATTCATTTCTCCTAGTTGTGAAATGAACTTTGTCTGATGAAAATAGTCCTGGACTGTCATGTTTAATGTGAGGATGGCCAATAAGGCACCATTTACACGAGCAATAAATGTAGCCATAACACTGTTGACAAACCTCCTGGCCTTGACACATGCCCTCCATCTGCACCTCTAGGTGATGGCTGAGACGAAGGGGGACATGTGGGGGGGCTGCAGGTGGAGCAGATCCTCCTCCATGAGGTCACCACCGCCACAGAGGATGATGAGGGCATCAGGAGCTGCTCTTCCTCACAGGGAAAAGAAGGGGGGAAGGCCTTTCCATCATCCACCTCAGCAGGACCAGGATATCCTGACATCACGAGGCCCCAGATTTTCTTTCGATGGTCTCTGCAGCTCCCCAATAAATGTCTGAGGACAGAAAAAATAGTATAATAAATGACTGAGTTGATGATGGTTGAACAGGTGGATCAGCTGGAAGTACTCTCACTATCCCAGTCTTTCTCAGTTCTGGTCCTCAGGACCCGCTGCCCTGCATAGCTTCCATGTGTTCCTACTTCAACAACCTGATTCAGATAAATGAACGTCCTCATCAAGTTCTTTGCAGCGTGTAAACGAGCCATTCATGTGATTCAGGTGTGTGAAAGCAGGGTTGTCTTGAAGTCATGCAGGGCAGCGGGTCCTGAGGACTGGAACTGAGAAACACTGCACAATCCTATGTTGCTAAATAACGAGAAATGAGCAACAGCTGACCGAAACACTACATTTATGGCCTACATAATATTAATTCATATTAGATAAATAAATAATATAAATATGATACATTTCAATCTGGAAACCGCAGTCTGAATTTGCTATGACAGGTACTTAAAGTTTTGCTCTGCGAGGGTGATGTGGATGGATTGGAGGCAGCCATCGTGACCTTTCTGCAAAGAAAGTTGTAATAAAAAGGAAACTCGTCACATTCTAGACCTTGATCAACGTTGGTAAAATTAGCAGAAATTTAAAAAAAAAACAAAAAACATTATTATAAACAGTGGTTAATCTGCTGCAGCTGCGGGAGCAGTTTCTTCATGAATGAAAGAGCCTTCATTGGGTACAATTAACAAAAAAGAAAAATACGAACAAGTATTATAAACATCAGTACTATCTCAGAATCCAGTCATAACTACATTAAATCTTAATTTAAAAACTTGAGTAAAGGAAATAAATTATGTCACTATTTCTAGTGACATATTAACTTACTGATTTAAAATGTGCTGCGTTATTCGGCAGCTGGGAGGCAGAGCAGAAAGGAGGAAAAGCAAACCGTGCGGGCGTTAGCCTGCTGCTAACGGCGCTCTTTATAATGCTGCGTTCCATTTTCATCGGAACTGGGAAGTGGGAACTGGGGGGTGACGTCACACCCGACCAACTTGCGTTCCAGCTCACTGGTCGGAAAACCAGTTAGCAACCTAGCAAAACAACGTGTTTACTGAGGCTATTGTTATTAGCCGTTGTTGGCACAGCTGGCGTTGTAGTTCACATATACGACATGAATAATGTGAATTACACTACAGCAGCTTCCCCGTACATCTGTATAAACCAATACTACGTGTACGATTGATTTATGCAACAAAATATAAGTAAGAAGTGCAAATAAATGTAACATTACAGAAGCTTCTAAAACTGCTAACACTGGGCGCGGCCATCTTTAAATCTGAACTCGGAGCGGCGAGAGTTGTCCGACTTTCCGAGTGGGAAATCCGACTTCAGGGGGGCGTTCCAGTTGAAACTTCCTACTTGGAACTGGGAATTTCCGACTTCCGAGTTCAAATGGAACGCAGCACAAGTTTGGGTGTAGTCTAGTTCATTTTTGTGGTGCTTGCTAACTCTTTGAAAGCCAGTCATTATAAGCAGGCTGTTCAACAAGTTTGCTCCACTTCCACAGGTGGCGCGGACAAAGCAAGCATCGTCGTCAGCTGACTGAAAGTCAGACACAGATATCAGTGTTTTTATAAATATACCAGGGAGGTGAACGTGGAAATCTGCTGGAATATTTCTCCTGCTCTGCTGATGTGTTGCCTACATCACAGACATGCGCAGAGCTGAATACTGTCATTAACGGTAATTCTCAATCATAAAAAAAGGTCAAGTCGCTATTCTTAAGTTTTATTAATGTCATCATGTTATCCAAGAACTGAATTTGAAATAATATTCAGAGCAAGTCTACGAAATGATCATGTTGCATCAGGAGATTTAAAAATAAAAGGTCTGTCCCAAGGGTTTGTTTTTAATTGCCAAATTTCAGTAATTTATGGAATATTTTTTAACTAGGCCTGTCATATGCTGTAAAGGAGAGGTTGATGAGTTGATGAAGGGCTATATAGTTCAGGAGCACTGATTTTAAGTGCTGGTATCTGGCTCCATCCAGTTTATCAAGTCTGTTTGGAGTAAGATTGTAATAGGGGACTATAAGGCATGAGTATGGTGGGGGGCTGCCCTACTTGTAGGCTACTTTATCAAAGTTCAGATTTGATGAAGATAAATAGAGTGCACTGGTTACCTTTTTCACCTGGTTAATGTTTGTTTTTATGAATGATTTGGCCATTATAACATCCTGCTGATTTTACTGTAGCTTTTTGTCACCTTGGTCATACTTTACAGACCACTTAGTAGGCTACTGTATAGAATAACAGGACTGGGAGGATGGTTTTTATTTATTTATTTATCCTATATTTATACAGGTAAGTCCTGTTGAGACACACCGTCTCTCTTTTTCTAGGGAAACCTGTTTACCTAATAAACATGTCTTTAGATGGTGGGAGGAAGGTTTAGGTTCAAAGTGTTGATGACACAACCTTAAAGCAACCTTTACCGATCTTGCATTTCAGAAAGCACAGCAAGATTATTTGAATATAAACAGTCCCGCCTCACTTCTAAGACACACCCCTTCATTCCCTCCACCTCCCAATGCAGAATCAAAGGTCTGACAGGCAGGTCCGTTGGACAATCCTAGAGGTGCACCCCACTTCAAGGATTGGTTGGAGTTTTCATTGAATATTTAGAGATTGGAATAATATTTTATTTTGATTAATGGTGGGTCTGTCTTGTATTTTAGAGTTCCATTACCTCATTCATAGCATTTTACCCTGTTAGAAAAATAGTGTAAGAATGCAACCTCGGTAAGGGTTGCTTTAACTCATTGGCTGCCATTCATGTGTAAACACGTTAATTCAAATCTGAACGTTAACTGCCAATCACGTGTTTCCACGTTAATTAAGGGTTTTAATCTCTGGCGGAGCTTGTCAGAGAGAACCAAGGGCTGATCATCTTTATTTCGGTAGTTTTCATCTAATCCAGCAGATGGCGGTGTCAGACAAGCTTAAAAAAACCTACCAGAAAGTGATGCGCTTCCATGATTCCTGTGTTGCTAGTGGTTGTTAGCCCAAGAAGTGTGCTGGATTCTGTTGCAAGGGGGAGAGAACATGGCGACTGGTCGTAATCGAAGCAACTTCGGAGGTGGATGCAGAAGGAAAGTTTGTGGAAAAAGTGATCGGTGACAGACAGACACGATTGATCAAAGACACATCCATAGATGGAAATACAGCAGCGAAGTGCGGCAGCTGAAAATGAAAGTAACCCCAGCTTTCCACCTATTCGGTGACGTGAGCGCAGCGGCCTGCCATGCGCACCGGATCGCGCCCATGTAATCAATGGTTTGAAACATATTGATCACGCCACGGTGCATGAGCGGTCCATCGTCGCTCCGGCATGTCGCACTGCTGCGCTAAAGATATGCGCCAGCTCTATTTTTGACGGAGCACGCACCAACACCGCGTCAACTTCAGTAGTTCAGATCGGACCAGACGGGGGGCGTACACACCTAAGCTCCAGTACCTCCGGCAGAGGGAAGGAGGGAGCAGGGGGGAGACGCTTCTGCAAAATGTTATTGTGAAACAAACTTGTTGTGGCTTCTTTAACTAGTAAATAATTATTTTGCCTCCAAAACTCTTTTCTCAGTGTTGTATTTGTTGTTTCATAGAAGTAAACAGCTGATCAGATGATGGTGTTACTAAAGTAAAAAAAATATTGGCATCAAAGACACTTTTCCACTTGAAGCGTACTGTAGCATTCAAAGCTAGTTTTCTTAGCTTTTTGGTCAGAAACAGGCATTTTTGCTGCAACAAAGCCATGTTCTACTGCAGATTACTAAAGAATGGAAAAAGCTAGAAACAAATGTTTTTTTTCTGATAAAAGAAAAGAGTCTAAGCTTTCCTTTGATACATTCAGTGTTTGCATTGGCATTGTACACAATATTCTGTGGATCTCCCAAAATCAGTGAAAATGCTTAAAAGTCCTGGCAATATGGAGCGCTCTGCTCGGAAAAGGTCTGGCAGTCAATGAGTGAACTTCCAGTAACTCTGACATACAGCAGAGGACGTCAGATGAGGCCTTTTGAAAGCCTAGTACCAGAAGTACTGGAGTTTATGAACACACTAAGTCTGCCCAGCTCTCACCAGCCAATAAGAAAACAGGATTATTTGTCTTGGCAGCAGGAGACGGGTTTAAAGTGCTGATGGCAGGACCTTAACTTCAAGTAACTGCCATACAACAGTACACCAAGACAAAATCCGGCCTTCTGGTAGTTCCCAAGGTTCGGACCAAGACCTATGGTGAGGCGTCATTTTGCCATTATGGCCCCCGCCTTTGGAACAGCCTGCCTGAGGGCCTCAGGGCCGCAGAGACTGTCCATGTTTTTAAGAAAAGGCTCAAGACCTACCTTTTTGGTTTAGCTTATAATTAGGTTTTATTCCTTTTAATAAGTTGGTCTTTTTTTTTTTTTTTTTTTTTTTTTTTTACCCTGTCATGGTTTTATTTATTTACTTTTTTATCTTTTTAACTAGTTTATAGTTTTTATAATTCTGTTTTGATTACTGACTTCCTTTAACCAAGTGTATGATTTAGACTTAATTTTTAGGCTTTTAGGTTGTCTGATTCTTATTTGATTTGATTTTATTCTATTTTTTTCTATTTTAGGTATTTTAATTCCTCCAGTGTTTTCCTCATGGGGTCCTCCATGTCAGGGCCTATGCCTGCTTTAGCGTTGGGGCCGTCGCCGTGGTTGTGTCCCTGTCTGGGTGGGCACTGCAGCCTAATAGCTGTAGTGTGGACCTGGTCGCTGGGTGGCTGCCAGTGGAGGCGGCCTATGTGGCAATGGGGCGGGATGGACCCTGACATGGATGGACCCCAGAATATCGTTCCTTCACCGGGTGCCAAGACATGTCTTTCGGGATACTCTGTTCTTGGGGTGGTGTGTGTGTGTGTGTGTGTGTGTGTGTGTGTGGGGGGGGGGGGGGGGGATGTGTGCTGTTTTAGATAAACTTGGGGGACTGCTGATGTAATGTGTTGTTTTTATTATGTGAAGCACTTTGTAAAGCTGCTATGCATGAAAAGTGCTATATAAATAAAATTTGAATTTGAAAATAAGTAGTTCTGTGCAGTTAGAAGTTAATTAGATGAGTATTTACGTAAATATCCAATGTTTATAAGGCTCAGCTAAATGCTAATAGCTTTTCAGTCGTGAAACAGGCTGCCATGTTGGTTCGTCAGCGACATACAGAGTTGCGGTCCGCCCATTGAGTTACATGTACAGTATAATCTAAGCCGTGGAAAACATGAAAGATGCTCCAGAACAGCTAGATTGGAACTGGTTTGTGTGGTGGATCATCAGCCAGTTCAGAAAAGTGTGATAATGCTGAGGAATTTGGAGAAATCACATTTTACAAGCTAGAACCGGAATAGACCTGTAGCCAGCTGCCTACAGTCTGTCTCCAGCTTCAGGTCCACTGGTTCAGCTAAAAGCCTGCAAGACCACACCGAGGGAACTCAGAACTGTACCCAGAACAACACAGGCAGACCCACAACTGATAAGGAGATGGAGCAGTTTGTCATAGAGCCAGTTGTGACAGAAACGAGGCATTTGTTCCCTGCGTTAGCTCGTGGCTAAGGGCTAGCTGTGAGCTAGCCGCGGTAAATAATTAGCCTTTAAAAATTAGAAGATAACATCTTACATGGTTCCAGTCGAGTTTTCAATAGTTCCCGTTTACAAGGATGAGGATGGAGGGAAGGATGCATCTTTGGAAGCAGCTGGTGCAGATCTGATGACCGGAGACATCCTCATATAACCGAGCAGCAGGTCTCTGCCGATAGCAAGAGCTGTATGACCGATGTGATGACAATGGTTGAGAAAGAAAATTCCAGAGTACATTTTGCAGTTCCATTATGTTAGAAGTCTCAACACATTGGTGGCTGCAGCTCCAGTATACAGACGCTGTAGACAGGAGAGACGTACAGAGGGGCTCCTCCTGATACCTACTGTTTCTCGATAAGTCCGACTCCGACCTGCTTTCTTATCCTCTTCAGAATAAAATTCTAAATCTGTAGGAAACCTAAATAAACTAACGCTGCACTTTCGAGTTTTTAACCATTTACTGTCAATACAATTGGAAGACTCGTTACTGTTTGTCTGTAAAACTGGAAAAAGAACTTAATAATTGCAATGAAGCCATTGACTTCAATGTTAAATAAGCTGCGAAGTGACGTCTCTCTGGCAGACGTCACACCCGGTTTCACAACGCCACAGTCTGGTCAGATGTGCTGAAAAGCAGCGATGTTTTCTAATAACTCATCTATGCAGCTGCGCTTGTTTCTGTTATATTGATCATCATGACAAACGTTTTAGTTGATAAAACATGGCAAAAAATGGCAAAAATGTGTCATTGGCACTTTAAAGCAGAACTCAGTAACTTCAGCTCGGGGCTCCCCTAATGGCGTCCTTACACTGTTGTAAAGTTCAAGCTCCCCCTACACCCCCACAGCACACAGACGGCTTCTCTACCTGTCTTTACTTTATTTTGATCCTTGGATATATTTCTAAGCTTTTACTAGCTTGTTGATGCTACTTTGCTACATTGGTAGCAGCACCTCGTCTCCCTCTGCTCAAAGCAGAGTCCTGTATCTTCTGAGACGGGATGTCTTACCTGCGATTTGCGGGTAAATATACTGTGGATTATATTTTTCTCTGGTGTTGGCGGGTAGCAGGTAAGAATACAAACTTTTATTTACTTTTTGCGGACATGACAAGTAATTATTGAGCCTGAAGCAGTGATGCTTCACCCGGCTTCCAGGCAGCGCAAGCTACGTGAATCACTCTGGTCCAGCTAAAAGTTGGTTATGAGAGCCAGGAGCCGTGTTTAGGTGGTGTGAAGCTAAAGAAATATTTTCTTCGAATTAGTGCTGGTAGTCTGGTTCAAATCAGAGCTGGAAGCAGCTCGGTAGATAGGGGACCTGAGTACCGTACAGCGGTTTCTGTTGTCGCAAGTTCTGCTCGGGTCGACGCAGGCAAAGTTGCAAAGAGCTGTTCGCAGGCCAGAGGCACCGGCGGGAGGGGGGAAACATTGAATCGCTTCGTAAAAACTTTGTTTAGCCCCACAGGGATTCCGAAAAGCATTTATTGAGGTAAAAAAGTTACTGAGTTCTCCTTTAAGTTTATTAAACAAGTAGCCTATGTAGCACCTCTGTCCTAATTCTAGAGAGGAGACGCTTACATCACTCTAGGTCCTAAAAGGGTCACACCAAATGTGTACTCAGAGAAGAGCGGGTGTTGGTTTTAGAACAGTTAGCACTTTAATGCCACAACCACGAAAATGTTTTGACAGCAATGCTGTACGACACAACAAAGTAAGGCGCCACAAAGTGAAAAAAAAAACAAACAAATAAAATAGGAAAAAAAGAATCAGTCCTTTTTGATTGAGCTCAATCCAAACAAAAAAAATGGTTCAGTTCTGTGTACATCTGAGTACACACAATTTCCACCAGTGTCCAGTATTTCTGTCACGTCTACTCCTACTACCCGGGTAGTTATATAGTGTTAGTGTCTTATCTGTCTCAATTGAATGCTGAGTTGATCCAAGGTCCTTTGGGCTGATCCTACGGCTGGCCACACCGCATGCTCGACTACCCTCGGGAACGCTGGGCTGGGCTCGCCATCCACATCCACGTCTTTGGATAGTGCGGACTATCCAAACAAAAAAACCAACCTACACAAGACGTGTAAGGTTATAAGATTATATAGTTCTTTCACAGTTCTTGTACGAGATCTCATCAACTTCTCTTCTCAAATCATGGAATATATAACCAAATATGATGGCTACACACCAATTAAATGAGTTATCTAACAAATCATTTTTTACAGTGCAATGAATTGAATCAAATGTAATGAATCATCCAGAATCACTGAAAGCAACAGTACTTTCATTAGACACATGACTTATGCATCCTTTTTAGCTTTTATACAACTTATTTTAACTGTAGGTTCAACATTTTAACATTTTCCAAGATGAAATGATAACCAAATGCAGAATGATGAAATACAAAATTAACCACACATTGCAATAACCTTATATGAATTAACTTATTTACACAAAGTGTCTCCATGGCATTAAAATAAATCAATGCACCTTTAAATGCTTTATCTTAAGCAGTTCACCAGCCATAAGGGCGACAACATGTTATAAAGTCAACTCAAAAAGAGACTAATCACATTAGCATCTCGCGCTTAGCATTAGCATAATGCTAGCGTTTTTTTTTTAAGTACTTAAAACGCAACCTTTAGTGCGGTACAACAACAGAAAATGTTGGAACACATCTAAGAGCTTGACTTGTCCGTCTTGAGCAAGTTTTATTAAGCAGAATACAGGGTTTATCACTTTTTCCACCATCACAGCTAGCAACCTGGCTCCTTGTTTTAACATGTGACTCACCGGAGTTTCACAGTCAGGTTAACAAGGGGAATCCTCCTTGGTTCGCAGCCTGATGACATCCGCAGGGTCTCTTATTCGCTACGGTCCGCCTCGTTATCCGCCACAATACGTTTTTTTTTCCGTCACATCCAGGGTGTCTCTGCGGCCATTAGCCTCGTGTCTCTCTTCTGCACAACCTGCGCTGCTGCTCTCTGGTCTCTCCGTGACAGGAAGTGACATCACGCAGGCAGCCACGGACTCTTTACAACACTTTAAATGACTTGTATTGGTCTTGTAAGACAGATAACACTCCTTAAATTGACCCTCCCTTGTTCTGTACGTGTTGCTAAATGTAGCGTTTTGATTGGTTAAAGTGAGTGCCACACAAGCGCGCAAGATGTGCAGCGAGGCTCCTTGACGGAAGAGTTAGTTAATAGTTGGATGTTGTACGGTACTCACGCTCACTGCATGGACAGGTTGCTTGCTGTTCTGTGCCCGAGCCAGAGGCCGCAGCCCAACAAAACAGCGATTACTGATGCTGATGAACAGCTGTAATGTTCTTGTTACACCAGTAACTTCACTAAAGTTGCTAAACGGATATTCCTTGTTGTGTGAAGTCTTTTCCACCCACGCACGCCCAGACAAGAATTCACAACAGAGGCACAAACACAACAACTGGTGTCAGAAGCGGGACATTTGCAAATTTCCCCAACTGTGAGTACATCTACCGGATAAAACAGAGGCTAACGGGACAATACGAGCTGGCGAGCAGGAGCTAACAGCGGCTAATAGGACAATACGAGCCGGCGAGCAGGAGCTAACAGCGGCTAATAGGACAATACGAGCCGGCGAGCAGGAGCTAACAGCTGCTCATAGGACAATACGAGCCGGCGAGCAGGAGCTAACAGCGGCTAACGGGACAATACGAGCCGGCGAGCAGGAGCTAACAGCGGCTAACGGGACAATACGAGCCGGCGAGCAGGAGCTAACAGCTGCTAACGGGACAATACGAGCCAGCGAACAGGAGCTAACAGAGGCTATCGGGGCTAATACGAGCCGGCAGGCCGCGACGGGAGCGAGTGGACGCTGATGAGAGCTCATCGCCGAAGCTGAGCAGGACAACAATCGCTGCTCTGCCGTCATCACCAGCTGTAGAGCAGCAAATGTGAGAGCACCTGTGGGAAACGTCTCATAATTCCAGTACTGTGAAAACAAGAACTCATAGAGCCCTGCAGTAAAGACTGTGATATATAAAAGACAAATAGAGACACTAAAAAGAGAGAAAAGTAACCATAAAAATAAATAAATAAAAAATAAAGGAAAATGACTGAAGAAGGAGCTACAGGTGGTCCCTCTGAGCCATTCTGTCCCTACATGGTTGCAAACATTGTTGAATAATCAAAATCAACAGACAAAGAGCCTGCAAACAATGCTCGCTCCAGTCCTGACACACATAATAGAAGGAAATGCAGCTACACAGAGAGCCATGCCACCATTGACTGTTTCCAGTGGAGCTGGGGATGAGATATTACAACAGCCAGCACTGGACAGACATGATGCTGCACCTTTGGCCTCCTGGGAAATGCCAGTAAGACCTAGAGATCGTGCTGGTGGTCCCTTTGCAGCTGAACTGGAAGTCATCAACAGACGGAACCGCAGCCCTGGTCCCACTAGGAGGGGCTTCGATCCTGAACCTGATGCTAGACGGAGGGCCTCCAGGGAAACAGAGGGCAGAACCCAGCACTCCTTGCCCCAATATGATGAGCAGAGACCAAATAACTCTAACTACCACAGTCAGCCCCACCTGCAGGAGGCACACAGACCTAAACTTGCTACATTTGATGGAAATGATGACTGGGACTCCTTCTTGTTGCCTTTTGAGCGCCAAGCCAGGAAATATGGATGGACTGCAGCTGAAAGAGTAGACAAAATGCATGAGTGTTTGAGAGGAGCTGCAATACGCTACGTTTGCTCACTGCCAGAACGTACAAGGGAGGACTATGTTCTTCTAGTGGAACAGCTCACTCAGCGTTTTGGGAAAAAAAAGACCCCCCTACTACAGTAAGGAGAAAGCTAGGGGAGCTCCGACAAGGAAAGGAGACCTCGGCTGAATTTGCAGAGGAGGTGCGGCGCTTAATCACGCTTGCATACCCGGGCGTGGATCTTCAGCTGCAAGATCAACTGGCAACCGATGCTTTCCTAAAAGGACTGAGAAACCAAAAAGTGGCTTATGAAGTAATGAACAGAGATCCACACTCCCTTGCAGAGGCTCAGCAGTGTGTCGAGGCCCATGAGCATAACTTCAGAGCCACTATAGGGCGTGAGACTGAAGTGAAGAACAGAACTAGGCGTGTTTCTTGGGCCAGTGATGCGGACGCCTGGGAGGATGCCACTGCTACTGCTCGCAGGGTACAAACCCCCCAATACAGTATGTGACTGTAGACCAGTTCGCTGCACTGGCAGACCAAGTCCAAACTCTGGTTCATACTGTGGGGAAGCTACAGCTGCAGTTTGAACACCTCCAGTCCACATACATGGAGCACCAACAAACTCAAGTAACCCCACAACTTCAGGCTCCACTGGAGAGAAAACAGAACCATCCTCAAATGCAGCACAGTCGGATGCGCTCCCAGTCCCCAAGCCCGACCCGTGGGAAAAATGGCCCATGTTTTAAATGTGGAGAATCGGGACACTTCAGGAGAGAATGTACAAGATCGTCGAGCCCAGCAAATGCAGACAACTACAGTGATCAAGACCAAAGTCCACGGCTGCAGTCGGTGGTAACATTAAATCCAGACCACCTAGCACGGGGACCACAGATTGGCTGCACCAAAAACGAGGGTGAGAGTCTGCAGATTCTTGTGACTGTGAATGGTGTCCCCACTCAAGCTGTCGTGGACACCGGAGCTCAGACAACCGTCATCTCTGAAGAGCTGTACCAGAGCTTTTCAGGGGACAATTCAGACAACCTACAGAACACTTACCTTCGTAGTGCAGGAGTAGGGGATGGCATGAAGGCAAAACATGGACTGAAGGTCACCTTTAAAATTGCATCCAAAACGGTCGACTGGGATGTACATGTGGCCCCCATACGTGACTCTGTCCTTCTTGGATATGACCTGATGAAGGCCCACGATGTTGTCATCCATACCCGTGGCAAGGTTTTTATTGGTGATGAACTTGTGCCCTCCAAGGTGGTAACAGATGGAGCAGACTACTGTGTGGCCAGAGTGACTCTAGGAGAGCCCACTACCAAACCACCTACGTCCGAGTGTGTGGTGTGGGGTGAGGTGGAGAATCCACGACCAGGCGTTCCAGCTGTACTGGAGCCCTTGAGCATCACAGAAGCAGTAGCCTCTGGAAGTGTTGCCACCACCATGGAGAAGCGGGTGCCAGTCCGACTATGCAATTTCTCTACCAGCAAAGCAGCACTGCCAAAAGGAGCATGTCTTGGTCTCTTAATTGAAGCTTACCCAGAGAAACCACCACGCTCACCTGATGGGAGTGCGGGGCCCGGCATGGAGAGTGAGCCAAAGGGTGAGCCATCACTGATGGTTGGTAGAGTGGCAACCATCTCTGAACTTCCTGAACATCTCAGAGAGCTGGTTGGCACTACTAGCGAGGCACTTAATGAGGAGCAACAGCATCGTTTTCTCCAGCTGATGTTAACTTACCAGTCTCTCTTTGCCAAGAGTGACGCTGACCTGGGTCACATGTCTGCAGTCAAGCACAGGATTGACACAGGATCAGCCAAACCAGCGCGCCAGCCAGTAAGAAGGACACCTCTGGGTTTTCAAGGTGAGGAGGAAAAGCATCTCCAAGCCATGCTCAAGTCGGGTGTTGTCATCCCATCCGCATCTGAATGGGCTGCTCCAGTCGTCTTAGTTCGCAAAAAAGACGGAGGAGTGCGGTGGTGTGTGGATTACCGCTGCCTAAACAGCCTAACAGTTAAGGACGCTTACCCTCTGCCTAAAATTGAGGAGTGTCTTGATGTTCTTGGGGGAGCCACGATGTTCTCAACACTCGATCTTCAATCTGGCTACTGGCAGATAGCAGTGGATGACAGGGACCGCGAGAAGACAGCGTTCATCACCAAATGGGGCCTCTACGAGTACACTCGTATGCCATTTGGACTCTGCAACGCCCCAAGCACGTTCCAGAGAGCAATGGAGCTTGTACTCAGGGGGCTTCAGTGGGAAACGTTGCTCATCTACTTGGATGATGTTATTGTTCTCGGTCGGGGGGTGGATGAAAGCCTAGATCGGCTCACAGAAGTCTTCAGCCGTCTCCACAGCTATGGGTTAAAGCTGAAGCCATCTAGGTGCCACCTGCTTCAAGAGGAAGTTCTCTTCTTGGGCCACATCGTGAGCGGCAATGGGATCCGCCCAAACCCAGCTCTGATCAGGGATGTGCAGCTCTGGACGCCTCCTGGTAATGTGCAGGAGCTGCAAGCTTTTCTTGGGCTGTGTAATTATTACCGCAAGTTCGTCCCAGCATTTGCAGAACTGGCAAGCCCCCTCCACCGCCTTTTGAGGAAGGATTCCATGTTCCTGTGGACAGACGAACATCAAGATGCTTTCACACAGCTAAAAGAAAAGCTAACAACTACCCCAGTGCTGGGATACCCCACTGTTGGGGGCAAGTACATTCTTGACACCGATGCCTCAAGTCACAGCGTCGGAGCGGTTCTGTCACAACTGCAGTGGGGGGAAGAGCGAGTCCTCACATATGCCAGCAGCCACCTTACGCCAGCTCAGCAGAGGTATTGTGTCACCAGACGCGAGCTACTTGCTGTCGTCCGTTTCACCTGCCAATTCCGCCACTACCTGCTGGGCAGGAAGTTCTTGTTGAGGACAGATCATGGCAGCCTCACCTGGCTCTTCCGGTTCAAGTGTCCTGAAGGCCAGTTGGCTCGCTGGCTGGAAGAGCTGAGCCAATATGACTTCGACATCGAGCATCGAGCAGGGCGGCAGCACTCAAATGCTGATGCCTTGTCAAGGCAAACCAGAGAACTGTCAAATAAATGTGACTGCTACCAAGCTGGGAAGAACTTGTCTGACCTACCATGTGGAGGGTGCAGGTTTTGCCAAAGACTTCATGAACAGTGGGCCAGGTTCGAGGATGATGTTGACGACGTGGTGCCACTCGCAGTGAGGTGTATCCAGACCAGTTGTGAGAGCCATGCTGATGCAGCTCAGCCGATAAAAACAGGCCAGTCACCCGCACCTACGGTGGAGGCCCCAGTAACAAACTGGCTGCAATCCATCAGCTTGGAAGAGCTAGCCAAACTACAGAAAACAGACCCCGTCCTCTCCATTCTCCACCTGTGGAAAGAATCCGGGGCACCTCCGACTAAAGACCAAGTGTCGCTTGAGAGCCCTGCGGTGAGGAAGTTCTGGCTTTGCTGGCCTCAGGTTGTGTTACGACAAGGAGTCCTCTACTATTCTTGGGAGAGAGTGGGGGCTCAATACCCCGCCTTGCTGCTTCTAGTCCCCGCATCCATGCAACAAGAGATTCTTCGAGCTTGCCACGACCCCCCCCCCACTCAGGCCACCTAGGAGAGGCAAAAACTTTTGAACGTCTCCGGCAGAGCTACCACTGGTATGGAATGAGTGAGGATGTCCGCCTGTTTGTGAAGAGATGTTGGCACTGCAATGCATGCAAATCAAAAGGACCAGTGAAGCGAGCCAAGCTGCAAAGCTACCAAGCTGGCGCACCCCTGGACCGGCTCCATCTAGACATCCTCGGGCCCTTCCCTGTGTCCAGCTGTGGAAACAAGTACATCCTCATCATCATTGATCAGTTCACCAGGTGGGTCGAAGCCTTCCCTGTGCCAGACCAAGGAGCAGAGACAACAGCTAGGAGGCTTGTGTATGACTTCATTGCCCGGTTCGGAGCCCCCTCGAGTTGCATACTGACCAAGGTCGCAATTTTGAGAGCTCCCTGTTTCAGAGTGTATGCAAACTCCTGCAGATCACAAAGACAAGGACCACCCCTTACCACCCTGCTTCCAACGGGCAGGTTGAGCGGTTCAACAGAACTTTGTTGCAGATGGTTCGGTGCTACGTGGACCAAAACCAGAAATATTGGGACGAACATCTGCCGCTACTCACCTCAGCGTATCGCAGCTCACAGCACGCAGTCACAGGGTTCACCCCTAACAAACTGATGCTTGGAAGAGAAGTTCACCAACCTCAAGACATCCAGACCGGGGCAGCAGTGCTAAAATCTGAGCGGGCTGGGGGTAGCAGAGTTTCTCTATAATCTGGAGGAAGGACTCAGAGAGACCCAAAACATAGCAAGGGAGCATCTCCGCACAGCGCAGGAACGCCAGAGGAAGACGTATGATGTTCGGGCAAGAGAACAATGCTACAGTGTCGGAGATTTAGTCTATTTGAAGGACGACACAAGGAAAAAGGGGTGGAGTCCAAAACTTCAAGCACCTTGGCAGGGCCCTCTAATTGTTTCTGCACGCCGTGGCCCTGTCCTCTATGAGATCCAGGGGAGGAAACGCAGCAAGATAATGCATCATGACCGGCTTAAGTCATATGACAGCGACGTGGTCCCTGCTTGGGCTAAACGTCTGAGGAGCCAAGTGCTACAGCGGAGCCAAGTTCCAGCTACCCAGCTAACCGAAGAGGACACCTTACCTGCACCAGAGCTGCCACTAGGAGGAGACACTGCTAGAGGTCAAGCAGCAGACGGAGACCCCCAGGTGCCATGTCATCAGGAGGAGGCACTTCAGCCCGAAGCTCCAGTATGCCATCGGGAGAAAAAGCTAGAAGTAAGGGACGCTCCAGAAAACACTGTGAGAACCTCTAGTGGGCGAGTAGTTATTAAGCCAGAGAGGTATAGGAACTAACGGTTAAAGCGGACATCTAAGTTCATATGTTGATTTGCTAAAGACAAAATTTTGAGTTGTTATTACTGTGATGTGAGCTAACTTATTTAGTTTGTCTGTTAGGCAAGTTGGCAATTAATAACTTTTTTTTGAGTAACCTATACTGAAGGGACTCAGTATTCCAGGAGGGGGGTAGTGTAAGACAGATAACACTCCTTAAATTGACCCTCCCTTGTTCTGTACGTGTTGCTAAATGTAGCGTTTTGATTGGTTAAAGTGAGTGCCACACAAGCGCGCAAGATGTGCAGCGAGGCTCCTTGACGGAAGAGTTAGTTAATAGTTGGATGTTGTACGGTACTCACGCTCACTGCATGGACAGGTTGCTTGCTGTTCTGTGCCCGAGCCAGAGGCCGCAGCCCAACAAAACAGCGATTACTGATGCTGATGAACAGCTGTAATGTTCTTGTTACATCAGTAACTTCACTAAAGTTGCTAAACGGATATTCCTTGTTGTGTGAAGTCTTTTCCACCCACGCACGCCCAGACAAGAATTCACAACAGAGGCACAAACACAACAGTCTAATAACCCGATTTTCCATATGGGTTACACCTACATTAGACAGTACAAATACACAAACAAGACAGTGTACAAGCACTTGTTTTCATTCAGAGGCTTCATCATCTTTCCATTGATATCTGGTAGGCCAGTCTTGGTTCAAAATGCCCAGGGGCAATTTTTTGTCCCAGTCCAGCCCTGGGCATATTAACACAAAGATTTTTTAATTTCAAAACTTTTTTTTATTTTATTTCTTTGTGTAACCAATTTGTATATTCATTTCTTTTTCATTTCCATATTTTTGTGGTTAGTTTTGATTTTGTCAGTTTTGGTTCTCCATAGATAGGCGTCTCAGATGCTGCACTGAGTCAGACCATGCAAGTCTGTCTAGAATGAGTCGGGATTAAATGAGGCTGAGCTGGGTTCAGGAACAACCTGAAGCTGAAGAGGGGGATGATAGTTTAAGTTGCAAACTGAGATTCTTTATAGAGTGACTCTCATGGTTCCTCCCTTTCAGATCTACAAGTTTCAGGATTGGTGTGACTCACTTGTGCTGATGTGGAAGAGCTGGTTGGTCACATTCACTGTACAAATATGTTGTTGGATCAGATGTTAAACTAGTTTTATGTCTGAGCAAGAAACACAATCACAGTTGTTATTACCGAGAGCCGAAATGGCGCAGAAAGAAGTTCATCTGAATCGAAAGAAATTCTCTTGTATCATCTGTGTGGATCTACTGAAGGATCCGGTGACTATTCCCTGTGGACACAGCTACTGTATGGACTGTATTAAATCCCACTGGGATGGAGAGGATCAGAGGGGAATCCACAGCTGTCCTCAGTGCAGGAAAACTTTCATACCGAGACCTGTCCTGGAGAAAAACATCATGTTAGCAGAGTTAGTGGAGGATCTGAAGAAGACTGGACTCCAAGCTGCTCCAGCTGATCACTGCTATGCTGGACCTGAAGATGTGACCTGTGATGTCTGCACTGGGAGGAAGATGAAAGCCAGCAAGTCCTGTCTGGTCTGTCGAGCTTCTTTTTTGTGAGAAACACCTCCAGCCTCATTATGATGCTCCACCATTACAGAAACACAAGCTGGTGGAGCCCTCCAAGATCCTCCAGCAGCTCATCTGTTCTCGTCATGATGAGGTGATGAAGATTTTCTGTCATACTGATCAGCAGAGTATCTGTTATCTCTGCTTAATGGATCAACATAAAGGTCATGAAACAGTCACAGCTGCAGCAGAAAGAGCTGAGAGGCAGAAGGAGCTGGAGGTGAGTCGCCAACAAATCCAGCAGAGAATCCAGGACGGAGAGAAAGATGTGAAGCTGCTTCAACAGGAGGTGGAGGCCATCAATGGCTCCGCTGATAAAGCAGTGGAGGACAGTGAGAAGATCTTCACTCAGCTGATCCGTCTCATCCGGAAAAGAAGCTCTGATGTGAAGCAGCAGATCAGATCCCAGCAGGAAGCTGAAGTGAGTCGAGTCAAAGAGCTTCAGGAGAAGCTGGAGCAGGAGATCACTGAGCTGAAGAGGAAAGACGGCGAGCTGGAGCAGCTCTCACACACAGAGGATCACAACCAGTTTCTACACAACTACCCCTCACTGTCAGCACTCAGTGAGTCTACACACTCATCCAGCATCAATATCCGTCCTCTCACATACTTTGAGGATGTGACAGCAGCTGTGGCAGAGACCAGAGATAAACTACAGGACATCTTGATGGACAAATGGACAAACATCTCACTGATTATCACTGATGTGGATGTTTTACTGTCTGAACCAGAACCAGAACCAAAGATCAGAACTGACTTCCTAAAATATTCAAGAGAAATCACACTGGATCCAAACACAGCACATCCATGTTTGATATTATCTGAGGGGAACAGAAAAGCAACATTAATGAGAAAAATGCAGTCTTATTCTAGTCATCCAGACAGATTCACTTATTGGTGGCAGGTCCTGAGCAGAGAGAGTCTGACTGGACGTTGTTACTGGGAGGTGGAGTGGAGAGGAGGAGGAGTTTATGTAGCAGTTGCCCACAAGAATATCAGCAGAGCAGGAGCATCAGATGAATGTAAATTTGGATTCAATGACAAATCTTGGACATTATGTTGTTATGGAGACGGTTACATATTCTTTCACAACAAAGTCCGCACTGATGTCTCAGGTCCTGGTTCCTCCAGAGTAGGAGTGTATCTGGATCACAGAGCAGGTATTCTGTCTTTCTACAGCGTCTCTGAAACCATGACTCTCCTCCACAGAGTCCAGACCACATTCACTCAACCGCTCTATGCTGGAGTTGCACTTTTTGTCTCCTATGGATCCTCTGCTAAGTTCATTAAAGTGAAATAGACCCCCCAGACTGCGGGGGGCTCCGGCTGGGGCTGCCTTTTGCCGCCCTCTGGGGGATGCATGTCCGTTCTTTTGGGGGGGCGGCTTGGATCTGGGCCTCTTGGTGGCTGCTGGGGGCCTGGGTCATAAGCTTTGCGGGCTTCCTCCTCCTTGCAGAGACGAGGCTGCAAGGAGTGGAGCCTTTCAAGCGCAGGCGGACAGTGGGAAACCCATTCGTTGTGTATGTGGTACCACAGCTCCGCGGTGCGCAAGGTGGGCGCATGCCACCGCGGTACCGCTGAGGCTGCTGTGCTCGAATTAAAATTTTTTTTAATACGGGCGCTGCGCGCTGTGACGACATCCTAGCGCGTCCAATCGGAGAGGCCGATTCAGGGAAATAAAAAGTGGTCCTTGGTAAGCCTGAAGTAAACCTGGAAGCGGTCTGTGTCAAAGAATGCAGCTCACGGACAAGCCTGAACTCCCCAAAGTCCAGCCTTGTTATCAAGACCCTTTTATCTGCTGCTGATGATCTCCTCCTCCTCAGGAGAAAAGCTCTTTGCTGCGACGATGAGAGGTACATCTTTCACAATGAAGTACAGTGGGGAGAAAACACTTCCTCGTCTGTCGCTTAGCAACGCGTGCCTGACGTGCTCGCTGCCGCTGTGCTCTTTCGCCCTACCCCATGGTGAACGCCGCAAAAAACGCGTCCTATATGAAAGAGCCTTGAATCTCACCTCACCTCGCCTCGGTTATTGGGCTTTTCCACTGGGGGTTTTCCGAGCTGAGGTTGTCATGTATTTGTTCTATTAGAGTGCAGTGCTGGAGTTCACCAGTAGGGGGCACAGTAATACGGAAAGACATATTTTGTACAGGCGTGCCTGATGCAATAGGGGATTATCACGCTTACCGGAAATTCCCGGTATTTGGACACTTCCTCTTCCGGGCCATGTTAACAACAGCCGTTCCTGCTCTGTTATACTGTTTAAATCGTATAAACTCCAAACATACTTAAGTTTTCATTCCAGACTGAAGTGATACTGGATCAAAAGCTGGATCAAAGCGATCGATTCGCCGCGGTGAAGGGCCGAACTTTATAATAAAACACACGTTTGTTTGTCGCCGGTGGGGCACAACACCGGCACTTCACAGCATGCTAGCATTAGCCAGCTAGCGTTTACTAACGTGCTTAACATTGTGCGTCTTAAAACACACAAACATCTGAAAATCGGGTCTGTACCCCCCCGTTTCCAGTTGAACAACTGGGGACTGTCAAGAAAGGAGACGCTTTCAGATGCTTCTGTGTATTCAGCCGCACAAAGTTAGGCACGTCATCGAGCTGGCTAATGCTAGCCTGCCAACACGACTGTGCAGACTGCCGGCTACAAACAAACGTGTGTCGTTTTATTGAAGTTCGTTCCTTCACCGCGGCGAATCGATCGTTTTGATCCACTTCTTCCTTAGCATCACTTCAGTCTGGAATGAAAACTTGGCATTGGCGTTTATCCGATTTACAAAGTTTAACAGAGTAGTAGCTGGCGAACTACTGTTAGCAGGTTAGCATTAGCCAGCTTGATGACGTGCCTAACTTTGTGCGGCTGAAAACACACAAGCATCTGAAAGCATCTCCTTTCTTGGCAGTCCCCAGTTTTTCCACTGGAAACGGGGGGGGGGGGGGGGGGGGGGACAGACCCAATTTTCAGATGTATGTGTGTTTTAAGACGCACAAAGTTAAGCACATCGGTAAACGCTAGCTGGCTATTGCTAGCATGCCGGTGTTTTGCCCCACCGGCTGCAAACAAACATGCTACATTGTTTTATTATAAAGTTCGGCCCTTCACTCTGGAGAATCGCTCTGATCCACTTCCTCCTTAGTATCACTTCAGTCTGAAATCCGTGAAAATTTAAGTAGGGTTGGCGTTTATTCACGTTATTTACGAAGTAAAGCGGGGACATTGAACTGGGCCGGAAGTGGGCTGTCTAACTGTTTAAAAAAAAACGGAAGTTCGGAACACGGAAGCGTGATAATCCCCTATAAAGCTGTTCAGTTTACTTCACGCTGGCTCTGGGTCTGATACATAACAGAGGTGATACATTTTCTTTACCTGCTCTGGCGAGGTTTTGAGTGTGCTGAAACGAGCTATGTCTGACATCATCTCTTTGCATGCCACCTATTGGCCAAGGGGTTAGCCAATCAGATGTCAGGGTCAGAGAGTGACATCATTAAATGAGCGACAATTCACACTCCCTACCAGTAAGTGGCGGTAACGCAACTCATGAATTGTTAGCCAGCTGCCTGTAAAAACAGCAGCAGAGGAAGAAGACAAGATTGTGAGTTTACGTCCTGTACGTCGCAGCAGCTTCACTCTCACCCCGCCCACTTGTGAATTGAAAAGTTATCATGCCAAGTTGAGTTGAGTTGAGCTGAGCTGTGCTAGTGGAAAAGGCCCATTAGTTTCCAGTTTATTTCGTCTCCATCATTGTGTCATTTCTTCAGCTATCAATCAAACTTTCTGTGTGGTCCTTTGCCAGCTTGTTGTTTTGTTGATGTTTGGGTGGTGCTTCCTACTGTGTGTGTTCAGCATGGAGGAGATCACAGCTCATGAACATTTTTAGTCTCCTAAACTGATTCCATTCACATTTATTCGTCTGTCAGAATAAATGTTATTGGTTTTCGTCGTCGTCGTCATCGTCATCATCATCATCATCATCATCATCATCATCATCAATCAGGTCATCAGTCATCATTTTATTGAACAGCTGATATTCTGAGTCAAACACACTGATTGTGAGGATGAAGTGAATCTGTTCATGAAACTGTGAACAAGAATCATTTAGCAGATTTTACTTATTTAATGTGTCGACAAACTGATGATTTACATGATCAATAAAGATGAAAAAGGTGATGCTTTTGGGATTTATCCTCAACTTAGTTATTATTCCACATATTTTATCATTGTTTTATCAAATAAATACGACTTGTGTGGATTTATAGTTAAATTTAACATATTTATTTGTTTTTGTTATTGCTTAGAAATAAAATAACAGTGTATAGATAATTTACTATATTATACAGTAGTGTAGTATAGCAGACTAATATAAACATTAGTATGATGACATAAAGCCATCTTACAAGTTTCAGCAGCGTGAAGAGATGACCTTGTCAGCTAAATATAATCCTACTGTCAGTTTTCACCATAGATCGTTAATAGAGATGGACGTAGTATCCAGTCTTGTCTGAATTGAGAAAAGTGAAGCCAGTTGGGCTTGTCCCGCAGTTGCCATCTTGCTGTGTCAAGTGTGACGTCACTCCTGGAAAATATTATAAAGCCGCGATCTTTTTCTATAAAGATGCACTTGGCTCTTGATTTCCGTGCATCCTAGTCCGACGCGCTCCAGCGTTGTCATGTGTTTTTAAAGTGATCATGAAATCCAAAACGCAACTCTCTTCTGGTACAAGACTTTTATTTTCTCTGAGTAGATCTTTATCCAACCAGCTTTTCCAAAATCCCAAAAACTTAGATCGTCTTACCGCAGTATGAAGTGGCAGGCAGATCAGTTCATATCTTTCTTTTTATGTCATTTATCAAAACAAAAAAAACAACACTTAGCAGCGGACTAAAACTGTATGGCTGCATGCCTGAAACCGAGAGCCCAGGCGGCCCCAATAGCCAACACTAATATAATCCAGGTGCTGCAGTCGAGAAGGTCCCGCCTGCGGCTTGGAGGACGAGGTGGAGTCGGACATTAGGCGGGGTCAGACGTCCGACTCTGCCCACATTACCGTTTTAAGCCGTCTATTATAACCCTTCCCCCTATCCCCAAGCCCTAACCCTAACTTCACTAACTGATCACGCCCATCAGATGTCCAGCGCCGCCTAATATCCGTCTCCTACAAGCCGCAGGTGGGGGGGGGGGGTACTTGAACTAGCATCCATCTTGTATTGTACCTGTACTGTGATTCACTCCAGCCAGTAAAAGACAGTCTTATCTTGACTCTTGTTCTGTCCCTTCCTCTCTTTCTTTTCCTCTCTTCCTCCGGAAATGTGTTCTTGTGTTTCTTTGCCGACCAACATGATGCATTCAAAACTCCTGCTGTGCTGTGTTCATATCTGGTTCATATCCATTTGCTTGCACATGGATGCGGTGTGCAACCAATAGTCAGCTGCAACATTATGATCATGTCCCGGATGGGAAAGTTACATAGTTCAGTTTATGAGCCCCGGGATGCCAATGGGCAGTGATTAGGCTGGTGTACCAGGCTAGTTAGTCCTGAATCTGAGTCTGGATCCATCTGGAGTATAAAGTCTTGGATCAGCTGAATGAAGACCTCAGATTTTTAACTGCATCATATTGTTAGCAGATCAGAGACTGAAGGGATGGAAACAGGACAGGGGGATGTGATCATTTCTTCATAGTCAACATGCAAACAGCTTCATTCTGAACAAGCTGCAACAATAAAGAGAAAACTGATCTAATCCAGAGTAGAGACTCTGCAGGAGGATGTTATGAACTCAGACTCAATCAGCTGAAACCTTCATGAACCTGCACATATCCTCAGGTATGTGAACATTACCATCCACCTTTCAGACTCAAGGAGACCCATCTCTTTGTACAGGCCTTCGCCTCTCTGTCGAATAGTTTATATCCGTACTGGTCTTAATGTTTTTATTGGATCTTATTGTAATTTCATTTTATCGTTTTTTTAAATTGGTTTTATGTTAAATCTTAATTGTTTCTAGCAGTATATGTTATTGTTTCACAATGTGCATCTGTGCAGCACTTTGGGTGCGTAAACTGTGCTATAGAAATAAAATGAACCTGAACAAATCATGTCTTTATTGTTCACTTCCTGATGCAGGATTAATAATCACACCATCACTTCTATTTAATGTAACTAATTCAGATGCAGATGTGTTTGCATCGTACAAATAAGTCAAACAGTGATCATGAGTGGAGGAAAATAACAAGCATGAGTGTGTGAAGCTTCACTGTGTGGTTTTATCTCTCACCATCTCTGTCACATTTCTTTATCACACTTCAAGACAAAAAGAGAAAACTGGATAAACATGATGAGATGATGGAGCTGCAGTTGCTGCTCTTCCTGTAAAAGCTGCTTTATTTATAACAGTGAAATGTTCACTAATATGAAAAGAAAATTATGTTGCAAAGTCTGTAATTTGGCTGAATGTGGTGTCACGTGACACCAGCAACTCTGACCTAAAGACAGACACGCCTGCAGCTCTGAGGTTGTAAACAAGACTGAGCGAGACTTCCTGCCTCAGTGGGTGCAGCAACAAGCAATAAGATTTGTCTGCAGAACAGAAACTGTGTTTCTTCAGCAATATTTATAGTTTATCATCATCTGTTCCTGGAGCTTTAAAGACAGCAGTGTTGGACCTGACAGAAAAGGCAGTGAGTGCATCTTAATATCTCATTATCCCAGCAGACACACTACATTGTACAGTATCAACGTTGGTTGTTGGTTGGATATGGGTTGCATACGGTGGCCCAGAAGGGTCGCAACAAAACAAAAGCCACAACACCACACAATTAACCGCAACACAACACAATTATCTGCAACACAACACAATTAGTCACAACACAACACAATTAGTCGCAACACAACACAATTTACCGCAACACAACACAATTAACCGCAACACAACCAAATTAACCACAACACAACACAATTAACCGCAACACAACACAATTAACCACAACACAACACAATTAACCGCAACACAACACAATTAACCGCAACAAAACACAATTAACCACAACACAACACAATTAACCGCAACACAACACAATTAACCACAACACAACACAATTAACCGCAACACAACACAATTAGCCGCAACACAACACAATTAACCGCAACACAACACAATTAACCACAACACAACACAATTAACCGCAACACAACACAATTAACCGCAACACAACCAAATTAACCGCAACACAACACAATTAACCGCAACACAACACAATTAGCTCACAACACAATTAGTCGCAACACAACACAATTAACCACAACACAACACAATTAACCGCAACACAACACAATTAACCGCAACACAACACAATTAACCGCAACACAACACAATTAGCCACAACACAACACAATTAACCGCAACACAACACAATTAACCGCAACACAACACAATTAGCTGCAACACAACACAATTAACCGCAACACCACGCAATTAACCACAACACAACACAATTAACCGCAACACAACACAATTAACCGCAACACAACCAAATTAACCGCAACACAACACAATTAACCGCAACACAACACAATTAGTCACAACACAACACAATTAGTCGCAACACAACACAATTTACCGCAACACAACACAATTAACCGCAACACAACACAATTAGTCACAACACAACACAATTAGTCGCAACACAACACAATTTACCGCAACACAACACAATTAACCGCAACACAACCAAATTAACCACAACACAACACAATTAACCACAACACAACACAATTAACCGCAACACAACACAATTAGTCACAACACAACACAATTAACCGCAACACAACACAATTAACCGCAACACAACACGAAAGCTGCAACGGAAGTGTTTTTTTTTTTTTCTTCTTCTTCTTCATTTTTAAGAATTTGCCACCGGAAATTACATTATGACACAGGAAGTGGCCACCCACATATAGCAGTGGACTCCGCGGTTGATCCGCCTGACAGTCAGAGCGCTTATTGATCTCTGCCCAACACTCAGCTGAGCGTGGGAAAGGCGGACTGTCAAACCTCGGACCCGCGGCGGATACGGATCAAGTCCGATAAACAGGAGATGCAGTCTTTTTTCTCCCAGCGCCGCCACGTGGGGTCTCACCGTCACCTGTACGGACCCGCTGTGCATCCTGGGCGGATCAGATTTTACGAGGCTGGAGTTAGTTTAAAAAAAGAGATCACCAAAAAGACGAAGAGTAGCCCACAGCTTGTTTATTGATCTTGGTCGTCCGCGGACAAATGTAAGTATTCTAAATGTGGATTTCACTTTTATTTGAGGATGAATGACGATGTGAAAGCTTTCATGTATAATTTCTGGATCAATTTATGTGTAATTTTATTTGGATGACATGAACGAGGAATATAAAGTTGACGTTAAGTGACGTGAATGTAGCCTACTAACGTTGTAGGTAGTTTTTGGTTATTATCCAGCTTTTGAATGATAATTACCATAGATACTAGAGAAAGGTTACTTTTCATAACTATAAGGCTAATCACATCAATAATTCTGACGAAGTCTTTTCAGAACCTGATCTCTTTACGTTTTAGCTGTAACTAGCAAGATTTTAAAAACGGACTTCAAGGTTTTGCTTTGTACAGTAGTTGGATCACATATTAAATGAGTAAAGTACTTTTCTATTGGATAAAGCATCATTTTCATCAAACACTTTCACCGTTACATCAGCTGCGGTTAAGAGTTGCGAGACTTGGTGATTTAACTTATTTTCTGGTAGACAACGAGGGACATGTCCACATGGACAATTAAGCTTCATCATCATCACCAGAAAAAAATGTTCATTATGTTGTCGGCACAGAGGGGATGGAGACAACTTATAGACATGGCAATAACTAAGCGGGGCTGTGTGTTTGTGTGGTTTTAGATGCTGCCTGGAAGAACCACGGATGTAAAGATGCCGCAGAAGAAGGGATGATGCGCAACGCCAGCCGCGTTCAGTTTTGGCTGCGGACAGAAGTCATCCAAGGAGCTGCACCAGAAATATACTGGGACTGTTCACATTCACTGTTATACTGTAATGAACTCTATAAATATAAAGTTTTAAAACGACACGTTGTTCCACAGTCTCATTTAATATAGTTTTTTTTTTTTTGCATTATATTGTTGCCTGAAGGGCAGGGGTTAAAAATCCAGCCATATAACCGGTCCGCACTGGACCCGCGGCTGAAGCACAGGATCATGAATGTGTCCGCCGTGGATCCGGGACGAAGGTGCAGCCACAGCTTGAGGTCCGCCTGACATCAGAAATTCCAATCAGAACGCGGATCAGCGGCGGATCGTCCCGCTGTGCAAGTGGATCCTATATGACTCCGGGGCGAATGTGACAGTGCGGATGCGCGGGCGGCGCTGTCCATTTGCTATCTGGGCAACTGTACAAACCAGATGAAATGAAAAGTCTGAGAAGCATTTGGAGAAGTAGCTAAGTAAAACACTGACGGTAAATAACGTTTATTGATTTCGGTATACGCTCCTATAGGTGCTTTTGTTGGATGTAGTAATGCGGACGGTGCATTGACCACACCAGCCACCAGTTGCTGTAAGACAATGCTGGAAACTCGTATCAGTTCTGCATAAACATATCTCGCTCTCTCACGTAGGCCTATGGCCCCGGTCATGACGGTTTCTTTAATTTGGAATCAATTATTCCAAATTAAATGATTTGGAATAAAATTATTTTCCCTCGTGTGTGTGTGTGTGTAGGCTAGTCGTCTTTAAAATTATCCATACCCTCCAATGAAAGAAAATGCTAAATTCACAAAACTAAAACAAAGTAATATTTTTTTTTTAAAAATCACTTAATTATAATTAAGTTCTTTTTATTTGAATAACTAGCCTACTGTGAATTGTGGTATGGATAATTTTGAAGACGACTGTATATATAAACACACACCCACACACACACACACACGAGGGAGAATAATTTTCTTCCAAATAATTTAATTCAAAATAATTGATTCCAAATTAAAGAAACGGTCATAACCGGGGCCACAAGCGAGAGAGCGAGATGTGTTTGCAGAACTGATACGAGTTTCCAGCATCATCTTGCAGCAACTGGCGGCTGAGGTGGTCTGTGTCCGCATCACTACATCCAACATGAGGTGATTCTTAATCTGTACATCAAAATTAAAAGCACTTGTAGGAGCGTATACACGTTTTTGTTTTGTTTGTTTGTTTTTAAGTGTTTCAATTTTTATTTTAAAAATTATTTTTGGAATGGTAAAATGAGACAAATTCCCACAGCAGACTCTGTAATGATGCTAACTTGTCCCAGTGTTGCTTACCTTCTTCACTGGGAATGGAAAGGGGGTGGGGGGTGAAGAGATGGGGCTGCTGCTGGCGGATCATCTGTTTATTAAGGGGGACAAGGACAGTTATTTAATATAAGTATCTTGCTAAACAATTAATAGCACTCAAGTGATGTTGTGAGAACTGTTTGCCTGGTCTGGTTATGTAAATGTGAATTCTCAGCTCTATGAGTTTTCTGGCTTATTTGCTTCTGTGTTTGTTACAGACACACAACAGGCTCATTACAAATGCTGCAGAGTCCTGCTTTAATTTTTCTTAGAAAGAAAAAGAGGGAAAATCACTTTCCGTTTAAGACACAGCACTACCCGACATCATCAATCATGTGATCCCACTTCTACCTTAAGGAGGATTAACTAAGTTGTAATAGTCTGCAGATAACTAGGTTATTTCACTCAACAGGTTTATTTGAACAACTCAGGCAACAAACCTTTCTTTGAAAACTGACTCACGCTTCGTTCGTCTCTTCTCTTTCTCTTCTCATTTGAAAATCATACTTTCATTTCTTGGGGCGCTGTGTTCTTCGTCTGCGGTTGGACTTTTTGTCATACTGCTGCTTATTTACACATTTTCGTAGTCAGTCGTTTTATTCGCTGTCACTCTGTCAAATGAAGCGCATGCAGCAATAAAGGCCCAACACCAGCAAACCGCGGTATAGGGGATTTTCACGCTTACCGGAAGTTCCCGGATTTTGACACTTCCTCTTCCGGGCCATGTTAACATCAGCCGTTTCTGCTCTGTTATACTGTTTAAATCGGATAAACTCCAAACATACTTAAGTTTTCATTCCAGACCGAAGTGATACTGGATCAAAAGCTGGATCAAAGCGATCGATTTGCCGCGGTGAAGGGCCGAACTTTATAATAAAACACACGTTTGTTTGTCGCCGGTGGGGCACAACACCGGCACTTCACAGCATGCTAGCATTAGCCAGCTAACGTTTACTGACGTGCTTAACATTGTGCGTCTTAAAACACACAAACATCTGAAAATCGGGTCTGTACCTCCCCGTTTCCAGTGGAACAACTGGGGACTGCCAAGAAAGGAGACGCTTTCAGATGATTGTCTGTTTTCAGCCGCACAAAGTTGGGCACGTCATCAAGCTGGCTAATGCTTACAGGCTAACACGACTGTATAGTCTACCGGCCACAAACAAACGTGTGTCGTTTTATTATAAAGTTCGGTCCTTCACCGCGGCGAATCGGTTGTTTTGATCCACTTCTTCCTTAGCATCACTCAGTCTGGAATGAAAACTTGGCATTGGCGTTTATCCGATTTACAAAGTTTAACAGAGTAGTAGTTGGCGGACTACTGTTAGCAGGTTAGCATTAGCCAGCTTGATGACGTGCCTAACTTTGTGCGGCTGAAAACACACAAGCATCTGAAAGCGTCTCCTTTCTTGGCAGTCCCCAGTTGTTCCACTGGAAACGGGGGGGTACAGACCCGATTTTCAGATGTATGTGTGTTTTAAGACGCACAAAGTTAAGCACGTCGGTAAACGCTAGCTGGCTAATGCTAGCATGCTGGTGTTTTGCCCCACCGGCTGCAAACAAACATGCTACGTTGTTTTATTATAAAGTTCGGCCCTTCACTCTGGAGAATCGCTTTGATCCACTTTCTCCTTAGTATCACTTCAGTCTGGAATCCGTGAAAATTTCAGTAGGGTTGGCGTTTATTCATGTTATCTACGAAGTAAAGCAGGGACATTGAACTGGACCGGAAGTGGGCCGTCTAACTGTTTAAAACCGGAAGTTCGGAACACGGAAGCGTGATAATCCCCTATTGACAGGCAAGGAGCGGATGCGCTGAGGCAGTTCCTGAGGACCAAACCATTTCTTGCACTTTCACGGGGGTGGATTGGTCAATATATTCATGCTTTGTTTTGCAGTTTACTGCTGAAAAACCAGTGAGAACACGAAGGCAATGTATTCTACTGCTGTATTTTCTTGTTCTATTTAAAATGTTTCTAAACATATTATTTGAAATGAAGGTTTGATAATTTCCACATCTTTTGGGCCGCCCACAGTCATGGGCCCTTGGAATCTTCCTAACTTTTCCCCCCCCATATGGCGCCCCTGAATGTTACATCAACGTCAAGTGCCTGCTGGGATGATCTTTATCTGAAACTGCAGTTTTCTCTGTTGCAGCTTTTATCCCTGCAAAGGTGAAACAAACGGTGACAGAGAAGTGTGTCAGCTTTTGCTGTAAAGATATTCGGCCTTTTAATATAGTAAATGGCGAGGGATTCCAAGAGCTGGCGCAAGAACTAATAAATGTAGGGGCTGCATTTGGGAGGGTTTCTGTAAACTCTGTCATTCCCTGTGATGTGACGATCGCGAAGATGTGCACTAACTTGGCAGAAGAAAAGAGGACAGCTTTCGTGCAGGAACTGAAGACTGTGTTGAAAGATGGCACGGTCGCGATGACCACAGATATGTGGACAGAGGATTATAGAAAAATTAGTTATCTGACAATCACATGTCATTATATAAGTGAGAATATGGAGCTGGTGAATAAAACCCTGACAACTACAATGTTCCCATTAGAAGAGGCAAAGACGGGAGAAAACATCAAACGGGAGATACTGAAACTACTGGTGACAAAGTTTGGCCTCGACGCTTCCTCTCTCAACAAAATTGTATGGGTGACCGACGAGGGGGCAAATATTAAATTGGCTCTGCGGTCATACCAGAGATTGGACTGCATTGACCATGTCATCAACACTGTTCTGCGCCATGGACTCGACTGCGCCGAGTTATCCAAAGCAGACTGTGCTCCGGACATAGAAGATCCCATCTCTGCTGCTAAATCATTGGTGAGGTACATTAAACAGTCGGGACTGGCTGCGCAACTGTCAAAAACATTGCTGCAAATGGGAGACACTCGGTTCAGTACGGTGTACCTCACACTGTCTTCCATACAGGCCATTTATCACGAGCTCCATGAAAAGCTGGAGGCACGAGGAGAGAGCGCACGTATCGAAAGAATAGCACCGGACACCCTGAGCTTTTTGGTAGACTTTCTGAAGCCTTTCTATGAAGCACAACGGGAACTCGAGGGAGACAAGTTCCCGACACTTAATCGCGTGCGTCTCTGGTGTGAGAAACTGAAACGCCACTGTCAGCCCAATGCCCACGACTCCCCACAGTAAGCTGTCGGGCGTAAACGGCACGGAGACTGGCTCGCGCGTAAAGTGATCATACAAGACCTCCACAAGCTCGCAACATTCCTCTGGCCAAAATTTAATCAGATGAGAATGTTGTCACAGTCAGACAGGAATGCCGTACATACTCATGCCCGTACTCTTCTGCAAGCCATGGCTGCAGGTGTACCAGATACGGAGAGTCAAGACCCAGAGCCCCTGAAGTTGGACCTACTCCCCCTCCCGCAAAAAAATCCAGTTTTGCGGAGTGGGAAAATGTAGCGCAAGCTGACCACTTGCAAGATGACGAGGTCACTCGCTACATTGAAACGGCTGTGATGGAAAAGGAAATGGATGTTCTTGACTGGTGGAAGAAAAACGAGATATCCTACCCCAAACTTGCAAAATTAGCCAGATCAGTTCTGTGCATCCCAGCCAGTAGCAGCAGCAGTGACAGGGTGTTCAGTGCTGCTGGACGCACCATCTGTGAGCGCAGGACCTCGCTCAAGCCATCCACAGTGGATTTAGTAATTTTCCTCCACAAAAACGCCTAATCTTGGTGAGTAAAATATTTAATAATTCTAACTAAATAATAGAGTCTTAAATGCATCATGTAGACAGAGTAGGTAATGTGAGCATTATCAATTAAATTGCAGATGCCGTGCCCGTTACCTGTTTCGTTGGGGCCTATGGAGAGAAGTGGTGAGGCAAATCCCCCCTCTATAGTTCAATGCCAGTCTTAATTTAAATTTATTTTGATTTGATTTGAAAAAAAAAAAATATTGGCACTTTGGCCTATTAATATTCTTATCAGTGACTGTGGACTGGAGAGAAGTGGCCGCAAAGAAGTTTTGGTTTTAAGAGTTACTTGCCTTTTCTTTTCCTAAATTGCAAGTTGCCCCCTCCTCCCTGCTCCCTATGTTAGTCATTAATAAATTTTGTCAAAATAAAATGCATAAATGCCTCATTCTTGATGAAAAAGCCCTGTACTGTGTGCACATTTAAATGATGTCGGGCTGTAAACGGGTTCGGGCATTTTAAAAGCTGTCAATCAAAATATGAGTCGGGCTCAGGCTTATCTCTTTCGGGCTCGGTTCTTGTCGGGCCATACTTTTAAGGCCCAATTAAAGCTCTAGCCTAGTGGGCTACTCTTCGTCTTTTTGGTGATCTCTTTTTTTAAACTAACTCCAGCCTCGTAAAATCTGATCCGCCCAGGATGCGCAGCGGGTCCGTACAGGTGACGGTGAGACCCCACGTGGTGGCGCTGGGAGAAAAAAGACTGCATCTCCTGTTTATCGGACTTGATCCATATCCGCCGCGGGTCCGAGGTTTGACAGTCCGCCTTTCCCACGCTCAGCTGAGTGTTGGGCAACCGCGGAGTCCACTGCTATCTGGGTGGCCACTTCCTGTGTCATTATGTAATTTCCGGTGGCAAATTCTTAAAAATGAAGAAGAAGAAGAAGAAAAAGGGGAAAAAAAACAACAAAAAAAAAAAACAACTTCCGTTGCAGCTTTCGTGTTGTGTTGCGGCTAATTGTGTTGTGTTGTGGTTAATTGTGTCGTGTTGCGGTTAATTGTGTTGTGTTGCGGTTGATTTGGTTGTGTTGCGGTTAATTGTGTTGTGTTGCGGTTAATTGTGTTGTGTTGCGGTTGATTTGGTTGTGTTGCGGTTAATTGTGTTGTGTTGCGGTTAATTGTGTTGTGTTGCGGTTGATTTGGTTGTGTTGTGGTTAATTGTGTTGTGTTGCGGTTAATTGTGTTGTGTTGCGGTTAATTGTGTTGTGTTGTGGTTAATTTGGTTGTGTTGTGGTTAATTTGGTTGTGTTGTGGTTAATTTGGTTGTGTTGCGGTTGATTTGGTTGTGTTGTGGTTAATTGTGTTGTGTTGCGGTTAATTGTGTTGTGTTGCGGTTAATTGTGTTGTGTTGTGGTTAATTTGGTTGTGTTGTGGTTAATTTGGTTGTGTTGTGGTTAATTTGGTTGTGTTGCGGTTAATTGTGTTGTGTTGTGGCTTTTGTTTTGTTGCGACCCTTCTGGGCCACCGTAGTGGGGCCATCCCATGAACTCATTTATAAATGAGACAAATATTTTTTAATAACCTAAAATTTTCAAAACTCAAAAAAATGTGTTTTTGTAACAGTGGGCAGATGTGATGTGACTGTGGCTTCCTATCAAACTCTTGTTCTTTTATAGAGCAGTTCAACGTCTTCCAGTGAAGTGGCACCAGTAAATGACCAGGTTGTAAAACAGTATACAATAGTTCTCCCTGAAGCAAGCTGAAGTTTGGGAAAAAGGACTTATGGATTTTGTTACTCTATTGAAACTGGCATCACCTTTTGACAGGAACACATTTCTGAAACACCATTTACATTTATGTGAAATGTTTCCATAGAAACACAAACTGCAGGTTTCCTAGTAACAGCTTCCATCTCAGTGGTTGTAGTTCATGTAGTTGAGTCGGAAAGTTCTTTGGTCAGTGATGTAATAAACAGGATGATGAACAGGATCTCATGTTGGAATGATGAATGAAGTCAGACTGGAGATTTTCCTTCTTCTACCTGGATTGATGAACTTTGACCTCATGTGTTCATGACTCTTCACCTCTGTCTCCTCTCACAGGAAGAAGATCTGCAGGATGCTGCTACTCCCTCATCCTCACCTCCTCACACGTCTGTGGTCAGTTTCCATCAGAAACCTCTATGATGTAGTTTAAAGACTCCCATGTTCCAGTTCTCAGTGTGTCTGCTCTCTCTCTTCTCTCTCCCTGTCTCCTCAGCAGCAGGATTTGTAGTGAATGTGACACAGAGCTCCTATCAGGCAGAGGAGAACCACAACATCACACTGGAGTGGACGTTCACAACCAAACCTGACGTCTCCTCCAAATCTCTTTTCATTTACTATGAACTTCAAACTGATCACAAACTCAAAGTCGTGTTTCATGTATTTAAGGGTGATGAAGTCTCCTTGTATACAGATGAACAGTGCAACAAAGACGTCCTCAGAAAAGGACGAATTAGGCTTCATGTGTCCAGACTCAGAATTGAGGACTCTGGTGTTTGCAGATGTCAAGTGAACACAGATTATGGATGGAGCGCTGCCAGCTGTCAGCTCAATGTTACTGGTAAGTTGGATGAGGAGAAAATAACAGAATCTTCTTTTTTTTTTTTTTATTATTGTTTTCACTGTTTCTCATATTGAACCAGTCTTGAATTGTTCTGAGATCTAGATTATTTTCTGTCATTCATAATATATAATATTCATGTTTGAAACGTATAAACAGTCCATGAGGACATTTTCAACCTAAATATGACATTATTCACGGAAGCTGCAGAAGATGTCCCACCTCAGGAACAACCATTAGACCTTAACCAGAGAGAGGAGGGGAAATCTCACTGCAGTCTGGAGCACTGCAAGTAGTAGTTCCAGTTATCTTTTTTAAACTTTTATTTTGCATTACAAAAATATGTGATGCAGATCTCAAAGGGACAACCCTCCACCACCCCCTTCAGCATAAGACTGAATCAAAGCTTCAGTTAAAGACTTTGGTTGTTAAATAATCAGAAACAAAGACTGTTCTGTTCATCATCTCTCTAAAATACCAAAAAATGTCCGGTATTACATCACTGTGTCCACTAGGGAGAAATAAACATGACACACTTTTCTCTTATCACTCAAAAAAATCTGGATGACATTATTGTCCATTTGACACTCGTTGCTGTTTTGGTCTTCTGACAGCTTTTTTTTAAAAAGAATGTCTCAGGATGCATGGGCTCTGATATTTAACAGGTTTGAATAGGTCTCTGCTTTCAAGGGCTCTAAAAATGGCCGTCATCAAGCTGCTTGTGAAAAAAGAACAACTTATACTTGCAGACATGAGCTTTGAGGTGATGCAAAGATCTCAGCACTACTTTGAAAACAAATTAAATACAAATTACTGTCCAGTTTATGTATTTTCAGGGATTCTTAAAACATTTGAAATTATGTTCTACATCCAATAGTTTCCGTCTCCTCCAAACTTTTATTTTTAAATCAGAAAATAGACTTGAGAGAAGACAATGAAGGAATAATTTTTACAACGTTCACAGAAAAGATGCTTAAGGAGAAATTATGAAGGTATATATAGTAAACAGTGCAAAGTCCTGCTGAAGAGTGGTACAACAGGACAGTCAACTTTTATTAATAATCTGCAGTTGGGTAAACAGAAGGTACATGAAGGCTGTTGATCTTTTGAAAGGCTGTTTTGGCTCATTGTCAAAACTAAACAAAACAAAAAAGAGAAAGAGAAACTATTTCTGACTCATTTGAAGTTGCCTGATATCATTCCTTTGCAGTTACTTAAGGAAAGTACAGTAAAAACAAAAAAAGAATTAAAGAAGATATTCTGACATAAAGTGTGTAACAGGGTAATATGAAATATGTCAATGTTAATCCAGAATATTAGATAAACTGGTCCAAGTTCTTCTTTATAGGATCCCAGTTGGTGGTGGAGGCTGATTCCTGGTGCTTTCATTCTGCTGGAAGGTGATACAGAAAATATCCTCAAGGTCAAGCTGATTGCATAAACTTACTAACCATCTGCAATAAAGAAAAAAATCATCTAAAACTTTAAACAAAAATGAGTGACTAGTTCTAGTAAATCATTTGGAAACAAAGATACAATATGACCAATTATTAATTAAATCATTAATCAACTCATCAGCAAAATGCTAAATAAAACTTAGACTTGGTGAAAGTAATCTGTCAAATTATCTTTCTGAAAGCACCACATGTTGAAACTTGTTGGGTCAAAACTGAACCTTTTTGTTTTTCTTATCTCTGCAAGAGAGATGAAGATGAGATAAAGCTGTGTTTACTGGAACACAGTCTGTGTTCTCATAAAGTAAAATGTGAAACCAGTTGTTATCAAACAAAAAACTGTGAAATTGTTTAATCTGTTGAAATGTTGCAGTTACAGAAAACAGATTGTTTTTTTATGTTTCTCGCTGTTTGTTTTAATGTGGTAGAGATTAGGGACCCATCCATCCATCCATCCATCCATCCATCCATCCATCCATCCATCCATCCATCCATCCATCCATCCATCCATCCATCCATCCATCCATCCATCCATCTACCCGTCCATCCATCCATCCATCCATCCATCCATCCATCCATCCATCCATCCATCCATCTACCCGTCCATCCATCCATCCATCCATCCATCCATCCATCCATCCATCCATCCATCCATCCATCTATTATTTGTATTTCACACAATTATCTGTTTATTGTAGTTACAGTTGCAGGTACGTTTGCGGATGTCTGTCATCATTTACATCTTGGCAAATGAATGGCTAATTATCACATGACCCACACAGTGATTATGAGAAAGTGGTGAAGAAACAATCAGATGGTAAATGTGAAATACTGTAATGATAATGTGTAGTTATAAATCATCATCCTTCCTTATTTCATTTTTCATCATCCTAAAAGATTCCTCTGATTCTTTCACTGCTCTCAGGTTCAACCTGAGATGGGTTAAAATGCAGAAAATGAATTTCCTATTTGGCACTCTAATTGGGATTAATACAGTATATATTTTTATTGTTATATCTTTGTTAAAAAAAAAAAAAACAAACAAACAACATTTAAATAGCTGAAAGAGAAGTCGCTGTGCAAGTTTGACTGTTTCATCTGACTGGCTGACTGATAAGCAAACAAATCACTCCTACAACAGGGAGTGTCTGTGAGACGGGTCACACGATAGGAGTCTTGAGGACATCAATAATGATCCTCCTTAAGCCTGGTCTAAAGCCTGGTCTAAACTACACGAATTTAGCCCGATTTTGGCCCGACGGAGGCGTCGCAGACAGTCGCTCACTGTCGTGCACGATTCTGCGTCGTCGGGTCGCAGGACGTCGTGTCTTCGCTCCGTGTAATGTGACACAATCAGCGATTGGCGATTTGGCGTCTGCGACGCTCCACGACCACGACGCAGAAAGACTGGCGTGTCAGAATTTTTTGGTTTTGTCCGTCTAGTGTGACACGTCCCACGACATGTCCCTTCATATTGACCAATAGGAGGACAGTGCGCCTTTCGCCTCTACCAGAGAGACGCTCAGGTACACAAATAACAGTGGAGGAAAGGAGGAGAGACGCAGTCCCGCTCCGGTGGAGCGATTTATGGAGCTGTGGCATCAGTTTACTCCAGAAAAAAAAAGAAAAGAAAAGCAAGACTGAGTGTGCCAAATTTATTTTCAACAGTGTTAAACCTCCACGAACATTCAAAAGGGTGTATCTCTCTTGAATAAAACATTACTTTATTAACTCGAAACATAACCACACAATGTGTGTGTGTTCTATCAGTAATAGTAAAAGTCAACAGGAGTTTACAGCAGGTCCAAACGTGCACGAATGTGACGCTCTCAGATAAATCAGTGACAAAGTCACAGAAAAATCACTTTGTTTAAATAAAAACACCGCAACATAACAGACATCGCGCTCAATGAGATGAGCAAATATGACACCCATGCGCGCTCGTGCACTCAGCCGTAACTATCCACATTACGCGTGATCATCAAAGCTAATTAACCGTCTGAACACCTACTGGGTGCAGAATATCGACACAGCGATGCTGCTGCTGCGCAGCTCTCAGTTTATCATGCGTGTGTGGTTTCATGTGGTTGCCATGGTTTCCAGCGTGCGCTCTGAACTGATGGAGTTCAGTGAATGACGTGAGGACGCACCCGTATGCGTTCGTATAGAACAACACACTTTATTTCACTTTACGGCAGTTTTTTAAAAGTAGCGTCACTGGGTCGGCTGGTCTTTGCTCTCGTGGCAGCAGACTGTGGTCAGACTGATGGTTTTGGCTTCGCTTGGCACCGGGCGTCGTGCGCGCGGTGCGTGATGCACCTGGTGGAAGCAACGGCGCTGATCAGAGCCCAGTTTCTCTCTTTCAAAGCTCTTTTTCAAAGATGAGCAGCGAGTCTTTCTGTGCGCATCGTGGATTTAATCCTGTTTACAAATGAAAACCCGCTCCACAGAACAACTGGAAGAGCAGCGTTACCATGGAAACAGGCTCCACAGAACAACTGGAACAGGCAGAATACACACAAATAGTTCATGTTGGTCACAATAATGGAGGGGACTGATGTCTCCGTCCACTTTCCACTTCATGAGTGATCCAAACAGTCAATTCAGAGACTCCAGACCAAGTGACTGATTGACAGCTGCTTGTCCCGCCTCCCGTTTCGTGTTGTCTTTTGCGACACCCCGCGACGATCAGACGGTTGTCTGTCTGGTGCAATCCTTGTAGTGTGACCACTCGCGAGTAACACGACACCGTACGATTTTATGACACAATTTCTGTTAATGTGACATATGACCATCGTGAACGACGGAAAAAGTCGTGTAGTTTGATCCTGGCTTAAACTACACGAATTTAGCCCGATTTTGGCCCGACGGAGGCGTCGCAGACAGTCGCTCACTGTCGTGCACGATTCTGCGTCGTCGGGTCGCAGGACGTCGTGTCTTCGCTCCGTGTAATGTGACACAATCAGCGATTGGCGATTTGGCGTCTGCGACGCTCCACGACCACGACGCAGAAAGACTGGCGTGTCAGAATTTTTTGGTTTTGTCCGTCTAGTGTGACACGTCCCACGACATGTCCCTTCATATTGACCAATAGGAGGACAGTGCGCCTTTCGCCTCTACCAGAGAGACGCTCAGGTACACAAATAACAGTGGAGGAAAGGAGGAGAGACGCAGTCCCGCTCCGGTGGAGCGATTTATGGAGCTGTGGCATCAGTTTACTCCAGAAAAAAAAAGAAAAGAAAAGCAAGACTGAGTGTGCCAAATTTATTTTCAACAGTGTTAAACCTCCACGAACATTCAAAAGGGTGTATCTCTCTTGAATAAAACATTACTTTATTAACTCGAAACATAACCACACAATGTGTGTGTGTTCTATCAGTAATAGTAAAAGTCAACAGGAGTTTACAGCAGGTCCAAACGTGCACGAATGTGACGCTCTCAGATAAATCAGTGACAAAGTCACAGAAAAATCACTTTGTTTAAATAAAAACACCGCAACATAACAGACATCGCGCTCAATGAGATGAGCAAATATGACACCCATGCGCGCTCGTGCACTCAGCCGTAACTATCCACATTACGCGTGATCATCAAAGCTAATTAACCGTCTGAACACCTACTGGGTGCAGAATATCGACACAGCGATGCTGCTGCTGCGCAGCTCTCAGTTTATCATGCGTGTGTGGTTTCATGTGGTTGCCATGGTTTCCAGCGTGCGCTCTGAACTGATGGAGTTCAGTGAATGACGTGAGGACGCACCCGTATGCGTTCGTATAGAACAACACACTTTATTTCACTTTACGGCAGTTTTTTAAAAGTAGCGTCACTGGGTCGGCTGGTCTTTGCTCTCGTGGCAGCAGACTGTGGTCAGACTGATGGTTTTGGCTTCGCTTGGCACCGGGCGTCGTGCGCGCGGTGCGTGATGCACCTGGTGGAAGCAACGGCGCTGATCAGAGCCCAGTTTCTCTCTTTCAAAGCTCTTTTTCAAAGATGAGCAGCGAGTCTTTCTGTGCGCATCGTGGATTTAATCCTGTTTACAAATGAAAACCCGCTCCACAGAACAACTGGAAGAGCAGCGTTACCATGGAAACAGGCTCCACAGAACAACTGGAACAGGCAGAATACACACAAATAGTTCATGTTGGTCACAATAATGGAGGGGACTGATGTCTCCGTCCACTTTCCACTTCATGAGTGATCCAAACAGTCAATTCAGAGACTCCAGACCAAGTGACTGATTGACAGCTGCTTGTCCCGCCTCCCGTTTCGTGTTGTCTTTTGCGACACCCCGCGACGATCAGACGGTTGTCTGTCTGGTGCAATCCTTGTAGTGTGACCACTCGCGAGTAACACGACACCGTACGATTTTATGACACAATTTCTGTTAATGTGACATATGACCATCGTGAACGACGGAAAAAGTCGTGTAGTTTGATCCTGGCTTAACAGTGTTTATAAAACTGTAACCAGCATCAAGTTTGTTTCAGAAGACTATGTTGGATTTTAACTTGTCAAAACAAAGTCAGTGAGTATGTTTAAATATTTTTTACTTTAGTCTTTAACTCTGTTTACTCTGCAGCAGCATTTAACTAGTGAATCATCCTCACAGAAAGTCATTAGATAACTTCCTATTAACGTGGGAACTGAAACATGATGCATCCTGAGTCTCTGTTAATAAGACTACTTGAACACTTTCAGTTTGGGAACATGTCTAAGCGTGTTAATGGTGTTACAGACACTGAAAGAAGGGAGGAATGGGGTCTGAGGTGGACTATTTTATCCCATGAAATTCAGAGATTCGTTTATAACTAATATTTTCAGATCTTGTACATCTGAGTTAAAATGAGAAGTAAATGGCTGTTATGGTCACTTTTTCTTGTTGTACCCTTCATCAGAAGCCTTTTTAAGATGTTTATTTATCAAATGAGAAGCTGCCCTACTGTTTCGTTAAGCTTCATGCTAGTTTTATTGTCTCAAGGTGTTTTACTTGATCTTAATTTCTGCAGCTTTCTTAAGCTCTTTGTAAAATTGTTTAGTAAAGTGCTGTATAAAGTTTTATTAACAGTATCATAGACCTTGTTGAAGTCGTTCAGATTATTCTGCCAGATTAGACAAACAGAATGAACAGTCAATTCCCACAAATTTAAGACTGTAAATATTGCAAGAAAAACATTTGAAAATGGGAAATGGATTATTAGTTCAGTCGTCATGAATGAATATCATGTACACAATTTCAGATGGTTTTACTTTACATTCAGTTTATCTCCAGATGGATAAACTTTCACTCTAACTGGAATCTGACCTCCAACCTGTGGAGGGAAAAGAAGGTTTTTCCTCCAAGGAACCAAAAGCTATTGATTACATTTATGGCAGAAACAGTCTGACTATTTAGACAATGAATATCCTAAAGTTAAATTTTTTTTTTTCATCCTAAATATACAGTTTATTCCTTCACCAAGCTGAACATCAGAACAACTTTCTGTCATGTTGCCAGTTTTGGTGAATGATGTATACTATTTATTTAGGATTTCTTTTTTTTTGCGTGACCTGAAATATCAGATTTATCCGGGTAGAGCTACTGTATTCTTCCATGATAGAAGGCCTGAATGCAACTGTTATAAACACACTGAAAACTCTATAATAAAACATCCACCATACTGCAGATTAGGGATGTAACTATATGAAAATTTCATATCACAGTTATTGTGACCAAAATGATCACGATTATCATTTTTATCATGGTATTATACACCCCAGCATCTTTAAAAATATCAAAAATGGGTCTAAATGTCTTCTTTGTCCTTTTAAAAGGGTAAAAATCTCAAAAGCACTGTCCGTGTAGGTGCCTTTGTTACCCGCCGCCATGTTTTCATAAATTAAACATTGTAAACTGACTGCTGCTGTTTTTCCAGCCAATGAACAGCATCACAGTCACGGTTTTAACTATAATTGAAATTTGAAATGGTATTACTGATCATTAGGAATTTTATCACAAAAAAGAAAAAAAAAAAAAAAAAAAAGGAATTTTATCACAACCATTTTACCAGTAATCACTACATCCCTACTGCAGATCAAGCTCAGTTTTCACTGAAACAAGCTGAAATTCAGGAAAAAGGACTCATGGACTTTACTTTGTTTTTCTGTTGAAACATGGCGCCACCTTGTGACAGAAACACATTTATGAAATACAAATAACTTAAACCAAAAATTTTCCCATGTGTTACGATCCAGATGTCTAGGGGCTAAAGGGCTGTCAACATAATACAAAGGAAACAGATGAATGTAAAAACACAGCCATTTATTTTACAATAAAACTAAACCTACTCAAATAAACCAAGTTTAACATAATGATCGAACCCATGGCCTCAAAAATACCATACAAAAACATAATACAAAAGGGAAACACAAGCACTGCTTGACCAAAACTAAAGAACTAAATCTCAAACTAAACCAAAACGAGAACAAACAAAAGAGCAGATCAGCCCAGAAGGCTGACCAGGGGACCACTGCTTACGCAGCCTGCTCATGGCTCCCCCGGTCAGCCTTCTGGGCTGGCTTAGATTTCCAGCACAACCAACTAAAGCTGGCTTCAAACAAAATCAAATTCTTTACAGTCTACAGATTACCATCTATAAACCACAACCCCCAAAGCACAAGACACAAGTCAGGCTAATTGGTAATCTGCTCTAACCCTGAACAACTGCCCTGAACAGTCATCTGAGGCCAGGTTAAATAGCTGAGCCCCCAGGTGGATCCAGCCAATTGCAGACGGGAGATGGCACAGCCGACCAATCGCAGACGGAGATGGCACAGACAGCCAGACCAGGAAGTAAGCAGAGGAGGAACCAGCCCAGTGACCAGAGATTCAGGAGAGCTGGCCAATCACCTAGATGCAATCACGCACAAAAATCTGTATACAGTACATGTTCAAGACTGGCCTGGGGACCTTATACTGTGGAAACACAAAGTGCAGGTTTCCATAATAACAGCTTCCATCTCAGTGGTTGTAGTTCATGTAGTTGAGTCAGGAAGTTCTTTGGTCAGTGATGTAATAAACAGGATGATGAACAGGATCAGATGTTGGAATGATGAATGAAGTCAGACTGGAGATTTTCCTTCTACTTAGAATGATGAACTTTGACCTCATGTGTTCATGACTCTTCACCTCTGTCTCCTCTCACAGGGAGAAGATGATCTGCAGGATGCTGCTGCTCCTCATCCTCATTTCATGTGTCTGTGGTCAGTTTATACTTTTACTTTTCTATTTTTCTTTAAAAGAAAACATTTAAAACACTGGACTGAAAACAAGCTTAAAAATACATGATGCATCCATGTTCATCCAAACACAATTCTCACAGGGTGTTGATGGATCGATTGTCTTCTCCATGCTGAAGTACCCTTTGACCATTTACAAAGTACTTTTACTTCCTTTCATTCCACCACTGGCACATGGGTATAAATACAGCCCATAGTACCAACAGATCACAGCATCTGACAAACAGTAGGCTAGAGTTTCAGATTGAATGTTGTTATCAAAGACAGAATGGCTGCCAGTAACAGGAGTATCACAATCTCTTAATCTACATATGATGTATCACTGAACTAGTTCATAGCTATTTCCTAAGAACCAGAAAAGCATGTATGAGCTGAGCCCCTTCAAAATCCCTGTCCACAGATCCTGAGTCACCACGTTCCCTCTCCAGCATAAACAGAGAATGTGAAGTTGAATATGACTCTTCACTTTATTTATACAGTATACTGTATTCTTTACTGCTCTGAAGCTGTTGTTGCATTATGCGGTTCTTTATCGATAACTTACCAATTTCATCTAATTCTGTAACAGGAAAGCCTAGCTGTTATCACATGAGAGGTGGGGTATATGTCAGCAACACCACAAGTGGAATCAAAGTGTATACTGTCCCTTTAAACTATGTACCCAGTTACAGTCATTACTTGGGTTTCTGCATTTAATTACACATTGTACTTGTTAAAATTATTTTAAAAAAAGATACATAAGTGATAACCACTATCTGATGTAGTTGGGATGCCTGTGTATATTTCACAGAGGGTTAAGGATAATAAAGATTTTTGTCTGTATAGCCAGACCAACAGTTATAGCAGAGTTTACATTACACTGATTCAGATTGTTATATCATGGTTTTTCTTCAGCCAAAGAAACTCCAGCTGTCCATCAGTCAGAGGATGACATCAGCATCAGATGGGACAGCCAGAGCCAAACAGACATGTCTCTCACCAACATGATGTTTCCTTCTCTCAAAGCCTCTGAAAATCTTGTATGAACTGATCGATGGTGACGAGTTTCCAGAGTCTCAGCATCAGCAGTTTTCAGGACGAGTTCAGTGTGACAGAGACGCTCTCAGAGAAGGACGAGTCAGAATTCACCTGTCCAGAGTCACAGCTGAAGACTTTGGAAGCTACTGGTGTAGAATTTATAACAAGACCCTAAAGAGATTGAAGCTTCAGGCTGAGTGTGAGTTGAAATAATTCAATAAAAGTCTTTTATCCAGTTGATTAAAAGCAGTGATGTGTGTGTTTCTGTTGTCATAACACTGATGCACACTTTTCTTCCACAGTTAATTTTGTCCTGAATGTGACTCGAACTTCTCAAGAAAACACTTCCATCTCATTTAGCACAACAAACTCTGGACTGATGCTTGTTGAAGGTAAGCTGTTACCAAAGTAACCACAGACATTAATTGTATCATCAATGTTACACACAAAGCTGATTTCAGAGGCTCATACTGACTCAATTGTAAAATTTGGTTAGAAATGTTCATAGACGTGATTTACCAAATGAGTTTAAAATCAGTCTGAGCAAATAATTTACAAATTGTACATGAGTGAGTGTAATTGTTCTGTCAAAATCTGATTCATCTGATCAAAGTTTTGTTTCCATGCAGTTGCAAATCACTCAGTGGATGGACGAGCAGTTGGTGTGAGATTGACTGTATTTGTCCCTGTGTGTGTATTTGGAGTTTTTCTAATTTTGGTGCTTGTGGCTCTTTACATTAGGAGACAACAAAATGGTAAGTTTTATAAGCTGTTTTTTTTTTTTTTTTTATAAATATTAGCATTGATAAATGTAACCATTTTGTTTATTAACTCTTGTGTTATGTGACTCCTACAGATAACCACGAGAGACAAAGCGCCTGCATTGAGCTCATGTTGGTGTAGTGATTTACCTCGGTTTGCTTGGGGCACCACTCATTCATAATAACTTAAATATATCCATTTAAGCTCAGGCTTGAATGAGAAAGCCTGAAAATGTCTTATCAGAACTAAATCAGTCTCTCTGAGAGGAAGTAAATTCTACAGAAGTCAGTTTCATGGATTTTGCGTTCAGAAATCATGAACAACGATGAGGTGATCACACATATTTATTAACAAGCATGGATAAACCAACGATATTAAATCAGTTGAGCTTGCAGGATGAAAGCACCATGAGGAGAAGATGATTTTACTTGTGATGATGAGAATGATGTGAAGGTAGGATGAGAATAAGAGAGAGAGAAACTTGTAAACTTATTGCTATGGAAAACGATGGTTCTGAATACTTAAATGCTAATGAACTCTCGCATGGAGGAGAAGCGGAGTCCGTCAGTCAACCTATAATTTGGAGTGAATATACTAAATTTGGGTTAACATTCAAGTTAAATAATTTGGTTATAATTTAGATGAAACTGTCAGACACCACGTATATGTTCAAGGTGCTGGGTAGATCCTACTGTCTTGGTACGCCGGTCCTCTCTGGAGCAACCCCGGTCCGGTGGCCAATCCGAATCGGTGTGTTCTGAAGGAGCTGATGCGTGGATCAGTAGGTCTGGAGGAATCTGTCCCGCAGAGTTCCAGAAGAAGAGACGTGGTGGTTGACGACAGCTGCTCGAATGGGTCCGAATTTAATAACTAGACTTTACAGGCTACTGCGTTTGGGTCCAGCAGTAATCTTCAGAAAAGTCTATAAAAATCAAAAAGGTCAGTCCTGATGACTTTCTGGAGGCTTCTAGAGATACTAGGTAACGATTATCAACAAAAAGGGAAACTAACTTTCGTAGTTGGACTATAGTCTATTGTTAAGATCTTTCGCGCGCAGACAAAGGGATTACACGTGGAGATAACAAAAAGGACGATACGAAACGGAACAAAACAAAGACATCACAGGACGAAGACTTGGCACAAAACTCCTTGCAAAAGCAAGATTGGAGAGCGGTCCTCTGGTTTGAAAGGCCCGCCTCGAAGGGGAACTTAACCAATTGTGACGCGATACATCATTACAGGGAGTGACTAAGCGTCAGCATGGAGCTCATAGAATCACATTACACAGGCATCTGTTTCTCTCTCCTCCATTCTCATTTAGATGTAAGCACAATCAATAATTAAGGTTTCTTTGATTACATACAAAATGACATGTAGGAGCTTGAAGTCATCTGTGTGGCTGAAAAGGAAACGTCTCAAAACATCACATTCTAAATTGTTGAAAACAGATTAGAAAGTTCAACACAGATTGAGTCATGTCAAAAGAGGAATCAAGTTATATGCATATGAATCAGATTATATGGAATTAAACCAAATTAATTCAAAGTAAAAGAATCCAAGTTAAATGTTTAATACAAGAAAGAGGAACACATTCTTGAAATTCTGATATCCTTTTGAAGCTGAGGGAGAAAGGGAACCTGGTGTGAGGAGAACATTGCTTTTGGTCCCACAGTTTGTTGGGAGAGATAAGAAGTGTCAACTTTGATGGAGACCAGCTTTGGTGAGACAAAGAGGTCTCAGGTTGCTGAAGAGTCGAACAAGCACTTAGAAGAAAGTTCTGCCATTTGCGGGGTTTCTTCCTAACATTTATGGGGAGCATCTGTGTTTCTGTTTATTTAGAGGTGGTCAGAGTTTGGGCAGATGTTCATCTTCGGGGGTAGAGTAGCTGTTTTAGGAGCTATAGTTTGATAAGACTGGTGCCTTTTGCACAGCAGGGGTCGAAGGTCAGTTCCTCTCTTGTTGTCCTGAAAAGGAATGTCTGTGTGATGGAGGGAAAAAGGCCATTATTTTATTCAGGTTATGACTGTCATTAATCCTGGAATGTAGGATCACAACATTGGAAATTGTAAATGCAAGTCGCTCACAGCTGTATTCAACAAATCTACAGCAGTTTTAGATGTCAAAGAAGATTTATCAACATGAAATGATGGCTGATGATGGGATTTGGAAGCTCATCTGATAAGTTCTTTTCAGTCTGTTCCTGTACATGGAAGGAAAACAATTTTTATAAGACAGACTCCCAGCCAGCAGACACCGTCAGTTTTCTGCTTATCTGATCAAGTTTGTTTGGCTTTATCCCAACGTTACCAGCTTTTCTCATGAAGTAGGTGTTTATGACAAAAACCTGCAGAAGGTGATCAACCACACAAATGTATTTGTAGCAGTTTCTTTATCTCCACCACCACACAAGGGGGATCTGTTGCTGATGTTGCCACAGCTGTCTGGCAAAATAATGGTTCAACTAACTTAACCAATCCACAAAAAACAAAATTAATTTTGTGAATGTATGAATTTCAAGTTATATGGAACAAGCACACCTGCTACTGTATGTCTACCTTTGATATCGTTGCACATTATTAATCTGACAAGCAAAGGATAACTGACAAGGTAGAGTGACAATTGCAAGCAACATTATTTTATGCTGTATATTTTACACAATAAAAACACAGAATTTTATGATTTTTTTATGATAAATTTTTTTTTAATTGAACTTAAAGTGTAACAAAAGCAAAATATCTGACAATTTTTTTGAAAACCATTTCTCATGTTAAAAAAAAAACTTCTAAGTTCCATCTTTATGAAGGTTAAACTTTGCAGCTAAAACAAAAGTTTGTGCTTCATATCTGCTCTTTTTGCTGTGGGGTCAATTCCCATCGATACCCCATGAACCATAAAAGATTGAAGGAATTTTCTATTACAACGTTTTTCTTTCAGTATATAACTAGTTTTTTCTTTCTGTCTGTGCATACTCTTCATAAAAGCTAAACATATCTGGAATAATCTGAGATAAGTTATTTACAAAACAAAAAAAACAACAACATAGGTTTATACTTTCCCAGATTCAAAGATCCACAGCAAGTGTTCAATTATAGGCCTTTCATTTTGAGTTATGGGGTTTACTTCCTGTGTATTTTTACATTTATGTAATGTTGTTGGGGTGTTTAGTTCTGTTTCGAATGCTAGAGTTGGCACCATGATTGCAATGGACAGACAGGGACAAAGATCCTCACCAGCTAAATTTTTTTTTTTTTTTTACCAGGGAAACAAAGGTTGATGGAGCTTCCACACAGCTTTTGGATAAGCACATATAACTGTTTACAAATAGTCTTTTACTTTTGGTGCAGCTATGTTTTATGGTTTAGTGTGGTGTCCAGTGAATGCCATAGGGCATATACAATTACTGTACAAAACCTTCTGTGTTTAGATGAACAGAGTGTCCATTGATAAAGATAAACTGTCCTGATGAATTCTCTGCCAGATCATTCTCTGAGTTTTCACTGTTTTCTTTCATAATGCATGTGAATGTTTGGTCGAAGAGGCTGTTGATGCAGATTGGCTGCCACGTTTCCATCAGTGCTGCTGTGGTTACAGTAGTTTACCAACAAATATGATTGCTTAATAGTTTTCTCCATTATTTCTACCAGACTGTTCAATAGATACCAACACCATCATTAATCTCAGAGCACCACCATGTGGTCACACTGAATTATTTCAGTTTAACCAAACCTGTGATGGAAAATCAACACCTCTACAGTGAATAAGGGTCATGACGACATAAAATAGGATTTATTTCTCTACAACATGTAAAAATAAACACAATTAAAGAAATAAATGAAGAACATTAACGTCCATGTCTTTATGGCTGGTTGAGTCCAGACACTTTAGAGAAGGAGGAAACAACAGACAAACAAATCTTCCTGATGAGCATGTTAACATGAGATTGTTGTTAACCAGAAACACACTCTGGATTCATGGGTACCAGTTCCACTGCTGGAAAACAGCATTACACTGAGGAGGAGCATGTCCACATAATCACCACAGACATCAGCAACTCCTGTCATAATCAGATGTCAGTCTTTCTGTGTCTCATTCTATTTACTTGTGTCAGTGCATGAAACAGAGAGGAGAAAAAAATCAGAGTTCTGTCTGGAGGTGCAGGAAATCAGCATCTGAACCTTCAGAGTTTTGTTAAACAGCAACACCAAAATTTTTTGGTCTTTCAGTCGATTTAGTGAAACCAAAGATCAAGATCAGTCTGATCATCAGATCTGCTGAGAACTGAAACACGGAGAGAATTTATGTGAACAGAAAACATTTCATTGATTGAAGCTGCATTTGTTATCATGGCATATTATTTCCTATTTCCTATATTATTATGTTATTTCCTGATTATTTCTATTTGCTTTGATATTATGTTTTGTATTTTGCTCTGTATCTATCATGAGAACGTTGACCATTATTTTCATAAGTAAATATAGATTGAAAGAAAAGCCCACTGATAAACAAGCCAACAAGCCAAAACATTAAATATAAGAATGTGGACAGTTTGAACTGTGTTGCACTGTTTTTTTTATTGCTGCTCCTAAAAATGCAGTTATAGTTTTTAGTTTGTTTCATGCTTTCTTTTGATTTGTTTTTAAATTTGATATTTTATTGTATAATTTTGCCTTTCTGAAGCACTTTGAACAAGCACTTTGAATTCTGCAAATACAAATAAGTTTGCTTTGCACTGATGTTAATCATTGATTTGTAAACAAATAAAAACATTGTACACCAAAAATTCTACATGAAAATAAATTGTGTAGTATGCTGCAAAAATCAAATCCAGCTGCAAGTTAATCTTCTGTTGCATCAATAGATAAAAGGAGAAAAACCAAAATATAGACTGAGAAAAACTGATCTTATTACATTTTTGCAAGGTGAACCAACTGTGAGCTGTGAAGAAATCATAACTAAATTAGAGGTCCTTCCATCATGTGATGATTTGTTTTAATAATGAATTGTTCACCATGTCCTCAATGTCATAAACAGTTTCAGGTTTGATATTCAACAGATATTCATTCTGAAGCCACCATCAAATCAACAAATAACCCGTCTTCTATAAAACAGAAATCCTCAAACAAAACATTAACAAGCTTTTTTTTTCTCAACAAGCTGTCATGACCCAGCAAATCTAAACAAAGATTAATTCTGACATAAACTGACAAATAACACATGAATTTGGTTGTTATTAAGGAATGATAGAAAGTTAGCAGCTGAATATATATATTAATGATATACTGTACTTAGTATACTTGTTAATATATAAATTAATATTAGTATAAAATATAACAAGAGGTGCTAAAGACTACTGACCTGTCCAGGTTGTAACCTGCCTCTAGCCTGATAAATGCTGGGATAAGCTTCAGCAATCCAGCAACCCTAAACTGGACTTAGTGCTATAGGAGAGGGAGAGAGAGAGAGAGAGAGAGAGAGATAGAGAGAGAGAGAGAGAGAGAAAGAAAGAGAACGAATGAATAAATGAATCTTAAAATCACAGTTCAGCCATGTCAAACGTGTTTTTCTCCAGCAGTGATGAAGACACAGAATGCCAAATCTCACTTTAGTTTACTTTATTTCTCACAACTTGAACAGAACTGTTAGACACAATTAACACTTCTGTTTTTCAGTCTCTGTTTTTCCTCACGTTCTCTTCATAGTCTTGCAGCTCTAGCTAACTCGGTCTCACAGCACAGCCGACCCTCAGTAATAGTAACACAGAGAGCACAGGAACTATTACAGTATATATGCATAACCCAGTCTCCCCTCCCCTCGCATGTTACAGGCATATTTCCTTCTAATATTACTCAGAAAATCACTGACATTAGTAATATCAGTTCAAACAGAAGATGTTATTGGCACTTCAATTTATTAACTCCAATCTAACGTACTGTAATGGATATTGTTTTGTCTCTTAAGTTCGATTGAAGTTTCTGCAGCTATTGAACCCTCAGACATCAGTCATAAGCAGATCATGTGACTTCACATCTAGATTTTGAAATAGTTGTGGTTGAAAGTTTACCTTTACCTTTCCATTAAAAAAGGCTAAATTCACAATACTTTAAATGAGAAGAAACTGAAAAAGGAATAACACATTTGAAAAATATTAAATTATAATTCAATAAAATAAAATATTGATTTTGAACTGTTGTTTGAAAAAATAATCTAAAAATATAAACAAATGAAACTGTCCCAGACAAATTAGAGCATCTAGCTGAAGCCTCATCATGCTTGTTTGCTTCTTTTATTAGTTTGTTTTTACATTTTTGTTGAACCACAATTCAAAATCAATGTCAAGATTTTCATAGAATTTTATTTTTTATTACTTTTGTCAATTTCAGCTTATTTCACTGGCAGCTGATTTTTTTTCCCTCTTTAATTGAAGGTTATGTAAACTTTCAAGCACAATTGTGCAAAACATTTACATTTTAAAGAGTAAAAAAGGAAAATTAGCAATTCTACAAAATGTGAAACTACTCCTAAATAAGCACAAGCTTAAACGAAAAAGTCTACACATCCAGTGACAGAATGAATGAATGAGCAACTTTACAGCAAATCCAGCCGCATACTGTTTCCTAAACACAACAATCTTATGTCAAAGAAACACTGCTTAACAGCACTGTTAATGGACAACAGAAATAAGAGCTTAATGATAAAAAACACAAATGTTATCTGTAAATTCAAAAGTTATAAATGAATTATTAAGTAAAACAGTAGGAACATTTTGGTTTACTGGCAATGTGTTTTGTAGATTAATATAAGGCAGATCTGCAGTAATCTCAAAAAGTTTCCTTTAAAGTGCGATTTTCGTATTAGTGACAAAAACACAACAAAACAACTTCAAGGTTATTAGTAGCTTACTACTAAAATCCTGGGCCCAGTATTTCAAAATTTGAATCCAGATCAAAATTATCTGGATTTCCAAATCCCTGGATTCAGGTCCACGGATCTCAGATTGATATCTGGATATTTCAAAACTTTGGTGGATTGGATCAAAATGATCCTGATCCTGTTAGATGGAGATTTACAAATCCGTCCCTCCCACTGGATCATTGGCAGGAAACAGGAAATGATGTCATAAAGAACTTGTCATGAGCGTGTGTCTGATCAATATGATCATGTATAAGTCAACGCTGACGCGAAATCATCACTGCAAACAGAGAAACAACTCTGGCAGTCAAATTTCTTTTTCTTCTTTAACTCAGACGTTTGTTCAGCTACAAAGAAGCTGTAGTTGAGAAACAGAGCGGTCTGTAAATACGCTACTTTTAACATTTCCATACCAATAAAGATGTTTAATAAATTATTTTAATAACCAAGACACAAATCAAGGAAGCTAGATAATAAAAGTGTTTTGTTATTTGGCAAGAAGTGCAGAAATGAAAATCTTGAGTAAAAGAAACTATTGAGAGTATTGAGCACACTCAGCAACAGAATGTCCTCTGAAAGGGACGGACTCACTCAGCTCAGCAAGAAGAGGTGAAGGTAAAGATTAAGATGCTTGACAAACAGTTAAAGTAATAAATTTATGTGAAAATGAAACATGGTTATCAATTATTCATGCAAACATTTTTATTTATGGAGCGTCAACATGTTTACTTTGTGACAGAAATTTAACTTTTCAGGATTCGTCTGTAACTGTCACTAAATTCTGAGCTATGTGCATATTTTGTTTACTTATTTTAAATGATGGACTGCAATTACAGCTACGTTCAGATTTAGGGAAATATTATATGGCTTTGTCGCACAAGCCATCCTTTCATCCCTGTTGTAGTGATGTGAAATCATGTTTGCGGGTCGCCACTAAGGGGCGCTGTTCATTGTTATTGTGATGTCAGAAAGTGAAGAAGAAGAGAACATTTGGCTTTTGTAGATAGCAGAGAGCAGTAACGAATGAATGAATGAATGCACCAGGCAGAGTAATAAAAGTTCTGAAATACACAGCGGTGTTGGGACATTTTCTTGTGCATTCAGCCAAAACAACGTGCTGCAACATTTCCTCTTTAATGACATGGAGGCGTTTGTCTGGATGATAACGGTAGAGACAAAAGACCGCTTTCCAGAACAAGTTTGAAAGGGTTGGAACTGTATTATTGCCTAAAGCGCTTTGAGTGGTCCACATAGTGAGTAATTTAGCGCATCGCTGGAACAAAAAAATGTTGTGAATGGACGCCGTTTCAAATGTGGTTACACTCTTCAAATCTTAAAAGTGAAAAACAGGTTTCACGCAAAAATAATTTACTTAGCAGAAACAAGAGCACTATGTTTGTTGTAAATTTGGCTCCATCACAATGCGTATGAAACATTTAATTTTTAAAAAATATATCATATTATTTCTTCAGTATGAAAGGAGTAGATTTATGTAACAGATTCAGAGTGACAGATGTGTAGTTCGTGACTGCAGCTGCAACCTCATTGTTTTCCACATCAAGATCCTCCTCAAATCCACCTCTGAGGTGGGATTATTTTAATCCCCATTTTCAGGATCAAAATGATCCAGATTTGGGCCCAAACTTTTGAAATACCCAAAAGAGCAAAAAATCTGGATTAAAGGTAGGATTGGATTTACAGATCTGGATTTAAATCTTCAGGATTAAATCTCGTTTGAAATACCCAATTTCTGATCAGATCTGGAAAAATCCAATCCACCTGGATTAATCCTGGTGGATTATTTTTGAAATACTGGGCCCTGATGATACAATACTTCATAAAACTCTGTGGGAACAAACTACATGGTAGCCACTGCCAGTATTAAAATATAGATATCATGAACCATTTATAGATATATTAAAAATGTGATTAGAAAAGGTAGAAAAAGCAGCTTGCATGTATGTGAGGTAGACGTTGTACTCAGCATAATTTCAATAAAGTGGACAAGTCATTAACTTTGAGACATCTTATCTAGACGCCAATATTATGGAAAACATTGAAAACAAATTTCTCTATCAAATCGATAATTTAGCAAATAATCAAGACAGCCCAGGATAGAATTAAACTAGTATGTTCTCTGTCTGTTTCATCTGATTTATATGATTCTCCCAAGCTGTCCTTTTTCTAAGATCATTTTTGGATTCTGAATAGAAATCCTATCCAGGTACACAAGCAACCATGAATAACAATTAAAAAAAATATTATAGCTGTTGCGAGACTCAAACCGCTGAAGAAACCTTTTGTTTCCCCACTTGCTGTATTTGTTGTGTCAGGCTCCGTCTTAGGTTTAGGTTGATCGCTCTCTGCTGTAAAAAAAAAAAAAAAAAAAAAAAAATTGATACAAGTCATTTGCATGAAGTAAGAAATAATTGACAAAAATTGTCAACAGTAAAGAGAGTTTAAGAATCTTCTCATTTTTTTCTGCATAAACATGTGAAAACAAACATTTTTTCAAAAGTTCAGCTTTAAATGAAGCATTGAAACTGGGCATAAACAATGGCTTTTTTCACCCCTTTTCTAAATCACATAACAGTGCTGGTAAAATCAGGCAAGAGACGAGTAAGAGTGCATTCTGCTTTACAGCCTCCTGTTGGAAACAGCATCAGAACCAGAGACTCAGGGAACTAAGAAATCTCATAACAAAGATTTATTCTGATCGGGGACCTATGTAAACCAAAAAGGCCTCAATTTTGGCACATGCATCAACAATCTCTACAATATCTATATTTTTAGAGTTGCTGAAGTAGATGTGACAGTGTGGCTCAACAGCTACCCCCCAAAACTGCAGCCCCACTAACTTGTAATTGTCTTGTGAACTGTGAAGTGGTCTTGAGCAAAAGTTTTTCCTTGGCTATTGTCTACTTTTTAAACAAATTTTAAGCAAAATTTGACCTATAACGACAATCAAGTGAAAAGCAAAGAAATCTGTAAGAGGAAAAATGAAGAAAAAACTCACAACAAGCTGACTGTATAAATGTGGATACCCAAAGGCTGCATACACACCAAACGCGATTTGGGCGTCAAGGGCGTCAGGTTTACATGCAAAGTCAATGGCCGACTTTGCATGTGTTTGGGTGGCATGTGTTTGGGTGGCGTTTGGGTGGCGTCAAAAACCCTGCAGCGCGTTGCAAGCTTTGGGCGCGGCGCGTCCACGCGCATTACGCGCGGCGAGTCTTGAGGATTTTGAATGTTTGACTCGCGTTCCTGCACCACGGGCGTCAGACGCCAGAGTTGGAAAATCGGAACTTTGGCGTCTTGACGCGGGGCGTCGACCAATCAGAGCGAGTCATGACACAGACACATTTTTTCTGACAGGAGAGGAAACACCCAGAAAAACCAGGGGAATCTCTCTATCTGAAGACAGAGGAGGATAAACTGCGATCTGTGTCCGGTCCCGGTGTCTGAACGGTGGTTTGATGACCTGCTGTCCTGATGGGATTTACTGGGCTAATAATGCTGCCCTGCATCGGGACAGCGGGACGTTAAACTGGGCGGGATCAGACGGCTGAAAGTGCCGGTCTATCGCGTTTAATTTCCGCCAAAAGTCCACTAGGGGGCGCTTATCACACTACACGCGTGCACTGGAGACTATAGTTTTATTCAGCACGAGCGTGTTATACACTCCACGAACGTGTGTGATGCTCCACCGGCGCACTGAACGTCCCATGCGCGCAATTCAGAGACCACGAGCACAACTGCTGCAGGCACGATACACGACACACGCACGTGACTTACAGCTGTCAACCTGCTCGCGCGCTGAGTCGATCTGCTCGCTTGTGGTTGTACTCCTGCGCGCTCGTGTGGAACTTTGCCTTCCCCCGCCCACCCCCCCCCATGGGTAGAAAAAAAACCACTGAAATGTTAACCTGCATATGATTGGCCACTTTCCTGTTAGTCCCGCCCCGTGACCTTTGTCGCCGGCCGCTGCCTTCCGCTGCCTTCCGCTTCCACCACAGGCAGCTCTTCGCATCCAGGTCGGCTGAGTCGGAGTTTGGTGAGTAAACTTTTAAGAACTTTAGCAAATGTTTATGTTCATTGTTGCAGTGGGATTATACATGTATTCACAATAATACTTAGGCTGGCAAAAGACGAATCAATAGTTTAACGGGTTCGGTAGCTAAAACTTTGTGCTAACGTGTTAAATGCTAACATTTAGCTGCCCTCCGCAAAGGAAACCAGCTGAGGATGTCAACAGCCTAAAATCCAGTTGATACAGGTGTCGTGCCAAAGTAGTTATCCCCGACAGAAATCGTATCCCCTCAGTTGTGTATTGCACAATGACAGTTGGTAGGAACCCCTAACTCTTACCCCTAACACAAAAGGGGATACAAATCGTAGCAGACTGAGATGTGTATCCCCTGTGTAACTGTAGTAAATAAATAACAAACTCCCCAATATTTACAGCAGTATTTATGGTTGATATCTGATGGCAGGATATAATATAAACTACATAAGCAGGGGATACACATCGTACCAGACTGAGTTACACTACCTGCTACGATGTGTATCCCCTGTGTAACTAGTAAATGAAGAACAAAGTCCTCCATATTTACAGCAGTAGCTATGTATGGGATATGAGGGGATACGATTTCTGTCGGGGATAACTACTTTGGCACGACACCTGTATCAACTGGATTTTAGGCTGTTGACATCCTCAGCTGGTTTCCTTTGCGGAGGGCAGCTAAATGTTAGCATTTAACACGTTAGCACAAAGTTTTAGCTACCGAACCTGTTAAACTATTGATTCGTCTTTTGCCAGCCTAAGTATTATTGTGAATACATGTATAATCCCACTGCAACAATGAACATAAACATTTGCTAAAGTTCTTAAAAGTTTACTCACCAAACTCCGACTCAGCCGACCTGGATGCGCAGAGCTGCCTGTGGTGGAAGCGGAAGCCAGCGGCGGGCGACAAAGGTCACGGGGCGGGACTAACAGGAAAGTGGCCAATCATATGCAGGTTAACATTTCAGTGGTTTTTTTCTACCCATGTGGGCGGGGGAAGGCAAAGTTCCATACAAGCGCGCAGGAGTACAACCACAAGCGAGCAGATTGACTCAGCGAGCGAGCAGGTTGACAGCTGTAAGTCACGTGCGTGTGTCGTGTATCGTGCCTGCAGCAGTTGTGCTCGTGGTCTCTGAATTGCGCGCATGGGACGTTCAGTGCGCCGGTGGAGCATCACACACGTTCGTGGAGTGTATAACACGCTCGTGCTGAATAAAACTATAGTCTCCAGTGCACGCGTGTAGTGTGATAAGCGCCCCCTAGTGGACTTTTGGCGGAAATTAAACGCCATAGTCTTCCCTTTAAACTGAGAGCCGCAGTGCGCACAAGTAAACAGGTAAACAAGTAAACAGGTGAACAGGTAAACAGCGATATGGTTGTCTTTTACTTCTCCTGAGCAGACAGCTGTGTTCAGATGGTTAAATGGCTGTTTGTCGTGCGCCATGGATCAGTTATGGCTGTCCGCGCATGTGTGTGTTTTATTTCACTATGTTGGTCTTATTGGGCAGCAAAGACTGATGGGGATTTTTTTTTAAGATTGCAAAATCTGCTCTTTCTATTTGACTGCTTTACTGATTTGAGATCATGTCACATGTGACTTGATGTAATACAGTTGACTATTACTGATAAAACACACACATCATGTGGAGACGTTTTGTGTTAATAATATTGTATTTGAGAGCGATCTTCTGAATGTTATTGGAGGTGGAACACTGTTGAAATTTGGCACACCCAGTATTTGCTGGTGTACACCAAATATAAAATGGTGCGTACAACGGTTTTCTGACCTTTGTTACCACAATGCATTGCTGTTAATCACGTGGTCTTGCAAGCTCTATTGCGCCTTTTGATTAATTAACATTCAGTTTTGTTGGAAAGTGTGTCAACATGACTTAAAGGCAATATAGAAGATGTTTCTTTAAATAATTTCTCCAATATTCAATGAAATTGGGTTCACTACCCAATAAGTGATGGTTAATTAAAAGTTTTAAGCTTTTCTCGCTGAGATGTTGCAATTGGGGAAAGAAAGCTGCTGCTTCACAGGGGAGACCCCAAGCTGCTTCCAAACCATTTTCCTTTCTTATTTTTGACACGAGCCACCCCTGAAGTTGGAATTTTTGATTCAGTATGATTAAGTGTTTGTGAGTTTTCGGTATCAGTTATCAGTATCGGCCTTTGCAAGCGGAAAGTTATTGGTATGAGTTTTTGAAAAACTGTTATCGTGTATCCCTAGAAAATAGCCCCACCCCCTTTGTTGTTCATGCATGCTAAAACTGCAAAAACTTAATGAATTTACTTTGAGTTAAAGGCCTCCTTCCACTGAAAACCCATTTAACTTGCTCCTTCTGAAATACGAAGGGTTTCCCCTTGTTTACTTACACATGCTGACTTGCTAGCGTTGCGTTCCCCCCAGTCGGCTGTGCTTCCTCATCACAGAAACAATACGAAGAGAAGAGCGAATCGGGAACAGCCTTGCACTTCTACGTCACATTGCAAATAGCGTATCCCACGTGGGGTTTCTATCTGTCCATTGGAAGGCAGGTAATCCTCCACTACACACTAGAAGTGAAGACGGCACGACTGTAGCTTCGGAGTTGAGAAGCTAATTAGCTAACTGTTTGTTAGCATGGCGGAACAAACTTGTTTGTCAGCTCTATTTCCTGTCTGTAGCGAAATAAGAGCGGAGGGCGGAGCTTCCTTCATACACTGACGGGAGCCAGCCAATCAGACGGAAATTCATGAGAAGGACCCGGAAAAGCTGCCGTTGGACCACAAGCCTCTCTTCTAGTATACAAATACAGCTGGATACTAAGCAACCAGAAGGTTTTTTTTAAACAGAAACGATGCAGAATGCATTCAATAATAATGGAGAACACAGAAATATTAATGAAATGACCATGGAAGTACAACTTTAAAGTAAAAAAAAAAAATCTGATTTAAGAGTGCAGTTTTGAAGTTGTTTTGGTGATGAAATCCCTCTTTTTAGTCAAATCAAAATAATCAAGTTAGATCAATGAAAAACAAGTCTTTCATTTCAACTAATCCCAGACACTCTTTTTTTAGTGTAATACATAAAGTTTTTTTAATTTTGTTTCCATTGTTTTGTTTTGTTTAATGGAATTGTGACCAAAAGTTCAGCTTTCACCAGGACATGACACATTTTCCTGCCGGTTGGTGGTTGAATTGATGGTTTTTTTTTTTAAATTGTAGCCAGGTTTGTTTTTTTGTTGGAAAAGGTTTCCATGCTTCTTGTCTACACAATGAGACATATGGAGAATCGGGGAGACTGACATGTCACAACCAGTAGGGGGTGGGGAAGAAACCTTTAATGCTTTTTATGCTCTCTGTAAACCAGGACTTCTACTGTAGCAGGAAGCTGAATAAAAGAGTTGAAAATGGTACAAAGAAGGTGAGGTGATCTTTATCTATGCTTTATCAGTTTCTGTCATAAATGGCGGAGCCACAAAATGGGGTGTGTGAGGGTGGCAACACTTATGTAACCAGCTTTTTTCATGTTTCTTTCTTTTTCTTTTAAAATCTTTTTTTTCACCCTGTCAGCTTTGTTTGATTTTTTTTTAAATTATTAAACTGTATGTTAAAGGCTTCATTAAAGGTGGGTGAAAATAGGTATTTTGTGGTCTTATTTTTAACACAATGCAGATGCGGAGAACTATAGGGCATTTGTTTAATGTATTAAGTACAGTAGAACTGTCAAAAGATTAATCCTTATTAACCTAATTGTCAAAACAAAAGAATTTTCAATTCTTTAGTACTGCTGCAGAAAATACCTTAACTTTTGTTTTACAACTTAAAGGCTAAAACCAAGCCAGAAATTTGGGAGTGTTTCAGGGCCTAGAGCTGAATTTTAGTTTCACTTTAAGACAATGAAGTGTGAAAGGACTGGATCAGCAGCATTCTTGACTAAACTGCTGCCGTTGGAAGGACTTTAGGGAGACATGTAAGGACAGGGTTTCAGAAGTCTAGTCTACAAAAGAGAAATGCAGAATTCCTGATGAGACACCTTTAATCCTAAATATGTTCTCGAAGTGATAAAAATAATGTGATTAATCAGGATTAATCTTTTGACTGCCCTAGTATTAAGCTGTCTATTCTTTATCTACAAGTAGGACTAATGTTAAAATTTGATGTCTCATATCATATTTGAGCAAAACACAATAGAACATTCTGGATTCTAAAATTTCATGCAGCAGTGTATAAAACACCAAGTCAAACCATTTTATATGTCTGATACTGTGAGGAGTATATACTAAAATCCTAAATCTATATTTCAAGACAAAAAAATGTAAGAATATTAAACACCCACTTCAGCTGATTAGAATTATAAAAAGTATGAGCTATTAAATATAGGATAAAAAAGTCACTTTGTTATACATAGCCATACAACTTCAAGAACAGATTGATATAACATTCCTACGGAAAGGTGGTCCTATTTTTTTTTCAAAACAAAGTTTGACTGAAACAACTCACCTGTGACATTCAGATTACATCTTCCAGATCCATAGCCATAATCTGTGTTAACCTTACACACATAAAGACCAGAGTCATTAGTTCTGAGTCTGGACACGTGAAATCTGATTCGTCCTTCTCTGAGGACGTCTTTGTCACTCTGGACTCGTCCTGCAAACTGTTCATCCTGAGACTCTGGTACCTCATCACCATCATGTAGACGATACAGGACTGAGACTCTGTGATCAGTTATCAGGTTACAGATGATAATCAGGAACCTCCAGGAGACGTCAGGTTTGGTTGTGAACGTCCACTCCAGTGTGATGTTGTGGTTCTCATCTCCCACATAGAACTTCTGGTTCGCGTTCACCTCAAATGTTTCTGCTGAGGAGACAGAGAGAGAAAGAGAGGAGCAGACACACTGAGAACTGGAACATGGGAGTTTTTAAACTACATCATTGAGGATTCTGTCACATCATCATCTCTGTGCTGTCAGAGCTCTGATTGATGCCCTTTGAGTTAAAATGGCTGATACAGTATGAGTGCTACCTTAACTGACAGTATGTTCAGTGACCGATCTTGTGTAGCAGATAAAAACAAAACATGATAAGCCCGGCATAAAACCAGTAGTATTTTCTCTCTCATTCTAATAATAATAAAAACGTAAATTCACTATTCATGTGCATCTTTATTAGCAGCGTCCTCGTTACATCGCACCAACAACAGAATGTGACATGAGTAACATCCTCTCTGTCTAAACACTGTCGCTACGGTAACGTTAAAACAGACTACCTTCAAAATAGACGCACCACAAAAACAAAGTGCATGAAAATACTAGCAACTCACAATAGCAGTGAATCAGTGGGATCCCTGAGCTTGTTTTGCTGCAACGAGACGGTCCCATCTTGGGGTAATGGGAGACAATAAAAACCTTAAGCATTTTACTTAGTTCCAGTAACAGTCTGCTCCGTAATTTTATTTTGGTTGCGGTCACTGCAGAAAACCCTGCTTGGCACAGATAAGACGCTGGAAATGGAAACAGGGTTTTTAGTGCTGTTGTGGCGATCTCCGGGTATTCTGCTATGACTTAAATCCAAAACACTGGCAGAGTTGTTGTCTCAAACAAATGTTTAAGTCCTCTGTCATTTGTGATCTCCAGCAGTTGTTTTTTTTTTTGTTATACTGGTAAGATCCCCTAGGGGAAATTAGGGTTCTGCATTTTACCAATACTGTAAGTAGCCTACCAGTGGGCTGCTACTAGAGCGCCTGGGGAGAAGTTGGTGGGGGGCTAAGGACCTTGCTCAGGGGTCCACAGTGGTCCACAGGAATCGTGTCAGGGACTTGAATGCAGGTCCTCCGTGCCAAGGCCCACGACACTACCACTAGGCCACCCACTCCCCTCCAGTTGATCTTCTTCTTGCACTGACATGTTGGATTCACCTGGTTTGTTGACAAATGGGTCACAGATCCATTCCTTGGCAGTTCGTGGGTCTTTTGTGGTTGGGAAGTAGCGCTCGAATTCCTCAGAGAGCAAAGCCAGGTGATGTTGCACCAGCTGGGAGAATGAAGGCTGGGGCTCAGTCTCTTCCAAAATCCCAGCCAATGTTTGAAACATGTCAAATCTACCTCTGTTCACGTGCCGTCCCCACAGATCCGGTTTGGCTTTGAATGCAGCTACTTTATCTGCCAACCTGAAAACCGTTGTCATTTTCCCCTGAAGTGACAAGTTCAGTTCATTGAGCAAGTTGAATATGTCGCACATGTAAGCCAGTTTTGCGACCCACTCCTCGTCACTGAAGTGTGCTGCCAGCAGTGGGTGAATTGCCCGTTGCGATAAATCCATTTTTCAAGTAAGATTCCTGATAGGCTACTGTCTGTTAAAGGCAGCTTTCTTTCTTCTAGTAGTCGCAGGCTCTTCTTCTGTCCCTTCACTTGACCGTTAACCCTTCCCGAAAAAACTTTCTAAAGAAGTTTGTTTTTTGCTCATTTTTGCTAGCTTGGGGGTTTAATTTTGCGGGAGATATCACGTGACATATGGTGTCGATGCTGACATACGTCAATAACGAGTCATAGACGGATGTAATGGAGAGAATCTGGTAATTTTTCAAAATAACACACCATTCAGATTTGGATAATAAATCAAACGGAAACAATGGAGGTTATTTATTGTTTCTGTGTGGCCCAGTACCAAATGACACACGGACTGGTACCGGGCCAGGGCCCGGGGGTTGGGGATCACTGCTTTAAGGGACGTGTGCCCACCTAAGGCTGTGATTGCAGGCTTGGAAATTAGCCAGCTGATATTGCCTGTGTGTACTCAGTGCTCCTGTGTTTATTTGACAGCTGCTACTAGCCATCAGGGGCCAGCCAGAACGCTTTGTGTCAGAGGGGGCCGACTGACATTGGAGACCTGGGTTCTCCCTAAATGTTGCAGTGGCGTGAGTTGAAGGAATGTGGATCCCTCAACCCTCAAATGCATGTGATCCTGCTATTTCTTTGAATGGAGTGTAACTCAAAGCCTACTTCTTTATAGGGTACGTGGCAGTGTGGAGCTTGGACACCGCCGTCTGTGGACTCTGGCGTCACCTCAGGGTCCCCATGCCCCTGGAATCCTCCAGACTAAGTCTAAACTCAAGACTAAGACTAATACTCAAGACTAATCCTAAGAGACTAAAGGCAGGTACACACTACAGGAAAGTCAGCCCAATTTATGTCCCGATCTTCCCCTTTCAATCAAAGCCAGCAAAGGTCTGACTGGGCACGTTTACATGGAGACTTTTTTTTCCCTTTCGGAATGAAATCATTCTGATTGAGGATTTCAGGGCAGCTGTTTACATGGGAACTAATTCGTTCCGATCTGGTGTGTATATGCGCCAATATTTATTCAGAATAATCCTGTCTGACATGCGCAGAGCGATGTTACATTACGTTATTTAATAAAGACGGAGATATAAAAACTGATCATCACGGTTGTTGTGGTTTCTGTAGGACTTTAATCCAGCAGCAGCTGATCCTCATGCGCTCCTACTGCAGACAACCAAGAGAAAATCACCATTTCTGTTGCTGTCCAGGGAATGACGTTGTTCACAGTCATCTGTCAAAGTGAGGAAATGTCACTCGTTGCACGTTGCCGTCTTGTCGAAGCCTGCGATGTAGGAGCGCAACCTCACAACTTTCCGATTCAGCGTTTACATGATACCCCGTTTGGTTTGGGGGAAGGGATATTCTGATCTTCTCACGGTGTGATGTAAGTTACGAGTGGTTTTGTCCGATCCGCTCGGAAGGTCTCGGAAGGTCTCGGAAGGAGAGATCGTAGATAATGAACATGTTTAATATTTGTGACTAGAAATCCTGGTGAGCTCCGAGAGCACCCGAACACGCACAGTGTTCACAGCTGTGCAAAATCAAAAATGCTGCTCTCATCGGGAAATCATGTGGAAGGCCCCCGGAGCAACAGCCAATCAAACGCAAGAGCTAACAGCTGACTAACAGCTGACTGATGGAAAAGGAAGTAAACACAAACAAAGAGCACATAGCCATTAGCTAACAGCCCTGCTCTCCAAGCTATCTAATGTTTGTGGCCATTCTTATTCACCTCCAACTCGCGGTCATACAGCCCACATTCTTATTACTCTATGACTTTTTCCACAATTATGTTTGTTTATGCAAAAGTCTCGTCACTGAAGTGTCGTCACGAAGTCTCGTTTGACATCTTAAGATTTGAGATGTTGACAGTGAAGGAGCCGATTCTCTGCTGCCGAATCAGTTAATGTGGGGTGTTCTCCGTCATGTACACCCCACCCTATATGATCAGAAGAGGCAAATCTTGTGTGATTTGTCTTTTGTAATCATCAAGTGTGTGGTCTATCTATGAAGGTCTCAGGAATCCTGTAGTGTGTACATAGCTTAAGCTGTTGAAGCCTAACCCAAACCGAGCGGGTAACTCGTTATGTTTTTATGTGTCTTACTGTGCGTTCAGACCAAGAGCGACTAAAGCTGTAAAATAGCTTTTGTCGCTCATAAAAATAGCTGCTACAAAAAATCTGTTCGCTTTTGTCGCTCAAGTCGCTTATGACATCACGTTCAGTTTTGCATATCCTTTTAAAAAGACCGTATGCTTTTTACCATTAGCAGAGCTTTTGCAGTGATGCTTTTGGTGATTGCTGCCTTGTGCTTTGACAAGTTGTAGCCTGTGATTAACCAGAAATCCGTCTCCTACTGAAAAACAACGGTCTGGACATAACTGATTAAATTACACCCCAAACACAATAATGTTGTAGCTTAGTTAAGTACATCATCTTCACTGATCTGCATCTGCAGATCTTCACTCATTCATCTCTCACTCTCAAACTAAATGTCAAGACGAGGGACAAAAGGGAAATACGTATTTTTATCCCTGTCAATTATTATTATTATAACATAGTACTTTCCATATTTATAAATGATATCGTCCCATTCACATAGCATGCTAGGTGCTCGATTAGCAGGCAAGTGTCGCGTTTGGGGCTCAGACGCTATTAGAAACCTGCAAAAAGTTGGACTTCTGATGCTTATTGTAACACTTGGAGACGCGGTGTGACTTGAAACACTCCGCCGATTATGAGCACCCTTAAAGCGGACACGTTTCTGCGCGAGAGCCGGTGAAAAAGCAGAGCTCATAACTTTCTTTCTGAACATCCGATCTTGAAAATTCCATATGTAGTGGGTAGCTAGTGTCCAAAATAAGAACAGCAAAAAGGTTGGAAGCAGCTCCGGGTCGTTCCTGGGAAACAGGAGCGAACATTCCCCAAACGCAATATCTCGGCGCGAAATGCTTAAACGGGCATTTTCAACACATGAGCGTGGTAACTGTGCCTTTGTGCCTTGAATGAGCATGAATTCATGTTTGGGGCTCAGACACTATACCAAAGCTACAAAAAGTAGGGCTTCTGTTGCTTATTGCAACACTCAGGCCAAACATTCCAATTGGTTGTCAGGGTTTTACAGCCGAAACGTGTCATAGCCAATTTGCATAAAGTTAAACTATTTTTAACTTTGTTTAGTCGCTCTAATCGCTCAACTTTTGTAGCTCGTCGCTTCTGTCGCTTCATTCGCTCTTGTCGCTCCTGTCCATTGAAAGTGAATGACTTCCGGCGATTTTACAGCTTTAGTCGCTCTTGGTCTGAACGCACAGTTACTGGTCCGTTTACTCTTGCGGTAGCAGACGGCCTGTGTTTATGGTTTATAACAATGTACTGTTTAAGTTATGACAAGGTCGACTGATAAAATTTAGAGCGACGTGGCACACTGACTTTAGAGAGAGCAGAATTAAGACGGAGTCACTTTAATGCGGACGTGTTGTTCACAGACTAAAAGGGCTGATGGTTCCTGTAGTTCATTTGGGGCATTTCTCAGTGCAGGACCACAGGGAAGGACTACACAGGAGAGGAGGCTGGCTTTAAGGGGTATCTTTAAAACAAGGAATCAGGAAGAGACAGGGGGCTTTCTGGACTCGGAAGACTGAACACACACGCTTAGACACTGAGATAAACTTGACCGCCGGACACAGAAGCGGAGTCTGATTTACACAGCTGAGCTCATTATGGTTTATCACTAAGTTATCTTGTAATAAACGTGTAACCTTCAGCGACGCTACTGTGATTATTTGCTGCATCCTCCGGCTCTCTCACTTGACCGTACTGAAAAGATCTGTACTCTGACTTAGATGACATTAACTTCTCTCATAATATGCCAAAATGAACAGCACTTCTGATTAGCTACCAGAAGGGCTAAACAACCACACTCTGACCAGAATAGTGTTTTTAACTTTGAAAACTGACGCCAGGAGCCCCAGCTCCCATAGCAGGAGGGGGGATGGACTATTGCCAATGCTGCGCTCCATTTACCTCGGAACTGGGAGGTGGGAACTGGGGGGTGATGTCACACCCGACAAACTTGCATTCCAGCTCACTGGCCAGAAAACCAGTTAGCAGCCTATCACAACAACGTGTTTGCTAAGGCTATTGCTATTAGCCATTGTTAGCATAGCAGGCATTGTAGTTCACATATACCATTAGCCATTAGCTAATGGTATAAAAATGTAAATTACACCACAGCAGCTTCCCCTACATCTATATAAAGCAATACTACGTGTATGATTGATTTATGCAACAAAATTTTAGTAAGAAGTGTAAATAAATGTAGCATTACAGGAGCTTCTAAAACTGCTAACACTGGGCACGGCCATCTTTGAATCTGAACTTGGAGCTGTGAAAATGGTCTGACTTTCCGAGTGGGAAATCCGACTTCGGGGGCCGTTACAGTTTAAACTTCCCACTTAGAACTGTGAATTTCCGACTTCCGCGTTCAAATGGAACGCAGCACAAGAACTTCCCTTTTATGAACAATTACCCCTTGGTGATACTTATTTTGATGCTAAATCGTGTTGTGTGATTCTTGGTGAATTTATGTTTTGATGATTTTTGGGATTGTGCATGTTTGGGTTTGTATGAAGTGGTCCTAAGGGGTGGGATATTGCTCAGAGGGAACTATTGAAGAGTTTCCGCCCCCACCCCCCACTGGGCTCAGCCTTGCTGTTTAGTTCCTGGTTATTTATATCTTTTTAATAAAACCTTTTTAAACTTGATTGCGCCCTACGTGCTGTCTTTGCTCAGGAAGATCTGGTGACTGGTCGGGGAATAACCACGACATAGTGAAGGTGATAACTGACCACAGACACATGAGATGAGGATGAGGAGCAGCAGCATCCTGCAGATCATCTTCTTCCTGTGAGAGGAGACAAAGGTGAGGAGTCATGAACACATGAGGTCAAAGTTCATCATTCTAGGTAGAAGAAGGAAAATCTCCAGTCTGACTTCATTCATCATTCCAACATCTGATCCTGTTCATCATCCTGTTTATTACATCACTGACCAAAGAACTTTCTGACTCAACTACATGAACCACAACCACTGAAATGGAAGCTGTTACTATGGAAACCTGCACTTTGTGTTTCTATGGGAAGATTTATATGAGTACGCTATCTTCCTGACTAGCAGTAGTTCAAATTTCTCCTCTACGGAGGATTTTCACAAACCAGAATATCTCCATCCCTCTGCTTCTGTTATCCAAAGAGGAGATTTAGAACTTTTTTGTGATATCAAAGTTGTAGGGGGTGGGGTTTTGAGAACTTCCTCTTCCTGGTCAAGGAAAATGGCATCTCGTACCACAAAAGTATTTCATCAAAGAGAAGGAGATAAAAATTATTTTTAGTTATCTTTTTTTTTCCCTGAAATGCTGCTTTTATACTTTATATGAATCTCTTAAGAACACATTATAGGAGGATATGGCTTCTTTTTCCTTTACCCCCTTTTATGTGTTGCACTTTTTGTTATGCACAGTGCTGCATGAGAACAAGTCACTTTTAACTGTTTTTATTATGTATAATTTTATACTGATTATGTTGTTGCACCATTATCTATCATTTTATTGTTATGCATCTGCACCAGTATGATTGTGCCAAATACAAATTTCCCCTTGCAGGACAATAAAGATTATCCAATCAAAGTCATTTTTTAAAATAACTTACAGTATTACCCCCAAAAGGAATTAAAGTGTTAAGAAATGTCCTCTACAGTCAAAATTAGTGGTCTGTCAATCTGGTCTAGAGAGGTGATAATTTTTCCTCAAGTAGAAATCATGAATGACAGGTGAAGATGATGACTTGTTATAATATTTCATATGGAGTTCTAATGTTCACTGTAGAGCACACGTAATGTCTTTGAAATGATTTTTTTTTTTCATTTTTCATTTTAATCTCAATTCCCTCCAAAAATGTGGGAACTTTAAAAAATGTGATTAGAAACATTTCTGTCCCTGTTTATGATGATATTTGGTGATGGTTTTTAGTAACAGAAGTAAACACATCTAAGGATGTGTTTAAATATATGTATATATATATATATATATATATATATATATATATATATATATAGATAGATAGATAGATAGATAGATAGATAGATAGATAGATAGATAGATAGATAGATATCTTTAGATGTGTTACTAACAAAATGACAGCGTTTTTAGGTGAACAACGTTAGTGTTCTAGAAATAAGAAAACTGGTGGATAGTTTGTAATTGTGATATTTTTTGTGGGGTGTAATGTTGATTCATAATTTTTAAAAATGAGATCCATCTGAGTCTTACTTTTTTTTTTTTTATTATTCTTTTTATTGTATTTCACTTATAACAAACAGAACAAACATACAACCCTCTCTCCCACCCGCCCTCCCTCTGCACCAGTTTCATGAACAGCAAGCACACAATATATGAAAAAGAAAAAAGAAGAAAAAAAAAGCCTTCTTCTTACTAAATATTAATGGAATAAAATCTACAGTATAACAGTATGTACTTTGTATTTTACAGTGTTTATAATTATGGAATAATTGCATCAGAGCTCATTTCTTCAATAGCCTGAAGAACCAGCTGCCAAATTGTCACAAATTTTTGTTTATTGCCCTGTATAGCATACCGGATCTGTTCTAGAGTCAGATGATGCATCAAATCGTTAATCCAGTGTTTAAAAGTGGGTGGAGATCTGTCCTTCCATTTTGTTAGGATAAACCTTCGGGCCAGAAGAGTGCCAAAAGCAATCACCGCTCTGCCTGCAGCATTTAAACCTAATCTGGAAGCAGTTACCCCGAAGAGCACAGTGATCGGAAGTGGCTCAATGTTGGCTTTCAGTACCCTTGAAAAAAACATACAAATTAACTTCCAAAACTCACCCAGCTTTGGACAACTAAAAAACATGTGCGTTAAAGTGCCTAACTCTGTCCGACAACGGTCACATAGACCATCCCCACAAAGCTGTATTTGAGCAAGTTTAACCTAAGACCAATGTAAGCGGTGAAGCACTTTGAACTGAATAACCCTATGTCTTTGACAGATTGAGGAAGAATGTATTGCATCAAGAGCGTTTTGCCACTCCTCATCTGTCATTATTATGTTAAGTTCCTCTTCCCATTTAGATTTCAATATATCAAGAGGTTTTAAATTGTCTAAAATGAGTAATGAATAGATTTTCCTGATACTCTCTTTTAACCAAGGGAGCACTTTACAAATATTCTCTGAAAGGGATTCTTTTGGAAGTGAAGGGAAACTTTTCCAGTGAGATGAGATAAAGCTGCAGAGTTGGAGGTACCTAAAAAAAATGCGAACGAGGAATACCAAACTGTGTTATCAGGTACTCAAATGACACAAAAGTCCCATTTATATACAAATCCCCAGCCACCTTCACCCCGCAGTCGTCCCAAATTTTAAAAGCATCATCTATTACAGAGGGTTTAAACATATTATTCCTGACTAACGGGGCATCCCATAACATGTCTGTCAATGCAAAGGCACGCCAGAATTGGGTCCATATTTTTAAGGAATGTCTCACAACTGGGTTGTTAGTGTATAGGGATAAGGGTTCTGAAAAGGGTAACTTGGAGCAAGCCAGGGCATGCAGAGAGACGGGTGAACATGATGCATGCTCAAGCTGTAACCACTTTGGACCACAATCCCCCGAGGCAGATGAATCCAGCATAACGTATTTTTAATATTGGCAGCCCAATGATAATACTGTAAATTGGGTAAGGATAGTCCTCCATGCAGTCGATGTCGTTGCAGTATTCCTTTCCTTATTCTAGGAGTTTTATTGTTCCATAAAAAGGTAGTTATGAGCTTGTTTATGGAAGAGAAAAATGATTTTGTCAAAAATATTGGAATACATTGAAATAGAAACAAGAAACGTGGCAGGATATTCATTTTTACAATATTTAGTCTGCCTCCTAAGGATAGCGGAAGCAAATTCCAACGGTCCAAGTCATTTTTTAAACTAGACAAAAGCGGAAGGAAGTTTGCTTCATAAAGATCTCTAAATCTCCGAGTTACCCAGATGCCTAGGTATTTAATTTTATACAAATTTATTTTGATTGGTAGAGACAAAGAATGGAGTGACACCAACTGAGAGGTGGTATTGACTGGCATAAGTTCACTCTTCTGTATATTAATTTTATATCCGGATATTTTCCCATACAAATTGAGCAAATCCAGTACTTTTGGTAAACTGGCACATGGGTCAGTCAGATATAAGAGCATGTCATCCGCATACAATGACGCTTTGTTTTCTATACTACCTCTTACAATTCCTTTAATATTACTGTCAGATCGGAGAGCTATGGCCAGGGGTTCAATTGTTAGAGCAAAGAGAAGTGGAGACAGAGGAGAGCCTTGTCTTGTGCCGCGTTGAAGCTGGAAAAAATTTGAAATATTGTTATTAGTACGCACAGCTGCTACAGGTAGTGAATAAAGAATTTGAATCCAGCGGATAAAATTCTTTCCAAACCCAAAACTATTCAAAGTATAGAAAATATAATCCCACTCCACCCGGTCGATGGCCTTTTCAGCATCAAATGCTATTATTACCTCTGTAGATTTGGATGGAGCAGGATTATAAAGAATATTCAGAGGCCTACGTATGTTTGAAGATAGCTCTCTATTTTTAATAAATCCAGTCTGGTCATCTGAAATCAGCATTGGCAGCACAGTTTCTAAATGTTGTGCAAGCATTTTTGCAAGAATTTTACTATTGACATTTAGTAAGGAAATGGGACGGTAAGAGCTGCACTCCAACGGATTTTTGTCTTTTTTTAGGATGAGAGAGATTATAGCCTGTCGCATAGTTTGAGGAAGCATGCCTGATACAAATGATTCCTTGTATACAGATAGTAGGATAGGAGACAGCTCCTTATAAAATGTTTTTAAAAATTCAGTTGTGAATCCATCTGGACCTGGACTTTTTCCATTCTGCATAGATTTCACAGCTGAAAAGAGTTCTGATCTGAGTCTTACTTTAAAAAAAAAAAATGCTATTTAGTGTTATTGGCAAACTGGGATAATCATTGACTCATTCTACAGGTGGAAATAAGTTCTCTTTTTATTCATCCCTCATAATTTTTCTGTCTAGCTAACTAGCTACACAATTTTACTTATATTGCACAAATCAAGCTTGCTACAATGAAAATGATGATGGTGATGCTATCCCAGTCTATGCTTGTTAGTCTTTGTCCCCCCCCCCCACATGTTTTGCATACTCTTTAAATTGAGGTGGTGAGGAGAATGGCATTATTGAAGATGGGGAAGCCTTCACTTAAGTTTAAGTTTATTTATTTATATAGCTCTTTACAGTACCCATTGGACACACAAAGTGCTTTACAGCAGGGGTAACAGAAAAAGAGACAATGTAAAACATCATAAAAATGTAAAGTTAAATACTGGGAAAAATTAAGAACAAAGAAGATTAAGAGCTATGAAAACAACCAACAGAGACTCAGAACAGGCTACTCGGGGGAGCGCAGGGTGTACCTAAAAGAGAGTAAAATCTTTAGTAAATAAACTAGTTAGAATTAAAATTATTGAAAGCTAGACGAAAAAAATAGGTCTTTAGCCTCGATTTAAAAGATCCCTCAGTCATGAGACGAATGTCGGGAGGCAGCTAGTTCCATAATCTCGGGCCAGCAGCGGAGAACGAGCGGTCGCCCCACTGTTTTAATTTCGTTCTTGGGACTTCTAAAAGAAGTTGCCCAACAGAACGAAGGGCCCTGCTGGGGTCCCAGCGGACTAGCAGGTCAGCCAGATAAGGGGGGGCCAGGCTGATGAGGGCTTTGAAAACAGACAAAAGTAATTTAAAATCAATTCGGAAGCGGACGGGGAGCCAGTGCAGGGAAGACAGGACGAGGGTTATATGTTGTTATATGTTATATGTTATATGGACGAGCTGCAGGCGGGCGATGGAAGCCTGGTTCAGACCAACAAAGAGGGCGTTACAGTAGTCCAGCCTGGAACTGATGAAGGCGTGAACAGCCTTCTCCAGGTCCCCATGGTTAAGAAAAGGTTTTACCTTTGAGAGGAGACGGAGTGGGAAGAAGCTGGTTCTGACGATGGCACTAATCTGTTTTTCGATTTTGAGGCCACCGTCTAACAGAACTCAAAGATTTTTTACGCAGGGCTTGGGAGAGGGAATAGAGGTGTTGCAGTCTGGGAAGGAACTAAGCATGAGTGGAGTGCCAAACAAAATAAAATCAGTCTTGGCGTCATTAAGATGTAAGAAATTCTGTGCGAGCCATGACTTCACATCATTTAGACAGTCTAAAAGCTTTGTGAATGACGGAGTGTGATTTCTGGTCAGGTGCAGCGGAAGATAGATTTGAATGTCGTCGGCGTAGAAATGGAAAGATAGGTTGTGCTTGTCAATGATAGAACCAAGGGGCAGCAGATACAGCAGAAAAAGGAGAGGACTGAGAACTGAGCCTTGTGGCACCCCGTAGGTGAGTGGAACACGTGAGGAGGAGGAATCACCGGAAACAACGGAGAAGCTCCTGTCAGATAGATAGCTTTTGAACCATTTGAGTGCTGTTCCACGGATACCAATTAAGTGCTCCAGGCGGGAAATAAGGACAGCGTGGTCAACCGTATCAAAGGCGGCAGAGAGGTCTAAGAGGACTAGCAGGGTGGGATTGCCAGCATCAACAGATAGAGTGATGTCATTATGAATTTTTAGCAGGGCAGTCTCAGTACTATGGCGAGCTCTCAAACCAGACTGGAACTTGTTCAGGAGGGCATTTTGATCTAGAAAAGGCTGTAATTGTTTAAGAACAAGCTTTTCTAGCACCTTTGAAAGAAAGGGAAGGTGGGAGACTGCTCTAAAGTTTTGTAGCAGGAGAGGATCAAGATGTGTTTTTTTCAAAATAGGCCTGATCACAGCATGCTTGAAGGCAGCCGGGACAGATCCCAGAGATAGACAACCATTGAGAAAGAAAAGTAGGTAAGGACAAACGGAAACAAAAACCTCTTTTAGCAACCTGGCCGGAATAATGTCTGATGGACAACCTGTAGGTTTCAAGCTGCTAACAACATCACTAAGGTGTGATAAAGAGACGGTCTCAAAATGCTCGAAAACCTGTACAGGAGCAGTGTGGACATCAGTCACAGAGGAGGGGCTAGCAGCAATGCTTTTCCTAACAGACAGCACTTTCTCAATGAAAAAAGCAGCAAATTCATCAGCATCAGCAGGAAAAGTATTTGAGAGACCAACATCGGGATTAATAACAGAGTTAATGGTACTGAATAGGACCCTGGGATTATGTGAGCTGTTTGCTACAATGGACGACAGATACTTAGCTTTAGCGTCTTTCATGGCTTTCTGATAAGTGTTCACACTTTCTCTCAGCAAGCCCAGGGAAACATGCAACTTATCTTTCTTCCAGCGATGTTCAGCTTGTCTGCATTTTCGTCCCAACAGATGGATATGGTCATTCATCCAGGGATCCTTTTTGGTGGAGGATGGAACAGAGCGAAGGGGAGCAATACAATCCAGAATATTGGAGGAGGTAGAGTTGAAGGTGGAAAGCAGGACGTCAGGGCAGAGGGTGGGCAGGTCATTGGCAGCGAGCAGCTGCGAGGCATTGAAGGCAGCAGCAAAGTCGGTAGCCGTAGCTGGAGTAAAAGCTCGCCGCCTGCGGCCGGCAGAGCAGGGGGAAGGAGGGGCCACCACATCAAAGATGACAGGAAAATGATCCGATAAGGTGGCAGCAGAAATATCCCTGATGGAGACCGAGAGACCATAGGAAAGGACTAGGTCAAGGATATGTCCACGCTCGTGAGTGGGAGAGGTGACCAGCTGGATGAGACCAAAGGAGTCGATGAGGCTCTTAAACTCGTTTGCCAGATGATTCGTAGGACAGCAGACATGTACGTTAAAGTCGCCACAGATCAGAATCTTGTCAAACCTGGGGATGAATTCAGACAGGAATTCAGAGAATTCCTGAAGGAAGTCCCTGCTGGTCCTCGGAGGACGGTACACCGTCGCGCACGGTACAGGGCAGGTGAGATCGATCACCATCAGCTGGACTTCAAAACTGGAGTAGGTATCCACAGGTAGCAGTCTACAACTAAAACCATCTTTGAAAACAGCAGCAACGCCGCCACCACGACCAGCCGCGCGAGGGGAGTTGAGAACCGCACAGCGGGGGGGGGAGTTCCGCGAAGGCGCTGTCATCGCTGGGCTTCAGCCAGGTCTCCGTGAGGAGGAGGAAATCCAGGTTCCGTGATGAAAAAAAGTCGTTGAGGATGAAGGTCTTGTTCGACACAGATCTGATGTTGATCAGAGCCATCTGGATGAGTGAGGAGTCGGCGGAGCCGGAGGAGGAAGCGCGGTTCAGCGGCCGGAGGTTTCCGGGCACACAGCCCCGTCGGGAAGCCCGCGCCGGTCGGCGGGGAGAGGTAAACAAGCCGGAGTCCGGAAGAATCAGCCGGAGACACCGGGGTCTCGATTCGTCAGGAGCTCGAAGGTTTAAGCCCAGGTAATCCACAGAAGATCCAGTTGGAGGACGACAGGAGGGAAGACGGGTAGATCCATGGAGTAATTTCCATTTGACGATGACTCCTCCACGTTTCCCACGTCTTCGGCGGCGGCCGGATTTGCGGGCGCGCCAGCAAGGGAGACGCCGCAGGTAGGGCGGTATTGCAGTCAGGAGAGGCGGCGGTGCATTAAACTGGCCATCAGAGCTCCAGATCGGCGTGTTCAGCATAGAGTCGCGAATAAGGAGAAGATCCATGCGATCGTACACCAATAGCGACATCACGCCCCCAGTAACGAGGGACAGGAACAGAAAAACCAACAAGAGAACGGAGAGCGACGGACGGCTGGCCGAGACCGCGGGCGCCATCTGGCTTGACATATACTCACCGTGAGTGTATTGATGTCTCGCCACCGCACCTCACACAGTTTGCTGTTTGTTCTTTAATTTTTCCAGTGGATTACAATTACAAAAACATTTTTGCCTTTGTTCTCCAGCCTTTTTTGGCCTTTGTTTGTTGTTCTTTTATTGCCCAAAATAGGCATTTTTTGAAGTGACATGTAGTTTCTGAATAATAGCCGACTATTTCTTCAGGGAATGAACTTCTGTCTTTTTGTCCTGTTCTCTTTATGTACATAAAGTTCTTGATAATATGCATCAGGAGTGAATTATTGTTGTTTTTATTATTCTGTTTACATTAAAATGGAATGTGTTGCCAGTGTCCCACTTTACAAGTAGGCTAGTGCCTGGAAATTTTGGTTTTGGGTCAGTCAGTGTGTATTTGGTGAAGGGTCATCCATGCAGTGTTTAATATTTCTTTGTTATTTCTTCTGTAGTAGAGATCTTAAACTATTTAGAATGGTATATGATGGGCTAAGATGTTTGGTTAATAATCAGAAATTGCGTTGAGGTTACATTTTCAGAAAGTGTCCCAGTTTACCCACACTATAAATTCTAATGAGTTGGCTTTACTTAAAAAAATACGCAAACTTTCTGCCTCAAAAAAATCAAGTATTCAGAAATAGGAGTGTGGTGACTATCAACAAAAATTAGTCACTGAAAGTGAGAGCAGGGATCTGTCGGATGTGCTGAATCCAAGGAGGACACATCAGAGCTTAACAAGGGTGTTCATTGTACCCTTTGTATCAAACATATCTTCAGATACAGATTTTACTATGATAACCTTGCAGATTTAATAACGTTAAGTTGCGGTCAACAGAAATATCGGCACCATGCCTCAGCCTCTCTCTGTACCAAGCAAACAAGATTCACAGGCAGATCCAGGTGATATTCATTAGACAATCATTCAGCTCCAGAGACACACCCACACACACACACACACACACACACATCCACACACCTCCAGACGAGTGAGGAAAAAATACATCCTAGCCTCTACAAGGAGTGATTAAATAGAATAAAATGGTTTAAGTTTGTAGAACTTTTCTGAATTTCACAAATTTGATTTAACTGTGAGAGAATGATACTGGGTAAGAAACTTGTATTCATTTATTTAAAAGGGACAATGCATTTTTAAGCACATATACATTAAATGTGTACAAGTACAAAATTGCAGGATTATAGCCTGGGCTAATTTCCATCCTCTGACCCCTGAGCCAAGCCCAGCCCCGCTCACAAAAACTACAATAGAAATTTAAAATTTTACATAAATTAGGTGAGATGTGTCTCAATATTTTACTTTTACATTTTACCAACACGTTGAGTTCAAGTTCATCTCAGTTTGAGAAAATAATGAACTCATATTTGTCTTTACAGTGTTGCTAACACTTGAAAGTTTTGAGTTTTAGCTACAACTAATCTCAGACCACATACACAGCAAAATCCTCAGTGTAAAATTTGAATTGTTAAAACACATTAACTCTTTCAGAGTAATTCTAACAGAGTAAAATGAGAAAAAAATGCCCCCTGATGACCAGCAGTGCTGGTGATAATTTTCAGAGTTAAAACAAGTTTTTCTTTTCAGCGTCAAAGAAAAATAACTCTCATCAGAGTTACTCAGGGAGGCTCCGCCCTTTTCAGTTTGAATGTTTCCCATCATGGTTTGTTAATTTAATTTAATTTAATTTTGTTTATTTATTTTGCTTATCACCAAATACATGGTATAAAACACAAACTTCATATCATAGCAGAAAAAAATATACATTCAACAATGCCAGAACTCATTTAAAGAAGTAAGACACGTTTCAAAAAAGCGACTTCATGGTGTGACTTCACTGTTCAATCCTGCACCATGAGTGAAGTGTGTATGTGCTCAGCTTATGTTTCCTTGGTGTTACTTCAAGTTTCTATGTGAAAGAGATGTTGGATATGATAAGCAATGCCTCTCCACAATCTCAACTTGTCAGGATGGCGATGAAGGGCATGAATCCTGATTAAACCTTGAACGGATGCAAGTCACCATTAACTGAAATAAATTACTCTGTGAAAATGTTAAGGAATTTGATGTGTCAAACACTTTTGTAATGACATATTAAATCAACACTATAGGTTGTTACATTATCTCAAAGAGCAAAAGCTTATTAACAATGTCAGTGTTGATCAAGTTTAACTCTAAAATTAACAATAACTCTTATCAGTGTTAAATTAACACAAAAAATTCAACACTAGGTCCAGTGTAACTTTACCACTGTACAGGGCAGGACCATATGTAACCTAGCTTAGTGTTAAAATTGACTCTTTAAGTGTTACTCCAACACTGCTGATTTTACTGTGTACATTTCTGTCGTGGTGAAGCAGCTGCTGGATAGTAAGTGTTAAATACAGGAACAAACATGTGATTGAGAGCAGTCCCATGACACTACCAACATTATTTATAAGTCCCTCATTTGTGAATTATCTTCAATTTATTGTTAAAAGAAGTGAAAAGCATTGTGGGAAACCTGCTCCCTCATCATCCCTAATAGGCTCGTTCGACTTTGGCTATCTGCAGCGCAACTCGGCTGGAAGTGAGGGATTGTGGTCCTGGAATGTTGCATGCTGGTTAGAAACTTTGTCCGACTTCAGACTGCGCCTGCACGGCACCGGAAAACGTGACCAGACCACATGATCATCAAACATCGCGGGAGCCGTCCGTCTGCAGTCGGAGCGTGCAGTTACTCCTCAGCAACTGCAGCTTTTGGACCTGCCTCCACCGCCGCCGGAACCTGGTTCTGATTGGTTTCAACTCTCACTGACGCAAGCTCCGATTGTTGGACGGGACTGCCCCCCACTAATAAATCCATTTAGGTGTTTTAAACAGGCTACAAAATCAGCCTTGGTGTTTCATACTGTAGTTAGGCTGATGTTCACAAACCTGGACAGACTGATATCTGGACAGGCTGATATCTGACTGCAGCAACAGAGGAACACAAACGTGTTGCAGCCACAAGTTATTCTACTCAGATAAATATAAAGCTTAACTAAGTTATACCAAAACTTTCACAAATCCTCTTCAGAATTTGGATTTGATGGACTTATTGGTGTGTATCCACCTTTCCACTTGCTCCCCCTTATGTTATCCATGAGTATGCTACCCAAATCCTTAATAAAAAAAAAATATATAATATTTATTTCCAGCCCCATATAGAAAAAATAAGTTTCTATTTCTTTATTTGTTTTAAATGTATTCTTCAAGGCAAAGCATTTATGGTTTTCATATTTGAGCCTGGACATTTACCAGATTACTGTCCTCTGTGTTGCACCTTAACAGGTAAACAACATTCTGTCTACTACAGTCCAGCACAAGTTCATGTAATCAGCATCAACAACACGCTGTTTCATTACTCTGAAATTAGACTTGATCACATCTGCACAGCGTTCAGTAACTTTGAGCTCAATAAAGGCAAATGCCGCGAGATCCTCCGTTATTGCAGTCTTCACGTTGGCGAACTTGTCCAGCTGAGATGCGCTGCGTTTATGGTCCGCCCCCGAGACTCACGCAGCTCTCGTCTGACCATGAAGTCAGACGATAGACAGACGCAGTCAATCCGAACGAGCCTAATGTCCCTGTACTCATTTTAATTAAGCTAATTCAACTTAAGAAAATTAAGTTATCTAACATGTTGCCCTCCAAAGTTCTTACAAAATATTTAAAATAAGTATTACTAACAACAAAGTTAAAATTAAGGTCGATCTACTAGATCCTAGCCTAGATTCTATTAAAACTAATATTACAATTAACAGTGCATATTCACGATATATTTGAAACCAAAGCCATTCATTCAGTCTCTTTTTTGGTATAGTGGCCAAGAAGACCTACAGCGCAGATCCAGATCAGATTCTATGAGAATTGTTAATGAGAAAAATAGACTATAACCTGCCCACTTCAAATCCATGTTCCCTCTGCAACTTGACACTTGCTCCACACCTGCTGTCAGGACTGAGGATGATTACTTTTGTGTCAACATGTGTTTCTGTTTCTGTCACAAGGTGGCGTGCACTGCAACTGAAACAGTGGCCGAAGTGAAGAGCTTTTTCACATTTCTAAAAAATTGTTTTACGGTTTTTACCGTTTTACCGATTAATTCTTGACAAGGAAAAAAAAAGCATTAGGCTTGTATTCTTATTCTAAACAAACTCCCCAGTGTGTTTGCATGAAACCAAATAGCCTAATTGATCAGATCCAAACCAGGAGGATTTATTGATGAAATGTTAACATGTTGATGAGAAGTTTGTTTTCCAAAACATCACTGGTTTTAAACTCACGTTATTATAGGCTACTGGATTAACAATCATAAGTAGGCCTATATTAATAATAAGTAGGCTACATAAGCAAGCCAAAATCAATCTAATCCTTCTTTCTTTCTTTCTTTCTTTCTTTCAATTTCAATTCAACTTTATTACAGACTCGCAGTCCAAAAATATCATAAAAACATATAAATAAACATACAAACAAACAGCCCCAGGACACATAATAACAAGAGACAGTTAAATACACAAAAGACAGCTATACCAGTACTTCCATAATGAGGACTGATAGCGGACACTACTAAAAGTAACGTCAACTAACGACACCACTACTTGATTTGTAGACACGCTAAGGCGACGAATAAAACTGTACATTAGCTTACGCCGCACGGCCTGTAACGTGCTCACTCCAGCTGAGACAAACATCTCACTGGCACTAGACCATCTCGGCCTCCTAAGCAGTACCCGTAGAGAATCATTGTAGGCCACATGCAGCCTCTGCATGCTTTTTTTTTAAAAAACTGAACCAAAGATGAGCTGTATATAAACTTGTGCAATATGATTTAAACAACATTATCTTAACTTTGTCTGTGCAGGATCCAAATTTACGTGCCAAGGTGTTTGCCTGAGCATATAATGTCCTGCATTGCCTGTTTATATCGGCATCATCAGACAAATCTTCTGTTAGGATATGCCCAAGATATTTGATTTGACTTGTTATCTTCAGTGCAGCATTAGACAAATAAAAAACAGGAAAAGTCAAACCTTTGTCCTCTTTAGATCTAACTATCATAATCATACTTTTACCTGCATTGTATTCAATATCATGTTCCAGGCCATATTGTGAACAAATATTAAGTAACTGTTGCAGCCCAGAAGTGCTTGGACTGAAGACAACTAGGTCATCTGCATACATCAAATGATTGAACAGCAAATTGCCGGATACACAACCAGTGTCACAAGCATTTAGCCTTGCTGACAGATCATCCAGATACAGGTTAAAAAGAACTGGGGATAAAAGCCCCCCCTGCCTGACACCGTTACCAACTTTAAAATGGGGCAGACATACTGCTTCCCCATTTGACATGCATAGATTGCTGGGCATACCAATAAACTAATATTCGCACAATATATTTAGGGACACCCCTTTGCTCCAACTTTATAAATAATTTTTTGTGGTTTACCCGATCAAAGGCTTTAGAAGCATCTAAGAAACACATAAAAACAGAAGAATTATGATTCTTATATTTAGCAACCAATTCTTTCAGGGAATATATGCACATGTCTGTGCCAAGTTTTTCCTTAAAACCAAATTGGCAGTCAGAAGAAGATACAAATTTAGAAATTTTGTCCAGTAAGATGGATTCAACAATTTTGGACACAATACTGGCCAAAGCTATAGGCCTGTAATTGTCCACACTACCAATCTTCCCAGCTCTGTCTTTAATGACCGGGACCAACAGGACAGATAACATAGAGTCTGGTAAAACTCCATGGACAAGAAAGGCTGAAAAACAGATTGAGAACAAAGGAGCTAACCTCGCACCTGCAAACTTCAGGTGCTCAGCAGAGACACCATCTAACCCTGTAGCTTTCTTATTTGATAAGTTAGAGATGGCTTTGTGCACTTCATGCCAGAGGATTATGTCTGAACTGTCCACATCCTCAACACTATAAAAGTCACTTGGAACACAATTAAATAATCTACTAAAATGTTGCCTCCACAGCTCCAGGATGTTATCTGTGCCAGAAATACCATCTACAGCACATGGCAGAGAAACTTTGGTTTTCATTGCCCTGACCTCTTTCCAGAAATCATTTGTGTTGTTACACTGCAGCTTTCGGGCCATTGAGTCAGCTTTCATTGCCTGTTCATTTTTAATTACAGAACGAAGAGCATACTTATACGTCGCATTAGTGACCTTTTTGTGCTCAAATATGGGCCCTTGTCTTGGTTTTCCAGCCTGTATCCATTCTTTGGACGCTACACGTGCCAACATATGAAATTCAGCCACATGTGCATTCCAGCCAGGAACTACCTTCCTTTTAGCTTTAGATTTATACATGGATTTACAAGCGTCCATCAATGCTTTAATTATGTTATCATACAAAGAAGAGACAGCTGCGACATGTTCACTGTTCTTGCATTTACTGTCTCCCCACACATGACTGCTTCTCTAGGCAGATTGATTTTTCCTAATAAGCTATCGGAGACCTTGCAATATGATGTAATTTCTTCTTGTGTGAGAGAACTCCAATCCACATAACCTGTACTATCATTCTTATGAGTTTCTGTCAATGGCAATACCTGAAAGCTTATATTCAACCCGAATGGTATATGATCAGAAGTTGATAAGTCATATAAAATACTCATGTCTGTCACAGAAGCATGTGCATCTGATGTAGCAACACAGTGATCCAGCCAAGAGGTGGAGTGCCATGCCTCACTTATGTATGTAAAACTATCAGCAGGCAACATGTCTCTGGATGACAAAAAGAGACAGTTATCTTCACAGAACTGTTTCAAGTGATTCCCAAACAGTGAGTTCTTGTCCATGATGTCTGCATTCATATCCCCCATTATCAGAACATTAGAGAAATTATTATCTTGTATAAAAGAATTCATAAAAGCGAGTCTGCTACAATATTCAATTTCATTAAAATGGCACTCATAAGGGGTGTACACATTCAGGATAACACAGTCTTTTCCGTCGTATGTTATCTGTATAGCAATACACCAGTCCACATCCAGTCTGATTATATTGACAGAAGAGCCGAGTCTTTTATTCCAGAGAATGGCAACTCCACCAGGAATGCGCCCTCGTATTATGCCATCGCGAGTGTCAACGGTGGATTCTCCTGCGCCGTGAAAGTTATTATTTAATGAGTTTAACCCCTCCAAGTCCTGCTTTGTCAGAAATGTCTCTTGCAAGCATAAAACATCGCACTGATCCAGCAGGTGATCAACAACAACCCGCCGAGCTCTATCCTCCACGCTCTGCCCCAAGCGTAGGCCGCGACAGTTGTAAGACAGGACTCGAACACTCATAGCGCAACTTAATGTGCTTCGGTGCAATGGGGCAACGAAGCCCCACTTGTCTGCCCACCCAGGGCAGCACCACTTGACACTGTGGCAACAGATCTGCTGCGTGGCTCGTAAAAGCGCCTCACATAAGATCCCACGGGCCAGATTTCAGGGTTGTACATCTCTGCCACATCCTTACACTCAGCAGTCACTTTAAACGAGGAGAATCTACTGTTCATCGTGGCTATTCTGATACATGTGACCTCACGGTCAAGCTGTTCCTGGAGATATTCTGATAATGTCTTTGCATCCAGATCAGGCGAGAATTTAGAAGCAAACACACTCACCTGCTTTGTCGTCACAGTTTTAATGTGGTTGCCAGCTACACCTGTACCCACGATCACAACGCCTTTACTCGGCTTCCTCGAACCAGGCAAAGGGTTGACGCGGGTTCCCGTTTTGCCAGCAAGCCGCGGTTTTCCCTTCTTGATAACAGTGGACCATTTAGGTGATCCAGGCACTGGTGTGATTGCCCCGGCATTCCCCACATTTAGATCACTTACACCCGTGTCGGTCGTAGAACCAAGTGCTTCACTCTCATCCAGACCCACGCCCCCTGTCGCACCGCCAGTAGTCACCGGCTTGGCCAGGGCATCGGCCTCTACCATTGGAGCACTGCTACTACTGAGATTTGCAGGCGCCGGTTCGATGATACACCGATCATCCTTCCGCACGTTCCTTTTACCACCAGCCCGGTGATCAGGTCGACACAAACAGTCACTTTCCTGGGCGCTGTCCTCAGCGCACTCCAGATTACACACCCGACGGTTTACATCAGTAGTGATCAAGCGGAGATCTGAGCACACTTCCCCTGTAATTGTAACGCATTCCTTAGGGCACCGATATCAGCGTGTAGCTGCTCCATTTTCCTGAATAGGCTGCACACATCCATACTCGTGAATGTCACAGGGGGCAAATCTTCCAAATAATGAGAAACAAAACGCGGAACATGTTCCCCGCATTCATTGAGGACTTTCAGACAGCTCTTTATGTTGTTAATATCCTTCTGCGCACCTTTATGCGTTATAAGGCGCTGCGTAGTTTGGCACACCTCAAACAATACCTTCTTGGAGGCCTCAATTGTCTCGGAGTCAAACGTGTTTACTGCCAGTAGGATAATTTCATCCTGGCACAACGTCCTCAGTTTCACTGATAGAAAGTTTAAAAGCTCATCCTCCACAATTGTTTTTCCATCCACAGTTTGGTATATGTCGGGTTTCAGCCGAGTACGACGCAGAGTTGGAGCTGCAGCGCAAGCACTTGCTGCGTCCGCCATCAT